>CM060937.1:345825571-347075571 GCA_030765085.1 Allium cepa
GGAAAAATTGATTTAAGTGATTGAGATTTGAAATTCTCCCTGAATAACCAAGTACGTTTTCAAAATAAATTTTTTAATACAAGTTAAAAGTTTTAAAAAGCAAGTTTTGGAAAATTTATTATTTCTAATATTTAATTTCTAAAGTAAGTATTTCCTTTTAATCTATTATAGCAATAATTATTTAAAGAGTGATTTAGTATTTGTTTTAAAAGTGAAAATTTAGTTTTATATTTTATTAAGTAGCCTTATTTTCAAATATTCATATAGTATGTATTTCTAATAAATTATTGAAGTAGTTTTTAAAAATGAATGTTTTAAATTATATTTCAAAGTAAAGTGTTTTAAATTATTTTAAAATCTAGCTTTGTGCTTGGTGATTCCAGAGGAGACAGAAATTATTTGGAAAGTTTATGCAGAAACAGAAAGATAGTTTGTAAACTGTTTTTCAAAGGGGTTTGAAAATGAAAATATATATTGTGAAGATATTTGAGGATAATAAACAATTTGGGAAATTATTTATTGATTGATGGTTGTTTGTGAATATAAGTTGATAGTTAAATCACCGACTATCAATATTGGACAAATACGCTGATCGTTTCGAAGAGACCGGGATCGAGATTTATTTCTCGGAAACCACTTCGATCCGGTTTGTACGTTTTGTGGAAAATGATTTTGGATTCGAAGTTGGAGCAGTGAAGTGCAAGGGCTAGTCACTACTAATCCCGAGGATATTTCCAAAATGGATGTAGTAGGAATAGTGCCTTCGGTTCTGTTCGAACCCGGGACGGACTTGTATGGATGAATGCTTGCGAAACATCGTCAAGTGGACGATGGGTATTCCAAGGGGTATGTTCTAAAAAGGTAACACTTAGAATCAGGGGTTATGCAGCAAGGCTAGGTCGGTAGCACCCAAGCAGGGTGAGGTCATCCCTGCCTAGATGTCCCTTTTATTTCGGCTTAGTGGGCGGTTGCTGATCCCAACCGCGGGGTGATCTCACTCGGGATTATCCAGTAAGGTGTAGTCCTAGTCTTGTGTTGTAGGGGAGCGGGCGTACTCCTCGGCAATGTGATCTAGACCACGTACTGTGACAGGTGGTACCCCAGTGCCTAGTCATTAGCTGGAAATCCATTCTCCCTACGAGCCTTGTATGAGTTTTGTTTGTATTACCCACTCTGTGGCTAGTAGCTGGAATTTAATAGATGTAACAATTTTGGCTATTTTATAAGTATTTGTATATAGACCCTATTATAATATCAGAGATTTCTATAAAAATTGTTTTAGCTATCGTAAGGTAATAACCCGACATGTTTATTTCTAGCGTGGTCTTACGAGATGCTTTTGTTTTCAAAGGATTTTTGAAATGTTAATAATCAATTGGGTGTGATTTTCTCACGCTAGTATTCTAGACTGACTCGGGTGTTATATAACTGTAATGCTCGGGTCAGACCGAGTATTATAGGATACAAGATTTGATGCCGTGGAGCTCAGGAGACGAGCTGGATGACGATACGTACTTTCGTACTTGTTTATACATATATCCCGCTATATTGAGTTGTTGTGTATCCATTTGTATGTTGTTGTTGAACTGTGATTGACGTACTCTGATGATACAATATATAAACAGAGATATTTGATATTTGAGCAAAGATCATTTATTATATATTATATTTTATTCTGCAGCGATGGTTAGATTCTGTTGTTGTTTTTTTTATTTTCTTCTTCTACCTCTTTTTCTTTAACCCAAATGGTTCGTACTTCTGTACAACTTGAGTTGATTTAGGTAGAACAGTGTTGACTCAAGGGTATGGATTTGCGGGCTGTTACAGTTGGTATTAGAGCTTAGGTTGGTGATAACCTTGGCTCTGGTGGGAATTACTCATTTAAAATAGAGTTCGTAGTACTCTAGAATGAGTTTGAGCATATTAATAGATATGAGCACGTATTTGTTAGTGAGTATAAATTGTTTTAATATTGTGTTGATTGATTTATTGAGTGGCATATGAACCTTCGTCGGCACAGTCTGCGCAACTATATTGAAGGGGTTTCTAAACACTTGAATAGAACAACTGACACGGTAATGTTTTAAATGTGGTTAAATGAAATAATTTTACCCAAAATATATTTTGATATAAAGAAAAGTTTTTGTAAACTATTTTAGCTAACATATGGTTGCTTGGATGTTAGAAATGATAATATTAAAGTATTATCATTATTAAGTGAAAATTTAACTAGAAATTGAAATATAACTAAAGTTTAAGGAAATAAATTCATTATAAAATGAAATTTATAAATATGAATTATAAAGGTAATATATGAATTGAAATACTATCAAATGGAAATTTGTATAAGCATAAACTGTACAAATGAATTATAACTAAAATTGATTTAAGCAGGATTTGGAAATTTAAATCCCGGAGATTTGGAAGTATTTGAAGATAAATAATAGTATTATTGTTTTGGAGGTATTTCTGAAAGGAAATTTGTTTTAAATGTATTTTGAAAGAGATATAGCATTGAAATCACTTGGATCATTGGAAAATAATTCTGATGATGACGACCGCATCATCAGTATTCATTTTCGAATTACTAAGTGAAGGATTGCTGCCAAAAATTGATTTGTTCAGAATAGTTAGTTGTTTTTGAAAATCTTAAAGGAAATTTGTTGGGAATAAAACCAGGGTTGGTTTAATTTTTGAGGATTGTGATTTGAGATGTTGGAGATTTGAAAATGATTTGAAACCAAAGCCGGGTATTTAAAATCCTGATGAGATAGGTTGTAAGCTTATAAATTGAGATGATTTTTAAGACAGGAAGGAAATATAGGGTTTGAATGCTGGGAATTTAAATTTAAAGTGAAAGGGTTAAAAATGAAATAAGTTTGGATTGAGGAAATAAAAATTTAACTGGACTGAAATGAATTAAATAGGCTGAAAATAATATCCAGGTTTTTTCGAATTAAGTTGAAGTCGAATTTAGTTAAATAAATCTGAGTTAAAATAGAATTGAATTGGAAAAAAAATTTATGTTGAGTTATTAAATAGAATTAGATTCTTACTAGAATAAATGGAGGTAAGTTGAATAAGAATTGGATTGGAAAAATAAGTAAATTAGAATAACTTGTAAAGGAATTTAAATCCATGTAATAAACATATGCTTGGGTTATAAATAAGCATAAGGCTCGAGTTAAAAATAAAAGATGAATATATTCAAGCCTATAATAAAGCTGAATTGTGAGTTAATAATAAAGTTTGAAAATAAAATTCAAGTTATAAATCAAATTCGACCTGGGTCGATAGTGAAGTAAATGCAATTGAATTGTGGTCAATAAATTGGGTGGTAATTGAAAATGGTTAATGGATTCAGAACTTGAGTTATAAATTGAAATTTTAACTCGAAGTGTTAAAAAATTAAATATAATTGGAAATGTATCGAGTAAAGGAGAATAAAATAGATTAAAATAGTAATGGTAGGAATTGCAAATAAAATCAAAATAAGTGGAAATAAATTGCAAATGGCCTTGTAATAAATTAAATGAGCGAATCTGGAAAGTTAAATCTTATAATAACTAATCAAATAAATTTGTAGTTTAATATGGGATTTAATTGAGAGAGAATTAAGTTGAATAAAAGAGAAAATTTACTTGAAAAATGAAAATGAGCTTAAGTATAAAATTTGAATAAACTGAAGTAAATTGACTTAAGCTAAATAGATGGGGGAGTTGAATTTAATTCAACTTAAACTAAGTTTAATGATTTTGGGTTGAATTTGAATCAAGAAAAAATAAATCTAATTGAAATAAAATTCGGTGAGTTATAGATAATACTTAATGGAATGTAATTCTTAAACACATTATTGTAAACCATTTAAATTGTTAAGGAATTGAAGTAACTTGGAGACAATATGAACAGTTGAATGTTTTCAAGTTTAATAGAATGGTTTTAAATGAAACGCAAATGAGTGGGTTATGAATAAAACTGAAATGAAATGTGTCGAGCAAAATAAATGGTTGTGAATGAACTAAAATAAAAAGGAAATTTAATTGGTAATGAAAATGAACCTAAGTTGTTAATGGTTTTGAATGAATTAGTTTGGTTAATAAAATGAAATACAAGTGAATGTATTAAAATTTAAAATGCAATGAAATTGAGAATATGTGGATTGTGCATAAATTTAAAAATGGAATAGAATTAAGTATAAATTTAGTTAAAATCAATTTAAATTGGTTATAAAACATAATTACTTATTTATTCACATAAATCTTGTCAAATTGCGTAGAATAAATTGTCATTGGATGTAAATGGAAGTAGTTAAAATTCTATGAATTGATAAGAGTAAAATAAATTGATTTTGAGAGCAATAGAATTAAATATGAGTTAGTTTTGCTTAAAAATAAATTAATGTAAGCTTGTGAGTTGTTAACTATTCGGATTAAGTGAAACGATATGTGATTGGTTGTAAGCAATTAAATTTAATGTTGGAATATTTAAATTTTGTTATAAAAAGCGTTTAATGTTCATTTCTTTTAGAATTCATATGTTTAACTATTCCAATTAAGAGAAATATTGTTAAACTTCATATATATGGCACTTACATGTTTAAATTGAGTAAGTACAGGTACCTGGGAGCCGTGTGGCTGGATTTGGTTGTGCTAATTGCTTAATAAATAAGTTGTTTGCTTAAAAATGCTAAATAAGGTACGCCTATGCAATAAAAATAGGAGAAATGAACTGTTCTTGGTTTTTCCGACCGTTTGGGTCTATGTATATATATTTATATCTTTTGTCAAATTGCAAAAGTTCCTCCGTACAAAGGAGACTCTGCCAAAAAAATTCAGAAATTTTAGGAGTTAGAAAATTTTTGAAAATTTTTGGAAAATTTTGTTAATGACAAATCGATTTCAAATGAAACCAATTTAGAGTAATGACATAAATTAGTTATAAAGGGAAAATAAAATTTAAATATTATGAGTTAAAGATAAATTGAATTCATATGAAAATGAAAGAATCAATTTGAATAAAATTAGGTAAGCCAAAGTGGTAAAGTGGGAATAAATATAAGAAGCATATAAAATGCTTATACTAACTTAAGAAGGGAATGGTGAATTCTTGATTGGAAATTGATATTTCAAATATATTCTGAGTTAATATTTGAATGAATGAATATTGACATTTGGAAGGAAGTCGAATTTGGGAATATTGTGATTGGATATTAGTGCTAAATAGGATATGCAGTTATCATAAAGAGAAAAGAAAATTGGATTTGATTTCAAAAGATAAATTTGAAATGCTCGACAAAAAGGTATGTATTTAAATTTGGTATGAAATTTGATTGGGATTTTTGGATCGAGCCACTTGGCGTTTTGTTTTCTTTTTGGATTTGGGAGGCCATAGGGCCATTTTGTAGTTGTACCGAGCTAGCCGCGCAAAGGAGACGCTGGCGAAATTTTTCGAAAATTTAGAGAGTTCGAAATTTTTTGAGAGATTTTGAAAATTTTAAACTTGGTTTTGAATTATAATTTGAATGGTTGAATAATTAAAGTTGGTTAGGAACTAAGGAAAGGTTTGGGAAGTTGGTAAGAAAGATAACGGGTCTTTTATAAGAAGGTCATTAGTAAGATATTGATTTGTTTGATTTTGGGGATAAGTAAACGAGTATTGGACCATTCTACCTAATTAGTAATTTCGGGGACGAAATTCTTTTAAGGGGGGAGGAATGTGACGACCCAGAATTTTCAAGTATTTAAAATCGGAATATTTAATTGATTTTAAATATTCAATAGAGCAATTTTAACTTGAATTACAAATACCACAATTTATTTGATAATTTAATTATAGAATTAAATAATTTGAAGTTGGGAAAATTATTGAATCTAGAATTTTAAGCCTGTTAAAAATAATTTGAAGGCTTGTAAAAATTTATATTGATTGTACAGAGGATAATAGAAGTTGTAAAATGGAAATTAGCAATGGTTTGTTCAGTTTTGAAATTTTATTGTTTAAATTGAATTTATAAATAACCTTCCAAGGCATAGTCTCGGGATTTAACGAAACCAGTTCCATTGAGTCCGTAATATTTAATTATTATCGGATTTCAAATTTCGTATTGAAAGGAGTTGTTATGTGAGCGTACGACATACAAACGCACTGGGATTTTATATCGAAATTTCTTTTTATTCCAGGCTTCCAAATCGAATCAAATAAAACTTATAACTTCGTTCCTTCCCAAGCAAACCAACGTGTGTACGACATTTTTATTTTATTTTATTTTACACGCTACCTTATCTTCCTTCTGAAGCTTCCACACGTCTTTAAAAGTAAACATAATGGCTGAACATTTCAACTTATTTGCTAAACCCATCGAAATCCAATTTTCCCCTTCTCGTTTATGCTAAAAAAGAGAGAAAAGAAATGGCCGCATGCGAATCCTCCCTCACGAAATCCAAATCCAAACCCAGATTCCCCTCTTGCAATTTCTTTTAAATCGACTTGAGTGGCACGAACACGTACGCGGCACGAGCACCTGAAATCGTGACCGCGGTTCGCGATTGAAAACAAGGCACGAACCGTGGTGGTCTCGACGTCGGCGAAGTTTGAATGGGATGTAGGCGTGTGCTCGATGACAAGGTGGGTAGCTCGTCGGTGCGAGGGTTTGTGTCAGTTAGGGTTGTGGCAAGTGTCGCGTGCGATTTGGAAAGCTCGAGGGGGATTTCGACGTCGTCGGTGAGTCGCGACTTGGGTTGTGCAGTCTTGGGGATTAGGAGGCAACGATGAGAGCTTCGCGTGATGCTTTGGCACTTGAGCTAGGGCAGGCGTTTGGGGCTATTTGCGGTTGTTTTATTTATAGATATGTTTATTTGCAGAAAAAATAAATAAAATATATTTAGCATATGAATGCAAGCTAATTTAAAAAATATATAGTAGAACAGTAAAGTAAATGCTTGTTGTTGAGGTTTACTGGGACTTGAAGAAAAATTTATATTTATATGCAACTTAGAAATGAAATCTGCAAGTTTACTTAATAATGTATATTAGTGATTTAGACGATTAATAAACTTATTTAAATTTATAAGTTGCTAAAAGAATTTGTAAAAGAAAAATTGGTTTTACTAAATTATTAGTTGATTGATTTATTTAAAGGTAATTAATTTGTTTAAAACGTATTTATTTGTTTAGTTACCAAAGGATATTTTATAAAAGGGAAAGTAATTTAAAATAAATAATTAGCTAGATGAAAATATCAAGGGAAATAATTGTTCAATAAGTTCAAAATATTAATAAAATGTAAAATGTTTATACAAGGTAAACTGTAAAGAATTGTGATGAAACAAGCTGGTTTGGAAATGGGTTGCAAATGGAATAAGGTGAGTTAATCTCACCCAGTTAAATTTAAATTTAAATTTAAATGATTGAATTTAAATAATTGTTTGAATGGTTGAACTGATTGATGTGATATAGCATGATATATTTTGGAATTGGCATATTATATCATGCTAACATCTATGGATGCAGGGAAAATATGTTGGAGGGATCCAACTGGACCCCTTAACATTTATATAAATTATTTAATACTCCCTGCTGTGATTATTTTATATTATGTGATGAATATTATTGATATTATTGATAATTGGAATATTGGATGTTATGGTTTAATTGAATATATTCCGGTGCACTAAGTTATCAACATATAAAGAATTGGATTTTGGAAATAAAATGAAGAGAATGTGTAAGTGAAATAATTAAAGAAAATTTAAGTAAATTAAGAATAAATTGGATAAGAATAGTAGTATTTTTAAATTCTAATAAATAAATTCTGTATATGGAAAGGGAAATTTGAATAAACAAAAAGTTAATGAATTTTAAATCTTTAGTGATATTAGTTAAAAGAACAAAATATTTATTTAAAATTTAAGATTTAAATTATTGAAAGGAATAAAGAAGAAATTAGGAATAACCTGAAATTTGTAGATTTCAGTCAAAAAGGTTTGAAATCAAACGGAAAATAATAATAATAAAGTCCATAACTAGCGAATTTTGAAATGAACTGATAAGTAAAGAAATTTATTTCAAATGGAATAAATTGGGAATCAATTTGGAAAAATTGATTTAAGTGATTGAGATTTGAAATTCTCCCTGAATAACCAAGGTCGTTTTCAAAATAAATTTTTAAATATAAGTTAAAAGTTTTAAAGTTGTTTTAAAAAGCAAGTTTTGGAAAAAAATTTATTTCTAATATTTAATTTCTAAAGTAAGTTTTTCCTTTTAATCTATTATAGCAATAATTATTTAAAGAGTGATTTAGTATTTGTTTTAAAAGTGAAAATTTAGTTTTATATTTTATTAAGTAACCTTATTTTCAAATATTCATATAGTATGTATTTTTAATAAATTATTGAAGTAGTTTTTAAAAATGAATGTTTTAAATTATATTTCAAAGTAAAGTGTTTTAATTTATTTTAAAATCTAGCTTTGTGCTTGGTGATTCCAGAGGAGACAGAAATTATTTGGAAAGTTTATGCAGAAACAGAAAGATAGTTTGTAAAATGTTTTTCAAAGGGGTTTGCAAATGAAAATATATCTTGTGAAGATATTTGAGGATAATAAATAATTTGGGAAATTATTTATTGGTTGATGGTTGTTTATGAATATAAATTGATAGTTAAATCACCGACTATCAATATTGGACAAATACGCTGATCGTTTCGAAGAGACCGGGATCGAGATTTATTTCTCGAAAACCACTTCGATCTGGTTTGTAAGTTTCATGGAAAATGATTTTGGATTCGAAGTTGGAGCAGTGAAGTGCAAGGGCTAGTCGCTACTAATCCTGAGAATATTTCCAAAATGGATGTAGTAGGAATAGTGCTTTCGGTTCCGTTCGAACCTGGGACGGATTTGTATGGATGAATGCTTGCGAAACATCGTCAGGTGGACGATGGGCATTCCAAGGGGTATGTTCTAAAATTGTAATGCTTAGCCTCTGGCCTCATCAAATGGGAATGACTGAAAATCAAGGGTTATGCAGTAAGGCTAGGTGGGTAGCACCCAAGAAGGGTGAGGTCATCCCTGGCTTGATGTCCCTTTTATTTCGGCTTAGTGGGCGGTTGCTGATCCCAACCGTGGGGTGATCTCACTCGGGATTATCCAGTAAGTGGTAGTCCCGGTCTTGTGTTGTAGGAGAGCGGGCGTACTCCTCGGTACTGTGATCTAGGCCACGTACTGTGACAGGTGGCACCCCAGTGCCGAGTCATTAGTTGGAAATCCATTCTCCCTACGAGCCTTGTACGAGTTTTGTTTGTATTACCCACTCTGTGGCTAGTAGCTGGAATTTAATAGATGTAACAATTTAGACTATTTTATAAGTATTTGTATATAGACCCTATTATAATATCAGAGGACTTCTATTGTTTTAGCTATCATAAGGTAAAAACCTGACATGTTTATTTGTGGCGTGGTCTTACGAGATGCTTTTGTTTTCAAAGGATTTTTGAAATGTTAATAATCAATTGGGTGTGATTTTCTCGCGCTGGTATTCCAGACTGACTAGGGTGTTATTTAACTATAATGCTCGGGTCAGACCGAGTATTATAGAATACAGGATTTGATGCCGTGGAGCTCAGGAGACGAGCTGGATGACGATATGTACTTCCGTACTTGTTTATACATATATTCCGCTGTATTGAGTTGTGTTTCCATTTGTATGTTGTTGTTGAACTGTGATTGATATACTCTGATGATGTAATATATAAACAGAGATATTTGATATTTGAGTAAAGATCATTTATTATCTATTATATTCTGTTCAGCCTCGATGGTTAGATTCTGTTGTTGTTTTTTTATTTTCTTGTTCTACCTCTTTTTCTTTAACCCAATTGGTTCGTATTTCTGTACAACTTGAGTTGATTTAGGTAGAATAGTGTTGACTCAAGGGGTACGTATTTGCGGGCTGTTACAGGATTGAATCCGGTAATCGTCTAGTTCTTGGTCCTGATATGATTTTGGAAGCTTTTGAGAGAGTTGAGGAGATTAGAAGAAGGTTGAGGGTTGCTCAGGATAGGCAGAAGAAGTATGTTGATAGGCGTAGGTGAAAGCTTGAGTTTGCTATTGGCGGTATGGTTTTCCTTAAGGTCTCTCCCTTGAGGAATGTCATTCGTTTTGTTCGTAGAGGGAAGCTTTCTCCCAGATTCATTGGTCCTTTCCGCATTGTGGAAAGAGTTGGTTCCTTGGCTTATCGTCTGGAGTTACCCGAGAAGCTTTCTGGAGTGCATAATGTGTTCCACCTCTCACATCTTCACCGGTATCTCCATGACCCATCTTGGTTTGTTCAGCCTTCTTCTCTTAACATCTTGGATATTGAGCCTAATCTGACTGTCGAGAGGAAGCCACTTTGTATTGTCGACAGAGGTATGAAGCAGCTAAGAAGGAAATATTTTAGTCTGGTCTAAGTATAGTGGAGTACGGATGATCGTGATTGTACTTGGGAGACAGAGGAGAGCATTCGTGCTTCAAATCTGGAATTGTTTATTCTAGGTACTATTTTGTTTTCTATCTTGTTTTCTTTATCTTTTTGCTTCCTTGTTTCCCTTCTTTTCGAGGACGAAAAGGTTTGAGCGGGGGAGACTGTAACAACCCAATATTTTTGAAATTTATTTTTATTTGTTTTAAATTATTTTTATAGTGAAGTAGAAATTTTCTAGAATTAAGTTAATTTATTGAAATTTTCAGGTTCTGTTTCCTATTTTTAAGCAAATTCTTCAATTCTTTTGATATTTCCTATGAATTTAATTATTTATTTCACTCTGAAAATGTTTTAAAAATCATTTTATTTCAAATTCTGTCTTATAATATTATTAAAATGAAGTAAATAATTTTCCAAAGCCATTGGTAATTTTCTTTTAATTTTTATGTCCTGTTCGCTATTTTTAAACAATTTCTTTATTCCTTTTTCTATATTTCCCCAATTTAATTATTTATTTTATTTTGGAAATGATAAATAAATTATTAAATTTCAAAGTTTCACTTCATAATATTTTTAAAATGAAGTGTATATTTTTCCAAGACTAGTAGTGATTTATTGGTAATTTCTAAACACTGTTTTGTATTTTTAAGTAATCTTTTTCATTCTTTTTATATATTCTTTAAAACTAATTATTTATTTTCTTATATTTTTACTTAGTTTAGGTTTGTAAAGTATATTTCTGAGTTATTTTGTTTATATAAAATTAAAAAGAAAAGGAAATGCCAAAGGTTTAAAAAGTTACAAAACTTAAGGCTTTTCACCTTCAAAACTCTTCATTTTCAAAATTCCTCATTTATGTGCATTTTTGGCCATACACTATTTTTCTTAGCCATGTATTTTCATTACATTTCACGTGAAAAATTCCTCAGCGCTTCATTTCTCACGGCTTCAACAAAAGTTTGGCAATGGCCTCCATCTTTTTTTTTTCACTTTTCTTCCTATTTTTATGAAAATTTTGCCTTGTTTCTCTTCATTGTTTGGATCGGCCTCCCTCTTGTTCCACAACTACCACCACCCTACATCTCTTCCATGACTTCCTCACCGTCTACATCACCAGCCATGGCCTTAGCCAAACCCACCTTGATGGCCAAACCCTTCAAATTGCAACCTAAATGCCTAAAAACAATGTTGTTGACCACTACTTGCCATACCACTTCATCCACCACCATAGTCTCCACCACCACCTCTGACCTGACCACTACATACCCCTCCAACCTCTGTCCAGTCATGGTGCACCCACAGGTCGAGCACACTTCCCATGGCTGAGCCCTTTAGCCAACCAAAACTCCACCCTTTGCCTTAAAAGCCTTCACCTCCTCATGTATAAAACTCCACCTTCTTCATACCGTGAACCCAACCCATGCTAGCCCAAAACTACGCCAAAACTTGACCAAATCTGAACCCAACTATACCCTAGGCTGTGACCAAGGCTTGAGGAAGCAAGGCAAAAAGTTTGGCAATTCATTTCTCTTTTATTTCAAAGTTATTGCATTTTAAAGTCGTATTGAATTGTGTTGTTTTGATTGTTTGTTTTGGGTTGTACACAAGAGTTATAGCTTGGATTCGCTCTCCACTAAAGTCCGTAATCGTGTCATCGTGCTTTGTTTTCTGTTATGCCTTTGGTTTTGAAATCTTCAACATTTAAAGGCGAGTAACGCTCACACGATAATTATACTTATGCAGTTGTAAAACAACAACAACTGAATGTATAGAAAATATTTATGATGTTATAACTGCCATGTGATTTTATATATATTTGATGTTAAACAATTTAAATTGCATATCATCTCACTTGTTACATGTCATATCCCTGTTATTGTTAAACTGTATATTTATATCTGTTTATCACACTGCATGTTCCCTGTAGATTAGGTTCACTATGGGTTGAAATGATACAAACCCGAACGGACTTTAGAATAAGGAAAAATCGTTGTTGGCTGAAATGATAGGCCTGAATGGTTTTTAAATTATTTATTTTGACTTAGGGTTACGGGTTTGAAATGATAGAACCCGGATTTTATTTGTAAGCTGCGGATTGAAATGATATATATCTGTATCACTTGACCTAGGTTAGAAAACTATATATAGGCTCGTGGTTATTTTTATAAGTTTTCTAAAATTTTTTAAGTAATTGTAAAAGTGTATATATATGAAATTTGATTTAAACTGGATTTTTAATTATTAAATATAGAAATTGGAATTTTCTATAAGTTAAAATGTTGGAAAAAATTGAATAGTTGTATTGAATTTTAAAATATAACTTAAGTGGAATTGGAATTTTTGTTAAATAAAATTTACTTGTATAAATACAAATTAGAAATTAGAAATTATTTGAAAAAAATGGAGGAAAATTGAAGTGTTAAGTTGTTTATTTAAAATGTAAAGAATTGGAAAATTTAAACTTGAATTTATTAAAGGAATTTGTTGAAATTTGATTTAATAATAAGGAATTTATTATGATAAAAATAATATGTTTAAATGATATGTAACGAACATTTTTAATGTTAAATTTTGATTTCTAGAATGTTTTAAGAGTTTAAATGAAGTTTATTATTTGCTGGAAATACACTAAAAATCTGGAATTCACTTTTAATAGCATTCATAAATGCTATAGTTTCTGAATTGAACCAAAATTGAGTAAAAAGAGCTACTACGGCAATTCTGAAATACTGTAGTTGCTATAGTTGAAATGATATTTTATTTTGAAGTATAAAGTATTATTTTTAAAGCCATAATCATGGGTTATAATAACGATTGGTTGGCAAAGTGACCGGGATCGGATATGGACATACTCCCTGTCGATACCGAAAACCACTTCGACAACTGTGTATGCGGCGGTGATTCCAGAATGAAGTAGGATGGTGGCGACGTTCTTATGGTATGTTACATGGACCCAACTCCCGTGAGTTGGCATAAGGTGGCTAAAACATGGGCGATCTCGGGCCAAAAAGGGTAGCTCCTTTGGTCGGATTCATTTCTTCGATACCATTCTATTACTTTGTGATTGTTTGGTGGCCACCATCCGATTTTGGGAATGTGTTCCGAGGTGGGCATATGTGGCTGCTGCATTACCACCAGCCCGTGTGCGTAATTGGTATATCTACCCTGGCATTGCCTTGTGTGCCGTGTCACCTACCATATCGAGCATTTACTATGAGTTTGGTTTTCTCCCGTAGCCCATGCGTATCTTCTCGCAGTCTCCCGATCAGGAGATATGCAGATACTGGATGGACTACTGGGACTATTACGTGTCTGGGGCTATATGGGTAACCCCGTGATGCTATTTAAAAGTATGTTTATTTTACTGTTAGACATTATTATAACATTACTATATAGTAAATAGTTTAACGGGTCCTTAGAGGACGGGCGGTCCCAAGCATCTTCTAAGTTATTTGTACCTTTACTACAGTTCACTTGAGTTGGTTTACATTGGATAAGTATATATGTCCTGAATCGAGTGTTTGTGTTTTATTTACACTCGGGTCAGCCAGAGTTTGTTCACAGATTTGGATTTCCACTCTCTGGAGGTTTGGAATCGCTGGAGATTTATCAGCCTATCTAGTTATCTATATTTCAGTTCTGTTGTTCTGTTGTCAGCTTTGTATTAGTGGACTTCTTTGTATTTGGGATTTGATGTCGTATTTACTTTCAGACAGATATTATGCATTTTGTATTTGGTTTTGAGACTTTGTGATAGTAGCTTTATGAACTACTATGGTATTATTTTTCCGCTACGAGATATTCTAATGTTCTGTGTCTGTGATTCCGTGATTTGATTTCATTTGCTCCGAATTTTTATTACAATCTGTTATTTTGTACTATTCAAGTCTGACATGTGTGGATTATTGTCGATTTGAATAGTGGAAAATAATGAGTTGTCATATCTTATACATGATACTATTCGTCCTTGACTCATTACCATTGGGAATTTACCCACTTCCTTTCTAACTAGGAATCTAGCCAATGCATGCATTTCACTACCATTGGGAATCTATTACCTTTCTATCTAACTAAGAATCTTCCCAACGTATGACATTTCTCATCCATGGCTCATTACCATTGAGAATCTTCCCACTTCCTATCTAACTAGAATCATCCATGGCTCGCTACCGTTAGGAATCTATTCACTTCTTATCTAACCAGGAATATACCTGATGCATTCAATTTCTCATCCATGGCTCATTACCATAGGGAATCTACCCACTTTCTATCTAACTAGGAAAGTACCCAGTACAAGGTACCACTTGATTATGGTTCACTATTATTAGGAATCTACCCAATAATCTAGTCTAATACGGAATCTAACTAGCGCATGGTACTGCTTAACCATTGCTCACTATTATTGGGGATCTACCCAACGCTCTAATCTAATAGAGAATCGACCCAGTGCATGGCGCTACTTGAACATGGCTCACTATTATTGGGAATTTATCAAATACTTTGACCTAATTGGGAATTTACCCAGTGCATGGTACTACTTGAACATGGCTAATTATTAGCATGCATTCTACTTTTCGACGTCTTTTTAAACCCATGTGATATTAGCCTTCTACTTTGTTACACATCACTATGGGGGTACTCTTATGGTGAGGTTTACCAACTTATTGTTGGGTCCTAATCTATAACCACTTGTGGATGTCGTCGGCCATGTACAACCAATTTTGGCTGATGTCGGCCATCTACAACCAATTTTGGCGGGTGTCGGCCATCTACAACTAGTTTTGACGGGTGTCGACCATAAAATTTATTTTAAGTTAATGGTTTTATAGAACCTAGTTATAAGTTTGAAGATGGAAAATATGAATCCTTTGAAAAGAACGATTTCAGAGCATTTTGTAAAGACTTTTGAAATTACATAGTTTTTATATCACATTGTTCAATAGAAAGTTGATTCGAGTTTGAGAAAAAATATATTATTGATGGAAATATTATTATTATTTATATATTTTAAAAAAATGAAAGAATTTATTGATCTCGTCAAATCAATGGGGAGTTTCAGCCCTTAAATCCTAAATGTGAGTATGATATGCAAAAGTTCTTAAGGTGAGAAAAATACCAAAAGGGATACTGTAAATACTGAAACATGAATATTCCTCCAGAGTTGGAACTCGTGACATAGAGGTCAAAGAAGGATGTAACGAGATCCATTGAAAAAACTTCTGAAGATCCGAAACAATGAGGTGCCTCCACCCTTGGAGTTGAATCTTTTAAGGTTATAACTGAGATAAGCACTTCAATGGAACTCGTATTCTTTTTTTGTTTATGGGAATTTGACTTATGAAAAGAATTATTCTTGCAACTTCATCTTTGTAAAAAGAAACACCTTATGCATTCATTTGACAATGGTTACAAGGAATTCCCTTAAAATCATAAAAGAAAAATGAAGTATATAATTCCAAAAAAGGATATTTAATTTAGTGTTTAATAAATTTAGTTAACTTTCCTTTTTGTATGAATTTTTCGTTATCGTAAGAGATCTTTCGACATTTTTTCATTTCATCCCTGCTCATCAAGTGATAAGTTAAACACTTCTCACTATTTGGATCATCTTTCTTCAATAGGGATAATCTGGGTAAGAGAGGTCATCATGAGTTTCCATTAACATCTGAGACAAGCTTTGATTGAGTGGGGTAAGGTTTTGATCGCGTTTCAGCTTCTACCGGAACCTATTTTCTTGGGTAACCGACAGGGCTCTCTCGTCGGAAGGAACCAGACCTTCATATTTCAACAATTCGATGGACAAATCCCTAATTTCACCATTTAGGGCCTTAATAATCTTTTGGAGCTAGGCTGGCTCATTGAGTGATTCATGAGGGTATTCTGAGAGCTGCCTGATCTGAGAAGCTTGTAGTTCATAAATAGGATCATACTCTTGGCCATTCTCCTTCTCCAAAACAAGGGTGGCCAATCTTTTGCTGTTATCTTCTTCAAAGAATTGAATGCGAAGTTTGACGGGTAGTTTTGAGGTGACTCCTTTGTTTTTGGAACTTGACATAAGTGATTGGAATGCTCTGTTAGGCTTCTCAAAGGGAACAAAATGCGAAGGTTCGGGCGCTCCTTCTAGATCAATAATGCCAGTGTAGAATTTCATCAACACCAACACGACAAGGTCCGAAGGTTTGTCTCCGAAAGTTGACTTGAATATTGGACTTAGCAAATGTTAGGAACTGAGTTGATGATGTTTTGATGACAACAACCTCATACAGTTATTATACTTTACTTTATAAAATATATACTAACATTTCCATATATATATATATATATATATAGGAAATATATGCAGGTATTATCGAAGACTGATCAGTATAAAGACTCAAGCATCAATACGAAGATAAGAGATTCAAGATGCAAGACTCTAGAGAATCAAGATTTCAAGATCTCAAGATAAGTGTCTAGTATTTTGTTAAAACTTCATAATAGCACTCTCATCTTTTTTCCAATTTTCTTTTGGGATGGAGCCCAATTTCTATCGAAACCAGTGGCTTACAAACCCACGACAAGTAGATTACAAACCTACGACAAGTGGCTTACAAACCCACGAAAATCAAAATCATTTAAACTACTTTGTACAAGTTCTCAAGTCCTATGGAGGAGCTCTGTAGGAAGGTTCTAGCAATTTCAGTTTGAATAGATTTTTCAAAATGTTTTTAAATCTGTTTTCAAAATGTTTTAGCTTTCAAAATCAAGTTTTCAAAAAATGTTTTCAAACTTTGTTTTAGCCTTGAAATATTCCTCCATTCTGATTTTAAAAACTTCTATTTTTAAAACATCAAAACTTATTCTGATTTTAAATATTACTTATATAATTGACGGTCTATATCAATTATATATATATATATTTATTTAGAATAATGTTTTATATACATTCTCTATCTCAAAATATTGTTTAAACACTTTATTTTGCTTCAGAGAAGTTTCAACTTGTTTTAAATTCAAATGCTTTTACAAAACAACATCTCTACAATTTTGAACTAAGGGATGTCGACATATGGGGATACCCCATGTCGACATGGTGACAGTTGGATTCAAAATTCAAATTTCAAAAGAAGTGTCCATTCGTTCAAAAACCTTTCGCCAATGGTTATGACTGTTGTGCATCTATATAAAGGCTTCCAAAACGAATTTTTTTTAACAACTACTTTCTTATTTTCTTCACTCTTTCTTCTCCACCATTCCATATCCATAAAACTTCATATTTTAAAGATCGTGCCATCATTCTGCAAAATTATCAATAGGAAATCATTTAGATACTCTCTCTATTTGATTCTCCATCATTCAACTAAAGATCAAAGTGCTATTCAGAGTTAAAGGATTAATTTGTATTCAAAAATTCCATAGAGTCTATCCATTCAAAAGGATTGTTATTAAGAAGTATTAGGGTGATCTTGTGTCCCGTAAATCAAGAGAGTTTACCCCAGACTCGGAGATAGGAGGGTTCCTCAAGGCCTTATAAATTGAGGGTTGTAATTTGGATATTGGCTTATAAAAATCTGTACAAGGATATTGCCTTGGTGCAGGACTGGATGTAGGAGGATTCCGAACCAGTATAAAATCTGGTGTGTTCTTTCCTTTTACTTGCTTTACTTTACTATTTGCATTTGTTATATGTTCTGTGATCATTCCATGTTAGAATTCTGTTTAGATTTGTGTTGAAAGTTTTAATTTAGTCATATAGTTCATATATTCTTTAAAACACTATTCATCCCCCCTCTAGTGTTATTTCTGCCTTAAGATCCTTAATCCGCATCCCCAACAGTTGGTATCAGAGCATTGGTTTTCATTGTTTTCATAATTTGAAATTTTGAAAAGTTTTAATGGCACAACACACTAGTAATGTCACTCCGTCACTACTACTTCTGTCAACACAAGCACTAACACTAGTTCATTTATAGAAGGTCAATCTACTGTCAGACCACCACTTTTTAATGGCAGTAATTATGCATATTGGGCATGTAGGATGAAAATTTATTTACAATCCATAAGTTTAGATACTTGGAATATGACACAAATTGAATATGTTGAACCAACTACTAATTTTTCCCAGTGGACTACTGAGCAAAAGACAGTTGCACAAAACAATTCTAAGGCTATGAATATACTATTTTGTTCACTAGATAGGAATGAGTTTAATAGAGTCTCTGTTTGTAAGTCTGCATTTGAAATCTGGAAAACTTTGCAAGTAACTCATGAAGGAACAAGCAAAGTTAAACAGACTAAAATTTCCATATTAACTAACTAGTTTCAATTGTTTAAAAATGCATGAAAATGAGTCCATTTCCAACATGTATTGTCGATTTCAAGATATTGTACATTCATCGATTGCTTTAGGAAAGGGTTTCTCAGAAGAAGATCAAGTCAGAAAAATACTCAATTCACTCACTCCAGAATGGGATCAAAAGACACTTACTATTGAAGAGGAAAATGATGTTAGTCAAATGAAGATCGAAGAGTTAATCGGTAATCTAATGTCTTATGAAGTTCAACTACAAGGGAGAAAAGAATCTAAGGCAACGGAAAAGAAATCGATCGCATTCAAAGCAAAAACTGGAGATTCAGAACAAGAGAGTGATGAAGAAATTGCTTTCATGACTAGAAATTTCAGAAAATTTCTA
Organism: Allium cepa; assembly: GCA_030765085.1. NCBI lineage: Eukaryota > Viridiplantae > Streptophyta > Magnoliopsida > Asparagales > Amaryllidaceae > Allium > Allium cepa. The sequence continues at coordinate 345,844,700 of CM060937.1, forward strand.
AAGTATAGAAAGATGAATAACTTTAAAAGAAATGATCAAAGATATTCCAGAAATACTTCGGAGAACAACAACAACTACTACTACAACAACAATAATGGTGATAGATGCTATAACTGCAACAAAACAGGGCACTACAAGATGGATTGTCCATATCCAGACAAACAGACATTTCAACCAAACAACGAGCAACCAAAGCAAAGAAAGAAGGCATATGCAGCAACTCTTGACGATTCAGATTCATCCAGTGATGGCGAGAAGAAAACTGATAATTCAAATCTGTGCTTCACGGCTATTCTCGAATCAGAAGACGATCGGAGTTTTGATCTAAAAATAGGTACACATTTATTTTAATTTTATTGGATGCTTGCTTGCTTTGATTTTGTTTGCAATTTCTTGAATTTTTAAATTCAAAATCACCCTTTGAAATTTGAATTTTTAAATTCAAAATAATATTATTTTAATAATATTTTAAATACTAAAATATTTTAATATTGTTATATTTAATATTATTATTGGAATTAAATATAGATATAGAATATAGATTAGTTTTCTTAGGATTTTAGAAATTTATTAGATTTTAGAAATAGACACCTCCTTTCAAATTCAACAGGCACATGTCGACATGCCATGATACCCCAAGTCGACATGCCTCTCAGAAATTTGATTTCAAACTTTTGAATTTCCCTCCACCTTTTCACTTACTTCAAAATTCTGAAAAGATACCTCTTGACCAGAGAAAATGACTTTAGAGAATCTATTTAATATACTTCTCTTATCATCTCTTTTCACTTTATTCTCATAATTCAAACCTTCTTCATTATCTTCTACTCCTCTCAAACACTCGTCAATGGCTTCCTCAAGTAACCCATCAACTATAAGGCTGCTCAAATCCATCAAAAATGATCTTTTCAATGACCTGGAGGCTATTAAAGCTTACATAAGCTTTGTAAACTATGGTAAGTCAATACGGGAAAATTTGCCATTTTTGATGATTTTTCTTCTTATGAAATCGATCAACTTTTTGAAGAAAACTCCATTCTTAGCTTGATTGATAACAAGCAAAATGATTTCGTTTGTTATCCAAACCTTGTCAAAATGTTTTATGCAAACCTAAATCGTGGATTTTATAATGGAAATGAAGATCAAATTTGGAGTAGTGTTAAAGGAACACTTATTGTTTTGGATTCCGATATTTTGGGTACTATTTTGGGTTGCAAATCTACCGGTATGAATCTCTCGGAATTTCAAATCAATGAAACCAATCGAGAGACTTTTCATCACATTTTTGAAAGCGATGACCACATGGATTTTAAGAATCGCTTTTTCCGCCCAAAAGCAAGAATTGTCAACCTTCTTATTCAACACACAATTATTCCTAGGTCGGGAAACTACAATAATCCCACCTCAAAAGTGTGTAAAGCTCTTTTTGCTATTTTTGGAAAATATGATATTAATTGGGCACAAACTATTTTGGATGAGGTAAGACCCAAAAATTTTAATAAGGGAGAAAACACTCTTTATCATGGAATTTACCTTACTCGGATTTTCAATTATTCTGGCGTGGATGTTAAAAAGGAAGAGTTTGTAAGTAGGAAAGTGTTCAATCATGGGAACATTTCTCTTATGAAAATTCCACTTATGTTTCAACCATATGAAACATTTGCCGAAAAGGAAGAGAGACTTGCTCATGAAGAGATGGAAGAAGAGGAAGAAGAAGGGGAAGGAATGGAAATTGAAGAAGAAGAAGAGGAAGATGAAGATACCTCTTTGGAAAGTATAGAGTATCCACATACACCCGCCAATCCATCCAACAAAACCATACTCAAGAACCAAAAGATACTTGCTCAAAACCAAAAGGTTCTTAAGAGATCTATTAGCAAGAAAATGGATAAAATCTCCACCTAGATCGACAAGTTCTTTGGGAAGATAGGCAGGAAACTTGGCTTGTCTTCATCATCATCTTCATCAAACTAATCCTAGCTATTATCTCTCTAGCTATCGTTTATCTATCTTTGTATTTTCTACTTTTTTAGTTAAGATTATGCAATGTTAACTAATATAAGTAATGCTATCTTATTCTCTGTTTTCCAGCTTTATATATCTCTGATAGTTATTTATTTTAAGTTTATATAGGTCCACTAGTATAAAAATAAACTTAAAAATCAAAAAATAACTCAACTTGGTCATTATGTCTAGACCATGTCGACATGCCCCATCCCCCCATGTCGACATATAACAGTCAGAAAGTAGTTACAATTTCTAACCTCAAATTCTTGTAACTACCAAGTGATAATTCATTTTGAATGGCCAATAACTCCTATAAATACCTTTTTTCCAGAAAAACTTCTCAACCTCCATTTCTATTCATCTCCTCTCATACTTCAACTTATTTCTTAAATTATGGCTTCTCCAATTAAGAATATAAGTGAAAATCTTGAAGAAACTCTTACTACTTTCAAGAATATTCTTTCTTTTATACTTAGAAATCAAAGGCACTTAGAATTAAGCCAAATGCAGATGATCAAAGAGCAAGAGAAACACTTCGACGCACTTTGTTGGATGATCTCAAGCCTTAGCAAAGACGAACTCGAAGCAAATCCACCGGTCACTCTCGACAAAGAGAATTGGGATGTTATCAAAACTGATCCTATCTTTGGAGAAGATGGATGGGTGGAAGTCCCAAGGTATGTCTGATCATTATGCATGTTTGTTTGTTTATTTGATTTGATTTGATTTAATTTAGATTTGATTAGGATTTGATTGAATTGCTTACTTAAGTTTGATTTGGATTTGGTTTGTATATAATTTCATATACTATACATGATTGGTTTGCTATGTATGATATTGATTCGATTGTCAAGTTACACTTATATATATGCTCAACCTCTTGATCACTTACATGTTCACTTTACACTTTTATTCTATATATACTTGATTATCTTAGAACAGGTAAAACTTTTATTCCTTTTTGTTGATGACAAAGGGGTAGAAAGTTATAAAAATATATGTGCTTGGTGTAAGGGGGAGTTGTAGTTTTAAGAAGAAATCACGGAGTAAGGGGGAGTTATGGTATGAATATTTTATAAATAAAGGTTGTCATCATAAAAAAGGGGAAGATTGTTAGGAACTGAGTTGATGATGTTTTGATGACAACAACCTTATATAGTTATTATACTTTACTTTATAAAATATATACTAACATTTCCATATATATATATATATATATATATATAGGAAGTATATGCAGGTATTATCGAAGACTGATCAATATAAAGACTCAAGCATCAAGATGAATATTAGAGATTCAAGATTCAAGACTCTAGAGAATCAAGATTTCAAGATCTCAAGATAAGTGTCTAGTATTTTGTTAAAACTTCATAATAGAACTCTCATCTTTCTTCCAATTTTCTTTTGGGATGGAACCCAATTTCTATCGAAACCAGTGGCTTACAAACCCACGACAAGTAGCTTACAAACCTACGATGAGTGGCTTACAAACCCATGAAAATCAAAATCATTTAAACTACTTTGTACAAGTTCTCGAGTCCTATGGAGGAGCTCTGTAGGAAGGTTCTTGCAATTTCAGTTTGAATAGATTTTTCAAAATGTTTTTAAATCTGTTTTCTAAATGTTTTAGCTTTCAAAATCATGTTTTCAAAAAATGTTTTCAAATTTTGTTTTAGCCTTGAAATATTCCTCCATTCTGATTTTAAAAACTTCTATTTTTAAAACATCAAAACTTATTCTGATTTTAAGTATTACTTATATATGTGATAATCCAGATTTCTTTGGCATTGGATAATTGTATAATTATCTGATTTAAACTATGGGAAAATAATAATTTACAGATTTAACAAATAAATTCTGGTAATTAATAATATCCGGATGTATATAATTGGATTTGAGTTGTAATAAACACTGGATTATGGATATGAGAAAATTTATAACTATTGTAGTAAATAATATATATATATATATATATATATATAATGATTGTTTATTTAAATATAATATATACATTTGGGTTGATTTTAATTCGAATATTAAATTGGAATTAAAATTGGATAGGAAATTCAATGGATAAATATCGTCATAATGTTGGAATTCTAAATACATACATGCACAAGTAAATAGGTGTGTATGTGTATGTTAAATAATTTTGAAAAACATTAATTTGAACATAAAGGAATTTTCTAAATTGGACATTTTCTTTACCACTAGCAACAGTGTATTGTTATCAACTTAAGTATAATGGTAACTTAAGTATAAATTTAACAAGATTTAATAAAAGAGTTGATATTCTCTTTATCTAAAATTACATAATTTATATAAACTTTTGATTAATTAATGAATAATATGATTCATAAGTTATACAAACAAAGCAAGAAGAAATTGATTCATAAATTAATTAAATGAAAAGGGTTTAAAAATAAATTTTCTTGTTTATGACACTTGTAAAGTTTTAAACTCATGCATTAACAATGTGTTTTAACAAGTATTACTTAACTTACTTGTGTTAGCTCAAATTACAAGTGGCAAATTCTGTTTTTTTTTAAAAAAAAATAATTAGGAAGAAAACCATTTCCAGTTTTTACATTCATTTCTGAATTTCTTCTCCCACTAAACAAAAGAAAAAAATAAAATAAAAATCAACCTGTAAATATTTATCTTCATACACTCTCAAGCAAATCAACAAAAAAAGAAAAAGAAAAAAAGAAACTGAAGTAAATCAAAGATTCAAACAAGTTAATCAAACAACAACACTCAATGACCTGCATGCAACTGCAAATTTCAGACAAGCTTGCATTTTCATATCTGAAGCATGCCTGCAAGGTTGTGGATTAATGAGCAATAACAAGATTTTTACATCAACAACATTCAAATAACTCAAGTTTAAAGGCAAAAAGGGGCTTTCTAAAATCTGAAGCTCTGTTCTGCATGTGGAAAAGGTGAGTAAACAGAGCCTTAATTTCTTTTCTGTTGCATGCAGTGAAAATGCAAAGTAAATTTGGGTAAATGGTTTGCATGAGGAAAATGTGAGTAAACATAAAATGGATAAACAGTTTTAATCCTCGATTTCACTTTGGTATGTGAATGGAATCATATGTTGGCCCTAGTATCTGAATGGAAATGGAAGTATGCATGTGTGTCAGTATCTATTGCCTGTATATTGCATTGATATAGTCTCTGTTGTGATTACAGAGTGTTTATTTCTATTTAAATTCATTATCTCAGTATCGAACCACTGTTAGTTTTTGATTTGTAAATGAAAAGTGTTCTAAATCATGTAACATCACACCTAAAATTGTTTACTGGAATTTAAAATGGATATTTGGCACGGAAATTTTAAATTTTCGGTGGAATTTGTTTTTGAGTCAAAATTTTATCATCTCAATTTTATAAATTGATTGCAGAATTGAATTCACTATAGATAATCATGATTTTTGACGTATGTATCATGATTTTTAATTTTGGAATTAGTGTGTATTCTCGAGATGATCGTTTTAGGTAAATCGATCGATTGCCGATGATCGGCACAATGGATGGAGGCCGGGTCGAAGTCGAATGTGGCTAGGAAGTTGCTGATGGAAGGAAAAATACTGGTAAATTTTCTCGTCGACCATGGTGATCATACGAAGGGGAAGTAGGGTTTTCGAGCGCGTTTTGGCAGCGACGCTACCAGGAATTTTTGTGACGTGATGATAGGGTAGGAGGCAATCTCGACCAGGGAAATCACTTTGGTGAATTGAGGCGAGGCTTGGGTTCAAAAAGCGATGGATCTGGGGAACGAAATCATCGAATGATGATGAATTTTGTTAGAACATTGGGTTCCAGAATTTGGACTGAGTGACCAAATTTCGCTATGATGTGTCGGTCTGGATTTGGAATGGAAGTTTGAGGTAGGGTGGTCGAGGATGGTTCGCGGGGCTGGCCGATGGCAAGTAGGTGGCGTTGGAAGTTGTGTGCATGTGCACATGATGGTGCACGGCCGAACGAATTTGGGGAAGAAGAAGAATATGAGGAGAAAGGAAGAGATTTGCTCCATGTTTTCCTCGGAGTTGGATTCGTGATGGTTGAAGTTGGGCTCAAGTACTTCGCGTACGTTAGCAGGTAACCGTGAAACAGGTTGAAGTTTTTAACATCTAATTTTTTTTATACAAAAAAATGAAGCCGTGACGAGAGGAGAAACTCGAGTATCGGTTCAAATAAAACATGAATGGGCTCGGGTCCTTTGTTTTGTTAACAGGTTTTAAGAAATAACAGGTTTTTATATGCAAACTTGATTTAAGTATATACAAGTTATCAACCATTTCAATTTAAAAATATTTAAGGATTGGATTCTATTAGGATTGGAATAGATAAGTAAAACAAGGTTTTATCAGGTCTAAAATGTTCTTAAATAAATTGCTTTTATATGTAACCAATGTTTTGTATAAACTATTGGTTTTAGAAGTTGAGTAAGTATGTTATTAATTTAGTTGAATCTTAAATTTATTTAAAATTAATTTAAAATATGTTAATAAATAAGTGCTTAAGAGTAATTGGTTAATGATTGAAGAATAGTTAATTAATTTAATTATTATGAGTTAACTAATTAGAGAATAATTAATCCTTAAATAAGGATAAATTTATGAAGTATTTAGGGATTAATGATTTTGAAGGTAATTATTTAATGTTAAGAAGATGATTAAAGTAAGTTCTCAATGAAGTAATTAAAGGAAATTAAATTTTTAGTATAAATTATTTAGGCTTATACGGTTAATTTTAATTGATTAATTAAGTTTAATTAATTAAAGATAATCGTTTGATGTTGGGTTACGAATAATTACTTAGGATAATTACTGGGGTGTAATTACTCAGTGAAGTAATGAATGCATAATTATTGGATGTAATTAGATTAAAGGAAATTACTTACTGGAAAGTGATTAAAGATCATTACATATGGAAAGTGATTAAGAGATAATTACTCAATGTAATTAAAAGATCAATTAATGTAATCAATCAAGGAGTTGATTTAATGAATAAAGTAATTAAGGGAAGTTAATTATTAATTAATCAGGATTGAGTAATGAATTAAATTGTTTTGAAGATTTTTTAAATTTGAGTAATTAATTAAAGGATTATTACTTTATGTAATTGAAGATAATTAATCAAGAATGATTAGTTAAATGGATGAATAGAGGATGATTGATTAATTAATTTATTTGTAATTAATTAAGGTGAAATAAGCAGGATTAAGGATAGTTGAAGTAATTGATTTAATTTGTTAGAAATGATATAACTAATCTATTTGCTTATGAATAATTGAATAATATTGCATGCCTTAGATTGGTTGATTTCTCGAATATGTGATATGATATAATGCGCATATGTGACGCTCTGTATTTGAAGTTTGAATAATGTTTCATTTGAATAACTTGGGTTAATATGATGTGAGATTCGGAGAGACCCGAGTCGGGTATTAGTTAATACCCGAAACCACTTCGATTCCTTATAGGTTGATATGTGAAACCATTAGGCTGGTTTGGGATGATTTAAGTGAATTGGATCTGTTAATCTATGTTATGACACTTAGAAATTTATGTGTGAAATTTGTGATATCTATAACAACCTGTGAAGCTGTAAAATTGATATTAGTTACCCGGGTTTATATAAGTTGTATGCTTTTTTCATTCATGTTGGATGGGTTTACTCACGCTGGTTTCCAGCCTGACCCGTGTGTTACTTTGATGTAATGCTCGGGCCAGACCGAGTATTACAGATTTTCAGGTAAGGGCGTTGTGGAGCTCAAGAACGAGCTGGATGGTAGGAACGTTTGGAGTATTGCCGCTGGATATATTGATGCATATCTGGGACATATTGATTGTATATGTCCACTATGTATATATATGGTTGTAACTCTGATGTATATAAATATAAATTGACAGACACAGATTTCTTTTGTATAACTGTTATTATTATTGATATTATATTTTATCCGCTGCGAATGTGAGATTGTGTGTTTCTCTCTGTTTCTTCTTCTTTCTGTTTCTTCTTTTCACTATCCATCTGGAAATTTCGGGATCGAAATATTCGGGTCGTTACCATATAATTGACGATCTATATCAATTGTATATACATATTTAAAATAATGTTTTATATTCATTCTCTATCTCAAAATATTGTTTAAACACTTTATTTTTCTTCAGAGAAGTTTCAACTTGTTTTAAATTCAAATGCTTTTACAAAACAAAATCTCTACAATTTTGAACTAAGGGATGTCGACATATGGGGATATCCCATGTCAACATGGTGACAGTTGGATTCAAAATTCAAATTTCAAAATAAGTATCCATTCGTTCAAAAACCTTTCGCCAATGGTTATGACTGTTATGCATCTATATAAAGGCTTCCAAAACGAATTTTTTTTAACAACTACTTTCTTATTTTCTTCACTCTTTCTTCTCCACCATTCCATATCCATAAAACTTCATATTTTAAAGATCGTGCCATCATTCTGCCAAATTCTCAATAGGAAATCATTTAGATACTCTCTCTATTTGATTATCCATCATTCAACTAAAGATCAAAGTGCTATTCAGAGTTATAGGATTAATTTGTATTCAAAAAGTCCATAGAGTCTATCCATTTAAAAGGATTGTTATTAAGAAGTATTAGGGTGATCTTGTGTCCCGTAAATCAAGAGAGTTTACCCCAGACTCGGAGATAGGAGGGTTCCTCAAGGCCTTAGAAATTGAGGGTTGTAATTTGGATATTGGCTTATAAAAATCTGTACGAGGATATTGCCGTGGTGCAGGACTGGATGTAGGAGGATTCCGAACCAGCATAAAATCCGGTGTGTTCTTTCCTTTTACTTGCTTTACTTTACTATTTGCATTTGTTATATGTTCTGTGGTCATTCTGTGTTAGAATTCTGTTTAGATTTGTGTTGAAAATTTTAATTTAGTAATATAGTTCATATATTCTTTAAAACACTATTCACCCCCCCTCTAGTGTTACTTCTGCCTTAAGATCCTTAATCTGCATCCCCAACAGCAAATAGGTTGCCAAGATGTGACGTAATTAAGTATTGGAGCAGCAATAGGATATGCAAAGAACGAAAAGTGTGAAAAGTACATATGACCGAGACTTTTGTAGTGGTTCGGGCAGAAAGTCCCTACATTCACTATCCTTTGCTTATTTAATTATTCTTGTACAACCGAGAGGCGTATTACATTGAATTTAATGTTTCTGCCATTAATGAAATTTGAATAGAGCTCTGGCATAAGGAAGTATTATTTTAACTTTTTCAGTGCTTTTTTTCTCTCCCAAAAAAGATCCCTTAACTTGGGATTGCGACCTATTATAGCCAGTATACCATGGTGCCACTCGTGGAAGGCCTTTCATTTAGATTATGACCTAGCTCGCAATGTGCGGTTGAGATTTGAACGCTTATTGTGATATCCTGGAATTTTTGGCAATAAAAATTTAATAATCTGAGTTTTAAAAATTAAGCAGATTGATAATAAATTTTGAGTCACCTTTAATAAATATTTAAATGGGTGATTTTATATTTTAAAAGCTAATTTAATTATTTTCTATTTACAATATATATCTATATATTTGTATATATTATAAATAGTTAATCTTTGTTTTAAATTTAATAAATAAAGTTATGTTTCTAATTTTAATATTTCTAATAACTTGGAAATTTGATTTAATTTAGTGTTAAGCTATTATATAAATAACTATTTGGTTTTAAATACTTAAGATAAATGTTTAATAGTTAGAACTTATTCTAGCTTAAGTTTAAATTTAAAATTTATTAACAAAAAGATTGTTTTATTTTCTTTTTAGTATAGCTTGATAAAAATATGTTTTATTTACTCAAGATAAAAGTTATTTGTTTAAAAATATTCTAGCCTAAATCTAAATTTAAATAAAAGTTTGTTCTATTTTCTTTTTAAATATAGTTTGATTAAATAAGTAATTTATTAAATAAAAGACAATTTCTTTAATAATGAGTTTTGTTAATCATGTAATATTTTTACAAATGGAGATTGCTATTTCAAATTTATCTAAATACACATATGTGAATTTTGGAGAAAGTTATAATTTGAAAGATTAAAAGTAAGTCTTTTAAAAATGTTTAAAATTAAAATAAACCTTATTTATATTAAAACCGGTATAAAAAAAATAAAATAAAAATAAAAAAGAGCTTTATAGCATGTGTTAAGTAACAAACCATTACAAGTGATAAACAACTTTATATCTATGAACATCAAGTATGAAGCAAACCAGGTTTGTGTAAAATAAAAAAATAAAATAAAAGAGTAAGGCCTGTAGATAGTTGTGTAAAGCAAGCAAAAGCAAAGTAAAGTAAGGTATATTTGTAGCTGTAAGTAAGTACGCAAGCAAGAATATAATAGAGTAAAATAAATATCTATCAAACATAAACAAAGTAAAATAAAACATGAAGTACTTAAGCATTTAATGCTAGCATAAGCAAGTCAATTCAAATTGTTTTGGAGATCATCTTAGCCTCCAAATCTCTGATCAAAGAAAAATGAAAAAAATAAAAAAATGTACCAGGCAAATTTACAGACCCAGACATCAGCCACCCTATGCCAACTTCTCTTTTCTATATAGATCACTTCTTATTTCTATTCGTTCATATCAAAACATAGCAAGCATTTTTACAACTGAAGCATCATTCACTTGAACCAAAGCAAGAAGATTTAAGGAAAAGGAAAAAATATCTTTGTATAAAAATGAGTAATAGGAGACATTAAGTACATTAGCATTAAATGATTCCATTTCTTAGCAGCTAATGAAGTCATTTCGAATTGTTTTAACATCATTTCAGCCTCCCTAAAAAAAATCTTGCCTGATACAAACAAAAACAATATTGTACCTGCATTTGCTAACTCAGAAATCACCTTCCCCTGTAATATTTTCCTTCTATATATACATATCTTCCAGTTCATTTCGTTGATCAAAAATAAGAAAACCAGAGAATAAGCAACTATATCCATTTTTACAAACTTAAAAAACATCATACAACAATTCAATCAACTTTGCAAACCTGAGACTGCATTCTTTCAAATCTGAGAACAACTTCCTCAAGACCAGGTCAAAGACTTCATTTTTTTATCAAGCCATTAGCCTGTAATCATTTGCAAAATCAAGAGCCTGTGTATTATTCTTTTTCAACCTGAGACAAAGCAATTCATATCAGTTTCAAGCTTTTTCAAAATCATAACCAGAGGCTCTGTGTTCATCAATCTAAGGTGAGTAACATCATTTTTTTTAAATCTAAGAATGAATATGGTTGCACGTTTTTGTGATAAAGATTGTGGTATGTATATATGAAAATGAAATCTGCTTGTGCATGTTTATTTCCATATGAACATTCTCTGTTTAGTTTCTAGTTTCCTGTTTTAGATTTAAATTCATATTCTCTTCAGTTAATTGTTATTAGGACTTAGCTACAAAACAAAAGCTATTTGATTTATTATGGATTAATTTTAGAAGCTTGATTAAGTTAAATTTCAAGTCTGAGTGTCTTAGGAATATGAAAACAACAGTGTACGATAACAAAGTAAAATATCAAACTTTGTAAATTATAGATTCAGTATAAGCTTAAAGTTTTGATAAAATTCAAACTTCACAATTACTTAGCTCATGCATATAAACTAAAATCCTAAACAAAATCTTGATTTTTAAACCAAAAATTACAATTTTTAGTTATGGTTTGCAAGAGCATTTCTCGGTTGCTTCGTTTTGGGGTTTTGTGAATCTCTGGTGTTCCCAGTGGTCGGAGGGGCCTGGGTTATTTCTGGAGGTAGAGGAATGGTCGGAGCTCAGAGTAAAAATGGTGGGTGGATGGTCTATGATCGGAGGTGATGGTGGGAGCATGTTTTGGTTTCTAAACCTGGTTTTGGGCAGTGCTGGGATGTTTGATTGTCGCGAGGCCTAGGAGTGATCGAGTTCGCTGGAACTCTGGAAGACAGTAGATTGGTCATGGAAGCAGTGGTGGCCGGTGGTGCTGGCGCTCCGGTGGTCGGAGGAGTGGATGCGAAGCATTGACAGGTTTTGTGGCAGTGTTACAGTGTCGAATTCCAGGTTTGGGTGAATGCCTGGATTTTGATTTTTGAGGAGAAATCAAAGTGTGGTGATTGAGGTAGGATGCTTTGGTGATTGATGACTTGTTTAAGTCATCAGAATTGATCGAAGTTTGGTGGATGATAAGTGCATGTGCACTTTGCACCAAGTTCTGATGAACTTTGGATTTTGAGGTTTTGTTCTTGAGTTTACTCGAGCAAGTTCAGGGGTTTACTCGAAGTAGTCTGCAGTCTGACTCGAAGCAAGTTTTGATTTCCTCGAGTCAGTTTGTTTTGTTTCAGGTTTTTTTTCAAAACCTGTTTGCAAATTAGAAATTAAAGTAAATTTAAATCAAAATTAAATTGTGAAATAGATTTAAACTAAGTTTAAATCCAGTTTAGTTAGATTCAAATGAACTTTGAATCTTAAAGTTTTAAATGAAATTTGGATTTTTAAATCAAAGTTTAAATCAAGGTTTCTAAGCAAAATTAAAATCGAGTTTAAGTCTAAGTTAAAATATGGATTCAAGTTTTCTTGAATTCAAATCTGGAAGTTAAAATCAGTTTGAAATCTGAGGGTGTTTTAAGCAAGCTTATATTAAATAGTTTTTTTTTTTTAAAAAAAGAGTAGATTTGTTTTCAAACAAATGCTTAAACTTAAATTTTGATAAACTTTTTTTATAAAAGGATTTTTGAATGAAAGTATATGATTTGTTTTAACTTGAATTTGCAAGTTAAATAATTAATAGCTTAATTTTAAATAAAATTAAGTAATCTAGTTTAAAACTTTTCTTATATAAGTTTCATATATAAGTAAACAATGTACCTTACATTGTTTAAAAGTTTTATAAATTAAACTTTAAATTTGGTTAAATTTTTAAATGATAAATCATTTTGAATCTTAAATTCAAAATGTAATTTAAATTTATATTCAAAAGGGTAATGTTTTACACTCTAATATTAATTAAGTCATTAATAAAGAAATAAATTATCTTAGAGATAATTAAGTTATTAAATGATTTAATTAATAAGATAATAAAGGAATGATTTATTTATAAAATTTGTAAATTAATGATTTAGATTAATTTATAGTTAGAAAATAATTAAGAAAGTAATTTAAGAAATGTTATTAGAAAATGAAGATAATTAACTAAGGATTATTAATAATTAATGTGATAAATTTTATTAATTAATTAGTTTAATTAATTAAGTTGATCATTTGTAATTAAGTTAAATGTAATTACTTAATGAAAGAAATTAAGAGGTTAATTACTTATTGTAATTAATTTTGATAATATGATTAATTTAAGTTAATTAATTTAGTTTAATTAATTTAAGAAAATCATTTGATAAATTGATAAGTGTAATTACTTAGTGTATTTAATGGAGCATAATTACTTATGGAAGTAATTAATGTTAATTACTGAATGCAATTAGTGAATGATGATGTGTTAATGGAGTCACTACAACAAAACAGGCTTTTTACAACGGGCAAAGCCCGTTGTAATATGTGTTCCACAACGGGCATCCGACCGTTGTAGTAGGCGACGTTGTAATAGGTCATCCATATTTTACAACGGGCAATTAACGTTGTAAAGACCGTTGTAGTAACATTTTTTACAACGGTCGTCGACAGTTGTAATAGACTATAATACAAGCTTTTTTGCCCGTTGCAAAATACTATCATACAAGATGGATAGCATGTTTCACAAAATTCTATGACCGTTGTAAAAAACATTTTGACAATGGTTCTCGACCGTTGTTATAGATTTTAATACAAGGCGCAAATGACCGTTGTGAAAATGATTCTTACAACGGTTTTTAACCGTTGTTATAGATTTTAATACAAGGCGCAAAAGACCGTTGTGAAAATGATTATTACAACGTTTATTGACCGTTGTAATAGAGTGTAATACAACGCGCTTTGACCGTTGCAGAAAAAATGCAAATTAAAAAAAAATTACAGCAACGTATAGGCAGCACATCCATATAAATAATGAATAATTTAACAGTAATAAAGATTACGCACAAACAACCAAAATCACATGCGAAAAGACTAAAAGATAGTCATAAAATTCCAACACTCCAAAAAGTCAGATAAGTTTACCTTCCAAATTCATAAAGCATTAATACGTAACAGTCGGCTATAAATATCAAGTTCTAAGTACAATCATACTAGACTAAGGATATAAAGTCTTTGTGCCACGCGACGGTTGATCCAACGGCCTCTTTAATAGTGGACATCTCTGAATTTGGCCTAAATAAAAAAGCTTCTGGTTCCACCGGTACATCCACCCATACTTTCCAAGCTTCTGCTCCAAGCTTTACAAAATGTACCGACGCATTAGGATCAATGCTTGCTATTGTCCCCTCTGCAACTACGTTCTTCTCCCAACTCAATAGCCTGCACTTTTTTCTCATCAAACCATCCACAATAACTCATTCTTGCTGATCTTGAACCTGCTGCATATTTTTGCTACCGCGGTGTGACTGCAAGAAAAAAATTTGACTTTAGTGAATATGATAATCATGATCAGGTGAAGTTACCATTAAAAAAACACTGGCAAAGCTTTTCCACATGAAATTGATGAAATTTTTCAGTCACTACATGATGTACGTTTAAGATGGAGCGATCTCGATAAAATCAATTTATAGTTAGCACCAATAACATGGGTGTGAATCATTAATGTGATGTGCCATAACACGTAGGACGGGGACCATACAGCAACTGTTTGGTGCGTCCAAAGAACAATCTATATGACCATCAGTGCAACTTGTACATCCAACACAACTTACAAATAACCTGACCATTATACCTTCTACATACCTGAAGTCACAGTGCACTACAATCCCATCTTCACTCTTCGCTGTTTCACAGTGCATATCACCACCTTACTTCTGCACTGCCCCATATCAACTTAAAACTGCCACAAACATTTTCTATATCATAGCCAAAACTTCTGACATCAGTTGCTTCACCATCCGCTTCTGACTACAATCATCAAACTTCTGAGATTAGTCATTTTCACCATCCACTAAACTATACATAAAACCCTCCACATTTCTGCTTTCATCACTGCAATTCAAAACAACCACTGTCACACAATTCTCATTTCACTGTCACAAGCTATTACTGCCCACTGTCATCTCACCCACTACACCAGACTGCGGCTCATCCTTTGATAGCCCTTCCCTCCCCTTCTACCCATTCTACCACCAAAACCACTAACAAACTTCAATTGCCACTATCTCCATCCATCAACAGCTCATCCATCCTCACACTTTCAAATATCATCATAATTTCTACAAATAAAACATCCATCATTTCACCACATCCTATATTCAACTACCAGCAGCCATCACACATCATCCTGACCATTCTTTTATGCTGTTAACCCTCCCACAACTGCTGCTTACATAAACATCATCAATTCTTACCATAAAAAACATACTCAAATCATCAACTGAATCTCCTTCAACTTCTCATAGCAACTCACTTCTCACAGCACACATACTTAAAAACTACCCACTTCGCAATTCGATATCTCCTCTTGAAAACCACAACACCAATTCATTTCTGCACTTCAGTGCATACAACTAACAGTGCATATTACATTACAGTGCACAGTACTTACCAAAACTGCCAGTGTGCAATTGCCTCTACTACTCCTTGCACATTTCCTATCTTTACTGGTTATGCTCTCCTGATCTTAATTTACATAGACAACATCATTGTGTCTAGTACGAATATCAATTGTAATCGTTGAATGTCATTCATAAAGAGACTGAAAGATTTCATTAAAATGGAAATCTTGTTTTAGTGAAATCTTGTCTCAGTTCATAAAAATGTATTGGTAATTCACTTATTGGAAACAATAATTCATTTAAGGGAATATAGTACTGATATTACTGCAACATTGCCTCCTGGTATATAAATATTCATATAAATGTTACATGCCTCCTGGTGCTTCACATTTCTAGCCTTTAAACATGTCAAGCAAGCAATTAAAGGAAACGACAAGCATGTCAAGCAAGATATCATGTTCTGGTAATTCAGTTTCAAGGAAACGACAAGCATGTCAAGCAAGCACTCATGATTATTTATATATTCTAACCTGAGGTGTATGAGTCTGAGGCATCTCCATATCTGCCACATTATCATTTCTTCTCTATAAAAGTACAAGAGAATACTTAGTAATTCATAAGCACATATCACATATTTATTAACAATAGCTAATTAACTATAAACTTACTGTCATGATCAAATTAGTCAAGTAGTCTACTCTTGCCTCCAAATTAGTTAACATATCCCTTTGAACTATTACTTGATTTTCCAATGCAGCCACCTTTTTTGAATTATGTGCATAAACACCTATTTGAGATGGTGCTACACCAAACCCAATCCCCTCACCCTTCCCCTATGTTCATTTCCAAAAACATGTGACACTCCATCTCCACTTACTGATGTTGTTCCATGAAAATTCTGAGCACTACTATGCTCTTTTATCTTAGCCTACAAATTAAAATAGATCATTTCTAGAAAAAAGAAATATGAATAAACTATTGAATAAATATCTACAGTCCTATCTCAAAAGAATAAAAAAACTTACGATGCAATCGGCAACAACGGAATTTGGTGGGCCTCCATTTTTCTTTGTATGGGCTTTGCACCATAGCTTATCTCTGCTAATGTTTGATATTCCAGTTTCTTTTTTCTGCAAATAATAATAGTAAGAAGACGAACCAAAGAAAAAAAATTATTGATGTAAACGTACATGCATTTCTTACCATATCTTCCGCTAATCTCGCATATCCCTTTCTGCTCATTGTATGTGGAATTTTATTTTTATCTCTCATTGCTTTGAATTTTTTGCTAGTTTCCTACGTAGGAGAAATTCATTAATAAACTATGCATGTTCGACCTAGGGGAACAAAATATGCAGGGATAACATATTTATATTTAAATCTGTATAGTTAAAAAAATTATAATGAATAAAATATAACTTGTTACCCTAAATTTCTCCGACAATTTTTCTTTAACAAAGTCGTTCCACTCTTGAACATTTTCTGTAGTATCCGGATTTAGCATCGCTAGCCTAGAGAAAGCATCGGGACAAGTAGAAGCTACTTTAATAGCGGAAACTAACCTCGACTTTGCCTCTCTCCATCGTAATCCCAACATCTTAAACATTAAACCCTTGTATGCTTCATCCACCATGAATCTTGACTGCACAACAAAAATAAGGTAATAAATAAGGTAAATGTTTATGTTAATGTTCAAAATTCATACAATTTTGTAATTAGCATTGATATTCATTAGTCATGCATTTGTTGGATATGGATGTCTACAATGTCAATGCACAAATTTCTACTTGTACTGCTCCATACACATAAAACAGTATGCAAACACATAAAATATAACTTGTGAGATGATGATACCATAACAATTAGCAATAATCCAATAGATACTCAACTCCTTATGATTATAACTGATTTGTTACTAACATTTTATCGTGGATGAAGCTACAATTAACTCCAAAACAAGTCATACTCGACACAATTTACCAAAAACAGAGAGTCTAACAGAGAGTGTAGGAATTTTTATGGGGTTCCTTTTAATGTGAATAATGTGATGCGACTGATTTTAGAACAGATACTTATGATGGCTGTAGTTGAAAATTGTAAGTATGAAACATTGCAGGTTTGTAAGCTATAGTTGTTGCATTGTTTATGAATGTATACATTACCGGTTTGAATCAATTATATGACATGAAAATAGACGATAAATAAGTACAAGTAGAAATTTGTGCATATAACCACCCACCACTTTATAAATAAGTTATCATGTTGTATTAAAATTTCCATCTGGCCAGTTGTTCATAAAAAAGTTCTCAGCACATTTTTCATACCTGAATACAAGTCCATAAATCTTTCTTTAAGTTTGCGTCGACTTTTTTCCACTTTGAAATCGTCAAAGGTATCATCTCTCTTGCTAAGGTACCAAGATAGGATGATAAGTGCTTGGAGTTGGAGCCTATTGGTTGACCTCGCTCGTTGAATTCAATTTCAGCCCTTTCATTCCGCATACAAGTCATCATCGTCTTCCCACTTTTTTCCTTGCCGTATTTTATTGAATATCATCATTAGAATCTAGGTTGTTCGATGCATCCATGGCATTGGGAGTGATATTTGGAGATCCAGCTGAATTAGGGCCAGGATTGAGATTTGAAGGCTGGATTTTATCGGGTGGAGACTGCATTCCAGTACGGACAGGATTGAGCTTTGGAGACTTGATTTTATCGGGTGGAGGCTGCATTTCAGTACGCTTCCGAGGGGATCTTCTAATATTGCTGTTTAAACTTTGAAGAGAATGAGTTGCATCAACATGTCCTGTTTCATTGATTTTCACACCAACAGGCTTATTTTTTGCATTTAAAGTTGCAACTGCAACTAAGGATTGCCTCTTTGCATATCTTGCTGCTACCTTTGATATCTGAAATTAGCATACATGCAAAGTTAGATAAAGAAGGTAATGCTTCTGTCATAAAAAAAAGGCAGAACATTATGTACTTTTAGAAAAAACGAGAATAAAGTTTCAAGGTACTGTGTTTTAATAATTGAGCTAGCATAAACTTGTACATATGTTCTAGACAGTTTTTCAACTATATGCACTACCATAAAGCACATGATTTCATCCATTTCCCATGCAACCACATGCTGAAACTACCTTACCACTTGCATTGCCTTCATCACGTGTGCTTCTGGCAGTATCTGCACATGCATGCGATGGGCAGTGTGCGGTATGATGTCGAATGGAGACCGTGATATTTTGGTATGCAGGGATGGTAGTGGGTGATATGTAAGGATCAAGTGATCACTTGTTTGTGCACAGTGGTGGCAGAAAAGGTCAATGTGATGAAGGCTGTTTGTTGTAGCAGGGAAATGTTCTGTGACAGAGGTGATTTTTATGAAAATGCAAGTGGTATATGTCAGAAGTGAAGAAGAGCGGGTGGTTTTGGGTGTAATTGCAGTTGTTACCAGGGATGATGGGAGGAAATGTGCAATTTTTTTTGGAGAGGTATGTATGTGAGTAGAAGACTGTAACTGTAATTGGTTTAGAAACGCAAAGGTAAGATCTATTTTATGTATGCAAATGCAAATACTATGTAACAGGCAATGATCAAGAGAGATCTCTATTTCTATGCAAATGCATATCTGAATGTATTTTTTTTTCTTGTTTTGTTTGGAAACAACTTGCACAAAACCTGAAAACTTGCAAACTATTTGCGCAAAACCTGAAAACAACTTGCAAATGCAAATGCAATGTGGATTTTTTTTTAATATGATTAAAATAGAGAAAAGTTTGATAACTAGGAGAATGATTGTAACAGAGAAACTACAATGCAAATGAAAACTGAAACACACAAAACAAATTCAAATGAACAAAACCATTGATTCTAAGAGAGTCTGGAAGCAAAACGCAGTGTATTTGTAACAAGAGATGAAATGTAAACTATGTGGCATACAAACGTAAACACAAAATGTTTTTTTTTTTTTGAGTTTCTCTGTCTTTTTTTTTACTGAGAAGAAGAAGACAAAATTTTAATATTTTACCTCTCTTTGATGTTGCTCCATTTTACTCTTGATGCTTCAAGTTCAAATATCTTCGGCTAAGGGAGGAACCTAGAAAAAAGAACATAATACCAACATGAATTAAAGGATGGGTATATGTTATGACTTATTGATATATAAACATATATGTATAGACTTTCCCAAGTTTAGGGAACAAAAGGAGAAGGTTGAGATGCATTGATATACGGTTTTTCCTCCGTTCTTATATATGATGATGTGTAGCATACTTTAAAAAAAAAGATAGATTGTTAAGTATCTTCGAATTCTTGTTGGATGTTTCATAAGAAGAGAAAACCTTATTCAAATGATTTATTAGTTAATATTTTCCACTTCTTTAAACTTTAAAGATTCTGCTAAATTATGGTTGATAAATGAATATAATATGAACCACGTCACTTAGTATTATAAATATGAAATAGATAGTTAAGAATTTTCAAAAAATAAAAATTTCAAATTCATGCACTCGTTTATTTTATCATCTATTTTTTTCCTTTGATTATACAAATAAATGTACTTACATATATAGATTAGAATTAACATAACTATGCATAAAACTGATTAATTAATATAACTATGCATAAAACTAGTTAATAATTCATGATTAATTAATATAACTATGCATAAAACTGTATAATTACACTCTTTACGAATATAACTACATGTAACACAAATATCAATAAAGGATGCTTATATCATACCAAAATACCATCACAATCCTTCTTTATATAACTTTCATCACCATCATCGACATCTCTATCATCAAGTAGTGACTCATCTACCGGTTTGCTACTTGACTCATCATCCTCATCATAGCTTTCCAACTCATGAAAACCTCCAGGGGGTGCTCTTAGCACAACATACCAATTTGAAAAACTACTTTCTCTATAAAAAAAACTTGTACGGCATGCGTTGCCAAGATGAAAGGGTCGCTTGCGAATTAATTTTGGAATTGATGTAAATTGACTAACGTAAATCCATCTTCGACCTTAACTCCACAATCAATATTTGCCCAATCACACTTAAACAAGGCAATTTGAAACTACCGGTAGTCAAGCAACAAAATCTCACGCAAAACACCATAATATATTACTTTCTCAATGGATCCATCCATACAAACAGTACTTGCCTCAATGGAAACACCACTATTTTGCGTAGATTTATCATTGTCTTTAGTATGAAAACGGCGACCATTAATTATATAGCCGGTATAAGAAACAACTTCCCATGATGGATGGCGGATAAGATTCCTACATTTTGAACAAGGGCAAATAATCTTTTCTGGATTTCCCTTCCTTTCTGCATGCCCATACACAAATTTTCGAACAGCTTGCCTGTATTCTTCAGTCATTCTATAACACAAAGGGATCAATAATCAACCATAATAATTGCAAGTATAAAACTGATAAAATAAAATTGACAAAACCTTGGTAGATGAATCCATGCTTTGCCCATCTTGATAATCCTTTGATGTTAGAACCTAATGAAAAGATGTATATCCGTTGTAAAAATTGCGTTGTAATATGGTATTTTTGTTGTAGTGTGTTAATACCAATTATTAGGTTAGACTTTGTTTCAATAAGAAATGAGAAAGGTTCAAAACTGAATCACACACGCGAACATTTCATTGATAAATTATTAAGTATGTCATTTTCAGTTCATTCTTTTACTCTGACATAATTAAAAAATAGTTGAGAAAGTAATTCTCAAAGCCTCCTACTATAAACAACATTTATGTTTGCGTTCAATATTAGTAACATTCCTAAACATTCACCTCTGCTTATTTCATCTAGTCAATAACCCCCTAAGGTCCATTGTTAAGTAGAGAACAATCCACTATTTATATAAGGCTTTAATAGTTTAGCGTCTTGTACGAATTATATACACGTCATTAGAATATATAAAATGATATTTTCATTCACAAAGCAACCAAAGTTTCCAATTTTACTACTCTTTGTAGGACATTTTACATATTATCTACAGTAATCATTACAATCATGAACGTTATATGTGCTAATGACTAAAGTAGCCAAACTGGTAATGACAAGGAAACTTGTTTTATGAAAGATTCAGAATTGTGGTTCACCAAGTAAAATGTATTTTCTTTTGAACAAAGATATAAGAATTATGTTGATGCAGACATAGTTTTTACGTGTTAGGCACAATTACTTAAGATGCTACGGTTAATATATATAATTTGGTTTGTGGTACTCAAGCTCATTGCAAAATTATTTACGCAAGACCATTTTCACCATTTATGAATTTCCACCATTTAAGTGCTGATTAGTGAAACATTCCAACAAAGATAATCCAATTATAAATCTAATCCGCAGTGTATAGAAAATTTTAGAATTTCTTAGAATCAATTTGTGTTATCAAATTAGAAGAGTGAATGCGGATGCATTTGGTATCTAATATGTTTTGAGAAATAAATACATGTTTCCATAGTTTGATTAGAGCAACTTGCACTTTGGACTGTGAAATGTGAACCATGTTTATTTATGTATATGCAGTATGCATGAACATATTATGTAAAGACACAAAAAGTCTTCTACATTTAAAATTGAATAAATTGTTGCATTGTCAACTCACATTAATCTTTAACAAGTCAGCACTTGTATCACATATGTAAACTCATACATTGTATCATCTTTGGGATTCCACTAAGGAACTTCCAAAATTTTAACAATAATCATTCAAGGTTATGAGAATTCTGAATCTGAAAGTTATTTAGTCTATATATTTTGGCATGAGAACAAAATGAATTGAAATTTCACAATCAGCAATAAGGTGAAGATTTCAAAACGGTTCAATATTCTGGAATTTACAAAGTTAATTTAGATAGATAAAGTGAATTGAATCCAGACAATATACAGATTAGAATTGAGTCCAGACAATATACAGATTCTCCTACTGGACAATAAACATAACTGTATTTTGAAGTATAAAGT
This sequence comes from Allium cepa, assembly GCA_030765085.1. NCBI lineage: Eukaryota > Viridiplantae > Streptophyta > Magnoliopsida > Asparagales > Amaryllidaceae > Allium > Allium cepa. The sequence continues at coordinate 345,867,363 of CM060937.1, forward strand.
AACAATAAAAAATAAGGAAAATTCCCTTATTTTGCAGTCTCGAATGTTTCATTCTAGTTTTATGGCCTTCTACATTTCTCTTATTCAAACAGATATTTTCCTATTTCACCAAAATTAAATCATACCAGCAGTCAAGGAACTGGTGCAAGAATATATATATTCATGTATGACGAACATGTTGAATGGTAAGGCTCAGATAAAGACAAACCAAAAATTTGAACTATGAGGACTTAAATATTAATTTTTATAACTGCATTGGATAATATTTTATTATGTTGAGCTTTGACCGCAAAGCATCAAGCAAACAATTTATTCTCCAGATTTAAAAGTTGATCTCCCAACCATCTATTTTTTGGGTCAGTTTTATCAATAAGAGACTCACAGTCCTTGTCTTTCAAATTGGAATGGTAGACAAATTGTTAGGTACCTAACAAGAGGGTTTATTTTCTGATATTAAGCATAAGGGAAACTTCAGCTGGGTTTCGAACCCATCCTTCAGAGAATATATTAGATTTGTCACAAATTTTCAAGTCCAGTCACTTTTCCCATTACATTAAAAATGTGATTTAAGGCCTCAACAGTCAATACATTAGCATGGGTAAAAACTAATATGTCGTCAGCATAGATCATATGAGTAATCTTATTCCCAAGCACTTTAACAGGGAAAATCTGCAGTCGTCTCACCTACTCTCCCCTCAAAACAGTAAACCATTCCATGACTAGAGTGAAAAGGAAGGCGGATAAATGGTCCCCCAACGGAGACACTATAACTGTAAAAGTACCAGCTACTTGAGTACTTAGGATCATATTTATCAGTTGGCACCAGTTAATATTCTGTGTTATGGGCTCCATGCATGAAGAAAAGACAAATGTAAATGGGCTCCTTTCATTTAGTCGCAACTTTGGTGCACTTCGTAAAAACAAGTGTCGAAAATAGATAGCAAACTCACCTAGAGTAGAAGATTTAAGTTCGACGATTCTGCATAAACTCCTTCGATTTTCTTCCTATCAAAAATTTCTAGAACCATTACAAAAATAATACACACATCCAGTTTCACCGAAAATGAAACTTCGATTGCGTACTCAAGATACAGTATTCACTGCGCAAGTCAAGGTGGCAACCACTATTATTATTATTTTGTTTTTCTTAAATTAAACATAAGCAATGCTAGTACCATAAACATTATACTTAAAAATCTGAAAGATAAAATAGGTATCGGCGTGACAAAAGGTTAAGATTGTCTTGATGCAGCTCAATTGCAGATTCCTCTGCGCTCAAAATTCAGTCTTCACTCACTCAGTCTCCACCATTCAATTAATTAATACGGTGAAATGAAGAAAAGTGATTGCATAGAATATGGAACACATGACTTTTGAAAATAGAAGAATTGAACCCGTCTCAAGAGATGTAAGAAACATACCGTCACTTAATAGTCAATTCAGAAGCCACTAAAAAAGACAGATCTACTGACAATTATATAGGACTTCGATATCATTTTTAGACAAAATTCAGGATCCAATACAGAGACAAAAAAACCAATACTCTTCCAAATATTATTGCTGCTAAACAATATGCCAGAATACGTACACACAAAACATTTTGCTTCCGTCATATGATTCATACGATGCATGATGCTTTATCAAAACATCTCGATATAGCACTAAAATACAACTTTCCTTACCATGAGATTTTTTCTTCAACTTGTAAACAATGGTTAATTCACGTTAAACACCCAGAATAAGATCTTACAGTATGTGAAAAAATCATGTAAGGTCTGAGGAAGAATCCGATTAAAGATGATAAACCCTGAGCATAGTATATTTTTCGTGTAGTGTAGGCACATAGTATATTTTTCATGTCTAATTTACTTTAGTACTTCCGTGTTCAAACAGAGAAGCAACTAACTATAAAAAATAAGAGATGTATATCAGAAAATCGAGTTCGATTAATAGCTTAGTTAAGATTATTTTTGCAATATACCATTAAAAATGTAGTACTAAAAAGTAGTAGTTATTATATGATAGGAAACAACATACTTAAGCCAGTAAAAAAATAATACAAAATATTTGGATTTTCGAAAAGAAACTAAAATAACAGAAAAGTATCGCATCAAGTGGGAAACTAAAGAAATAGCATTTTATTGAATATAATTGTGCAGACAAACATAAGTTGAAATTCGTACAATACTATTTCTCATTTGTAAACTATTCATAGAAAAGGATAAAACCGATCTAAATACTTTCTCGTTCAGTTTCATTAGAGAATCATAATTAATAAATGAAGAAAAAAACAAAATGATGTCAACTAAACTCAAAAGTAAAACATCCCTCTACTAAAAGAACCGATAGCTTAGTAAGGCAAATATCGCTATTGTTTATGATTCTAAATCCAAAGAGAATCCGATAGCTTAGTAAGGCAAATTAGCACCATGAAACCTCAATCATTTAGGCAACAACTTCACCTTTACAAAAATGCTTGATGACAAAAACCCATTTGTTGATGATTGATGAAACTTTATAATAAAAATCCAAAGAGAATCCAAAGCGAATCTAATACCTCAACAGCAAAGCAAATGATTGCAGTGAAGCGAATGATATTCTTCGATTTTTGGAATGTCCAGACCTTTCGAATTTGGATAGTCTTCGATTTGGAGAACCAGCGAAAGGGAAAAAAAATATGTTTACATGTTAGTCGATTTTGAGAACAAGCGAAAGGGATAGGGTTAGTCGATTTGGGGTTTGGCGGTCAAATTTGGGGAAAGGCGGACAGGGAAAGGGAAAGGCTGAAGGAAAAATATGTTTAGTTTAGATGGTAATTTATTCAAAAACCCTTTTGCATTATACAACGGGAAATTCAGGCCCGTTGCGAAAATGAAACCTATTACAAGGGGTGTAGAACGGCCGTTGTAAAATATACACCTATTACAAGGGTCGGCAGAGGACCGTTGTAAAAGACCCAATATAAAAACTCTACTACAACGTTCATAAACGGACCGTTGTAATAATGTTCTATTGCAACGGGCAAAAATAGCCCGTTGTAAAAATAACGTTGTAATAGAGTATTTTTGTTGTAGTGAGTAATTTGGATAATTACTTTTGTAATTAATCAAGGGATTAATTAATGGAGATAATTAATTATGGGATAATTAAATTATTAATATGAGTAATTAAGGGTATTTAATTACTGGTTGATATTAATCAAGGGTGATTAATGATTGTGTTTAATTAAAGATTAATCGCTTAATGTAATTAATTTAAATAAAGCAATTTAATTTAAATCTGAATTAGAGATCATTAATTAATATAATTAATAATGTAATTAAGAATTGGTTAATTAAGAAATAATTAATAATGTGATGATTAATTTATTTAATTAATTAAGAATAAATGTAATTAGTTATATTTAATTAATAAATGAAGTAATTATATATTAATTACTATAAATGATTTAAAATAATTAATTTGTGGAATTAAATAAAGACTAATTTGTTATTGTAATTAGAAGATGATTAATCAAAGGTGTTTAATCATGATGAATATCTAGAGAATAATTAATTAATTAATGATTGTATAAGCAAGATTTATAGACGTAGTAATTAATTTAATCTACTTTAAATTAATTAGAGATAGAAGTAGTTAATTTAATTCATTTTAAATTAATTATAAATGGTAATTATAAATCATTGCTCTGGATGAATGATATTGATATTTCATTGATTGATTGTGATCTCAGATATGAGATGAGAAATATCTATGTGCTATGGATGTATGGTTTAAGTATGATAATATCTATTATCTGATTGGGATGATAATATTAATTATCTGTTTATGATGATAATGTGATTATCTATTGTGATATTGTGAATTATGTATCTGTGTGTATTTTGATAAGATTGAATTGAACTGTTAAGACTAAATAGACAACTTGGCCTTAAAAGATACGTTTTGGATTTCGATGAGACCGGGATCGGGTTTCCATATTTGGACATCCGAAAACCACATCAATCCAAATTAACGATAGGTCGTGAATCTGAAATGAAGATGAAGATTCAGAGTGCAAGGGTTATTGTCGTTAACTCTGAGGGTGATTCCAAAATGAGCGTAACGAGATAATGCCTTCGGTTTCGTTCGAATCCGGAACGAACTTGTACGGATTGAATGCTTTCAGAACATCGTCAGGTGGACGATGAGCATTCTAAGAAATGTTTTCTCTAAAGGTCATCGCAGCCTCAAGCCTCATCAACCGGGAATGGCTAAAATAGGGGAGGTGCAGCAAGGTCAGGTGGGTCATGCCCAAGCAGGACAAGATATTCCCCTATCTAGATGTCCCTTTATTTTTCGGCTGTGTGGGCGGTTGATTGCAACAACTGCCTGGGTTATCTTGTTCGGGACTGTTCAGTAAGGAATGGTTCCGGCCTTGTGTTGTAGGGGGTCGGGAGTGATCCTCGGTACGTTGATCTAGGCCACGTACTGTGATGGGCGGTACCCTAGTAGCCCTGCCATTGTATGGAATCCACAATCCAATAAGTGCCAACGGTTTTGATTGTATTACCCACTTTTGTGGCTAGTAGCTGGAATTTAATAGATGTAACAATTTCGTCTATTTTCTATTTACTTGAAAACCCTAGACCTATTATAGTATCACTAAATTTCCTATCAAATGTTTTGGTTAGCGTAAGGTAAAAACTTACCCATGTTTATTTGTGGGAAGTCTTACGTGATACCTTTTGTTTCAAAGGTTTTCAAAATTAAGCAACTTTAACCTGTTACTCACATCAGACCCATGTCTGACCCGGAGTTTATTTCTGTTTTTCCTAAACTCTCGGGTACTCAAATTTTTACGAGTAGCCAAGGGATTCAGGTTGGCTTTGACGAATTCTGGAGGAGCAATGGAGCAGGAGGCTTCAGCGTTGTAGATATATAGTTCCGCTGTGTTGGTGCCTTGAGTTATTTGTTTGAGTTGTGTCGAGTTGTATTAGCTAGACAGGTGTTTATAACTGTCTAGTATGTGTTGTATGATCAATATAACTCTGATATATGTAAAACAATGTAAATACTTATGTGGTTAATATAATTTATTCGTTCCGCTGTGAGATTCTGATGTTGTTGTTCTTTCTTCTCCATCTTTTCTATTTTCTCACCCCTTTCTTTCTTTAGGATGAAACAGATTTATGAGGTCAGAAACCCGGGTCATCACAGTTAGTATCAGAGCGCTAGGTTGAGTGAATACCTAGACTCTTGAGTGATTTCTTTCTTGAGAGATAATATTTGTAATTTTGATATATATATATATATATGTGTGTGTGTGTGTGTACATATATATATATATATATATGTGCGTGTGTGTGTGTGTGTGTGTATTTCTACCTATTGTTGGATTACCAGTTTCGGTTTTCCAATGAGCTATAAAGGTAGATAGGGTAGTGGTGTGTGTAATACAACTACCAATGGCTAGAGTTTGAATGTTTAAGGTTGAAGGTGTATTTGTCGAGACTGTAGACCTAATACCGTCTCGAGTGAGCTTTGAGTGGTGTAAGGATTTCATTAATCTCTGAAGGAAACTTGTTAAGGTTCGGAGTTCATTTTTGAAATGTAGTTTGGATGAGCTAGTGTTTGGATCTGTCAGTTGGACAGAAGCCAGGCATGATATCTTGATACATCAAGGTGTAGTAGTTGTGTGATGAGACACAGTGACTATGGATGTCTTCGAAGATGTTTCTTTGGAACAAGTTAAGGTAGTGTGTCGGCTCGGTGTTGTGGCTGTGTTAAGCAAGGTGGCTATTTGGTTTGAGGTCCGAGTTTCTCGAAGAGCTTTGGATTAGGACGTCTTTGGCTTCTGAGTCAGCCGTGGAGTTTAGAAGCTGCAGGGTAGATCCATTTCTTCAATGGATTGGCCACATAAGCGTAAGTTGTTCTGTTTGGTAAAGAGAGAGCAGTATTTTGGAGTTAGGCTGGATCGATCTCAAAAGTGACCTGCGATAGTTTGAGGGTTCTCTTATGTTTCCGAGATTTTTCAGGATCTCTTCAGGAAGTCGGAATTTTTTCAGCATTTGGAGGTTGAATTTGGTATCGACTGGATTCCAGAAGTGGTACCGATAGATCAGCTTAGTAATAAGATGGTTTTTTTCGAGTTTGGTGAAGCAGCTCGGATTTCGGAGGAACTTCTGAGTTTTCTTTTTTGGATATGTGAACCTTATTTTTGGAATGTGTTGTCCAGTCTATGTTCGACTTCAGCATTTACATCTGTTCAGTCAGAGTGGCGCAGTGGAAGCATGGTGGTAGCTGTTTTAGTTTGGAAGCAATTGGACGTTGCAATGTTTGGATTGGAGAGTTCTGTAGGAAATTTTTCAGGATCTAAGGCCAGATTGGAGTGCACCTGTTTTATCTTTTTTGGATGAGAGAAGTGAGATCAGCCTTCTGATTTGGGAATAGAGTTTGTGTTCTGAGTTTTGGTCGATCTTGGAAAGATCATTTTGTTGGATTGTCTGTGGTTCAGTTTATCAGCAAGAGTTGAGCTGATCAGGAAAGATGTAGGCAGCATAGGATCGTCCGAAGAGTTTTGTGGATAAGAGACGGAGGAATTTGGATTCCCAAGTCGGAGATTTGATTTGGTCTTCGGAATTGAATTGTCAGTTTGGATAACTGGAATTCGTTGGGTTTCACGTATCTCTGAGGGAGTACGTGTAAGATCTATCTTTGGTTGTAGAACCAGCAGTTCAGGGAGTTTTGGTTGTTGATTCAGATTTGTCTGTAGTCTAATATCCTGTCTTGTTTTGTAGATCTAGATGAGCGAAAGCTTTGTAGCTTAGTAGTATTGATTATTTCGATTCTGTAGAGCGAGTATCCCGGTATTTATATGTGGGAAACTCGAGAAAATTATATCCGAAATTTTGTGTGGATAGTTAGATTTGTTTGATTGGATAAATTGGTTGCTATGGTTGTTAGCATATGATTGATATATGCTTATGTTTAAAATTTAAATCTTTAATTAGATTATTAATTTACCTTTGTTTTAAATTTCGTGGACGAAATTCTTTTAAGGGGAAAGGAATGTGATATCCCGGAATTTTTGGCAATAAAAGCTTAATAATCTGAGTTTTAAAATTAAACAGATTGATAATAAATTTTGAGTCTCCTTTAATAAATATTTAAATGGGTGATTTTTATCTTTCAAAAGCTAATTTAATTATTTTCTATTTACAATATATATCTATATATTTGTATATATTATAAATAGTTAATCTTTGTTTTAAATTTAATAAATAAGGTTATGTTTCTAATTTTAATATTTCTGATAACTTGGAAATTTGATTTAATTTAGTGTTAAGCTATTAAATAAATAACTATTTGGTTTTAAGTACTTAAGATAAATGTTTAATAGTTAGAACTTATGCTTGCTTAAGTATAATTTAAAATTTATTAACAAAAAGATTGTTTTATTTTCTTTTTAGTATAGCTTGATAAAAATATGTTTTATTTACTCAAGATAAAAGTTATTTGTTTAAAAGTATTCTATCCTAAGTCTAAATTTAAATAAAAGTTTGTTCTATTTTCTTTTTAAATATTGTTTGATTAAATAAGTAATTTATTAAATAAAAGACAATTTCTTTTATAATGAGTTTTGTTAATCATGTAATTTTTTTACAAATGGAGATTGCTATTTCAAATTTATCTAAATACACATATGTGAATTTTGGAGAAAGTTATAATTTGAAAGATTAAAAGTAAGTCTTTTAAAAATGTTTAAAATTAAAATAAACCTTATTTATATTAACACAGGTATAAAAAAAGAAAAGAAAAATAAAAAAGAGCTTTATATCATGTGTTAGTAACAAACCATTACAAGTGATAAATAACTTTATATCTATGAACATCAAGTATGAAGCAAACCAGGTTTGTGTAAAATAAATAAAATAAAATAAAAGAGTAAGGCCTGTAGATAGTTGGGTAGAGCAAGCAAAATCAAAGTAAAGTAAGGTATATTTGTAGCTGTAAGTAAGTATGCAAGCAAGAATATAAACAGAGTAAGATAAATATCTATCAAACATAAACAAAGTAAAATAAAGCATGAAATACTTAAGCATTTAATGCTAGCATAAGCAAGTCAATTCAAATTGTTTTGGAGATAATCTCAGCCTCCAAATCTCTGATCAAAGAAAAATGAAAAAAATAAAAAAATGTACCAGGCAAATTTACAAACCCAGACATCAGCCACCCTATGTCAACTTCTCTTTTCTATATAGATCACTTCTTATTTCTATTCGTTCATATCAAAACATAGCAAGCATTTTTACAACTGAAGCATCATTCATTTAAGCCAAAGCAAGAAGATTTAAGGAAAAGAAAAAAATATATAAATATCTATGTATAAAAATGAATAATAGGAGACATTAAGTACAATAGCATTAAATGATTCCATTTCTTAGCAGCTAATAAAGTCATTTCGAATTGTTTTAACATCATTTCAGCCTCCCTAAAAAAAATCTTGCCTGATACAAACAAAAACAATATCGTACCTGTATTTGCTAACTCAAAAATCACCTTCCCCTGTAATATTTCCCTTCGATATATACATATCTTCCAGTTCATTTCGTTGATCAAAAATAAGAAAACCAGAGAATAAGCAACCATACCCATTTTTACGAACTTAAACAACATCATACAACAATTCAATCAACTTTGCAAACCTGAGACTGCATTCTTTCAAATCTGAGAACAACTTCCTCAAGACCAGATCGAAGACTTCATTTTTTTATCAAGCCATTAGCCTGTAATCATTTGCAAAATCAAGAGCCTGTGCATTATTCTTTTTCTACCTGAGACAAAGCAATTCATATCAGCTTCAAGCTTTTTCAAAATCATAACCAGAGGCTCTGTGTTCATCAATCCATCATTTTTTTTAAATCTAAGAATGAATATGGTTGCACGTTTTTGTGATAAAGATTGTGGTACGTATATATGAAAATGAAATCTGCTTGTGCATGTTTATTTCCATATGAACATTCTCTGTTTAGTTTCTAGTTTCCTGTTTTAGATTTAAATTCATATTCTCTTCAGTTAATTGTTATTAGGACTTAGCTACAAAACAAAAGCTATTTGATTTATTATGGATTAATTTTAGAAGCTTGATTAAGTTAAATTTCAAGTCTGAGTGTCTCAGGAATATGAAAACAACAGTGTACGATAACAAAGTAAAATATCAAACTTTGTAAATTATAGATTCAGTATAAGCTTAAAGTTTTGATAAAACTCAAACTTCATAATTACTTAGTTTAGGCATATAAACTAAAATCCTAAAAAAATCTTGATTTTTAAACCAAAAATTACAATTTTTAGTTATGGTTTGCAAGAGCATTTCTGGGTTGCTTCGTTTTGGGATTTTTTTGAATCTCTGGTGTTCCCAGTGGTCGGAGGGGCCATGGTCATTTCTGGAGGTAGAGGAATGGTCGGAGCTCAGAGTAAAAATGGTGGGTGGATGGTCTATGGACGGAGGTGATGGTGGGAGCATGTTTTGGTTTCTAAACCTGGTTTTGGGCAGTACTGGGATGTTTGATTGTCGCGAGGCCTAGGAGTGATCGAGTTCGTTGGAACTCTGGAAGATAGTAGCTTGGTCATGGAAGAAGTGGTGGCCGGTGGTGCTGGTGCTCCGGTGGTCGGAGGAGTGGACGCGAAGCATTGACAGGTTTTGGGGCAGTGTTGCAGTGTCGAATTCTAGGTTTGGGTCAATGCCTGGATTTTGATTTTTGAGGAGAAATCAAAGTGTGGTGATTGAGGTGGGATGCTTTGGTGATTGATGACTTGTTTAAGTCATCAGAATTGATCGAAGTTTGGTGGATGATCAGTGCATGTGCAATGTGCACCAAGTTCTGATGAACTTTGGATTTTGAGGTTTTGTTCTTGAGCTTACTTGTGACGACCGCCCATGACTCCCGCACCAAAACAAGGAAATAGTGCGCTGAGGAGCGTGCGAGGCAGCCATGGACGATGATCAAGGTAAGGTAAAACAGCAAACTCTATCGTAACACTCACAGCGCATGGACAAAATACAATAGAGAAATATATGTATACAGTGAAGCTCATAACAGAATAACATCATATAGACTTCATAAAGGTTTGATACAAGCATCTGAACAATCAATACATCAAGCCTCACTACATAACACTCAAACATATACAAGCAGCGGAACATCCAGTACATATAGTAAGAAAACTAATATGCTAGCCTCCAGCTCGTCTTCGTCATCAACAGCGTTGGTAGCCAAGAACAGCACCTGTCACCTGCTACCTAGTCTACCCATCCCAACGTGGATGAACAGCCCAAGGTAATAAGAGTTGAACATAAAACCTTGAGTCAGACAACAGTCTTAGTGAGCAGTAAATTAACTACCAAACATACCAAAAGAGCATAAAGGATAAAAGGAATAGGAACTCAACCATCCCACTCCAACTCATTCTACAGTGATAGCCCCCAGACCCACTAAGCATAAACAAGCATAGCAAAGCAGACAATTTAAGTAGAATAATTATCACTCGAGTCAAGGTCGATGTTTTCAAAATACAAACCCCCAAGGCCTAAACCAAGATCAGATAAGCACCCAGAAAACACCTCTCTTGAGTCCGAATGACGATACAACCAAACATCCATGATTCTGGCTATCACTGTTATCATTGCCTCGATTTCACCGTTAATTGAATGACCACCTGTCAAGGGCTAATGGTAACCCCGGTTCTAGATAAACTCTGCACGTCATCGTGACCCATGCCTAGGACTTACCTACTCTGCCCAGAGTACTTGACCACCTACCTGTAGTCTTTTGGGTGTCCCGACCACCTACCTGTAGTCGTTTGGGCATCCCATGTACTCTTGCTTTGAATTTACTAGAACCTTCAACAACGATGAGATCCAAGCCTCCTAGTCATCCTCCTCGACGACTATTCTCATACTAGCCCAAGCTACTTCTCGAGCAATCCATTATCAACCAACTCGAACCATCCCTCAAGTTATCAACATGCTTGGAATGATCCCTGCTTGGATTATGCCAAAACTATATCACATCATGCTTCGCCTCATCTCATCAAAGCAAAGCTCCATCACAACAATGTCATCATATCCTTCCATATGAGCTTCATCATCCGCTACATACGCCACGAGCAGCTTTTCTCGTCCCTTAGCCTCTCCCTTAGCTTTTGAATCATTTTCGACCATACTTGTCTAGATCCAATCATAAATCAACTAACTCTAAACAATCAATCAAGACAATCATTAATCCAAGCAATCAAATATTCAAACAAGGTTTAATAAGCAATTATACAAGGAAATGGCAATTTGGTAATTAAAGTGTCCAAATCTAATAAGCACGAATAATAGGCAAATGTCTCTACAACTTGAATAAACTTGCATAAGTTAACATGTAGTAAAATAGGTGTCAAAACTTCATAGATGATAGATCTACATGCATACTTAGGAAAAATGCAAGAAATCACTATCTTTAACACATAAACAAGCCACCAATCCAATATACTCCCTTGGGTCCGTGTGAGAGATAACTACCACTCACCGAATCACCTAAACACCTCAAAAACAACCAATTCCAGATCTGGACAGCAAAGAACCAAGCTTTATCCGGCAAAATCTCGCTTCAAACGATGAAATCTCTCTTTGTTGGATGAAGATCTTCAACTTCGGCTCTTGAGTCTTTGATCTTGATCTTCGATCTTGGATGGATGTTAGCACTAGATTAGAGAGGAGAAAAGAAGTGAAGAAGTGTTGTAGTCGAGCTCTCAAAATGGCAGCACTTCGTCGCTTCAAAATCCGGTGCCAAAAAGTGAGCCAAACCCCTCTATTTATAGGCAGAAATCCCCCTGAGTCGGCCGACCCCATGAGTCGTCCACGACCTAAGACTCAACATAGCAGCCGACCTAACCAAACACAGGGCCTCACGACTCAACGCAGGCACGACTCAACTGCACACGACTCAAAAAGCCTCTGATCTAGCGACTTAACGCTAAGTCGCTCACGCGACTCAACCCAGACACGGCCCCACATACTCGCGACCTAACATGCGCGCGAGTTACGACCTACGACTCAACAGGTATGCGGTCACACGACTTAACTCTAAGCCAATACGCGACCTAACACCCAGCCTAAGTTCCAACGACTTACGACTCATGCACGCCGACCTAACAATCTAACCCTATGGCTGACCTAACGACTTAACCACCACGCGACCCAAAACACATGCCGACTCAACCCTGGCACGACTCACGACTTAAGCCCATACGCCGACCTAAAACACATGCCGACTCAACCCTGGCACGACTCACGACTTAAGCCCATACGCCGACCTAACTACGCACAGGACCACACGAGTTAGGCTTTATCTCGTCTACGACTTAACACACAGCCGACCCAACTCCATGCCGACCTAACTAAACATAACGACTTATCATAGGTCGCTTACGACCTAACTTCCTAAGGTCGCTTCACCGACCTATCTCCTCCCATTAAGTCGGCAACTCCTAAGTCGACTAACTACTAGGTCGCTCCAAACTCTTAACTCGCCCACTGCCTAAGTCGGTCAACCTTTGAGTCGTACCAAACCTGAACTCGGTCATACCTCTAAGTCGTAACTCGTACACGACCCAACTCCAAACAACTTAAGCTACCCTTCAACCTAAGCCTCTACACGAGTTAACCTTCATACGACTAAAGCACTAAGTCGTTGACTCCCATAAGTCGCTCCACTCGATCTAGCATTCACACGACTTGATGGCAACTATTTTACGATATGTCGACACGTAAAATACGGGTCGTTACATTACTCGAGTAAGTTCAGGGGTTTACTCGAAGTAGTCTGCAGTTTGACTCGAAGCAAGTTTTGATTTTTTCGAGTCAATTTGTTTTGCTTCAGGTTTTTTTCAAAACCTGTTTGCAAATTAGATATTAAAGTAAATTTAAATCAAATTTAAATTGTGAAATAGATTTAAACTAAGTTTAAATCCAGTTTAGTTAGATTCAAATGAACTTTGAATCTTAAAGTTTTAAATGAAATTTGGATTTTTAAATCAAAGTTTAAATCAAGGTTTCTAAGCAAAGTTAAAATCAAGTTTAAATCAAAGTTAAAATAAGGATTCAAGTTTTCTTGAATTCAAATCTGGAAGTTAAAATCAGTTTTAAATCTGAGGGTGCTTTAAGCAAGCTTATATTAAATAGTTTTTTTTTAAAAAGAATAGATTTGTTTTCAAACAAATGTTTAAACTTAAATTTTGATAAACTTTTTTTATAAAAGGATTTTTGAATGAAAGTATATGATGTGTTTTAACTTGAATTTGCAAGTTAAATAATTAATAGCTTAATTTTAATAAAAATTAAGTAATCTAGTTTAAAACTTTTCTTATATAAGTTTCATATATGTACCTTACGTTGTTTAAAAGTTTTATAAATTAAACTTTAAATTTGGTTAAATTTTTAAATGATAAATCATTTTGAATCTTAAATTCAAAATGTAATTTAAATTTATATTCAAAAGGGTAATGTTTTACACTCTAATATTAATTAAGTCATTAATAAAGAAATAAATTATCTTAGAGATAATTAAGTTATTAAATGATTTAATTAATAAGATAATAAAGGAATGATTTATTTATAAAATTTGTAAATTAATGATTTAGATTAATTTATAGTTAGAAAATAATTAAGAAAGTAATTTAAGAAATGTTATTAGAAAATGAAGATAATTAACTAAGGATTATTAATAATTAATGTGATAAATTTTATTAATTAATTAGTTTAATTAATTAAGATGATCATTTGTAATTAAGTTAAATGTAATTACTTGTTGAAAGAAATTAAGAGGTTAATTACTTATTGTAATTAATTTTGATAATATGATTAATTTAAGTTAATTAATTTAGTTTAATTAATTTAAGAAAATCATTTGATAATAATTCATAAGCACATATCACATTCTAGTACGGATATCTGGACATCTGTAATTGATAATAATTGGGTTAATTAATAGAAATACTGGATTGTAAATTTAACAAATGAATCTAATCATTAATAATTAAATTGGTTTGATAATTTTTCTGTATAATTTCAATTTAATTGGGTAAATTTAATTTTTTTAAAGGTTAATAAATTTTTTATCCGGAAATATTTGATAAGAATGGTTTTTCAAAAGCTAATGAAATTTTATTCTATTTATAATTTATATATATTTGATATATATTGTGAATAGGAATATCTTTTTTTTTAAATAAAAGATAAATTTTCAAATTGTAATATATATGTATGTATATGTTATAATTTGAGTTGTTTTGAAATTTAACTTAATCTGTGATAATTTAAATATGTATGAATAGTAATTTAAAGTTTTGTTTTAAAACTTAATATTTAAATTAAAGACTAATTCATTTATTTTCAAAATATAAGACTGTTATTTATTTTTAATAGGATTGTTTAAAAAGGTTTTAAACAAAGTTTTGTTTTGTTCTTCTTTTAAAGTATTTAAAATGTGATAGTTTTAAAAGGATTTAAACAAGCTTTGTTTTGTTTTTTTTAAAATGTTTACATTAAAAATGGTTATAAGTGTATAAAGTAATAATAATAAATATTCTAAATTTTTAAATAACATGTATAAGATGTATATTTATATTTGTATTTATTAGTTTTAGAATATTTTCTTTGAAAAGTAAATTTATAATCACATATGTAAGTATTCATTAATAAAGTAAATTAAACATGTTAGTTTATGTTAACATTTAAGTTAAATAAAGATTTATTTAAAATACTTAAAGGCATGTGTAATCCTATTAATCATCTTAATAACACTTGTAAACATTTAAAAGTATGTTAATGACATTTGTTCAAATTATTAACAAGTGGCAATATATTTTTAATAAATGTTTTTAGAAGAAAACAAGTTTCTTCCTAAAATAATTTTCATTCTTTCAAAAACTGCAAAATCCAATCTGCAATCAACCTGCATTTCAAAGTAATGAATCAATCAGCAAGTTTCAACAATCAACTGCAAAACTTCAACCTGAAAAAAAGAAAGAAAGGATCTGCATTTCTAAAACCCTGCAAATTGAAGCTCTCATCAACCTGCAACTAAATGAAATCAAGTTCAACCTTTTTGAATCATTAATTAGAACATGCAAAAGGGAAATTAACAGCATATTCAAAGCATGCAAGGTTTCACTTTTCAACAGCAAGCATAGTCAAAGCAAATGCATTTTTATGAATTAAAGTTCAGGCCTGGAAAATAAGAACTTAAATCTGCACTGCTCTGCTTATAATATTCAGGTGAGTAAATCTACTTTAAAAATAGTTAAATCCTGGATTTCATATTGATGATGTGAATGAAAGTCATGTTGTTAGCTGTAATGTTTAAATTAAATGAATGCATGCATGGGTATGGGTTTGATGCTTGTGTAATACCTGAATATGGTCCTGTTGTTTTCATCAGGTTTAATTTCTTTTAAAAATCCAATATCTCACCTTTTAATCACAGTTGGCTTGAAATTTGTAAATGAAGAATGTTTGGAAACATGTTATAACTCTACTAAAAATATGTTCTGGAATTTTTATTAATTACTTAACTCGAAATTTTATAAAGAACTGTGAAAATGTATTTGGAGCAAAATTTTATAAGTTTAATTTTTGAGATTTGATTTCATGATTGTATTCATGATAGAAAACCATGAATTTTAATGAGTATATCTTGACTTTTGGTTTAGGATTTGATGGGCATTTCTGTGCTGATCGTTTGGGCGGTTTTGAGCGAGTTCTGATGATTGGGGAAGTTTGGTGACGGGTGTTCTTCGGTGTGGCAAGATTGAAGGTAGGGGACGTCGTTAAAATTGGTGGCTTATTTTCGTTGACGTCGTGGAAGTGTGGCGGTGGGAATTTAGGGTTTTAGGTCTTGGTTGGAATGGCGTTGTTTGCGTGGCAGTTATGAACTCGAGATGGCATTAGAATGGGTCGGCTTTGGGAGAGAGGAAGTTAAGCTTGTGTCGATTTCGCCGATGGGTTTTGGGTAACTTCGGTGGCGGGAGGATGATTGTCGAGGTGATTGAAGGTATTCAGTTGTTGCAGTATGCCGTCTGAATTCGTTAGTTTTGATTTAGGGTTGTTGAAGTTTTTCTGGGTAGCCGTGGAGAGTGAGAATATCATCGGTGATTTGGCAACGGTGGCGGCGGAGGTCTGATCATCACCGATCAGACGTGCAGGTGCACGGTGCACCTATGTGCTTTGGATCGTGACAGTTTTGGGAAGATGATTGTGGCTCGGGCTTTTCATAGTTTTTCCTCGTGCTTGCTTCGAAGGGGTGGGCGAGGTGTGTGTGACTTGGGTAGTAATTGGAGTTGTTCTCGTGAGAAGCTCGGGGTTAGTGCTGGGTTAATTCTGTAGGTGTTTTGATTATCAAGTGTTTAAAGATAGCATTTGTAGATTTATAATAACTCATTTTATCATTAATTTAAAACAAGGTATTTATTTCCGAAGTGATTGAATAAGATTTTAAAGTTAGTTAAGAAATTATTAAGTTAGTGGTTAACCTTGTAATTAATAAAGGACTTGAATAATTAAGTTCTATAAAGTAATTAATAAGTAATTAAAGATAAAAGAATTGGAGGTAATTGAATACTTAAATTTAATGTAATTAAATTGAAGGGGGTAGTTAATGAAGGCAATTGAGGGTTGAATCATTAACTAGTGATTATGTCATTAATGTAATAAATTTTAAGTTAATTAATTAGTTAAATCAATTAAAGGTAAATTAATTATGTGTAATTACCGAGTGAAGTAATTAATGGATAATTACTGAATGTAATTATTTGGGGATCAATTGCTGAATGTAATTAATAATGAGAGAAATTAATTAATGGAAAGTAATTGAGAAAATTACTTAATGAAAATAATTAAGGGTTAATTACTTAGTGTATATATCAAAGGATAAATATAATTAATTAGGAAGTTAATTAATTAAGGTAAGTAATTACAGGATGGTTAATTACTGAAAAAAATCAGAAGATCATTAATGAATGACATTAATTAATTAAAGTTTAATGAATGGGAATGGATAAGGTTAATAAGTCTATGTGGTAATTAAAATTTAATTACTTAATGCAATAATTAATCAAGGACGATTAATTAAGATGGATGATTAAGTGATGTTAAATTATTGATTGTAATTAACTAATTGTTAAGTAAGCAAGATTTAGGGCAATTTAAGTAATTAAAGGTGGTAATTAAATTAAAGATTTAAACATCTATTTAACTTGTGAGGGATAATTGGATGGTGTTGGATGATTTGGTTTATATCTAATCTGATAGCTTATAATGAATCATGATATGTTATAAAGGGTGAACTGTGATATTGAGGGTTATCCATCAAGGATTAATTTGCTATGTGACTATGATATTTTGTATATAGCTTAATTGTAGCCACTTAAACTGGAAATATGATGACATTGGATACGAAGAGACCGGAGTCGGGTATTAGCAAATACCCGAAGCCACTTCGATTCTTTATAAAATGGACATGTGGGAACAATAGGCTAATATGGAATGATTTTAGTGAATTTGACCCTTTAATCTAAGTGTGGCACTTAGAGATTGATGTGTGAAATAAGTATCGTCTATAACAACTTGTGAAGTTGTAAATTGATATGAGTTACCCGGGTTTTATGTATGTTTTATGCTGTTGTATTCCATACTAGATGGGTTTACTCACACTGGTTTCCAGCCTGACCCGGGTGTTACTTTGATGTAATGCTCGGGTAAGACCGAGTATTACAGACTTGCAGGTAAGGACGTTCTAGAGCTCAGGTGGAGAGCTGGAGGACAGGAACGTATAGAGAGTTTATCCGCTGTGATATATATTGTTATTTATCTAGGACATGTTGTTTAAAACTATCCAGTGATGTGAAATTGTTGTAACTCTGATGTAAAAATGTAATGTACAAATACAGTTCTTCTTTGTAAACTGTTATTTTATTTGCTATTATATTTTATCCGCTGCGAATGTGAGATTCTGAGTTTGAGTTTTCTGTTTCTTCTTCTTTCTCTTTCTTCTTTTCACTAACTATCTGGAAATTTCGGGATCGAAATTTTCGGGTTGTTACATTTGGTATCATAGCTGAAGGTTAAGCGAGAACCTTGGCTCTGGTGGGATTACTCATTAAGGATAGGGAATGTGGGACCCTAGAATGAGTTGAGTATATACATATGAGAGAGCGTACTTTTTATTTTCTTATATAAAGGTTTTTAAAAGATTCCAAAAGTAAATGAATCTTATATAAGAAATAGATAATCTATTATATTAAGGAAATTGGTTGTAGTATTAATTAAACTAAAAGTAATAGTAAGAATTGAGTGGTAATAGAATTACAACCAAATTGAAACTGAAATTAAAATCTTGAAATGGCGGAAGGTTTCAGGATAAGGATAATCAATTAATTTATGTAATTAATTAAACCTTATTTAATGTGATTAATTTATGGATAATAATTGGAAATGATAAAATAATATGGAGTTACTTAATGAAGTAATTAAATGTAAGTAATTTAAGGGACAATTACTTAATGAAGGTAATTAAGAAACAAGTTAATTGCCGAATGTGATTAATTAATGATGTAATTAATTTAAAGAAATAATAAACAATATTATTTAATACATTTGTATGAAATGGTTTTGTTTCAAACAAGAGTTGTTTGAAAATTTAAAAGAAATTTGGTTTGAATTAAAAACCGAAGGTGGTTAAAAAATTTAAAGTATAACTTGGTGTGTAAAAGAAGTTAATATGTATATATGTGGATATACATAATATCAAATATGGTTTGAAATAAACTCTAAATGTTGAGTTTTGAATGTGGAATAAGATGTGATACCCGAAGTGCTAAGTTTTAAACTTAATAAGTGGGAAGATTATTTATGAGAAGTTCAAAATTGAGTAAGATTGACTGGATTAAGTGAATTGAGTTTAACTTGGCTGAAAAGTTAAATGGTTAAATAAAAAAAATGAAAATTCTAGAAATTTGAGATCAGAAATTAAATTGTTTAAAACTTTAAAGGTAAATTGATTTATAGGAATTAAATCAACATTTGAAGTATTAACTCGAATTTATAATTCGAGATGGTTTAAATTTGAAATTTGAATTAGTTCAGATTGAATTTGATTTGAATTAATTGAAATGGTGATTGAAGATGTATTAGTATAAGATTCAAATGAAAATTTGAATTGGATTAATTTGAAATGATTTGAAATTGAAGAAGGTTCAATTTGAAATTAGTTCGGATTGATTTGAATAATTTGGAATTTTAATTAAAGTTTAATAGTTTTAAATTCAAATGGAATTTGAATTTAATTTGGTAGGAAATCAAGAATAATTCAGCTTGATGTGGAAATGAAGTTTGAAATTGGGATTAATTCAAACTGGAGTTGAAATGAATTGAAAATTGGAACTAGTTCAATTGAAATTTATTTGAATTAGTAGAATTTGAGATCAAGGTTGAACAAAGTTAGATTTGGAAATAAAACTGAGGTTAATTCAACTTGAACTGGGGTTAAATCGATTTCAATGGAAATTGAAGTTATTTAATTTGGAATTGGGTCAATTTAAATGAAAGTGGAAATTTAAATTTAATTGATATGAATAGAAATGGGGAAGTGAGCAGTTTTGAATCTGGACTATTTTTTTTTAAAATGTAAATTGTTTTTAATATAAACCTATTTTTCCAAGCTATTTATTATATCTACAACCTTTCTTCTAAAAGCTAAACTATCTTATACTTGTTTTACAATTATTTTTAACACTGTTTAACGATTTTACAAACGTTTTATAAACTAATTATTATCTTACTATTATTTTGCAATTATCTAAAATTTCTATAATTATTTTCTAAACTATTTTACACCTATTTTACAAACTAGTAATTATTTTAAAACTACTTTTCTATTTTTAAAATTTTTCAAGCTATTTTCTAAATAAATTAGTCGGAGTTCAAACTGTTATTGGTTATATATCCAATCAAGATAAGAATAGAGGTGATAATCCAAATGGATCGAAGCAATTGTGAGTAAGTGAATGAAAATTAAAGTGAATGTGAATAGAAATGGAACTAATTTGGCTAATACCAATAAGACAAATACGTAGGGTGTACGTATGTTATTCTATTCGTATAGTAATGTGATTCAGATTCGAGCATAGAATTTCGAGATAGTTATATTGATCCGAGTGGATTTTTTCACTCGATTTTCGACGGCGAACCTGGATATGGATTGTTGATTGGTTCTGGATATTCTCTATCATAGTTATGACTATGCAAGGAGAATGACGGTTTCTGATCAAGAAACCAGACTTGTGTCCGCACTAGGAAGTCGGGTGGACAATACTAGTTCGGAAATGAAATTGTGTGATCGAGTAAGCGATCAGATTGGTATGGCGTACGGATGATATGTGTACATCGTACGGATTTGAATAAAATTGATACTGGGAATTTGTGGATAAGAATGTGAAATGGTTTTTGAAATGAAAAATATATTTTGTGAAATATATGATGGTGTAAAGTGGAAATTGGATATTTTTATGGTTGAAATTTTGTTTATGGAAGTAAGTGATATGGAAGTGGTTTTGTAAAGAGTAATCAAATTTAAATATTTGATTTTTGGGTAAACAAAGTTAAATATCTTTGTTTTATAAAATGAAACTCCCCTTCATGAATCTTTTGCCAGAAGAAAAGTGTTTTTGGAAATGTTTGATGTATAAAAGGAATTTTATACAAGTTTGAAAATGATCCAAAGTTTTAAAAGATTTCATATATCTATAAAGGATCTTATGAGGATTTTAGAAAGGTTTTGGGAACCTTTGGATTTGGGAAGGGCTTTTGATTATTGGGTAAAATCAATATGAGAATTTTGAAAGCCTAGTTTGAGAATTATCGATTTTGGGATAATCGATTTTGTATAAAGGAGCTTTATATGAGATCATATTAGGTGTATGATTTAAAGATACTATATGTGTATAGTATAAAATGTTTTGATGATGGCTCTGGGGAAAAAGGCGCTCCCTTGAAATGAACTTCTCAGGTGTACCACCGGGTGGTGCTGCCTTGAGCCCCAAGGGGGGGGGGTTCTAAAGTTGATCCTGTGAGGAGTCCAGACAAAACTAGTTCCTAAGGATTATGAGTTGAGTATACCATAGCGGAAGTCGTGTGTGCCGCTGAGAGCCAACAGTTACATGGACTTTTGCTGCGACGGCAATGCAACCCAGGATGTAACTGCGATCTATGGTATAACATAGCGAAAGTCGTGTGTGCCTCTGAGAGCCAACAGTCTGCGTTTGATTTTATATCGGCAGACTGCGACCTATGTAGGAGTGGCGGAGTTTTCATTTCGACATCGAAAATCAGAGGCCGCTGAGAGCCTGCAGTTACATGGACTTTTGCTGCGACGGCAATGTAACCCTGGATGCAACTGTGATCTGTTGTGTGGGTTCCATGGCGTAATCGAGAGGCCGCGGAGAGCCTGCAGTTACATGGACTTTTGCTGCGACGGCAACGTAACCCTGGAATGTAACTATGACCATGGATGGGAGTGATGATTTCCAGAGCATTCTCACCAAAGATATATCCTCTATTTTCAAAAGCTGTTTTCCATATTTTCAATAAAATTATTTTTCAAGTATTTTCACTGGGTGTTGAAAACGGGTCTGCTAAGTACTTATAGATTTTTCAGTCATACGCCTGATCAACGTATGACCGAATTTCTGTAAGAACAAGGATAGACTGGTTGAAACATCGAGTTATAAAAAGTATTTTTATAAAACTATTTGGCAGTATTATAGATTTTAAAGGTGTTTTAAAATGATCAAAGAATATTTTAACTGATTTTAAAATATTTAATAAATTCTGGCTTCGTTCCTTTTCGAGGACGAAAAGATTCAAAGGGGGGAGGAATGTGATAACCCGGATTTCTGGACATCTGTAATTGATAATAATTGGGTTAATTAATAGAAATACTGGATTGTAAATTTAACAAATGAATCTAATCATTAATAATTAAATTGGTTTGATAATTTTTTTGTATAATTTCAATTTAATTGGGTAAATTTAATTTTTTTTTTAAAAGTTAATAAATTTTTTATCTGGAAATATTTGATAAGAATGGTTTTTCAAAAGCTAACGAAATTTTATTCTATTTATAATTTATATATATTTGATAAATATTGTGAATAGGAATATCTTTTGTTTTAAATAAAAGATAAATTTTCAAATTGTAATATATATATATATATGTATGTATATGTTATAATTTGAGTTGTTTTGAAATTTAACTTAATCTGTGATAATTTAAATATGTATGGATAGTAATTTAAAGTTTTGTTTTAAAACTTAATATTTAAATTAAAGACTAATTCATTTATTTTCAAAATATAAGACTGTTATTTATTTTTAATAGGATAGTTTAGAATGGTTTTAAACAAAGTTTTGTTTTGTTCTTCTTTTAAAGTATTTAAAATGTGATAGTTTTAAAAGGATTTAAACAAGCTTTGTTTTGTTTTTTTTTAAAATGTTTACATTAAAAATGGTTATAAGTGTATAAAGTAATAATAATAAATATTCTAAATTTTTAAATAACATGTATAAGATGTATATTTATATCTGTATTTATTAGTTTTAGAATATTTTCTTTGAAAAGTAAATTTATAATCACATATGTAAGTATTCATTAATAAAGTAAATTAAACATGTTAGTTTATGTTAACATTTAAGTTAAATAAAGATTTATTTAAAATACTTAAAGACATGTGTAATCCTATTAATCATCTTAATAACACTTGTAAACATTTAAAAGTATGTTAGTGACATTTGTTAAAATTATTAACAAGTGGCAATATATTTTTAATAAATGTTTTTAGAAGAAAACAAGTTTCTTCCTAAAATAATTTTCTTTCATTCAAAAACTGCAAAATCCAATCTGCAATCAACCTGCATTTCAAAGTAATGAATCAATCAGCAAGTTTCAACAATCAACTGCAAAACTTCAACCTGAAAAAAAGAAAGAAAGGATCTGCATTTCTAAAACCCAGCAAATTGAAGCTCTCATCAACCTACAACTAAATGAAATCAAGTTCAACCTTTTTGAATCATCAATTAGAACATGCAAAAGGGAAATTAACAGCATATTCAAAGCATGCAAGGTTTCACTTTTCAACAGCAAGCATAGTCAATGCAAATGCATTTTTATGAATTAAAGTTCAGGCCTGGAAAATAAGAACTTAAATCTGCACTACTCTGCTTATAATATTCAGGTGAGTAAATCTACTTTAAAAATAGTTAAATCCTGGATTTCATATTGATGATGTGAATGAAAGTCATGTTGTTAGCTGTAATGTTTAAATTAAATGAATGCATGCATGGGTATGGGTTTGATGCTTGTGTAATACCTGAATATGGTCCTGTTGTTTTCATCAGGTTTAATTTCTTTTAAAAATCCAATATCTCACCTTTTAATCACAGTTAGCTTGAAATTTGTAAATGAAGAATGTTTGGAAACATGTTATAACTCTACTAAAAATATGTTTTGGAATTTTTATTAATTACTTAACTCAAAATTTTATAAAGAACCGTGAAAATGTATTTGGGGCAAAATTTTGTAAGTTTAATTTTTGAGATTTGATTTCATGATTGTATTCATGATAGAAAACCATGAATTTTAATGAGTATATCTTGACTTTTAGTTTAAGATTAGATGGGCATTTCTGTATTGATCGTTTGGGCGGTTTTGAGTGATTTCTGATGATTGGGGAAGTTTGGTGACGGGTGTTCTTGGGTGTGGCAAGATTGAAGGTAGGGGACGTCGTTATAAATGGTGGCTTATTTTCGTTGACGTCGTGGAAGTGTGGCGGTGGGAATTTAGAGTTTTAGGTCTTTGTTGGAATGGCGTTGTTTGCGTGGCAGTTATGAACTCGAGATGGCATTAGAATGGGTCGGCTTTGGGAGAGAGGAAGTTAAGCTTGTGTCGAGTTCGCCTATGGGTTTTGGGTAACTCCGGTGGCGGGAGGATGATTGTCGAGGTGATTGAAGGTATTCAGTTGTTGCAGTATGCCGTCTGAATTCGTTAGTTTTGATTTAGGGTTGTTGAAGTTTTTCTGGGTAGCCGTGGAGAGTGAGAAGATCATCAGTGATTTGGCAACGGTGGCGGCGGAGGTCTGATCATCACCGTTCAGACGTGTAGGTGCACGGTGCACTTATGTGCTTTGGATCGTGATAGTTTTGGGAAGATGATTGTGGCTCGGGCTTTTCAGAGTTTTTCCTCGTGCTTGCTTCGAAGGGGTGGGCGAGGTGTGTGCGACTCGGGTAGTAATTGGGGTTGTTCTCGTGAGAAGCTCGGGGTTAGTGCTGGGTTAATTCTGTAGGTGTTTTGATTATCAAGTGTTTAAAGATAGCATTTGTAGGTTTATAATAACTCATTTTATCATTAATTTAAAACAAGGTATTTATTTCCGAAGTGATTGAATAAGATTTTAAAGTTAGTTAAGAAATAATTAAGTTAGTGGTTAATCCTGTAATTAATAAAGGACTTGAATAATTAAGTTCTATAAAGTAATTAATAAGTAATTAAAGATAAAGAATTGGAGGTAATTGAATACTTAAATTTAATGTAATTAAATTGAAGGGGGTAGTTAATGAAGGCAATTGAGGGTTGAATCATTAACTAGTGATTATGTCATTAATGTAATAAATTTTAAGTTAATTAATTAGTTAAATCAATTAAAGATAAATTAATTATGTGTAATTACGGAGTGAAGTAATTAATGGATAATTACTGAATGTAATTATTTGGGGATCAATTGCTGAATGTAATTAATAATGAGAGAAATTAATTGATGGAAAGTAATTGAGAAAATTACTTAATGAAAATAATTAAGGGTTAATTACTTAGTGTATAAATCAAAGGATAAATATAATTAATTAGGAAGTTAATTAATTAAGGTAAGTAATTACAGGATGGTTAATTACTAAAAAAATCAGAAGAACATTAATGAATGACATTAATTAATTAAAGTTTAATGAATGGGAATGGATAAGGTTAATAAGTCTATGTGGTAATTAAAATTTAATTACTTAATGCAATAATTAATCAGGGACGATTAATTAAGATGGATGATTAAGTGATGTTAAATTATTGATTGTAATTAACTAATTGTTAAGTAAGCAAGATTTAGGGCAATTTAAGTAATTAAAGATGGTAATTAAATCAAAGATTTGAACTTCTATTTAACTTGTGAGGGATAATTGGATGGTGTTGTATGATTTGGTTTATATCTAATCTGATAGCTTATAATGAATCATGATATGTTATAAAGGGTGAACTGTGATATTGAGGGTTATCCATCAAGGATTAATTTGCTATGTGACTATGATATTTTGTATATAGCTTAATTGTAGCCACTTAAACTAGAAATATGATGACATTGGATACGAAGAGACCGGAGTCGGACATTAGAAAATACCCGAAGCCACTTCGAATCTTTATAAAATGGACATGTGGGAACAATAGGCTAATATGGAATGATTTAAGTGAATTTGACCCTTTAATCTAAGTGTGGCACTTAGAGATTGATGTGTGAAATAGGTATCGTCTATAACAACTTGTGAAGTTGTAAATTGATATGAGTTACCGGGGTTTTATGTATGTTTTATGCTGTTGTATTCCATACTAGATGGGTTTACTCACGCTGGTTTCCAGCCTGACCCGGGTGTTACTTTGATGTAATGCTCGGGTCAGACCGAGTATTACAAACTTGCAGGTAAGGACGTTCTGGAGCTCAGGTGGAGAGCTAGAGGACAGAAACGTATAGAGAGTTTATCCGCTGTGATATATATTATTATTTATCTAGGACATGTTGTTTAAAACTATCCAGTGATGTGAAATTGTTGTAACTCTGATGTAAAAATGTAATGTACAAATACAGTTCTTCTTTGTAAACTGTTATTTTATTTGCTATTATATTTTATCCGCTGCGAATGTGAGATTCTGAGTTTGAGTTTTCTGTTTCTTCTTCTTTCTCTTTCTTCTTTTCACTGACTATCTGGAAATTTCGGGATCGAAATTTTCGGGTTGTTACATTTTGCTTTTGTTGCATTGCTATATTGACGTATATAGTTTTTGATATATGTTGTATTGATATTACTTTCATATTACATGTTTCTCATGGTTTATTGAGTGTTTAGTAGGTGTGGATGGTGCTTGCTTCGCATTTGGAGCTCGCTTTCGTGCTATATTAGCCGTATATGCTCCCTAATAATATATAAGATACACATCTTGGATTACATATCGTACTTGTACTTTCTTCCCTACAGGATGCCTCATCATCGAAGATGAGATGTATATTTGTGATATATATATATATATATATATATATATATATATATATGTTGTGATCCAACTAAGATCGAACCGCGCAAAGGAGACGTTGGTGAATTTTTCTAAAAACTTAAAGTGTTAGAAAATTTTGGGAATTTTGGAAAAATATTTTGATAGCTAAATTTTGATTTTTGAATTGAAAGTTAAACGATATTAGTTGGTTTTGAAAAGATAACTAAGTATGGAAAACTAAGAAAAGTTTTTATAAGACGTTTAACTAACGAATTTCGGAATAGTTAAATGAGTTTGAAATCTAATTTGAACGAGTTATTTTGAAAATTAATGGATTTTATAGCTTTTTCTTACTTGGTAATTTCGAGGACGAAATTCTTTTAAGTAGGGGAGAATATAACGACCCAAAATTTTAGTCATTTGAAATTCATATATTTAATTGATTTTATATATTCATAAGTTAATTTTATAAGCTGAGTAAATAATATTTCGAATATATTATTTAATTGGATAATTAAATTGTTAATTTAATGTTTGAGATTGTGTAAATAATTGGAATTTGTATTTAATGTGAATAAAAATGATTTATAAAGTTGATATAAATTATATTTGAATTTGAATGATGTTAGAGAACTTTTAAAATTGACTTAAAATTTAAAATGTAGAAATTGAATATTTTAATATTTAATTGACGAGTGAAAATGGTCATTTTTCAAACAGTCTTGGATTTCGATGAAACTCGTTTCATTGGATCCGTAATGTTATATTATTGTAATATTTCAAATTTCGTGTCATTCGGATTTTCAGTTTGTCAGGGGCCAACTAAAACGCATAGAAATCTGTTTAAGTGAATTTTAAATTTAAACAGTCAATTTGAAAACCTATCTTCCAAATACGATCAAATTGGCTTTCGATATATATTCCATTGCACTCGAAATGGGGTTAAAACAATATAAATGCCAGGCGGCACGCTTGGTTTCGAGTTCGAAAAAAATTCGAGCGAATAGTGCGCGCGAATTTTCTATAAAAGGATGTAAATATTCACATTTTTCATCAAAACCCTAACTATGTTTGTAGCCGCCACCATTAACATTTACACGGCCGAGAAACTCAACACTTCAACCTCAATTATCACTCGATCCCTTCACTTTTAATCTTCGATTCCTAAATGAAAGTTGTAGAGCATCGCGTGATCTACAAATCTAATGGCTGTGATCGAGAATGGAGCCGCGAATCAACAGAAACTTGCGTTCGAATGACATTCGTTCATACATGATTTTCGAGGCCATCTTGCGACCGGAATTCAAAGCGTTTGGGCCGATGGTGGCACTAGCGAAGGGCAATCGAACGATAGCCCCTGATCGTTGTCTAGATCGTCGCAGGTCGAGCGATAATTAGGGTTAGAGGGCGGCTTCCTTGGGCTGTTGCGTACATAAATATGCTGGGGGGAAGAAGATGGAGGGTTGTGACCCTGATGGAAAGAAGCTAGATCCTACGGCCCAGATTAATCAAAGGTTATTAAAATAAAAAAAAGGAAAGAGAACTTGATTTATTATTATATTATAAAATCGTGTAAACTTAAAAATGCTATAACTTTGACATACGAGGTTTGTTTTGGACAAAACGAATTGCGCTGGGTTTGTATTCGCAAACACTATGCGATGGAGCAGGCTTGGAGTTGATTGGAGATAGTGCAAATTTTGGGTAAAATTAAATGCTCGTTTAATTTTATTCGGAATTAAACACTGCAACTGCTATTGGAATCAATGTGAGTACAACTCACTCTTTCTGACTCACTAATATTTTTATATAAGTGAGAATAAATGTTATTTATGACGATTGATGATTGTTTGGATATATTATCTATATATTGATTGGTGTTTGGATATATACATGTCTATTAGAGTAGATGACCCTATACGTTCCCGTGTATGAGAGGATGACCATTTGTACGCGCATCTGCCTTGAAACGGACATTGTATACATATTCTAATATGTATATCTGTTGCAGGTGACAGGTTGGAGGGATCTAACTAGATTCCTCGACAGTATTTATTTTATTTATAGATATTGTGATATATGCTGTTATATATGATATATGATGTTTTGGATAATGTGATTGATGTATTTAGTGCTGTTGCAGCATTGTGCCTATTTTTGGTAATTTGAAAATGTTAAAGTGATGATTTCGATTTAAAAAGGATTTTCAAAGTGTTTTTGAAAATAGATGTTTTATTGAATTTTGAATTGTTAAGTAAATGAATTTATTTTAAATAAATAAAGGATATAATTTTTATGTTATAAAAATTATGAATTTTGTTAAACAAAATCAAGATGTGATTTCTGAAATATGAAGTTGATTATTTTATAAAATAAGTTAAATTGGGATTTTTGATTTATTATAAATGGTTTATATAGAAGATTTATAAAATTGATATTTTATAAAGATGAAATTATAAACCAGTTTTATAAGTGTTAAAATAGAGCTATAAATGGATTTTGTAAGTAAATAAGATGGATAATTCGTGAAGTTATAAAAAAATGAATTTGTAAATAAATGGTTTATAAGTAATTTACTTATAAATTAGATTTTGGCAGGTAAATGGGATATGAATAGAATTTGTTAATAAAGTGATTATGTAAGTTGAAGTTTTTATAAAATATAAATAGAATTTATAAACATTGTTTTATAAATCCAAAATCATTTGAATTTGATAAGCTAGGTATAGAAGTTTATTAAAGGAAATATATTCACGATTTTTGACAAGGAATTATCCTTTAATAAACGTATAGAAGAAATGAACTTGTTAAAGAAGATACATCCACGATTTTGGACAGTGGATTATACTTTAAAATAAAATGTGTAGAAGTATTGAATTTGGTGAATGAACAATATTCACGATTTTGGAAAGTGAATAATGTTTTGAAATTAAGTAAATGTTTTGTAATTGATCTTTTAAATGAAGTTAAAATGTTTTAAAGATGATTTTAAAATGTGCTGAGTGTTAAAACCATAGATTTCAACATTCATTGTTGAAATTGACATTTTTGAGAAGTTAGGAAATGATGGACTATAACATTGTTGTTATAGTAAATGATTTTCAAAAGGAAATGTTTTTGTATAGTATTGTGATTTATATATCTATCTTATTTTCAAATCCCTATACTGTTGATTTTGGGTTGTCGTAACGATGTTTTATGCAACATTCATTTTGACTCAAATCAAAGGCGTTTAAAAGAATGTTTTCCTTAAAGAATAAAATATATACTTAATCGTGTTTTAAGTATATGGAATATTTTCTAAATGTTAAAAACAAAGTGATTTGTGAATTACTTATTATCAAATAATTATATGGAAATGTTTTCCAATATAGAATGTTAAGATGGTTTGAGATTATATCTTTTTAAAGATAATTTGAAGTGAATATTTAGCAAATGATTTAATTAATGAAAGATTAATTAAAAGGGCCCAGTGATTGTTATGGTGCTGAATATTTGTTTGTTTGCTTTGATAGCTAAATAACCGATTATCAAATTGGCCAAATTTTTGTTCCTCGACTTGATGTGGGAACAATTTACTCATACACTTAGTACCTAGCCTTTTGTGTAGTCTTGATTATCGTTTGTGTTGAGGATGATGATTCGTTTCGTGCAGAGTTTTACTCCTATCTATCGAGCTTTCTTCTTGGCCCGAAGGATATCAAGTTGAAAGTTGGAGACGTGATAAGTGTAGGAGACTTAGTTTCTGTGTGAGGTTAAGAAACGCTTTTGCGTTGCTGGTTCGAAGAGACGAGATCGGTTTATCCGAAAACCACTTCGGACCAGCGCATATGCATTCGATTTGTGCAGGTTATTAATGATATTGATATTCAGGATTTTCATAGTGGGAGACGGCTTGTCGATCATTTGGGGTTAAAATCCCAATATACATCCAGAAGTAGTGGTCTCTTTATTGTGAAATATCCAATGCGAGGACTATTCGCTATTAATCCTAGGGATTTCCCGACAGGATGTGGTAGAAAAGTACCTTCGGTTTGTCCTGTTCCTGGACAACTTGTATGGATGATTGTCTGTGTGATATCCCAGAATTTCAAGTAATTTAAATGTGATAATCTCTATATTTATTTAATTAAAATTGGTAAAATTGATATTTTAAACATTATAATGTGATGATTTTAAATATAGTTATAAATAGATTTTTAAATGGAATAAGTATTTTTCAAAATTTAATTTGGTTATTTATAAATAGATTTTTAATAGACTTATTATTTTCAAATTTAAATAGGTATTATTTAAATGTATATGTATATATATTTATTTAAGTTAATTTTGAAAATAGAATTATTATTTTCAAATTTACTAATGTGATGGTTTAAATTAATATATATTTAAGTTGATTTTAAATTGGATTTTTAAAATTGAATTTGAATTCAATATTTGGATGTAAATTTGAATTTAAAGGATAATTACTTTGAAATGGTTTAGATATAACAATATATGATTAAAGTTTTCATTAGAATATAATTTGTTTTATATTGTTTTTCCTTAGTGAATTTATTTATCTAAATTTATAAAGTATTTATTTAAATAGTAAATAAATACAAAGATTTTATATTTACATTTATAAATGGATTAAATACACTATTATGATTTTATTTAAAATATGATTGGTGTTTATTTTATTTTCTTTTAAAGGTTTTATTTTTATAAATTTACAAAAGCATTTATTTTTTAAGAAATGTATTAATTAATTAGGAAATTTATTACAAAAGTTTTTAAATCAATTTAAAAATAAATAAAAATGCATTACTACATGTGTTAGCTTATAAATTCACTTGATAACATGTGTTAAGAAATTAAATAGAGTGGAAGACAAGTGCCATCCCTTGTATTTCATTTTTCTTAATTTTTATAAAATCATAAATTAGTTTATATAAGCATACATCTTACCTTTCTTTTTCTTTTTTTCATCTCATTTCTAAACAAAGAAAATGAAGAAAATCTTGTAAAGCAAATCTCAGATCAAAACTGAAAAAAAAAATTGTAAACACTTTCCAAAATCAAAACAAAATCCCTATAACCCATTTTCCAAATCAAAAGATCCAAAGCCTGTAACCCATTTTCAAAGGAAACATGTAAAAAAGTTCTCAAAGCAATTACTAAACCTGTAATAAAGATACAAGTATCAAATGCAACCTGGATTATCAAAGTTATCGGTAGCAATTAAGTTTCAACCTGCATCAATTAATCAAGAATCAAGTTCAGGTATAGTTTTTTCCAAGCATCATTCAAATCTGAAGTTCATTCCGGTTTTTCAAAGCTTCAACCCAGTTTTTCAAACTCTCTGCATTTTAGCTAAAAGGTGAGTAAACTTTAAATTAAAAACTTAAGTAACATGTGAATTACTGTGTTGATGATTGTTTTGCATGTATGTGTATATGTATGTGTAAGTCTTTTTGAATTTATAAAGTGTGCATATCTGTTGATTTTAAATATCTCTGATCTTAGTTCAAGCCTCTGCCTTTTAAACTAAATATGAATCACCTTTAGATTTGATGCCTGTGACGTATGGTTGAAGTAAACTTGTAATGTATGTTTGAAAATGTGTTTGCATGATGGTTTTAAGACTTTGGAACATGTTTATATGTATGAAGATGCTGTGTGAATGTCTGGATATTCACACTAATCATCTCTGTTTTAAGTTTCAAAGATTTAAACTTAGATTAAAACTTCAATTCTTCACACTCTGAACTCTTTTAGGCTTAAGTATTTAAACAAAGTTTGTTTGTTTAAAACTAAACTAAGTTCTAAAAATATTTTTAAGAATAACAGACAGGAATATTATCCAGAAAAATAAAAAGTACAGAGGAGCTGAAGTATATGTTAAAAATCAAATGCAATGATCTGTTAATTTATATATATAATCTGAAATCCCTTTCCAAACTAAGATTTTTAAAACCAAAATCTTGATTTTTAATATTGAATTGGATGAGCAATTCAAAGTTGACTGGGAATGGGTTTTCGAGAGTTTTCTGGTGATCTATAGGGTTTGGATGGTAGGGTTTCCTGTTGGGGCTAGCTGGATGAAGGTGTGTATGACAAAAATGGTGCTCGAATTTTTAGGCGACCGGAGTGGCTATGAGACGAAAAAGTAGGGTTTAACATCATGGTTGTGCCGTCGATCTTTCTAAAGAAACTGCGACATCGAAACTCGATCGGTGGCGATCGCGAGGTGTGATGTAGGAACTGGAAGATGAGGCGGAGCTCCGGTGAAGATGGCGAGACTTCTCGAGGCAGGAATCGTCGGAGGGGGGTGAATATCCGGTGAGGATGGGCTTCTAGATTTTGGAATTTGGGCCGTTTTCGATTCACGATTGAATCGAGACATTTGGTGATCAAGTTTGGTTGCGAGGTTCACCGGCAAGATGTTGGGGTCGGCGTCGATGGTCGGAGCGCCGTTGGTCGTTGGTGTAGGTGCACACGTGCACAGGCATATCAAGGATGATGGATGAAGGTTTGGGCTCGGGTTTAGCTCGTGAATGTTGGGGTTTTTCTCAAAGCGGAGATCGTGTTTAGGAGGTAACTTGAGTTTGTACTCGATTATGCTGTTGATGATAGTAGCCTTCAGGTTTTTAAACTTAAAATTTAAAAATCAAATTTAATTTTGAAATGGGAAGAGGTGGTTTACTCGGGGCTAGACCCGAGGGGTATTCGGGTTAAACCCGAAGTTAAGTGATAAGCATATTTCAAAAGTTCTAAAAATCAATGTTTTTAAAATTTAAATTTAGTTTATACTTTTTATACAAACCTGCTTCATTTATAATAATTGTTCTTTAACAATTGATTGTGAAGTTTGAAATTTTTTTAAATTAAATTTTGTTAATATAAGTTTAAAGTGATTTTAAAACTTGATTTAGAAATGAAATTTTAATATATTTTTTTAAAAGCAAGTTTAAAATTTAAATTGAAATTAGTTTTTTTAATAAAACTATTACTTGATAATATTTTAAAGCATTTAAAGGTAAGTTGTGATTTGTAACTTCAATTTATCAAGTTGAATGAGTATTTTAAAACTTAATTAATGATTTAATTAAGTAAAGTTAATTGTAATGATAAAATGTTTAAAAATGTTTAAATGATAATTATGTCATTTATTAAAATAATGGTTTATCTTAAGAGGAGTAAAGTTTTATTTATTTAAGATTAATTAAGTTAATTAAGTTAATTAAGAAATTTAAGTATAATTTATTTACTTAATTAATTAAGGATAAAGGGTTAATTAAGTAATTAATTAAGAATAATTGATTAGTTATATTAACTAATGATTATGATTGATTAATTAATGATTAGAGATTAATTTTTTTTAGGAATTAATTAATCAAGTACTTAGAGGTTGATTAAATGGTAATTAAGAGATACTTAAGTAAGTTTTAGTAATAAATAATTAATTTTTATTAATTAATAATTAAGAGATAATTAATTTATAATTAAAGGTTAATTAAGGTTAATTAACTGTTAATTAAGGATTGATTAACTGGCAATTAAGAAGTACTTAATTTGATAATTAAGGTTTATTAATTAATAGTTAAAGAATAATTAATTAAAGATTAATTAATTTGTTTATAAGGGTAAATAAGGGATGAATTATCCAATTGCAATTTATCAAATGGATGTGATTAATTTAAGTTAATTAATTTGTTAATTAATTAAAGATAATCTCTTGGTGATTAATTAAGTATAAATACTTAATGAGATTAATAAGTATAATTACTTAGTAAGTAATTGATGTATAATTACTGGATGTAATTAATTAAAGGGAATTACTTAATGATAAGTAATTAAAGGCTAATTACTTAGTAGAAGTATAAGGATTAATTACTTGGTATAATTAATCAAAGGATTAATATAATTAATTAAAGAGTTAATTAGTTAAGGTAAGTGATTACAGGATGGTAATTACTGTCAAGATTAATTAAGGTTGGTTAATGAAAGAAATTAATTAAAGTATAATTAATTAATGTAATTAATTAAGGATCAATGTAATTAATTATAATTAAGTAATCAATGGAAGTAGTTAATTTAGGATCATTAATTAATGCAATTAAATATTAATTAATGAGAGTAATTAAAAGTTAATTACTGTAAATGGTTAAGGATAATTATTTGTGTAATTAATTGAAGGCTAATTACTTTATGTAATTAAAGAATAATTAATCAAGGTGATTAATTAAGATGGATATTTAATAGATGATTAATTAATGGTTTGTAATTAATTAATGGTTGATTAAGCAAAGTTAGGTGATTAATTCTTAAGTAATTGATTTAATTTAAGTTAATTAAATTAATTATAATATGATTAATAATTGTTGCTTATGGATGATTGTTTGAGTATAAATATGAATTGGATGATATGTTGTGATATTCTGTGATATGATATTTGATACATCATTGATAAATATGTGATATTTATCTACGTTAATGCTGTGTGAATTCAAGTATTGAATTGAATTGAATTGTTTAAATCTTTAAACAACTTGGCCTTTAAGATACGTTTGGATTTCGATGAGACCGGGATCGGGTATCAAATTTGATTATCCAAAAACACATCGATCCAAGTTAAACGTGAAGTCGTGACATCTCAAAGTAAAGATCGAGATGGAGTTTTAAAGTGCAAGGGTTGTCATCGTTAACTTTGAGGGTAATTCCAAAATGAATGTAGCGAGATAATGCCTTCAATTTCGTTCGAACCCGTAACGAACTTGTATGGATCGAATGCTTTTAGACCATCGTCAGGTGGACGATGAGCATTCTAAGATAGATGTGTTCTATATAGGTAATTGTAGCCTCAAGCCTCACCAATCGGGAATGGCTAAAATAGGGGAGGTGCAGCAAGGCTAAGTGGGTAGCACCCAAGTAGGACGATATTTTTCCCTGTCTAGAGGTCTATATTTATTCGGTTATGTGGGTGGTTGTGAGCTCCAACTGCAGGGGTTGTCCTGTTCGGGACTATTCAGTAAGGGATGATTCCGGCCTTGTGTTGTAGGGGATTGGGAGTAATCCTCGGTACATTGATCAAGGCCATGTACTGTAATGGGCGGTACCTCAGCGGCCTTGCCATTGTATGGAAATCCAATCTCTAATAAGTGCCCTCGGATTTGAATTGTATAACTATGCATGTTGGAATTTAATAAATGTTACAATTTCGGCTATGTAAATATTTGTTTGAATACCCTAGACCCTATTATAATATCACAAGGTTTCTTATCAAAGTTTTGGTCAGCTTAAGTTAAAATCTTACCCATGTTTATGTGCAGGGAGTCTTACATGATACCTTTGTATTCAAAGATTTTTTAAGGTTAAGCAACTTTAACCCATTTACTCACACCAGACCTATGTCTGACCTGGAGTTTTTTTTTCTGTTTTCTTAAACTCTTGGGTACTCAAATTTTTACGAGTAGCCAAGGGATTTAGATTAGCTTTGACGAATTCTTGAGGAGATATGGAGTAGGTGGGTTCAGTGTTGTAGATATATAGTGGTTCCGCTGTGTTGATCTTTGTGTTGATATCTGTATTGTATATTGAGTTGTAATAACTAGACAGGTATTTATAACTGTCTAGTATATGATGTATAAGCTGTGTAACTCTGATATATATGATACTATGTAATATTTATGTGATTAATATAATTTATTCATTCCGTTGTTGAGATTCTGCTGTTGTTTCTTTCTTTCTTTCTTCTCTATCTCTATCTTTTCTATCTCTTTCTTTCTTAATTATGATGCGTCTTATTATGGAGAATAAGGCGGGTCGTTACATTTGGTATCAGACCGCTAGGTTGATCGAATACCTAGGCTCTGGAGTGGTGTCTATCTTGACAGAGCATACTTGTAATTTTGATATATATATATATATATATATATATATATATATATATATATATATTTCTACCTATTTGTTGGGCTACCTGTTCGGGTTTTCCAATATGAGTTCTAGAGGTGGAAGGGTAGTGGTGTGTGTAGCACAACTACCAATGGAAGAATTCTGAGTGTTGAGGTTGGAAGAGTATCTATCGAGACTGTAGACCCAACAGAGTCTCGAGTGAGCTTTGCAGCATGGTGTAAGGATTTCTCCAATTTCTAAAGGAAATCTGTTAAGATTCAGAGTCCATCATTGAAGTATAAGTTCGATCACACTTATACGTGAGCAGATTTTTGAGAGTTTGGATATATCGGTTTAGCAGAAGCGAGTGATGGTATCCAAGCAACTTCAGGGCAAAGCAACTGCATGGTGAGACGTAGTGACAATGAATGTTTCCAAAGATGTTCCTTTTGGGGAAAGTTTGAGGAAGTCTTTCTGCATCGGTGATGTGATTGAGTCCAGCTAGGTGTTGTGTTTAGTTTGGGGCCGAGTTTTTTGAGAAGATGTTTGCCCATCTCAAGGCTTTTTTTGATATCGGATGATATGGCTTTGAGGATCAAGAAGCTTTGGTTAGGGAGTCTTTAGGCATCAGTGGCAGCGTTACAGCTCGAAGTGTTCTGTGTTCCATCAAGAAGATCTTTTGGCTTTGTAGTTTCCTAAAGGTAGAGTTCTAAAACAGCAGAGTAGACCCGTTTCTTCGATGGTTTGGTCAAGGATAAGCTGTTCTGATTTGTGAAGAGAGAACAGTATCCATTGATATTGAACTAGATAGGATCTCCAAAGTGACTTGTGATAGTTTGAGTGATTCTCTTGGATAATCTTTTGCATGGGTTTGAGGCATCTCTAGAGGATGTAGGAGTAATAGTGTTGTTAGAGATTTTCCGGATGTCTTCTGGGAAATCTGAGGTTTGTCTATATTGGAAATTGAGTTCTGTATCAACTTGGTTCATGGAGCTACCGGTGATTCATCTAGGTAGAATGATGTCTCCTAGGATCGGGTTTTGGTGAAGCAGCTCAAGATTTCTTGATGCTTCTGTGTTTTCTCTTTATGGATCTGTTGAACCTTATTTCTGGGACGTGTTGTCTAGTCTGTGCTCGTATTCGTCGACGGCATTCTTATCTACTCTAGATCAGAGTTGTGCAGCGGAAGCATGGTGGCAGCCATTCTAGAGTGGAAGCAACCGGAAGTTGCAGTATTTTGGATAAGAGGGTTTCCACAGGAATTTTTTCTAGATTTGAGGCCAGATTGGTGAGTGCTCCCGTTTTGTCTTTTCCGGGTAGGAGAAGTAAGTTTGAGGTCTACCATTGATGGTGAAGTGGAGTTTGTGTTCTTGATTTTGGGTAGATCTTGAGAGGATTATTTTGTTGGATTGTTATTGATCCTGTTTGTTTTAAGAAGCATCAGCGAAGGTTGAGCTGATCAACGAAGGATGTAGGCAGCTCTGGATAATCAGAAGAGTTTTGTGGATAAGAGACAATGGAATTTGGAATTTAAAGTTGGAGACTTTGATTTGGTTAAGGTTTTCTCCGCTAAAGAAGAGCTATTGGATTAAGTAAGACTAACAGGCTAGCTCTGAGATATATTGGATCTTTCTGTATCCTTGTAAGGATAAGTGTTGGCCTATAGGGTTGAATTGCCAGTTTGTAAGACTGGGATTCAATGTATTTCACGTATCTCTGAGGGAATACGTGTTTGGTCCATCACAGGTTTTGGAAACAGCTGTTGGGAAGATTTGGTTGTTGAGTCGGTCTTGTCTGTGGTCTGATCTCTTGTGTAGATTGTAGATCTAGATGAGTAGAAGCTCATATGCTTAGTTGTGTAGCTAGTTTGGATTCATTAGATGAGTATTCAAATATCTGTATCTGTGAAACTCGGGATAGTTTTAGGAAGCTTATCCGGATCTGTGTCCGGATAGCTAGAAATGTTTGATTGTACGAAATTGTTTGTTTGGTTGTTTGTGTATGGTTGATATGAATGTTTGAAATTGTTTGAAATATAATAAAACTTTGGGATTATCTTTTGTTTAAATTTCAGGGGCGAAATTTTTTTAAAGGGAGAGGAATGTGATATCCTGGAATTTCAAGTAATTTAAATGTGATAATCTCTTTCTTTATTTAATTAAAATTGTTAAAATTGATATTTTAAACACTATAATGTGATGAATTTAAATATAGTTATAAATATATTTTTAAATTGAATAATTATTTTTACAAATTAATTTGGTTGTTTTATAAATAGATTTCTAGTAGTCTTATTATTTTCAAATTTAAATAGGTATTGTTTAAATGTATATGTATATATATTTATTTAAGTTAATTTTAAAAATGGAAATATTTTTTTCGAATTTAATAATTTTTTAGTTTAAATTAATATATATTTAAGTTGATTTTAAATTGGATTTTTAAATTTGAATTTGAATTCAGTATTTGGATTTAAATTTGAATTTAAAGGATAATTACTTTGAAATGGCTAAGATATAAAAATATATGAATAAAGTTTTCATTAGAATATAATTTGTTTTATATTGTTTTTCCTTAAAGAATTTATTTATATAAATTTATAAAATATTTATTAAAATAGTAAATAAATACAAAGGTTTTATATTTATATTTATAAATGGATTAAATACACTGTGTATGATTTTATTTAAAATATGACTGGTTCTTATTTTATTTTCTTCTAAAGGTTTTATTTTTATAAATTTACAAAATCATTTATTTATTAAGAAAGGTATTAATTAATTAGGAAATTTATTATAAAAGCTTTTTTTTGGCAAAGCCGACGGGGTTAAATGGACCCCTACCATATTATTGCTGCACCAAGAGAACAAAAGTGAACAAGCCATCGGCTTGTAAGAAATACAAGGTAACATAGTGCAACAATCACCGGAAAACAAAGAAAACACAACACATAAAAGAAAAAAAAGAGAATCGACCTAACTGAGGATGCCTGGGTCAAAAGCAAAAGAAACAAGACACAAATCACGCTTAATTTCCTGCATCATATTCTTCTCGAATTGTTCAGCCGTGAAACCTTTATCTGGTTGGAAATCATGTCAATTTCTTTCATCCCAGACCACATTCATGAATCTCTTGACAACGTAAAAGAAAAGCCTATTCGCACCTGATTTCCACCAGTATTGTCGTATATGTACTTCCACTGAACGACGTTGTTAACTCCTTTCCATTTTCTTCCAATTCTCCTTATCCATGTCTTCCATAGGGCACTCAAATAATTGCATTCTAAAAAAATTATAAAAGCTTTTTAAATAAAATAAAAAATAAATAAAAATGCATTAATACACGTGTTAGCTTATAAATTCACTTGATAACATGTGTTAAGAAATTAAATAGAGTGGAAGACAAGTGTCATCCCTTGTATTTTTGTGACATCCCGAAATTTTAAGGAATATAAAATGTGATAATCTATTTATTAATTATTTAAAATTGGTAAAATTGTTATTTTAAACAATATAATGTGATGTTTTTAAATATAGTTATAAACTGTTGTTTAAATGAAATAATAATTTACAAATTTAAATTGTGTTATTTTATAGATTTTAAATAGACTTATGATTTCCAAATTTAGTAAGTGTATTTAAATATATATATATATATATATATATGTTGATTTAAGTTATTTTTAAATAAGACAATTATTTATAATTAATAATGTGTTTATTTAAAATTAATTTATGTATTTATTTGAATTGATTTTAAATTGGATTTTAAATTGAATTTGAAATTTGGATTTAAATTTGAATTTAAGAAGATATATATCTAAAAAATATT
Organism: Allium cepa; assembly: GCA_030765085.1. Classification (NCBI taxonomy): domain Eukaryota; kingdom Viridiplantae; phylum Streptophyta; class Magnoliopsida; order Asparagales; family Amaryllidaceae; genus Allium; species Allium cepa. The sequence goes on from CM060937.1 coordinate 345,907,460, forward strand.
TTGGAATTAAAATATATGGATAAAGAATTTATTTAAAATAAGATTGTTCTCTATGATTTTCTTAAAAGAAATTTATTTATATAATTTGGGAAAGTATTTATTTGATAGGAATAAATACAAAAGCTTTTAAGTTAGCATTTAAAAATGAGTTTAATATATCATATATGATTTTATTTAAAATCAAATAGGTTTTTATATTATTTGCTTTTAAAAGTTTTATTTATTTATAGAAAAGCATTAATAAATTAAGAAACTTATTAATTAATTAGGAAATCTATTTTTAAAAATCATTTAAAATCATTTTAAATAATAAAAAAATGAATTAATGCAAGTGTTAAGTTATAAACTTTTTTAGATAACATGTGTTAACATATTAATCTAAGTAAGGGACAAGTGTCACACATTTTATTTATATATTTTTTAATTTTAAATAAACCATAAATTAGTTATATAATCATTTATCTTCCTTTCCTATTTCTTTTCTAATTCATTTCCAAAATCTGAAACTTTCTCAAACAAGAAAATCATAAAACCTCAGTTCAAAATCAAAGAAAAACTGAAAATTTCCTCAAACATTACCCTGTAAAACCTTCTCAAACGTGCAACCTTTTTTTATACGAAACCCTGTAATACACTTCTCAGTTCAAAAAACTTGCAAATCTGGAATTCCTCAACCCTTTAAACTATTTATGCTCAAAACCTGTAACCATTTTATATCAAAGTTTGTAACATCTCCAAAAGAGCAACTTGTAATATTCTCAAGCCTGAAACCTCATTTATCAAAGCCTGTAACGTCATGTTTACAAAGGTTCAACCAAGAAAACCTGAAGTGAATCAGAGCAAACATTCCAGTTTCAAAGCAATTTTATTTTGAATCAAAGCCTCCAAGCATTTCTGTTGAATATGCGCTTATATGTTTTTGTTTGATGATAATAAACATATATATTCATTTAAATGTATTTGGTAACGTACTATTCTGTTTTTCATAGATTAAATAAATATTTGTTGAATAAAATAAATTACACAGAATTTGAATGGAATTTGAATTCAAACAGAAATTTTATTCAAACAAATATTTATTACAATCTTGAATAGTACAATTTCAAGCTCTCACTATACATATACATTTTTGAATACATCGCGACTTCAATTTACATTTATAACCTCACTACATATCACTCACACTCGTATTTTGTCTTCAACTGCATTCCAGTTTGAATCCAGCATCTGAGCAATCTGCTAAAATATTCACTAACGCAGTAAAATTGAAAAAGAAGTATTTTTACAATATAAAATAAAATATGATTTTTGAAAGTATGTTTTGCCTCAGTTATTTGGGTTGTTCGTCATCATTTACATTTGAATTCATCACACACGAACAGTGTGACATGCACAGTGTGTCACTGTACATGCCACATGGCCGTGCACATCGATATACACTTGATAATATTACAGGGACAGGTGAGCACAGGTCAAACCCGAATGAAAAGCCGGGTTCAACTCACGTGCAAATATATTCAAAATCACGACACGAGCACAAGGTCAAACCCGAGTGTTGAAACTGGATTCAACACAAGGCAACATGACATGAATGCAATGAAGACCAACAGCAAAATGGACTATAATAATCATGTATGCAGACCAGACCAGACAATACAGCATGTACAAGCCACGATGAAGTTGTACAAGTACAGTCAAGTCAAATGGAACTCAACAAAGCAGCTCAAGTAACAAAACTCAAGTGCATCAATGAAACAACATAGTATGACATGAAGCAAATGAACACAGTGAAATGCACAAAGGCATAGCATCTGCCCCAAGTTAATGTTCACAAATATAATTCATCAACCAGACTATGATGTAAGAAATAACTCAGAGGCACAGCAACTACAAAGACCAGTTATAACTACAGAAACCAGAGAAATGCGCAGTGGAATGAAGTCAAGTGATGCACATATACTTAAAAGCTACAGCATCAAGTAGACCAAGTTCATATGCAATGAGAGGAACATCAAAGACAAGACACGGTGCAGTATCAGTGAAGACAGCTACTACCACAATGAACCAGTGACAACAAAAGTCAAACACAAAGGAACAACATGGACAACATGTCATGAATGAACTAGCAAAGGCTAGCCATCAACATAACAGCAACACCAACCAGAAAAGGAGCAAACCAAACATGCAAATGCATCGACGTGCCACAAGATACAGTAACGCAACAGTGGCCAACCAGAAGTGAAGATTGCAGCAACATCAAGTGACAATGCAAGCAAAAACTCAAGTGCAACAGTGAATTTCAGTATGGTAGTGAAACAGACAACTACTGAAGCTCAAGAGGTGGTGTATAAATACAACTCGAATGAATGCAAGTTCATATGAACAGCAATACTGCGACAACAAGTGCATGCAACAGTGAAACTCGAGACCAAATGCAACAAAGTGAAATGGAGTTCACTGAGAAATGCAATGCAGATGCCAACATTGATGAATACATATAGTAGCAGAGAAGCAAGTTACACAATGCACAAAACAGGAAAAAGAAAAAAATTCGTATCTTTATTTTTGAAATAGTCAGCAATTAAAAAGAGGAAAGTTTCTGCATTGTTATTCAAGAAGGATCGAACGTTCTCAAAACAAAGCCGTATGAATCAAGTAAGTATCGAACGCATCAACATCAAGGCCGTGAGTAGCAAGTTGCAAAAAATATCAGGAAAGCCGTGTGCATCAAGTCGCAAATATTAGGAAAGTGATACGAACGAATTAAAGGAAATCAAATCCTTATAAAAACCCACAGTCATCATCGGCACTAATTCATCGATCATGTTCAAACTGTAAAACTCAAATCATCATCATCGGCAATTGAAAAAGCATCGGAGTTCGAGCAAGCACCAAATCAGAAAACAAGAGGAGAAAAGTACATACCGAAATCAAATAAGAATTCGATGCAGTTGAAGCGCCGTGAAGAAACAAGTGATCGACAAGGCAACCAACCAGCAATCAAGAGCGGCGGCTTAAATTGAAGAGCCCTAATTTCCACAAGGGAAAGAAGCCCTAATTCATCGAACAAAGAAAGCAACTGTCGGCATTTTCTCAAAGGAACAGGCAAAAGGAACGGGTCTAAATAATAAAAGGGGTCGGCCTTTTAAATTAGGGTTTTTGTTTTAAACAAGGGTTTTAGTTTTTTTTTATAAATAAGGGCTTTATCTTGTTTTTAGTTTTGAATTTGTTTTAATTTTTAAATCTCTTTTCAAACCATTGTATTTGCTAGTCGTGTGACTAGGGGACAAGCTACATGGCGTAGCTTGAGAATTCGCAACTCAGTGGCTGAGTTGTGGCAGGGTTTTGAGCGTAGAGTTAGGTTAGTCAGTAGCGGGTGTCGCGGGTTTACGTGTGTAAGCGTGTGACTATCTAATTTCTAGTAGAAACCTTGGGGGCAGCACGTAGGCATGTTTTTGCCGAAGCTGGGTAAATTCCGTGTCGTTCTATTTCTGCATTTGTTATTCTGCTTTTATCTGTGCTGCTACTATTCTGTGATCTGTGTTGAAATTATTTTATAAGCTTTCGCAATTAATTTTTATAATTTATACTATCACCCTATTCACCCCCCCTCTAGGGTGAAATCGATCCTACGAGTGGTATCAGAGCTAGGAATAGAAGTCAACTTCTGTTTTAAAAAATTCGTTTTTCAAAAACCAACTTTTATTTTAAAAATTTTGAATTTTTAAAATGGCTTCTTTTAATAATGCTTTTGCTGAGGGTCAGTCCATAGTTAGACCACCAATGTTCAATGGTGAATATGCTTATTGGAAAAATAGAATGAAATTTTTTCTGAAAACCATTGACGCTTGGAACATTGTTGGGACAGGTTATAGATCACCATCTATAATTGTAGACAATCAGGAAATAGATAAACCGATGGATCAATGGACAGAACTAGAAAATAAATTACAAAATGCTAATGCTAGAGCTATGAATTCTATTATCTGTTCATTGGATCAATTTGAATTTAATCGTGTCTCACATTGTCTAACTGCACAGGAAATATGGCACACACTAGAAGTGACTCACGAAGGAACATCTCAAGTCAAAGAATCTCACATTGCCATGCTAAGCAGCGAATACGAGAATTTCACAATGGCAAAAGAAGAAAATGTCAAAGAGATGCATGGAAGACTTTCCAATATCGTATACAAATCAAAAGCCCTTGGAAAGCCATATACAGAGTTGGAGATAGTCCGAAAAATCCTCAGAGTCCTTCCACGAAGTTTTGAAGCCAAAGTGACTGCCATTCAAGAGTCAAAAGATTTGAAACAAATGAAAGTCGAAGAACTCATCGGAAACCTCACTGCTTATGAGCTTGAAATGAAATTCAAGAAAGAACGCGAAGGAGGTGATACTCGAAAGAAACCAATAGCTCTTAAAGGAACAACAGAAATTGATAGTGATGATAATGATGATGGAGCAGCGGAATTGGAGCTGATAATAAAGAAAGTCAAAAGGTGGAATTACAAATACGGAAATTCAGCTCTAAATCGAAAATTGAAAAGCAGAATAAATAAATATTGGACAATCCAGAAGAACAAAAGATCATCAGTCATAGGTGCAACCAACCCGGACACATCAAGCCCAATTGTCCTCAAAATCGACGCGACTTTGAAAAGAAATCAAAAAGGAGAAGTTTTGCTGCCACGTGGAATACAAGTGATGAAGATAATCAAAGTGCTGACAGTGAGGATGAAAAAGCAGACTTGTGTCTTCATGGTGAAATAACTGACAGTGATGATGACGAGCCAAGTGAGGTATCAAAACTTTCTCATTCTGAATTACTGATATATTTCCACGAAGTGAATGGTTGTTTTGAGCGACTTAGGGAGAAGTATGCCAAACTTGAATCACAAAAAGATACTTTGATAGATTTAAATAAACAACTTGACCAATTAGTTAAAACCTATCAAAGTAGGATCCCTAAGTGTGATAAGTGTCCAACATTCGAAGAAGAAATTAAAAAATCAGAAACTAATATAAAATCACTTGAAAATGAAATTCTGATTTTGAAAGAGAACGAAAATACTAGGAGAGAAAATTCTATCAAAAAGTGCACGCAATTATTGAACGAAAATGAATCTCTCAAAATACAAGTTCAACAATTGTCAATAACTTTAGATAAATTTTCAAAAAGTGAGAAATCGTTGAATCTGCTATTAGGGAAGCAAACTGTTAATACAGCTAGACAAGGACTTGGATATAATCAATCTGAAAATGTTGAAAGCGATATTAATCAAGAAAATTCCATGTGCACAATTTATAGAAAATTTGGACACGATCACAATAATTGTTGGAATAGACCCAAACATGTGGAAACCATACCAATTTGGGTTCCAAAAGGCACAAATATAAAATCTCTCAAAATTAAACAAATTTGGGTGCCAAAGGGAACAATTATAAATAGTTTTGGGTCTTTACAAAATTGTTTTTCAAAATTTTCTGCCACTAACAACCATGGACCTATAAAAACAAATAGGTCACATAAATCTTTCATCGTGTAGGTGTGGTGGCAGGCTAAGGAACAATAATAGTGTTTTTCTGGATTTTTGGCTGTTCCAGAAGCACAACGAGCGACAAAGCAATGTTCCTTAGCCTATTATAAAGGTGACAGAATCACAATGGATAAACAACGAAAAATATCGTAAAGGTAAAACAGGTAATGGTATATTTATTTGAACGATATATTAAATGTGATAATCTGCACCATATTCTGAATCAACCAATATCGAGATGATGAAAAGATGATGACTTTGATTCTGACTTATTCAAAATAGTTGGCCGATTATATTTATGCCAAGAACACTAATCTTTGAATTACTTCATACATATTTTTTTGGATTAAATATTGTGATTTGTTGGATGATAATGCATTTGGTTATAATTAGGCTAACTCTATATTCACGATTTTCTGATTATTTACACGGTTTCAATCCAAATTCGAGTGAATGCCATTTAGAATGCTGTTTGAGTTTTCATGCACACTTCATGATCTGGTCTATCAAATATAGGTAGTGATATTTTGGAGTAAAAGAGAAATTCAGATGCAGATTACACTGGTAATCTAGTTGATAGAAAAATTACTAGTTGAATGTGATTTATGGTGAGACATTTAGTAACTGCATCGTTTTTCAAAGAAATTATCTGCATATTTTTCATTACAAATATTTTTCAATTAGCAGAATTTTTTTTCTCATAAAATTTCTTCAAGAAAATCATTTTTGACCCTATTTTCAGATTAGTCATTTTTATTTGATTTTAAATGACAAATTTTGACTAATCTGACTCCCTGCTAATTATCAAAAAGATAAATAGTGATTAAAAAGGTGATAAGTGTTGATATTTAACTTGCATTACTCAAGAGAGTATATTTGGAAAATTTCTTTAGGAATTCAAACAAGAGTTATAAAACTTTTTGTTGGGTAAAGATTCCATGACCATTTCTATATCTATCATATTTCTATCGACCATGGTTTATCAAAACTTATATATATAGTTGGTCGATATGTGGTACTATAATCAGGGAACATTTGTTTTTCATTTCATATATTTTTTAAAAATAAATAAATATCCAAAGTATTCACTCTCATTTAAAAGTCCTCACGGTTATGCATGGGTGAATTACTTGGATTTTTTTACGTGCTTCCATACTCATTTAAAAGTCCTTATGGTTATGCATGTATGGAACGCATATCAAAATTAATTGATTTAATAGACAAGTTGATTCTAATCCCATTTAAAAGTCCTCACGGTCATGCATGGTTAGAAGATACTTGATTTAATTTTTAAAATTAAATTGGAATACAACTAATCTCATTTAAAAGTCCTAACGGTTATGCATGATTAGTAGGTATTCAAATTCCTGATATAAATGTACCACAAGTTGATACAATTGTATGATTTTATATTAGAACATCATTTCCATCATTCATTCTAAAAGTGGAATAAGCGCCTAACAATGGCAGTTATGATTTTTTGTTTGATTCTTATTAGAGTTTAATATTTATATTCAATTCGAGTTTAATGCTGGATTAATATTGATCACTTAATCTCTATTTTTCTAACACTATCATTCTTTTGCTGATAACAAAAGGGGGAGAGAAAAGTTAAGATTTTGTCAAATAGAATCAAGCAAAGGTCAAATAATTTTCCATTTGCATCTAGACTTGATTATATATTTCTATTTGTATGCATATATGTAGGGGGATCATCATGTAAAGAGGAAGCATTCAAATAGGGGGAGCAATTAGAGTATATCATTGATCAAATACATTTAACACGGTTAAAATCTTAAATATATGTTTGTTATCATCAAAAGGGGGAGATTGTTGAATATGCGCTTATATTTTTTTGTTTGATGATAATAAACATATATATTCATTTAAATGTATTTGGTAACGTACTATTCTGTTTTTCATAGATTAAATAAATATTTGTTGAATAAAATAAATTACACAGAATTTGAATGGAATTTGAATTCAAACAGAAATTTTATTCAAACAAATATTTATTACAATCTTGAATAGTACAATTTCAAGCTCTCACTATACATATACATTTTTGAATACATCACGACTTCAATTTACATTTATAACCTCACTACATATCACTCACACTCGTATTTTGTCTTCAACTGCATTCCAGTTTGAATCCAGCATCTGAGCAATCTGTAAAAATATTCACTAACGCAGTAAAATTGAAAAAGAAATATTTTTACAATATAAAATAAAATATGATTTTTGAAAGTATGTTTTGCCTCAGTTATTTGGGTTGTTCGTCATCATTTACATTTGAATTCATCACACACGAACAGTGTGACATGCACAGTGTGTCACTGTACATGCCACATGGCCGTGCACATCGATATACACTTGATAATATTACAGGGACAGGTGAGCACAAGTCAAACCCGAATGAAAAGCCGGGTTCAACTCACGTGCAAATATATTCAAAATCACGACACGAGCACAAGGTCAAACCCGAGTGTTGAAACTGGATTCAACACAAGGCAACATGACATGAATGCAATGAAGACCAACAGCAAAATGGACTATAACAATCATGTATGCAGACCAGACCAGACAATACAGCATGTACAAGCCACGATGAAGTTGTACAAGTACAATCAAGTCAAATGGAACTCAACAAAGCAGCTCAAGTAACAAAACTCAAGTGCATCAATGAAACAACATAGTATGACATGAAGCAAATGAACACAGTGAAATGCACAAAGGCATAGCATCTGCCCCAAGTTAATGTTCACAAATATAATTCATCAACCAGACTATGATGCAAGAAATAACTCAGAGGCACAGCAACTACAAAGACCAGTTATAACTACAGAAACCGGAGAAATGCGCAGTGGAATGAAGTCAAGTGATGCACATATACTTAAAAGCTACAGCATCAAGTAGACCAAGTTCATATGCAATGAGAGGAACATCAAAGACAAGACCAAGTGCAGTATCAGTGAAGACAGCTACTACCACAATGAACCAGTGACAACAAAGGTCAAACACAAAGGAACACACATGGACAACATGTCATGAATGAACTAGCAAAGGCTAGCCATCAACATAACAGCAACACCAACCAAAAAAGGAGCAAACCAAACATGCAAATGCATCGACGTGCCACAAGATACAGTAATGCAACAGTGGCCAACCAGAAGTGAAGATTGCAGCAACATCAAGTGACAATGCAAGCAAAAACTCAAGTGCAACAGTGAATTTCAGTATGGTAGTGAAACAGACAACTACTGAAGCTCAAGAGGTGGTGTATAAATACAACTCGAATGAATGCAAGTTCATATGAACAGCAATACTGCGACAACAAGTGCATGCAACAGTGAAACTCGAGACCAAATGCAACAAAGTGAAATGGAGTTCACTGAGAAATGCAATGCAGATGCCAACATTGATGAATACATATAGTAGCAGAGAAGCAAGTTACACAATGCACAAAACAGGAAAAAGAAAAAAATTCGTATCTTTATTTTTGAAATAGTCAGCAATTGAAAAGAGGAAAGTTTCTGCATTGTTATTCAAGAAGGATCGAACGTTCTCAAAACAAAGCCGTATGAATCAAGTAAGTATCGAACGCATCAACATCAAGGCCGTGAGTAGCAAGTTGCAAAAAATATCAGGAAAGTCGTGTGCATCAAGTCGCAAATATTAGGAAAGTGATACGAACGAATTAAAGGAAATCAAATCCTTATAAAAACCCACAGTCATCATCGGCACTAATTCATCGATCATGTTCAAACTGTAAAACTCAAATCATCATCATCGGCAATTGAAAAAGCATCGGAGTTCGAGCAAGCACCAAATCAGAAAACAAGAGGAGAAAAGTACATACCGAAATCAAATAAGAATTCGATGCAGTTGAAGCGCCGTGAAGAAACAAGTGATCGACAAGGCAACCAACCAGCAATCAAGAGCGGTGGCCTAAATTGAAGAGCCCTAATTTCCACAAGGGAACGAAGCCCTAATTCATCGAACAAAGAAAGCAACTGTCGGCATTTTCTCAAAGGAACAGGCAAAAGGAACGGGTCTAAATAATACAAGGGGCCGGCCTTTTAAATTAGGGTTTTTGTTTTAAACAAGGGTTTTAGTTTTTTTTTATAAATAAGGGCTTTATCTTGTTTTTAGTTTTGAATTTGTTTTTAATTTTTAAATCTCTTTTCAAACCATTGTATTTGCTAGTCGTGTGACTAGGGGACAAGCTACGTGGCGTAGCTTGAGAATTCGCAACTCAGTGGCTGAGTTGTGGCAGGGTTTTGAGCGTAGAGTTTGGTTAGTCAGTAGCGGGTGTCGCGGGTTTACGTGTGTAAGCGTGTGACTATCTAATTTCTAGTAGAAACCTTGGGGGCATCACGTAGGCAGGTTTTTGCCGAAGCTGGGTAAATTCCGTGTCGTTCTATTTCTGCATTTGTTATTCTGCTTTTATCTGTGCTGCTACTATTCTGTGATCTGTGTTGAAATTATTTTATAAGCTTTCGCAATTAATTTTTATAATTTATACTATCACCCTATTCACCCCCCCTCTAGGGTGAAATCGATCCTACAAGTGGTATCAGAGCTAGGAATAGAAGTCAACTTCTGTTTTAAAAAATTCGTTTTTCAAAAACCAACTTTTATTTTAAAAATTTTGAATTTTTAAAATGGCTTCTTTTAATAATGCTTTTGCTGAGGGTCAGTCCATAGTTAGAGCACCAATGTTCAATGGTGAATATGCTTATTGGAAAAATAGAATGAAATTTTTTCTGAAAACCATTGACGCTTGGAACATTGTTGAGACAGGTTATAGATCACCAACTATAATTGTAGACAATCAGGAAATAGATAAACCGATGGATCAATGGACAGAACTAGAAAATAAATTACAAAATGCTAATGCTAGAGCTATGAATTCTATTATCTGTTCATTGGATCAATTTGAATTTAATCGTGTCTCACATTGTCTAACTGCACAGGAAATATGGCACACACTAGAAGTGACTCACGAAGGAACATCTCAAGTCAAAGAATCTCACATTGCCATGCTAAGCAGCGAATACGAGAATTTCACAATGGCAAAAGAAGAAAATGTCAAAGAGATGCATGGACGACTTTCCAATATCGTATACAAATCAAAAGCCCTTGGAAAGCCATATACAGAGTTGGAGATAGTCCGAAAAATCCTCAGAGTCCTTCCACGAAGTTTTGAAGCCAAAGTGACTGCTATTCAAGAGTCAAAAGATTTGAAACAAATGAAAGTCGAAGAACTCATCGGAAACCTCACTGCTTATGAGCTTGAAATGAAATTCAAGGAAGAACGGGAAGGAGGTGATACTCGAAAGAAACCAATAGCTCTTAAAGGAACAACAGAAATTGATAGTGATGATAATGATGATGGAGCAGCGGAATTGGAGCTGATAATAAAGAAAGTCAAAAGGTGGAATTACAAATACGGAAATTCAGCTCTAAATCGAAAATTGAAAAGCAGAATAAATAAATATTGGACAATCCAGAAGAACAAAAGATCATCAGTCATAGGTGCAACCAACCCGGACACATCAAGCCCAATTGTCCTCAAAATCGACGCGACTTTGAATAGAAATCAAAAAGGAGAAGTTTTGCTGCCACGTGGAATACAAGTGATGAAGATAATCAAAGTGCTGACAGTGAGGATGAAAAAGCAGACTTGTGTCTTCATGGTGAAATAACTGACAGTGATGATGACGAGCCAAGTGAGGTATCAAAACTTTCTCATTCTGAATTACTGATATATTTCCACGAAGTGAATGGTTGTTTTGAACGACTTAGGGAGAAGTATGCTAAACTTGAATCACAAAAAGATACTTTGATAGATTTAAATAAACAACTTGACCAATTAGTTAAAACCTATCAAAGTAGGATCCCTAAGTGTGATAAGTGTCCAACATTCGAAGAAGAAATTAAAAAATCAGAAACTAATATAAAATCACTTGAAAATGAAATTCTGATTTTGAAAGAGAACGAAAATACTAGGAGAGAAAATTCTATCAAAAAGTGCACGCAATTATTGAACGAAAATGAATCTCTCAAAATACAAGTTCAACAATTGTCAATAACTTTAGATAAATTTTCAAAAAGTGAGAAACCGTTGAATCTGCTATTAGGGAAGCAAACTGTTAATACAGCTAGACAAGGACTTGGATATAATCAATCTGAAAATGTTGAAAGCGATATTAATCAAGAAAATTCCATGTGCACTATTTATAGAAAATTTGGACACGATCACAATAATTGTTGGAATAGACCCAAACATGTGGAAACCATACCAATTTGGGTTCCAAAAGGCACAAATATAAAATCTCTCAAAATTAAACAAATTTGGGTGCCAAAGGGAACAATTATAAATAGTTTTGGGTCTTTACAAAATTGTTTTTCAAAATTTTCTGCCACTAACAACCATGGACCTATAAAAACAAATAGGTCACATAAATCTTTCATCGTGTAGGTGTGGTGGCAGGCTAAGGAACAATAATAGTGTTTTTTTGGATTTTTGGCTGTTCCAGAAGCACAACGAGCGACAAAGCAATGTTCCTTAGCCTATTATAAAGGTGACAGAATCACAATGGATAAACAACGAAAAATATCGTAAAGGTAAAACAGGTAATGGTATATTTATTTGAACGATATATTAAATGTGATAATCTGCACCATATTCTGAATCAGCCAATATCGAGATGATGAAAAGATGATGACTTTGATTCTGACTTATTCAAAATAGTTGGCCAATTATATTTATGCCAAAAACACTAATCTTTGAATTACTTCATACATATTTGTTTGGATTAAATATTGTGATTTGTTGGATGATAATGCATTTGGTTATAATTCGGCTAACTCTATATTCACGATTTTCTGATTATTTACACGGTTTCAATCCAAATTCGAGTGAATGCCATTTAGAATGCTGTTTGAGTTTTCATGCACACTTCATGATCTGGTCTATCAAATATAGGTAGTGATATTTTGGAGTAAAAGAGAAATTCAGATGCAGATTACACTGGTAATCTAGTTGATAGAAAAATTACTAGTTGAATGTGATTTATGGTGAGACATTTAGTAACTGCATCGTTTTTCAAAGAAATTATCTGCATATTTTTCATTACAAATATTTTTCAATTAGCAGAATTTTTTTTCTCATAAAAGTTCTTCAAGAAAATCATTTTTGACCATATTTTCAGATTAGTCATTTTTATTTGATTTTAAATGACAAATTTTGACTAATCTGACTCCCTGCTAATTATCAAAAAGATAAATAGTGATTAAAAAGGTGATAAGTGTTGATATTTAACTTGCATTACTCAAGAGAGTATATTTGGAAAATTTATTTAGGAATTAAAACAAGAGTTATAAAACTTTTTGTTGGGTAAAGATTCCATGACCATTTCTATATCTATCATATTTCTATCGACCATGGTTTATCAAAACTTATATATATAGTTGGTCGATATGTGGTACTATAATCAGGGAACATTTGTTTTTCATTTCATATATTTTTTAAAAATAAATAAATATCCAAAGTATTCACTCTCATTTAAAAGTCCTCACGGTTATGCATGGGTGAATTACTTGGATTTTTTTTATGTGCTTCCATACTCATTTAAAAGTCCTTATGGTTATGCATGTATGGAACGCATATCAAAATTAATTGATTTAATAGACAAGTTGATTCTAATTCCATTTAAAAGTCCTCACGGTCATGCGTGGTTAGAAGATACTTGATTTAATTTTTAAAATTAAATTGGAATACTACTAATCTCATTTAAAAGTCCTAACGGTTATGCATGATTAGTAGGTATTCAAATTCCTGATATAAATGTACCACAAGTTGATACAATTGTATGATTTTATATTAGAACATCATTTCCATCATTCATTCTAAAAGTGGAATATGCGCCTAACAATGGTAGTTATGATTTTTTGTTTGATTCTTATTAGAGTTTAATATTTATATTCAATTCGAGTTTAATGTTGGATTAATATTGATCACTTAATCTCTATTTTTCTAACACTATCATTCTTTTGCTGATAACAAAAGGGGGAGAGAAAAGTTAAGATTTTGTCAAATAGAATCAAGCAAAGGTCAAATAATTTTCCATTTGCATCTAGACTTAATTATATATTTCTATTTGTATGCATATATGTAGGGGGAGCATCATGTAAAGAGGAAGCATTCAAATAAGGGGAGCAATTAGAGTATATCATTGATCAAATACATTTAACACGGTTAAAATCTTAAATATATGTTTGTTATCATCAAAAGGGGGAGATTGTTGAATATGCGCTTATATGTTTTTGTTTGATGATAATAAACATATATATTCATTTAAATGTATTTGATAACGTACTATTCTGTTTTTCATAGATTAAATAAATATTTGTTGAATAAAATAAATTACACAGAATTTGAATGGAATTTGAATTCAAACAGAAATTTTATTCAAACAAATATTTATTACAATCTTGAATAGTACAATTTCAAGCTCTCACTATACATATACATTTTTGAATACATCATGACTTCAATTTACATTTATAACCTCACTGCATATCACTCACACTCGTATTTTGTCTTCAACTGCATTCCAGTTTGAATCCAGCATCTGAGCAATCTGTAAAAATATTCACTAACGCAGTAAAATTGAAAAAGAAATATTTTTACAATATAAAATAAAATATGATTTTTGAAAGTATGTTTTGCCTCAGTTATTTGGGTTGTTCGTCATCATTTACATTTGAATTCATCACACACGAACAGTGTGACATGCACAGTGTGTCACTGTACATGCCACATGGCCGTGCACATCGATATACACTTGATAATATTACAGGGACAGGTGAGCACAAGTCAAACCCGAATGAAAAGCCGGGTTCAACTCACGTGCAAATATATTCAAAATCACGACACGAGCACAAGGTCAAACCCGAGTGTTGGAACTGGATTCAACACAAGGCAACATGACATGAATGCAATGAAGACCAACAGCAAAATGGACTATAACAATCATGTATGCAGACCAGACCAGGCAATACAGCATGTACAAGCCACGATGAAGTTGTACAAGTACAGTCAAGTCAAATGGAACTCAACAAAGCAGCTCAAGTAACAAAACTCAAGTGCATCAATGAAACAACATAGTATGACATGAAGCAAATGAACACAGTGAAATGCACAAAGGCATAGCATCTGCCCCAAGTTAATATTCACAAATATAATTCATCAACCAGACTATGATGCAAGAAATAACTCAGAGGCACAGCAACTACAAAGACCAGTTATAACTACAGAAACCGGAGAAATGCGCAGTGGAATGAAGTCAAGTGATGCACATATACTTAAAAGCTACAGCATCAAGTAGACCAAGTTCATATGCAATGAGAGGAACATCAAAGACAAGACCAAGTGCAGTATCAGTGAAGACAGCTACTACCACAATGAACCAGTGACAACAAAGGTCAAACACAAAGGAACACACATGGACAACATGTCATGAATGAACTAGCAAAGGCTAGCCATCAACATAACAGCAACACCAACCAGAAAAGGAGCAAACCAAACATGCAAATGCATCGACGTGCCACAAGATACAGTAATGCAACAGTGGCCAACCAGAAGTGAAGATTGCAGCAACATCAAGTGACAATGCAAGCAAAAACTCAAGTGCAACAGTGAATTTCAGTATGGTAGTGAAGCAGACAACTACTGAAGCTCAAGAGGTGGTGTATAAATACAACTCGAATGAATGCAAGTTCATATGAACAGCAATACTGCGACAACAAGTGCATGCAACAGTGAAACTCGAGACCAAATGCAACAAAGTGAAATGGAGTTCACTGAGAAATGCAATGCAGATGCCAACATTGATGAATACATATAGTAGCAGAGAAGCAAGTTACACAATGCACAAAACAGGAAAAAGAAAAAAATTTGTATCTTTATTTTTGAAATAGTCAGCAATTAAAAAGAGGAAAGTTTCTGCATTGTTATTCAAGAAGGATCGAACGTTCTCAAAACAAAGCCGTATGAATCAAGTAAGTATCGAACGCATCAACATCAAGGCCGTGAGTAGCAAGTTGCAAAAAATATCAGGAAAGCCGTGTGCATCAAGTCGCAAATATTAGGAAAGTGATACGAACGAATTAAAGGAAATCAAATCCTTATAAAAACCCACAGTCATCATCGGCACTAATTCATCGATCATGTTCAAACTGTAAAACTCAAATCATCATCATCGGCAATTGAAAAAGCATCGGAGTTCGAGCAAGCACCAAATCAGAAAACAAGAGGAGAAAAGTACATACCGAAATCAAATAAGAATTCGATGCAGTTGAAGCGCCGTGAAGAAACAAGTGATCGACAAGGCAACCAACCAGCAATCAAGAGCGGCGGCTTAAATTGAAGAGCCCTAATTTCCTCAAGGGAACGAAGCCCTAATTCATCGAACAAAGAAAGCAACTGTCGGCATTTTCTCAAAGGAACAGGCAAAAGGAACGGGTCTAAATAATAAAAGGGGCCGGCCTTTTAAATTAGGGTTTTTGTTTTAAACATGGGTTTTAGTTTTTTTTTATAAATAAGGGCTTTATCTTGTTTTTAGTTTTGAATTTGTTTTTAATTTTTAAATCTCTTTTCAAACCATTGTATTTGCTAGTCGTGTGACTAGGGGACAAGCTACGTGGCGTAGCTTGAGAATTCGCAACTCAGTGGCTGAGTTGTGGCAGGGTTTTGAGCGTAGAGTTAGGTTAGTCAGTAGCGGGTGTCGCGGGTTTACGTGTGTAAGCGTGTGACTATCTAATTTCTAGTAGAAACCTTGGGGGCATCACGTAGGCAGGTTTTTGCCGAAGCTGGGTAAATTCCGTGTCGTTCTATTTCTGCATTTGTTATTCTGCTTTTATCTGTGCTGCTACTATTCTGTGATCTGTGTTGAAATTATTTTATAAGCTTTCGCAATTAATTTTTATAATTTATACTATCACCCTATTCACCCCCCCCTCTAGGGTGAAATCGATCCTACAAGTGGTATCAGAGCTAGGAATAAAAGTCAACTTCTGTTTTAAAAAATTAGTTTTTCAAAAACCAACTTTTATTTTAAAAATTTTGAATTTTTAAAATGGCTTCTTTTAATAATGCTTTTGCTGAGGGTCAGTCCATAGTTAGACCACCAATGTTCAATGGTGAATATGCTTATTGGAAAAATAGAATGAAATTTTTTCTGAAAACCATTGACGCTTGGAACATTGTTGAGACAGGTTATAGATCACCAACTATAATTGTAGACAATCAGGAAATAGATAAACCGATGGATCAATGGACAGAACTAGAAAATAAATTACAAAATGCTAATGCTAGAGCTATGAATTCTATTATCTGTTCATTGGATCAATTTGAATTTAATCGTGTCTCACATTGTCTAACTGCACAGGAAATATGGCACACACTAGAAGTGACTCACGAAGGAACATCTCAAGTCAAAGAATCTCACATTGCCATGCTAAGCGGCGAATACGAGAATTTCACAATGGCAAAAGAAGAAAATGTCAAAGAGATGCATGGACGACTTTCCAATATCGTATACAAATCAAAAGCCCTTGGAAAACCATATACAGAGTTGGAGATAGTCCGAAAAATCCTCAGAGTCCTTCCACGAAGTTTTGAAGCCAAAGTGACTGCCATTCAAGAGTCAAAAGATTTGAAACAAATGAAAGTCGAAGAACTCATCGGAAACCTCACTGCTTATGAGCTTGAAATGAAATTCAAGGAAGAACGTGAAGGAGGTGATACTCGAAAGAAACCAATAGCTCTTAAAGGAACAACAGAAATTGATAGTGATGATAATGATGATGGAGCAGCGGAATTGGAGCTGATAATAAAGAAAGTCAAAAGGTGGAATTACAAATACGGAAATTCAGCTCTAAATCGAAAATTGAAAAGCAGAATAAATAAATATTGGACAATCCAGAAGAACAAAAGATCATCAGTCATAGGTGCAACCAACCCGGACACATCAAGCCCAATTGTCCTCAAAATCGACGCGACTTTGAAAAGAAATCAAAAAGGAGAAGTTTTGCTGCCACGTGGAATACAAGTGATGAAGATAATCAAAGTGCTGACAGTGAGGATGAAAAAGCAGACTTGTGTCTTTATGGTGAAATAACTGACAGTGATGATGTCGAGCCAAGTGAGGTATCAAAACTTTCTCATTCTGAATTACTGATATATTTCCATGAAGTGAATGGTTGTTTTGAACGACTTAGGGAGAAGTATGCCAAACTTGAATCACAAAAAGATACTTTGATAGATTTAAATAAACAACTTGACCAATTAGTTAAAACCTATCAAAGTAGGATCCCTAAGTGTGATAAGTGTCCAACATTCGAAGAAGAAATTAAAAAATCAGAAACTAATATAAAATCACTTGAAAATGAAATTCTGATTTTGAAAGAGAACGAAAATACTAGGAGAGAAAATTCTATCAAAAAGTGCACGCAATTATTGAACGAAAATGAATCTCTCAAAATACAAGTTCAACAATTGTCAATAACTTTAGATAAATTTTCAAAAAGTGAGAAATCGTTGAATCTGCTATTAGGGAAGCAAACTGTTAATACAGCTAGACAAGGACTTGGATATAATCAATCTGAAAATGTTGAAAGCGATATTAATCAAGAAAATTCCATGTGCACAATTTATAGAAAATTTGGACACGATCACAATAATTGTTGGAATAGACCCAAACATGTGGAAACCATACCAATTTAGGTTCCAAAAGGCACAAATATAAAATCTCTCAAAATTAAACAAATTTGGGTGCCAAAGGGAACAATTATAAATAGTTTTGGGTCTTTACAAAATTGTTCTTCAAAATTTTCTGCCACTACCTATAAAAACAAATAGGTCACATAAATCTTTCATCGTGTAGGTGTGGTGGCAGGCTAAGGAACAATAATAGTGTTTTTCTGGATTTTTGGCTGTTCCAGAAGCACAACGAGCGACAAAGCAATGTTCCTTAGCCTATTATAAAGGTGACAGAATCACAATGGATAAACAACGAAAAATATCGTAAAGGTAAAACAGGTAATGGTATATTTATTTGAACGATATATTAAATGTGATAATCTGCACCATATTCTGAATCAGCCAATATCGAGATGATGAAAAGATGATGACTTTGATTCTGACTTATTCAAAATAGTTGGCCAATTATATTTATGCCAAAAACACTAATCTTTGAATTACTTCATACATATTTGTTTGGATTAAATATTGTGATTTGTTGGATGATAATGCATTTGGTTATAATTCGGCTAACTCTATATTCACGATTTTCTGATTATTTACACGGCTTCAATCCAAATTCGAGTGAATGCCATTTAGAACGCTGTTTGAGTTTTCATGCACACTTCATGATCTGGTCTATCAAATATAGGTAGTGATATTTTGGAGTAAAAGAGAAATTCAGATGCAGATTACACTGGTAATCTAGTTGATAGAAAAATTACTAGTTGAATGTGATTTATGGTGAGACATTTAGTAACTGCATCGTTTTTCAAAGAAATTATCTGCATATTTTTCATTACAAATATTTTTCAATTAGCAGAATTTTTTTTCTCATAAAAGTTCTTCAAGAAAATCATTTTTGACCATATTTTCAGATTAGTCATTTTTATTTGATTTTAAATGACAAATTTTGACTAATCTGACTCCCTGCTAATTATCAAAAAGATAAATAGTGATTAAAAAGGTGATAAGTGTTGATATTTAACTTGCATTACTCAAGAGAGTATATTTGGAAAATTTCTTTAGGAATTCAAACAAGAGTTATAAAACTTTTTGTTGGGTAAAGATTCCATGACCATTTCTATATCTATCATATTTCTATCGACCATGGTTTATCAAAACTTATATATATAGTTGGTCGATATGTGGTACTATAATCAGGGAACATTTGTTTTTCATTTCATATATTTTTTAAAAATAAATAAATATCCAAAGTATTCACTCTCATTTAAAAGTCCTCACGGTTATGCATGGGTGAATTACTTGGATTTTTTTTATGTGCTTCCATACTCATTTAAAAGTCCTTATGGTTATGCATGTATGGAACGCATATCAAAATTAATTGATTTAACAGACAAGTTGATTCTAATCCCATTTAAAAGTCCTCACGGTCATGCGTGGTTAGAAGATACTTGATTTAATTTTTAAAATTAAATTGGAATACTACTAATCTCATTTAAAAGTCCTAACGGTTATGCATGATTAGTAGGTATTCAAATTCCTGATATAAATGTACCACAAGTTGATACAATTGTATGATTTTATATTAGAACATCATTTCCATCATTCATTCTAAAAGTGGAATATGCGCCTAACAATGGTAGTTATGATTTTTTGTTTGATTCTTATTAGAGTTTAATATTTATATTCAATTCGAGTTTAATGTTGGATTAATATTGATCACTTAATCTCTATTTTTCTAACACTATCATTCTTTTGCTGATAACAAAAGGGGGAGAGAAAAGTTAATATTTTGTCAAATAGAATCAAGCAAAGGTCAAATAATTTTCCATTTGCATCTAGACTTAATTATATATTTCTATTTGTATGCATATATGTAGGGGGAGCATCATGTAAAGAGGAAGCATTCAAATAGGGGGAGCAATTAGAGTATATCATTGATCAAATACATTTAACACGGTTAAAATCTTAAATATATGTTTGTTATCATCAGAAGGGGGAGATTGTTGAATATGCGCTTATATGTTTTTGTTTGATGATAATAAACATATATATTCATTTAAATGTATTTGGTAACGTACTATTCTGTTTTTCATAGATTAAATAAATATTTGTTGAATAAAATAAATTACACAGAATTTGAATGGAATTTGAATTCAAACAGAAATTTTATTCAAACAAATATTTATTACAATCTTGAATAGTAAAATTTCAAGCTCTCACTATACATATACATTTTTGAATACATCACGACTTCAATTTACATTTATGACCTCACTACATATCACTCACACTCGTATTTTGTCTTCAACTGCATTCCAGTTTGAATCCAGCATCTGAGCAATCTGCAAAAATATTCACTAACGCAGTAAAATTGAAAAAGAAATATTTTTACAATATAAAATAAAATATGATTTTTGAAAGTATGTTTTGCCTCAGTTATTTGGGTTGTTCGTCATCATTTACGTTTGAATTCATCACACACGAACAGTGTGACATGCACAGTGTGTCACTGTACATGCCACATGGCCGTGCACATCGATATACACTTGATAATATTACAGGGACAGGCGAGCACAGGTCAAACCCGAATGAAAATCCGGGTTCAACTCACGTGCAAATATATTCAAAATCACGACACGAGCACAAGGTCAAACCCGAGTGTTGAAACTGGATTCAACACAAGGCAACATGACATGAATGCAATGAAGACCAACAGCAAAATGGACTATAACAATCATGTATGCAGACCAGACAATACAGCATGTACAAGCCACGATGAAGTTGTACAAGTACAGTCAAGTCAAATGGAACTCAACAAAGCAGCTCAAGTAACAAAACTCAAGTGCATCAATGAAACAACATAGTATGACATGAAGCAAATGAACACAGTGAAATGCACAAAGGCATAGCATCTGCCCCAAGTTAATGTTCACAAATATAATTCATCAACCAGACTATGATGCAAGAAATAACTCAGAGGCACAGCAACTACAAAGACCAGTTATAAGTACAGAAACCGGAGAAATGCACAGTGGAATGAAGTCAAGTGATGCACTTATACTTAAAAGCTACAGCATCAAGTAGACCAAGTTCATATGCAATGAGAGGAACATCAAAGACAAGACCAAGTGCAGTATCAGTGAAGACAGCTACTACCACAATGAACCAGTGACAACAAAGGTCAAACACAAAGGAACACACATGGACAACATGTCATGAATGAACTAGCAAAGGCTAGCCATCAACATAACAGCAACACCAACCAGAAAAGGAGCAAACCAAACATGCAAATGCATCGACGTGCCACAAGATACAGTAATGCAACAGTGGCCAACCAGAAGTGAAGATTGCAGCAACATCAAGTGACAATGCAAGCAAAAACTCAAGTGCAACAGTGAATTTCAGTATGGTAGTGAAACAGACAACTACTGAAGCTCAAGAGGTGGTGTATAAATACAACTCGAATGAATGCAAGTTCATATGAACAGCAATACTGCGACAACAAGTGCATGCAACAGTGAAACTCGAGACCAAATGCAACAAAGTGAAATGGAGTTCACTGAGAAATGCAATGCAGATGCCAACATTGATGAATACATATAGTAGCAGAGAAGCAAGTTACACAATGCACAAAACAGGAAAAAGAAAAAAATTCGTATCTTTATTTTTGAAATAGTCAGCAATTGAAAAGAGGAAAGTTTCTGCATTGTTATTCAAGAAGGATCGAACGTTCTCAAAACAAAGCCGTATGAATCAAGTAAGTATCGAACGCATCAACATCAAGGCCATGAGTAGCAAGTTGCAAAAAATATCAGGAAAGCCGTGTGCATCAAGTCGCAAATATTAGGAAAGTGATACGAACGAATTAAAGGAAATCAAATCCTTATAAAAACCCACAGTCATCGTCGGCACTAATTCATCGATCATGTTCAAACTGTAAAACTCAAATCATCATCATCGGCAATTGAAAAAGCATCGGAGTTCGAGCAAGCACCAAATCAGAAAACAAGAGGAGAAAAGTACATACCGAAATCAAATAAGAATTCGATGCAGTTGAAGCGCCGTGAAGAAACAAGTGATCGACAAGGCAACCAACCAGCAATCAAGAGCGGCGGCTTAAATTGAAGAGCCCTAATTTCCACAAGGGAACGAAGCCCTAATTCATCGAACAAAGAAAGCAACTGTCGGCATTTTCTCAAAGGAACAGGCAAAAGGAACGGGTCTAAATAATAAAAGGGGCCGGCCTTTTAAATTAGGGTTTTTGTTTTAAACAAGGGTTTTAGTTTTTTTTTATAAATAAGGGCTTTATCTTGTTTTTAGTTTTGAATTTGTTTTTAATTTTTAAATCTCTTTTCAAACCATTGTATTTGCTAGTCGTGTGACTAGGGGACAAGCTACGTGGCGTAGCTTGAGAATTCGCAACTCAGTGGCTGAGTTGTGGCAGGGTTTTGAGCGTAGAGTTAGGTTAGTCAGTAGCGGGTGTCGCGAGTTTACGTGTGTAAGCGTGTGACTATCTAATTTCTAGTAGAAACCTTGGGGGCAGCACGTAGGCAGGTTTTTGCCGAAGCTGGGTAAATTCTGTGTCGTTCTATTTCTACATTTGTTATTCTGCTTTTATCTGTGCTGCTACTATTCTGTGATCTGTGTTGAAATTATTTTATAAGCTTTCGCAATTAATTTTTATAATTTATACTATCACCCTATTAACCCCCCATCTAGGGTGAAATCGATCCTACAATTTCTGTTTCAAAAGCTTCAGTTTCAATTCAGTTCTTTTCAAACTCTCTGCATTTTTAAGGTGAGTAAACATCTACTTAAAATCCTAAGTAATAACTGTTTTGCTGCTTGATAGATTTCTAGAATGATTAATGCTTGCATGCATACATATAAGTGTATTATCTGTGTATATGAATGCGAACGAACTGTGCGTGTATATTTGATTTGTTCTTCTCTGTTTTTAAACTATAGAGAGTTGAAATAAAGAAAAAAAAATGCAAATCTTCTTATCAGTTCATTATTAGGTCTTAAGTTTTAAACATGATATGTTTGTTAAACATAAGTTTTAGTTTAAATTTTATTCAAGCAAAATAGATGAGGAAAACCTCTGGATTCAAAATAATACCGTAGGGATCCTTTTAACATGTTAAATCTATCACTCAAATTTACCGATTCATGATATTAATTTGAATCATCTTTAAAAGTTATGATTTTTAAAACAAATATCATAATTTTTAATGAAGTATTAAATGTGAATTTTGGGGTTGTCTGGAATTTGGTTTTTGGGTGATATCTGTTGGCCACAAGGTATGGGGTGTTTGAGATCATCATTGGAGATGGAGCGAGGTCTGGTGATCTAGGCAAAAATATTTTGAGGGTGGATAAGCTGCAGAGGCGTCTGCGGTGGTCGAGACAAATTTTTAACCCTAGTTTTTTACTAGGTTGGGTTTTGGGGTCGTCGCATCGTCACTGGTTATGCGAGTCACCTGAAACCCTAGGAAATGAAGGCGTGGAGGGTCGACAAGCCATAGCTGGAGTTGTAGCAGTGTTTGTGATCGAAATCGAGAGTGTGAGGGGTTTCCCTGATAATGGTTTTAAGGTCTCAGTTCATATGGGATGTTCGATTTTGAATCAAGGCTTTATATGATGTTTGGATGATTGAAGTTGCTCGTAGGGACGTTCGTTGACTTGGCGATGGTGTCGTCGATGGTCGGAGGAGGCTTCGGCGGTGGTGCAAGTGCACAGGCGAAGTGGTGTCAGGAGTTTTGGGTTATGGGTTTTGATGTAGGTTGAACTCGTAGGGAGTATCGGGTTTTGGTGTTTGTGATGCGAGCGGGAACTCGAAGTAGTGGATATGTTTTAAACCTGTTAACAGTTTGATTGATTACAGGTTTTTAAATTTAAATTTAAACTAAACTTTTGAAAATATAAGAAAAGAAATGGAACTTGGAATAACAATGATACTTAGGTTCAAACTGAAGCAGGTAATTAAAAGAAAATTTCAAAAGTTTTAAAAGTTTTATAAAACAAGTTTCAATTTAAATAAAAAGTTAAAAACTTTTGTAATGAATCTTGTTATTTTTTGAATACTATACTTTATAAGAATAAAAGTTTCCTTAACATTTCATTAAGAAGTTGAAATTTATTTAATTTAAAAATTGGTTAAATAAAGTTAAAGTTATTTTTAAACTTAAGTAAAAATGGAATTTTAAAGACAAGTTTTAAAATAAACTGAATTTAGTTTAAACTATCATTTGAATGTGTATGGAAGTTAAGTTTTGTTACCTTAATTTATCAAGTTAATGATTATTTTAAAACTTAATTAATGATTTAATTAAGTAAAAATTAATTTTTAAAACAAAATGGTTTAAAAATGGTTTAATGATAATTAAGGCATTTATAAGATAATGTCTTATCTTAGATAATTAAAGTTTTATTATCATGAAATTAATTAAGTTAATTAAAGGAAATTAAGTTTAGTTATATTGATTAAGGATTAATTAAGGAATTAATTAAGAGTAATTAATTGATTCAATTAATTTATTTAAAATTAATAATTAAGGGTTATAAGTTAATTAATTAGGAGTTAATTAATTTATAATTAAGAATTATTAATTAGATAATTTGAGATTATTAATTAATGATTAAAGATTAATTAATTAAGTAATTAAGTTAATTGATTGGTAATTAAAAAATACTTAATTTGTAATTAAGTTTTATTAATTAACAATTAGCTTTGTTAATTAATAATTAAGAAATTATTAATCTAAAATTAGAAATTAATTAAGAATTAATTAACTGTTATCAAGGGTTAATTAATTGTATTAAGAATTGATTAACTGATTAATTAAGGATTAATTAATTGGTTATTAAGTTTTATTACTTAATAATTAAGTCTTATTAATTAATAATTAAAGAATAATTAATCTATAATTAAAGATTAATTAATTTGTTTAAAGGGTAATTAAGGGATGAATTACCCAATTGTAATTAATCAAATGAATATGAGTAATTAATTGGTTGATTAATTATGGATAATCTTGATGGCTAATTAAGAATGAATACTTAATGAGATTAAATAGTGTAATTATTTAGGGCAAGTAATTAATGTATAATTACTGGGATGTAATTAAAAGGAATTACTTAATGGGAAGTAATTAAAGAATAATTACTTAGTAGAAGTAATTAAGGGTAAATTACTTAGTGTAATTAATTAAAGGATTTATATAATTAACTAAAGAGTTAATTGATTAAGGTAAGTAATTACAAGATGGTAATTACTGTTTATAATTAAAGTTGATTAACGGAAGTAATTAATTAAGGATCACTAATTAATGTAATTAATGAGAGTAATTAAGGAATGATTAACTAAAATTAATTCATTAAAATAAGTGATTATAAGGTGATTAATTAATTGTAATTAATTAAGGGTTAATGTAATTAATTATAGTTAACGAAGTACTTAAGGACAATTACTTTAATGGTTTATAGATAATTAATTTGTGTAATTAATTAAGGGTTAATTAGTTAATGTAATTAAAGGATAATTAATCAAGGGTGATTAATTAAAATGATGATTAACCAATTGGTTTATAACTAATTATAATTAAGTAAGCAAGATTTATTGTAATGAAAGTAATTAATTTAATTTATTTTAAATTAATTAGAGATGAAATAATTAATTTTATTCATTTTAAATTAATTATAGATGGTGTGATTAATAGCTTATGGATGGTTGATTGATATTGAATGCCTTGATTGTTTGATATCCCTGATGAGATATGTGTGATATGTGACATGAGATGATTTAGTTGGACTGTGATGATATGGATTATCTATTTGTGCATATGTGAATTATTTACCTGTGTGAATATAGATAATGATTTGAATTGAATTGTTTTAACTTTAAAACAACTTGGACCTAAAAGATGGCGTTTTGGATTTCGATGAGACCGGGATCGGGTTTCTAGATTTGGATATCTGAAAACCACATCGATCCAAATTAATGATAGGTCGTGAATCTCAAGTGAAGATGAAGATTCAGAGCGCAAGGGTTATTGTCGTTACCTCTGAGGGTAATTCCAAAATGAGTATAACGAGATAATGCCTTCGTTTTCGTTCGAACCCGAAACGAACTTGTATGGATTGAATGCTTTCAGAATATCATCAGGTGGACGATGAGCATTCTAAGGGATGTGTTCTATAAAGGTAATCGTAGCCTCAAGCCTTATCAAGCAGGAATGGCTAAAACAGGGGGGGTGCAACAAGTCTAAGTGGGTCATGCCCAAGTAGGACGAGATTTACCCCTATCTAGAGTCCCTTTATATTCGGCTACGTGGGCGGTTGTTAGCTACAACCGTGGGGTTGTCTTTTTCGAAACTGTTCAGTAAGGAATGGTTCAGACTTTGTGTTGCAGGAGATTGGGAGTTATCCTCGGTACGGTGATCTAGACACATACTGTGATAGGCGGTACCCTAGTAGCACTGCCATTGTATGGAATCCAAACTGCAATAAGTGCCGTACGTATTGATTGTGCCCAACTATGTTGGAACGTGAAATGTAAGCATTCCAGCTATTTCTGTTTTTTACTTGAAAACCCTTGGCCCTATTATAATATCACTAGATTTTCTATCAAATGTTTTTGGTTAGCGTAAGGTAAAAACTTACCCATGTTTATGTGTGGAGAGTCTTACGTGATACCTTTTGTTTTCAAAAGTTTTTCAAAGTTAAGCAACTTTAACCATTTACTCACGCCAGACCCATGTCTGACCTGGATTTTATTCTGTTTTTCTTAAACTTCTGGGTACTCAAATTTTTACGAGTAGCCAAGGGATTCAGGTTAGCTTTGATGAATTCTAGAGGAGAAACGGAGCAGGAGGCTTCAGCTGTGTTGGTTCCGCTGTGTTGGTCTATGAGTCGTTGTTTGAGTTGTATCTTGAATTGTATAGCTAGACAGGTGTTTATAACTGTCTAGTATGTGTTGTATAAGCTATGTAACTTTGATGTATATGATACTATGTAATATTTATGTGATTAGTATAATTTATTCATTCCGCTGTTGAGATTCTGATGTTGTTTCTTTCTTCTTCTCTATTTTTTCTCTTTTCTATCCCTTTCTTTCCTAAAAATGATGCGCCTTTCTGGGGAGAGAAAGGCGGGCCGTCTCAATTTTATTTTTCTTAAATTTTATAAAATCATAAATTAGTTTAAATAAGCATATATCTTGCCTTTCTTTTTCTTTTTCTCATCTCATTTCTAAACAAAGAAAACAAAGCAAATCTTGTAAGAAAATCTCAGATCAAAACTTAAAAAAACTGTAAACACTTTCCAAAATCAAAACAAAATCCCTGTAATCCATTTTCCAAATCAAAAGACCCAAAGCCTGTAACCCAATTTCAAAGAAAGCCTGTAAACAAGTTCTCAAAGCAATTACTAAACCTGTAATAAAGATACAAGTTTCAAATGCAACCAGGATTATCAAAGCTATCAGCAGTAATTAAGTTTCAACCTGCATCAATTAAACAAGAATCAAGTTCAAGCATAGTTTTTTTCAAGCATCATTCTAATCTAAAGTTCATTCCATTTTTTCAAAGCTTCAACCTAGTTTTTCAAACTCTCTGCATTTTAGGTAAAAGGTGAGTAAACTTTTAAATTAAAAACTTAAGTAACATGTGAATTACTATGTTGATGATTGCTTTGCATGTATGTGTATATGTAAGTATTTGTGAATTTATAAAGTGTGCATGTCTGTTGATTTTAAATATCTCTAATCTTAGTTCAAGCCTCTGCCTTTTAAACTGTGAATATGAATCACCTTTAGATTTGATGCATGTGACATATAGTTGAAGTAAACTTGTGATGTATGTTGGAAAATGTGTTTGCATGATGGTTTTAAGACGCTGGAACATGTTTATATGTATGAAGATGCTGTGCGAATGTCTGGATATTCACAGTAATCATCTCTGTTTTAAGTTTCAGAGATTTAAACTTAGATAAAAACTTCAATTCTTTACACTCTAATCTCTTTTAGGCTTAAGTATTTAAACAAAGTTTTTTTTGTTTAAAACTAAACTAAGTTTTAAAAATACTTTTAAGAATAAAAGATAGAAATATTATCTGGAAAAATAAAAAGCACAGAGGAGCTTAAGTATATGTTAAAAATCTAATGCATTGATATGTTAATTTATATATATAATCTGAATTCCCTTTCCAAACTAAGATTTTTAAAACTAAAATCTTGATTTTTAATATTGAATTGGACGAGCAATTCAAAGTTGACTGGGAATCGGTTTTCGAGAGTTTTTTGGTGATCAAAAGGGTTTGGATAGTTGGGTTTCCTGTTGGAGCTAGCTGGATGAACAGGGTATATGGCAAAAATGGTGCTCGAATTTTTAGGCGACCGGAGTGGCTATGCGAAGACAAAGTAGGGTTTAACATCCAGGTTGTGTCGTCGATCATTCTGAAGAAATTACAACATCGGGACTTGATCGGTGGCGATCGCGAGGTGTGACGTAAGAGCTGGAAGACGAGGCAGAGCTGCGGTGAAGATGGAAAGGCTTCTCGAGGCAGGAATCGTCGGAGGTAGGTGAATTTTCGGTGGGGATGGGTTTCTAGATTGTGGAATTTGGGCCGTTTTCGATTCACGATCGAATCGAGATATTTGGTGATCAAGTTTGGTTGCGAGGTTCACCGGTGGATGCTGGGGTCGGCGCTGATGGTCGGAGTGCCGTTGGTCGCTGGTGTTGGTGCACACGTGCACAGGCATATCATTGGTGATGGATGAAAGTTTGGGATTGGATTTAGCTCGTGAATGTTGGGGTTTTTCTCGAAGAGGAGATCGTGTTTAGGAGGTAACTTGAGTTTGTACTCGAGTATGTTGTTGGTGACAGTGGCCTTCAAGCTTTTAAATTTAAATTTTAAAAATCAAATTTAAGTTTGAAATGGGAAGAGGTGGTTTACTCGGGGCTAGACCCGAGGGGTCATTGGGTTGAACCCAAAGTTAAGTGATAAGCAGATTTTAAAGGTTTTAAAAATCAATATTTTTGAAATTTAAATTTAGTTTAAACTTTTTATATAAACTTACTTTATTTATAATAATTGTTCTTTAACTATTGATTGTGAGGTTTTAAAGTTCATTTAAATTAAATTTTGTTAAGATAAGTTTAAAGTGATTTTAAAACTTGTGTTAGAAATGAATTTTAAGATTTTTTTAAAAGCATGTTTAAAATTTAAATTGAAATTAGCTTTTATAAACTATTACTTGATAATATTTTAAAGCATTTAAAGGTAAGTTATGATTTGTAACTTTAATTTATCAAGTTGAATGAGTATTTTAAAACTTAATTAATGATTTAATTAAGTAAAGTTAATTGTAATGATAAAATGTTTAAAAATGTTTAAATGATAATTATATCATTTATTAAGATAATGGTTTATCTTAAGAGGATTAAAGTTTTATTTATTTGAGATTAATTAAGTTAATTAAGAAATTTAAGTATAATTTATTTATTTAATTAATTAAGGATAAAGGGTTAATTAAGTAATTAATTAAGAATAATTAATTAATTAAATTAACTAATGATTATGATTGATTAATAAATGATTAGAGATTGATTAATTTGTTATTAGGAATTAATTAATCAAGTAATTAGAGGTTGATTAAATGGTAATTAAGAAATACTTAATTAAGTTTTATTAATTAATAATTAAGTTCTATTAATTAATAATTAAGTTTTATTAATTAATAATTAAGAGATAATTAATTTATAAATAAAGATAAATTAAGGGTTAATTAACTATTGATTAAGGATTGATTAACTGGTAATTAAGTTGTACTTAATTTGTAATTAAGTTGTATTAATTGATAATTAAGGTTTATTAATTAAGAGTTAAAGAATAATTAACTAAAGATTAATAAATTTGTTTATAAGGATAATTAAGGGATGAATTATCCAATTAGAATTAATCAAATGAATGTGATTAATTTAAGCTTATTAATTTGTCAATTAATTAACGATAATCTCTTTCTGATTAATTAAGTATAAATAGTTAATGTGATTAATAAGCATATTTACTTAGTAAGTAATTAATGTATAATTACTGGATGTAATTAATTAAAGGGAATTACTTAATGAGAAGTAATTAAAGGGTAATTACTTGGTAGAAGTAATTAAGTATTAATTACTTGGTGTAATTAATCAATGGATTAATATAATTAATTAAAGAGTTAATTAATTAAGGTGAGTGATTACAGGATGGTAATTACTGTTAAGATTAATTAAGGTTGATTAATGAAAGCAATTAATTAAAGTATGATTAATTAATGTAATTAATTAAGGATCAGTGTAATTAATTATAATTAATTAATTAATTGAAGTAATTAATTAGGGAACATTAATTAATGCAATTAAATATTAATTAATGAGAGTAATTAAAGGTTAATTACTGTAAATGGTTAAGGATAATTAGTTGTGTAATTAATTGAAGGATAATTACTTTATGTAATTAAAGAATAATTAATCAAGGTGATTAATTAAGATGGATATTTAATAGATGATTAATTAATGGTTGATTAAGCAAAGTTAGGTGATTAATTCTTAAGTAATTGATTTAATTTAAGTTAATTAAATTAATTATAATAGGTTTAATAATTGTTACTTATGGATGATTGTTTGAGTAGAATATCTGAATTGGTTGATATCTATTGGATGATATGCTGTGATATTCTATGATATGATATTCGATACATCATTGATAAATGTGTTATATTTATCTGTGTTAATGCTGTGTGAATTCAAATATTGAATTGAATTGTTTAAACCTTTAAACAGCTCGGCCTTTAAGATACGTTTGGATTTCGATGAGACCGGGATCGGATATCAAATATGATTATCCGAAAACCACATCGATCCAAGTTAAACGTTAGGACGTGACATATCAATGTGAAGATCGAGATGGAGTTTTAAAGTGCAAGGGTTATCATCGTTATCTCTGAGGGTGATTCCAAAATGAGTGT
Source organism: Allium cepa (assembly GCA_030765085.1). NCBI lineage: Eukaryota > Viridiplantae > Streptophyta > Magnoliopsida > Asparagales > Amaryllidaceae > Allium > Allium cepa. The sequence goes on from CM060937.1 coordinate 345,938,790, forward strand.
AACGAGATAATGCCTTCGGTTTCGTTCGAACCCGGAACGAATTTGTATGGATTGATTGCTTTCAGAATATCATTAGGTGGACGATGAGCATTCTAAGATAGAAGTATTCTATAAAGGTAATCGTAGCCTCAAGCCTCATCGGCCGGGAATGGCTAAAACAGGGGAGGTGCAACAAGGCTAAGTGGGTAGCACCTAAGTAGGAGGAGATTTTCCCTTGTCTGGAGGTCCCTTTTTATTCGGCTGTGTGGGTTGTTGTGAGCTCCAACTACCGGGGCTGTCTTGTTCGGGACAATCCAGTAAGGGATGGTTCCATCCTTGTTTTGTAGGGGATTGGGAGTAATCCTCGGTACGTTGATCTAGGCCACGTACTGTGACGGACGGTACCCCAGTATCCCTGCCATTGTACGGAAATCCAATCTCCAATAAGTGCCATCGGATTTGATTGTATACCTATGCATGCTGGAATTTAATGAAGGTGTCAATTTCAGCTATGTGAATATTTATTTGAAAACCCTAGACCTTATTATAATACCACAAGATTTCTATCAAATTTTTGGTCAGCGTAAGGTAAAAACTTAACCATGTTTATGTGTGTAGAGTCTTACGTGATATCTTTGTTTTCAAAGGTTTTTTAAAGTTCAGCAACATTAACCCGTTTACTCACACTAGACCCATGTCTGACCCAAAGTTTATTTCTGTTTTTCTTAAACTCTTGGGTACTTAAATTTTAAAGAGTAACCAAGGGATTCAGGTTAGCTTTGACGAATCTTGGAGGAGATATGGAGCAGGAGGCTTCAGCGTTGTAGATATATAGTCGTTCCGCTGTGTTGATCTTTGTGTTGATATCTGTATTGTATATTAAGTTGTAATAACTAGACAGGTGTTTATAACTGTCTAGTATGTGATGTATAAGCTGTGTAACTCTGATATATATGATACTATGTAATATTTATGTGATTAATATAATTTATTCATTCCGCTGTTGAGATTCTGATGTTGTTTCTTTCTTTCTTCTCTATCTCTCTCTTTTCTATACCTTTCTTTCTTAATTATGATGCGTCTTATTATGGAGAATAAGGAAGGTCATTACACTTGGTATCAGAGCGCTAGGTTGAGCGAATACCTAGGCTCTGGAGTGGTGTCTATCTTGAGAGAGCATACTTGTAATTTTGATATATATACACACACGCGCGCGCGCGCGCACACACACCTATATTTCTACCTAATTGTTGGGTTACCTGTTTGGGTTTTCCAATATGAGTTCTAGAGGTCTGAAGGGTAGTGGTGTGTGTAGCACAACTACCAATGGAAGAAGTCCGAGTGTTGAGGTTGGAAGAGTATCTATCGAGATTGTAGACCCAACACCATCTCGAGTGAGCTTTGCAACATGGTGTAAGGATTTCACCAATCTCTAAAGGAAATCTGTTAAGATTCAGAGTCCATCATTGAAGTATAAGTTTGATCGCGCTCGTATGAGCGGATTTTCGAGAGTTTGGATATGTCGGTTAAGCAGAAGCGAGTGATGGTATCTAGGCAACTTTAGGGAGAAGCAACTGCGTGGTGAGATGTAGTGACTATGAATGTTTCCAAAGATGTTTCTTTTGGGGCAAGTTTGAGGAAGTATGTCTGCATCGGTGATGAGACTGAGTCCGGCTGGGTGTTGCGTTTAGTTTGGGGCCGAGTTTCTTGAGGAGATGTTTGCCCATCTCAAGGCTCTTTTGGATATCAGATGATATGGCTTTGAGGATCAAGAAGCTTTGGTTAGGGAGTCTTTAGGCATCAGTGGCAGCGTTGCAGCTCGAAGTGTTCTTTGTTCCATCCAGAAGATCTTTTGGCTTTGTAGTTTCCTAGAGGTAGAGTTCTGAAACAGCAGAGTAGACCCATTACTTCGATGGTTTGGTCAAGGATAAGCTGTTCTGATTTATAAAGAGAGAACGTTATCTTTTGATATTGAACTAGATAGGATCGCAAAAGTGATTTGCGATAGTTTGAGTGATTCTCTTGGATAATCTTTTGCATGGGTTTGAGGCATCTCTGGAGGATATAGGAGTTATATTGTTGTTAGAGATTTTCTGGATGTCTTCTGGGAAGTCTGAGGTTTGTCTGTATTGGAAATTGAGTTCCGTATTGACTTGGTTCATGGAGCTACCGTGATTCAGCTAGGTAGAAGGATGTCTCCTAGGATGGGGTTTCGGTGAAGCAGCATAGGATTTCTTGGTGCTTCTGTGTTTTCTCTTTATGGATCTGTTGAACCTTATTTCTGGGATGTGTTGTCTAGTCTGTGCTCGTGTTCATCGACGGGATTCTTATCTACTCCAGATAAGAGTTGTGCAGCAGAAGCATGGTGGCAGCTATTCTAGAGTGGAAGCAACCGAAAGTTGCAGTATTTTGGATTAGAGGGTTTCTACAGGAAGTTTTTCTGGATTTGAGGCCAGTATGGTGAGTGCTCCTGTTTTGTCTTTTCCGGGTAGGAAAAGTAAGTTTGAGGCCTACTGTTGATGGCGAAGTGTAATTTGTGTTCTTGATTTTGGGTAGATCTTGAGAGGATCATTTTGTTGGATTGTTTTTGATCCTGTTTGTTTTAAGAAGAATCAGCAAAGGTTGAGCTGATCAAGGAAGGATGTAGGCAGCTCAGGATCGTTAGAAGAGTTTTGTGGATAAGACACAATGAAATTTGGAATTTAAAGTTGGATACTTTGATTTGTTTAAGGATTTCTCCACTAAAGAAGAACTATAGGATTAAGTAAGACCGAAAGGCTAGCTCTGAAATATGTTGGATCTTTCTGTATTCTTGTAAGGATAAGTGTTGGCCTATAGGGTTGAATTTCCGGTTTGTAAGAGTGGGATTCAATGTATTTCATGTATCTCTGAGGGAATACGGGTTTGGTCTATCACAGGTTTTGGAAACACCTGTTGGGAAGATTTGGTTGTTGAGTCGGTCTTGTCTGTGGTCTGATCTCTTGTGTAGATTATAGATCTAAATGAGTTTACAGACTGATCCGGACGTTCTTCCCCTTCAATGCTCGGGTCAGACTGAGTATATGTACAGGTTTAGATTGGTGCTATTGCAGCTTTAGCAGGCGAGCTAGAGATCTTGATTTCATATAATTGTATCCATTTTTCTTGATTATTGATTATCCGCTGCATTGCTTAGTTGTTTACATCATCAGCAATTGTGACGATAGATTATTATAACTTCTAGGTTGATAAATATTGATTGATTGCTATACTCCGATTGATGTATATATATACAGTTTCTATTTTGTAAAGATTATTGATACAAAATTATATGTTTTCCGCTGCAATGTGAGATTCTGTATTGTTCTATTTGGTTCTATCTTCTCTCTTTCTTCTCTTCTCTTCTTCTCTCTTCACTCTTCTTTTCTTTCTCTTGACTTTCCTTTGGTCTTTTTTTTGGTCGAGTATGTGTGGTTTATTGTCGATTCAGAAGGTACGGATTTGTGGGTTGTCACGGCTGGTATCAGAGCTTAGATTTTGTATATTCCTAAGCTTTGATGTGTACTCAGTATAGATATGGACAATAGCACCTTAGATTTAGTTTGAGTATACTATATATATGAATGCGTATTTGTTAGTGAATATAAAATGTTTTATATTGTTTGCTTATCTGTTGAGTGGTTTGTCAATTCTGGTCGGTATGTGGGACACCATATTATCGATAGGGATTTCCAAACACTTAAACGAGGTAAGTCGACATAGTATTATTTTAAATTGGGTAAATGAAATAATTTTACCTCGATTATATTTTATATATGAAGGATTATTTTTTCAGAAATTATTAAGTGTATATAAATTGATTGTTTGTTTGTTTGAAATGTAAATCTATATAAGTAAATAAAAGATGTTTGAATAATCTAAATAAAAACAACATTGTAAAAGGATAAATTATATAAGAAAATGAATTATAGATATGGAATTATAATTAATATGATATACAATTGTGAAACAATCTTATATATAAGAAGTGAAACTATATGCATATATATATGAATTGAAAATAAAAATGAATTTAAACTAAGAATTTGTGAAACTTGAATCCCTTTTATGTAAGTTATTTTTCAAAGTTTAAAGAGATTATATTATTATAAATCTAAATAAGATAAATGAAATTGGTATAATCTTATATAAGTAAAGTGAAATAGAGAAATTATATAAGTAAAAGGTTTGCGAATGTGATTTGTAAATAAAAAGAATTTTTAAAAGAATATAAAGCACTGAATTCACTATCGTGACTGGGAAATAATAAGGGCGATGACTGCAGCATCATCAGTATCGTTTTTGAGTTTTTGTGTGATTGATTTGCTACCATTAGTAAATTTAAATTTAAATTTTGTTGTGATAATCAAATTGGATTTAAAATCCAAGTTAAAATTGATAAATATAAGTAAAATGAATTTGGAAGTAAAATATGAAATAAAGATTTAATTTTGGTAAAGTTGTAATAAATTTGAGTTAGTATGATAAAATATATGATTTGAAATTTAAACTAAGGAAGGTTAAATGATTTGAATTGGATTTGAATTAGATTAGATAAGTTATTGAAATGAAAATAGTAAACTTAGCGGTTTAAGTGATTTTATAATATGACTTCGGAAGTTTAGATAATTAAGTTGTATTAGTTATAAAGTGAGAAAAGGTAACTAAAACCAAATGTTGAAATGGTTAGAAAATTTTGTTAAGGAAAAAAAACCTGAATTTGAATAGTGAAATGCAATTTGACTTAAGTAAAAGTTAAATAAAATAGAACTTGAATTAAATTAGTGGTGAATTTTGGAAAAATATTTTTATAACTAAATTTTGGATTTTGAATTGAAAGTTAAACGATATTAGTTGGTTTTGAAAAGATAACTAAGTATGGATTTGAAAACATTGAAAAGTTTTTATAAGAAGTTTAACTAATGGATTTCGAAATAGTTAAATGAATTTGAAATCTAATTTGAACGAGTTTTGAAAATTAATGGATTTTGTAGTTTTTTCTTACTTGGTAATTTCGAGGACGAAATTATTTTAATTAGGGGAGAATGTAACGACCCAGAATTACAGTCATTTGAAATTCATATATTTAATTTATTTTAAATATTCAGAAGTTAATTTTATAAGCTGAGTAAATAAAATTTCGAATATATAGATTTAACTGGATAATTAAATTACTAATTTAATATTTGAAATTGCGTAAATAAATGGAATTTGGATTTAATGCGAACAAAAATGATTTATAAAGTTGATATAAATTATATTTGAATTTGAATGATGTTAGAGAACTTTTAAAATTGAATTAAAGGTTAAATTATAGAAATTGAATATTTTAATATGTAATTGACGAGCGAAATGGTCATTTTTCAAACAGTCTCAAATTTCGATGAAACCAGTTTGATTGGATCTGCAATGTTATATTATTGTAATATTTCAAATTTCGTGTCATTCGGATTTATGGTTTGTCTAGGGCAAGCTAAAACGCGTAGAAATCTGTTTAAGTGAACACACAAGCCATATGCAAAATAAGCGTCTCAGTACTGAATGGTTCTACTTGGTAAAAACTTACTTCTTTCATTTGCATTATTCTTTTATCTCCATTTTCATGTTTTCTAAACTCCTTTTCATAGACTTTGTGTTGTTCTTGACTATTCCCTTGATAACATTTGTATTATCCTACTTTCTTATCCTCCTTCTCGTCAATCCTGGAAGTTTCTTGTTTAATATCCTAGAAAAACACTTGATGATGATTGGTTGAAGGAATATATGAAGTGTATGGAGTTGATAAGGGCTCAAACATTAGAAGAGACCTCTTAGTACCGAGAGGTTCCTCTTGGTATCAAGATCTCTACATAGCTCAATTTTGAAAGAATATCACTGAACTCCATTTTCTTTCCTTTATAATCATGTTTCCAAGTTCTTGAGTCGTTTCTTCTTCGTTTTGGCCTTCTGCTTCCCATTGAAAATCATCTTGGTCAAAAACCGGTTAACACTTGCCCTCCAAAGTATTCCTTATGAATCTAAGGTATGCTTTGCTCAAGAACAAGTTTCAAAAGTAGTCGACTTCTGGCAATCAAGCTTCCCAGCTGCCCATCAATGCAAGTTATGTTGAATCATCTAGTCCCTTTCGGTTCTCCTACAAACTAGAGGTCATTCCAAACCCGTTATTGCTAAGTACTCCAGCCCTTGCTTTAATGATAACCACAAAGAAAAACCAGCTAGTCTTTATCCAAAGGTATCATGTTGTATATCAAAATAATCCCACGTTTGCCCAAAAGTTATCCATTTTACTATGATTATAAGGCATTCAAATCCTTATACCAAGTCAACATCCATTCTAGGGTTTATTCTCACTGGATCCTTTTTTCATCCAAACAAGGCTTCGATCTCTTCAGACCATTTAATCATCTGTTCTAGGGTTTGATCTCTCTGAATTGTTATTCATCCGTTCTAGGGTTTGATCTCTACAGACTCTTCAATCATCCAATCTAAGGTTTGATCTCCATAGAGTTTTTAATCATCTAGTCTAGGGTATGATCTATTCAGATCATTTAATCATCCAATTAAGGGTTCAATCTCTCTAGGTCCTTGTTGAGCCCTATCCGCTCACTCTTCGGCAAAGGGACTCAATGACAAGTAAGTCCATCTTCTCACTCTACAGTAAAGGGACTTACTTTGGATATCTCTGGATCCTTGCCGATCCCAATCCACTCGTGGTTCGGTAAGCTGATTCAATGATAAGCACGTCCACCCACTTACTCTCCGGTAAGCGAACTTACTTCTTGCGGTAAACACCCCGACTCTTCAGACAGGACTAATACGATCAATATTAGTCATCACTTTCAAGTGGATTCCAAAAATCAAATATTCAAATCAAAGCTAGAAAGTAAACAACCTAAGCATTCATCTTAGACATCCGACGATCTCAAGGAACGGGCAAAACTTTCCAGACCTTCTCTCCTGATCTATTGGTTCTCTGTTAGCTGGCCACCGATAGGGGATCCTCCCCTAGTATCTAGGTACATCCTCTTCGGGGTTCCGGTTAAGTCAGTGTAAGAAGAGAACTTCAATTCCCTCTTTTGTTGTTTGGACCCTTTGAAATCATTATCAGCTTTTCGCTTCCATTTACCTTTACCATATCCCACTCCAAATGGTCCTCCATCATCTACAACATTAATGTCAACACTATTAGCTTCCTCATTCTCTTGATGCGGATATTTCTTAACTTAATCGTAAAATTCCATGAGATCCATTGGTGGATCCATTTCTAGTGCAATCTTCAAGTCTGTCTTGCGTGTTACTCCAGACAGTGTCGCCATTAGGATTATTGATGGATCCGGCTTATCTACTACAGTGGCTGCCACATCAAATCTCGTTGGATGGTATCTTAAGGTATCCCAGGCATTTGCTTTACTCTTGCTAACGTCATCACATTGTTTGATCGTGAGAGATAAACTTTGAACTGTCTAGATAAACCATTCACTAACTCGGTCCATGTTCTTATGGAACCATTCTCCAACTGTCTGAACCACGTCGCTTCTTAATCTATCAGATATAATGGGAAGTACCATCGCATCACCTCCTCAAAAACCCCCAACACCTCCATATGCCAAATGTATCTCATTATAGATGTTAGATATGAATGAATTCCCATTTACATCCTCCTATTCCTAATCTGGCGGCCCACCTATCAATATCCTCCGACCAGCTTAGTTGTCAAATTGTTGTCGTCCAACTAAGGTCTTTGATCAATAGTTATATTCTATCCCTCACTCCTATGGAAGAACTCCATCACATACTCCTCTGGCTATGTGCTTGCATTCTAATCCACACCTTTGGCTTCATTCTGCCACCGTTTCTATAAAGAAACTCTAGCACATACTCCTTCACTTACTGTGGATTTACATCTGCTTTGTGTTTTTGGCTCCAGCATCATCTATTATCGCCATCCTAGCTCTAATCAACATTGTCCTGAGTAAAATCCCCTAAATACGAAGAGGATTATAATAGGTATCGATAGGTCCTTTCATGGTGAAATTGTTCCAACTTGCTCCACTCCGACTGCAAATGCTTATGCATTATTTCCTAGACTTGGCTCTGAATTCCAATAGCTCTAGCTATTCCCTTGTCCTAACATTTGGAAAAACCCATCTAGCATCTCCTATTTTCGAGCTATTATTCCATTTTGTATTTCTTTCATCATTCTCTCCATCTTCTCTCTTGTCACATAGAAGGAATGATTAGAATTTGACAACACACCCTGGTTGCCCCAATGCTCTGTTTGACTCCTCCAATCCTTAATTTGGTGTTGTGTCTTTTCATGTGTCTCTTCATCTTCTTGTAACTTCAGATCCAAGCTTTAGGTTGTCAAATCTTGCTATTTCTTTGTGAAAGCACCAAAATGTTGACGCCAAAAATGGCACAACACATAAAAACCTGTTGAAATATAAATATCCAGCAGACACTATAAGGAAAACGTAAAGAGACACAAGAAATTTTATATGCAATCTCTATTCTACATCCACTTTATATTTTATTTATTAGAGGTTCGAGAGTCACTAGTACAAGGAATTTATTACTCTAAGTAGCAGACCAACAAATGGTAGCTTCCTAAGGACTTCAATCGTAGAGTGGTAAGAGGTGAAGAAGAAGGAGAACTAAAAATGTCCTTTTCTGTTTGCACCAAAAGTTTTCAAAGAAACTTTTAAGGAGAATTAAATGAAGAAAATGGAAATAGTGGGTAATAATAAAGGAATGGCAATTAATTGAAAGAATAACACGCATACAGTGATTCGGTGGTTCGACGTTGTTTGCCTACGTCCACTTTGAATAGATTGCTTTATTAATTACTTTATAATCTGAGTACAAGAGGGATCTTACAAAATAGTATAAAGAAACTAGCAATGTAAAAGTCTCAAAAATGAGCAGCCAAACCGGTAGTTATAGATGAAGGTGGGAAAATATCTCTCTGAAAACTTCGTTGAAAGACCGTTAAAAGCTTATAGGCCCACAAGAGAGGTCGCATGATCTAATTCCCAAAGAAGAAGGATAAGTACCAATCCATTCCTTGGTTAAGTTTTAGGTGCGGTGGTGGCTTCCTTACGCTAAAATATGCTTGGCCTCCAAATTACATGTCAATTGGATCAATGAAGCTCAAGTTATATCTTGATCTTTGCCTCAATATGGTTTGCATGCTGCTTTCTGTCGATCCCTTCCAAGGGAAGTATACCGATCCCTCCAACTTCATTCCTTTGAGGTGTAATCCCTATGGTAGGCTCTCCAAGATCCCTGTGTCTTACTCACAAAATTTCGTATGCATTGGACTTATGGATCTAGAGATATTAATTATTTTCTATAGGAATGCTCTCACACCTTAGAACATGTCGGTCCCTATCATTGGATCCAATTTATGCCGTATATTATAAACACTTTGCCTTGTGTATCCATCAAGTTCCTTCAAATTTAACTTCATGGTACATTCTACACTTGACCTCTAGGCCCTATAATGATGACCCTGGAGTCATCGGCCTTGATGGCAGTCTAATCTGACTTGTGCAATTAGTTCAATACACCCGGGTTAAAATGTTGGATAACACTTGCTCCCCAAAGTACGTCTTGTGATGAGCATGACATGCTTTGAATCGAAGCAGATTATGTTCTCGAAAAAAATTCATCCAGTTTCTTGAATAGTTACTATCCATTTATTGAATTATTTTTCCAAGGTGCTGTATTTTTCATTGGTCGTCAAGACGCTTGGTTAGTTTCCAATAGTATAAATCCAAGGCTATACTCCATCAGTTGGTATAAATAAGTTCGGTTTTATAAGATTAACATGATTTGGTTATTTGGTCCAACCTCGAACTTGAAGGCTTCAGGTTCGATTTCAATTTTTGTTAATTTCTAATTTTGAAATTTTGGGTTATGCATGTGCACGTTCAAATACACATTCTTTATTGTTGGCTTCTGGGCATGTTCATACGTTCAAGGGTCGTCGCTAATTTTCATTGTATTTTGTATGTATGTGCTTTTAATAATTCCTATGCTGATGTTTGTTTGCATATATGCTTATAGCTGATCCCTCATTTCATTTTTTTCCCTTTTGTTTGTAGGGATCAGCATATGCTTAGCTGATCCCTACAAACCATTCCCTGTGCTTAAAGGGGTCGGCATATCGCTAGCCGATCGCTCTTTTTTTTTACATTTGCAAGGATCGGCACCTTTTATGATGATCCTTTCTCTTTATGCTTTGTATGCCGAAAACATAGGTCGATCCCCTAGTCCCCATATGTAAACCAACATACCCCTTTTCTATTCTTACTTGCTTCACCCTCCTGCCATTCTTCACATTATGGAACCCTCTCGCTTCTCTATCAAAACCGAACCCTCCTTCCTTTCCCTACTTAGCTTCAAAATGAAATCTTCCTGTGTTTCATTTGTTAGTATAAATAGACTTCCCCTTGCTTTCCATCTCAATCAACTCCAAATCATTTGCAAATTCCTTAAACATATATATACACGTGGCTAAGTTTTCTAGTCCTTATCTCTTGATCTCATGATGAGATAATAGGTTCCACGCCATCAACGATTTAGATGGAGTTCAAGGCAGTGATGGAACAATGGCCGAAGTTTTTTGGAGAAGATGAAATGTTTGGTATGTTGGGGTTCAGTAGATAAAAAAAGGTGGAGAAAAGAGGATGCTCACAGCATAGGGTTCGGTTGAGTGGGTTAGAGGATCTTTTGTTGGGTAGAGGGTTCAGTCATTTGATTGAATGGGGGAGATCAGTAGTGGAAGTTTAATGAGGTTGAAATAACGAAGTAGAGGGATCGGTAGGATTGGCTAAGTGGGATAGGGGATCGATGGAGTCGGATAATGTGAAGGGATTTATGGAGATGGATAAAGGAAAAGGGGTTGGCATGATCTGCTTGAAGAGAGGGATCAGTGCAATTGCTTTAGGATAGTGGTTGCGTATAGGGGTCGGTATTTAGGGATCAACATATATGTTCTTGGCTAAAAATTAGGCTTTAAACCGAACTCGAAACATAATCCATAACCACTTGTTTGAGCGATTCGAACAAATCCCATTTCATCGAACGTGAACATATAACGATAACAACAGGACTTGCATATTCATTATATTACTCGAACTGAACGATCAAATCCTAATGACTTAGAACATGAACTAGAAATTAGCATATGAAGTTGTATAACAGATCTCACGTTTTGATATGCCGATAGTCGATCTCAATACTTACACAATCGATCAATCTCTTCGCCAGTTGAGATGGTCAGCTATGACGGTCACTCTGGTCGGAATCTAAAGTCTCGTCATTTTACTTTTCTTTCTTATTTTAAGCTACTTGTTTTTATAATACACCATATTGCACCACACTGCACTACACTACCATCATGGAGGGACAGGTCAACTTTTCTAATCCTGATTGTCTACTAAGTATAATTGATATGGACTTTAGACGTTTAGAGCGTCTAGCTGCAATGTCTTCTTGACCAGCCTCACAAAATAGCAATCCCAAAGTTGAGTCAAGTTCGGTGACCATATCTGGCAGGCTTTCCCCTAGTCTCCAAACTAAATAAATGGAAGTCTATAGTCTGTTAGCCAACCTTTTTTCTGATGTTCTTGTAATCCTGATGAAAGATGTAAGTCCTAGGCCACTGTATAAGGCGCTATACTCTTAGACAACGCGACAGATTCTCAAGCTTCTAGAATTGGTGAGGCCGCCCTTCGTGGAATTTGTTCCAAATATGGAATTTCATTCGTAGATGTCCTGGATCCTTCAATAAATGATAGGACTCACTTTCCCTGGAGGGGGTATACATCATGCAAGAAATTCATGTACTGGGTCGGGTGCGTGTTGCCCTTCAATTTGTTTATGTGGGAAATGTTATTATATCTTAGAATAGCTCCCACTCAACTTCACCCGAATAGATACGCCTTTCTCCATGGAACTTTTTCCTATTCATTAGCGTTATGTTCCGCCCACTAACTTCTGAGGACATAAGGTTCATTTAGAACTTTAAATAATGGTCAGGAAGTCCTTTCTATGTTTTTCTCGAGCCTTCTCCTAGCTTTTAAGTCTTAACGGGTGCTTGGAACAAACTAACCTTTTTCAAACATGAATGGTTCTACGTTCAATGCCCGCTTGGCTTTGCAAGGCGATGGTTGGAACGACATAAGTGTGGCCTTCGCTTTATTTTCACACCCTCTAATCCGAGCCATATTCTGGATCAACTAACATTCTGAATATCTACATATGTCTACCAATGTCCATAGCGCAGTAGTTTTTCAAGAGCGATCTTCACAATTCATGCTACATCTGTCGAAAATAGGGACATCAAATTCCTCGCGATCGGTAAGTTGTTATCTCTGTTTGGACGAATAGAAGAAGGCCACAACAATGGGCTTCCTGGAAGTGCCGCATTACTAAAAAGCTCCGTTAAAGAAGAAGGGGATATCGATAACCCGGTCGTGCCCCCAGTTGAGGGACTCGGGATAATGCCGAAAATGGTGAAATTAGGGGTAACCAGATCAACGTGCCTGGCGATGCTGATGTGGGCATCGGCAAGGTGCCTGTGGTTGAACCATCATAACACAACAAGCCTACATGCCTACTAGAAGAAGAAGGAAGCTTGCATATAAGCTTCGTAGGAGAAAAACTGCTAAGGATCTGGAGTTCGTTATCACTTCTATCGATGAAGAGTCATCTTCCCAACATTAAGAAAGTTCGATGAAAGGGTTTCCAAATCACCGAATTTCTAATGACATTAGGACTCATTACTTTCCTAGCGTTAATATCAAAGGGCTTAATTCTCCCACCTGAAGTGGTGATGACATTCTTCCTACTGACAATGGAGAGAAAACTCCCATGAGTAAGACTATAGTAACCGGTCCATTGGGGGAACGCTAGGACACTCACAATCACGTGCACTTCACCACATGATTTCCATCCATCTTTTGTCCAATGGTCACTTATACTCTAGTATTTGGTTTTTTGCAAATTCATGTATCAATCCCATTCATTTGATCGCTTGAGGGGCTCCTTGATGCAATATGGATCCGGATGTGATTTAGAATCAGGTAGGCGTAGAGGGGGATGGTGATTGAGGAAGAAGTTGTTGCCCGAGGTAGTCTTTATCTTCAAAACATAAATCCAATCTCGGCCATCCCATCAGGAAGCGCAACCTAATCTTCGTATGCATAGTGGTGATCAAACTTCTTTTCATGCTCCCCCAACTCCCGCACCGCCTGAGTAATATTTTATTCGTCTAGCTCCAAGCAACCGCGTGACCGCAGATCGAGCAAATGTCCAGTCATTTCTTCTGATCCATCTTTTTCGACTGCTGCTCCTGAAGCTTCCACATAAGATAAATTGGCTGAGCTTAAGGTCATTTTCCCATAGATTTGTTTTGACGGGCTTATGTTCCTCCCCTCCATCCGTACAATCCCGGACTATCAAAGGAAGCTCTCTCGCCTGCGTCGATGATGTTTTCATGCAGCACGAATCTTTCTAGCACTTAGCAGAAAAAACTAAGGGTATCTATCGAGCATAAACATAAGATAGATCGTCTCAAGCTGGAAGTGATGCACGATAAAGATATAATTAAGCACGAAGATAATGAAATCTCAGAGTTAACGACAAAGCTAACTGAAGTAGAAAAGAGTGCTAAGGATACTTCTGAGGCAGTGAGTCATCTAGAAGCTGCCATTAAAAAGGAACTTGATGGTGCCCTCAACCGTAGTGGTGCTCTCGCCTTTGAAAAATATTCCTTGTACAGGGAGAAAAATATCTTGTCCCACCCCATTGACAAGTTTGAAGAGCTTCTTAATAAAGAGAGTGATGTGAAGATCGAAGGTTGGAAAGAATCGCAGAGATATTGCAAAGAAGCTGTTGAGGACCGGACTTTAAAGATTAAACTTGATAAGCAACTTGCTCAGATTGAATTCCTCAAAGATGAGGCGAAGGAAGCGGGTTGTGACGAGAAAGAGAATAGCTCAAGGACCAGGTAGAGGATGCTAAGGAAGCCTGTCAGAATGAAATCAAGGACATCTTCGATCCCTTGATTATCGAATACAATGCTAAAGTCCTTTACAACCGTGATCTGAGCCTTCTTAGTGAGGAGTATCTTGAGTCGCTTTCGATGCCTGGGAGTTTATTGTTGAAATGAAAAAGAGAAACCATGGCGAAGCCGATTTATATGAAGAGAAATTAATGCGGGAGATCCTTCGTGGAAATGAACCCCTAGACCTTGCCGCCGTGAGACTACGATACTTCGGCATTCTAACATCTTTCGGCAAAGGGAAAAATGTCGCTGAGTCTTTGGAGCCTAATCCCAAGGGCGCCACTTCTTTTCAAGTAACCGGTGAATCAAATTATTTTGGTCTGGGACAATACCTAAGCTACGATCCGGACAAACTCGTTTGTCAATCTAAAGCGTTGACCCTTATTCTGGAAGGGGGACTCCGACAACAACTAAAAGTCAGACGGACGCAGGTATTCCGCTCTATTCTCCACTTTTCGATCAATTTCTTTCTCCATGTCCAATATTCATGGGCTTATCTTCTTTTTTCCACAAATCTAAAGGCGTTTTGGGTCCCGCCCTAACTCCAAATAATGGTGCCACCATGGAGCAACAATCCACCTCAACTGATATTTCAACGACCATTGTTGCTCCTGGACCCGATGCTCAAGTCATTGGAGTACTCGATGATGATAAGGCTAAGGACCCACTGCCGCTGAACGAATCTGATGATGTTGTGATCACCGGCAACACTAAACACACCGATGAGCTAGGCTTAAAGGAGCACATTGTGGGGGAGGAGTTGTTGAAGAAACAAGCTAAGTCTAAACACATTGATGTGGATATGACTATCCAAATCTCATCCTATTACAAGTCATCCCACCTGGCAGTTCGATTTCGAAAAACTCCTTCTTACTTGTGAATACCTAAGCTTTGATAGTGGTTGTAAACTATGTAATACTTTATGTTATTAATATAATTTACTCTTTCCGCTGTTTAGATTCTGATGTGTTGTTTCTTCTTCTTCTCTTTCTTTCTCTTTTCTATCCCTTTCTTTCTTATTAACAATACGACTTCTTGGAGTTATGGAAGTTGGGTCGTTACAGTAGTATGTGTTGTACTCTGAAAGTGGTTGTAAACTATGTAATACTTTATGATATTAATATAATTTACTCGTTCCGCTGTTTAGATTCTGATGTGTTGTTTCTTCTTCTTCTCTTTCTTTCTCTTTTCTATCCCTTTCTTCTTATTAATGATACGACTTCTTGGAGTTATGGAAGTTAGGTCCCACCAAAGGCGATAAAGGATTGAGGAAGTGGATAGGCAGAAGCATGGTTGGCGCCATTGTCGAAACATCAAAAATGGAGAGAAGAAAAGGAAATAATCATCGTTTCGGCTCTTTTTACATATAGCTTGTATGGCCGCTTTTGTTATTTTAGCTTTAATTGTACTGATATGGCCCCCGATTTCTGAATATGCTTATATCACAGTTTTAAAGCTTATTATGTGAATACATTTTTTCGTTATCTGTTAAACCCCTATGTGAATTTTTATCTAATAGTTGGGCTGTAATAACCCGGAATTTGAGGCAATATCAATTTAATAATCTGTATTGATAATTTAACTGGTTTAATAATTTTTCTTTATAATTTTAGTTTAAATTGGTAAATTTAATCTTTTAAAGGTTAAAAAATTTTTAATCTGGCAATAATTGATAAGATCTATTTTTCAAAGCTAATAAAATTTTATTTTGTTTACAATATATATATTTGATATATATTGTGAATAGAATATCTTTTGTTTTAAATAAAGATGAATTTTTCAAATTGTAATATATATATATATGTTATAATTTGAGTTGTTTTGAAATTTAATTTAATTTATTAATAATGTATAAATGAATGAATATTGTAATTTAAAGCTTTTGTTTTAAATTTAATAATATTTTTCAAAAGTTAATTTAGATTAATTCAATTATTTTCAAATTATAAGTTAATTTATTTATTTTAAATAAGATTGTTTGAATAAAATCTTGTTTTGTTTTTTTAAAGTGTTTAATTTTAAATAGTTATAAATGTATAAATATAAATGTTTTAGATTTTTAAATTACATGTATAAAGATATATTTATGTTATAACTAGTTTTAGAATAATTTCTTTTAAAAGTAAATTTATGTATACATATGTAAAATTATATTTATTAAGAGAATTAAATTATGTAAGTTTATATTACATTTAAATTAAATGAAAAAAATTAATTGAAAATATTCAAGAACACGTGTAAACATGTTAACATCTTAAAACATATGTAAGAAGATTAAGAAATTAAGTCACAAGTGTCTTGAATTTAAAATTTACTTTCTTTGATTTTTATTAAATCATAACTAAGTTATAAAACATATTTTTCATCTCTTCTTCTTTCTTTCAAAAATTAATGGCAAATCTGAAAATAAATCTGCATGCAAAGATGGAGCCTGAAACTTGAATTCCAAACATAAAAGCAAAATGAAATCTGCAACAATTTAAGCTACAACTTCAAACCTGCATTCAAATAAAGCTCAACCTGCATTTCAAAAGGAGATTCAGATCCATTTCAACATTTAGATCATCAATTAGAAGCATGCAAGGATTCATTTTTCTTCAGCAATCAAAGTTTTCCAGATTGAATATTTCAAAAGTCTGGAAGATTTAAACTGTTGTTCTCTACAAACAGCTCTGCATATTAAATTTTGGGTAAATTCTATTTTAAAAGAAGTTTTGATATAATGTATGATTGAATGTTGCATGCAAATGAATTTGGCTTTGATAATGAATAATTGTTTACCTGAATGTATGTTTATAATCAAAAAAATATTGAATGCCTGGATATAAATACTGTTGTTTATACAGGTTTGATTTTCCCTTTTTAAATTCAATATCATCTTCTTGAATCATTGTTAGTTTGTGGTTTGCAAACAAGAATTGATTGAAATCGTGTAGCTTCACTACTAAAAATCGTTCCAAGAATTCATAATAAGTATTCAGTTCGAAATTTTAAAATGACAGTGAAAAGCCCAATTTTTTTCAAAAAAAATCAACTTGCTAAATTTTGAATTTACATTATAGAATTGGATTCGTATCTGAAATTCATGAATTTTAACATGCAATTCATAATTTTTAGTTGGGTATTTAATGAGAATTTTGGGTTGATGCGAAATTGGGAATTTTGTGAACTGGCGATTATCCACGCATTGATTCAGGGTGAAATTGTGGTCGTAGCTTGTTTATAGAATGTTGATAATTAGAAAATTGTTTTAGAATTTTTCCAATGTGTAAATTGCTCGAATTAGAGTAAATTAGGGTTTAGGTTTGCACTTTTGTTCGGCCTGGATATCGAAGCTTCGTGACTTGGATATGGTGCCGAAGGCGTGCGCATCTGGGAGAGTTGTTGTTCATGGTCATGGCGACTCGATGATGGCGTCGGCGGGGTGAAACGACGACGTGGTGATCGGCCGTGGGTGGATTTTGGGTAGTGGCTGCTACTATATTTTGGTACGATGGTCAAATTTTGTTTCGCACGCATATTCTTGGATCTAGGTGTGTTGTCGAGCTCATGTGGGTTAGTGAGATGTCGGCGATAGGCGTGAGGATCAACGGCAGCCGGGGATGATGTGCTAGGTGCACCGTGCACATTTTTGGTGCACAAAGAAATGATGTTTGGAAGAAGACGAGTTGGTACCCAATCTTCGCTCGTGTTTTCATCGGGTTGATCTCGAAGTGGGTTGTAGCTAGGTTTTGCTTCGGGGTTGTCTCGATTAGCTTCGGTGTTTTACTCGGGGTTTTAGGGTGGTGCTGTATTGTTAGCCTGTGTAGTGATGAAGTTGCAGAGTGATCTCGAGATTTGATAGTTTGGTTCTATATATTATTAAAATGTAGTTAATACTTGTTGTTTGAATTATTTAAAAATCAAGCTTGAGTTTTAGAAAAGAAAACAATTTGAAACTTGTAGTTTGTAAGTAAAAGTTAATCAAACCTTTAGAAGTGTTAATTGATTCTATTTTAAAATTTAAATTGTTTATAATGATTTCTTTTTGAAAGTAATTTAATTTAATTTAATTTTTAATCTAAGAAGAATGTTTTGAACTCAAATATTAAATCAAAGTTTAAAGTAATTTCTAAGTAGTGGTTTTAAAACTACAGCTTCAAATTTCATTTTGAATGAATAAGTTTAACTTAGATGATTAATATGTTTTGAATTGAAAATTTGTTTTTAAATGCATTATTTTCAAATAAAGGTTAATGTTATTATTATTGTAAACAAACTTGAATAATTGGTGTTTAAAGTTATTAAAATTTGATTTATTCAAATAATTTAATTATGAAAATAAATAGGGTTGATTTATCTTTGTTATTAACTTAAGAATACTTATTTAATATGCTTTGTAAATAAGTAAACTTTTAATTAAGATAAATTTTTTCTTAATTAATTAAGGATTTTGAAATATTAGAAGTTAATTAATTATTTAATTAATTTTAAATAATTAGTTAATTGTTTACTAAATTTTAAATAATCACTTAAGTATGGATTATTTAAGTGTGATTACTTAATGATGTAATCACTGGTTAATTATTGAATGTAATGATTACTAATGGAAGTAATTAGAGGAAATTACTCATGGGAGTAATTAAAGTTGGAGTGATTATTGGATAATCACTAGATGTTATTAATATAGGAATTGATTAATATAATTGTTGAGGTTAATTAACTATGGAGTAATTAATTAATTAATGAATTAAGAATTATTTAATAATGGAAGCAATTACTTGTTAAGTAATTAATTAAGAAGTAATCAAGATTTATTGATAGAAGTAATTAGAGATAATTACTTATGTAAGTAATTAAGTGTTAAGTACTTAATTAATTTTAGTTAATTAATTAATGTGATTAATTGACTAATTAATATGATTAATTTTAAGATTAATTACTAAGTGTAATTAATTAAAATATAATTAATTGATAAAGTAATTAATTAAGGATTATTTATTTATTTAAATTGATTAATAATTACTTAATGAAGTAATTAAAGATTATTAATTAGATTAATTAATCAAAGGGGTTAATATAATTAATTAAGATGTTAATTAATTAAGATAAGTAATTACAAGTTGTTAATTACTGTTTATGATTAATGTGATGATTAATTACAAGTTAATTATTTAATTAATTAAAGAATTATTAATTAATAAGGATCATTAGTTAATTGATGATATTAATCAAAGTTGATTAATTAAAGTAATTAATTTAAGTGCGATTGATTAATTGTAATTAATTAAGGTTTAATGCAATTAATTATAATTAATTAATAAATGGAAGTAAATGAAGGATCATTAATTATTGTAATTAATGATAGTAATTAAAGGTTAATTACTGTATATGGTTAAGGATAATTACTTGAATGTAATTATAAGATAATTAATTAAGGGAGATTAATTAAGGAAGATCATTAAGAGTTGATTAATTTATTTGGGATAAATAAATGAAGATGGATTTAGGTAATTCAATTGATTAAGAGTTAGTCAATTCTATTTATATTGATTGACATTTGATGATTGAATGATATTGGATGATCAATATTGGGTGATTGGTTGATACTGGATGATTTGGATATCTATGATATATGATATGCTGCTTTGTGAGATGAATGTTTGATATGAATCATCTATTGTGATAATATGATTCACCTATCTGTTTATATCATTCTGAATATAAGTTAAACTGTTTAAACCCTTAAGAACAACTTGGACATTAAAATGGCGTTTGGTTCGATGAGACCGGGATCGGGTTTCCATATTTGGATAATCCGAAAACCACATCGATTTCAAATTAAACGTTAGGTCATGAATCCAAGTTGAGCTTAGTGAAGACTCGAGGTGTAAGAACTATACGTCAGTATAACTCTAGGGTGATTCCGTGATGAGCTTGACGGAATAGACTTATAGGTTCGAGATGGTGATTTAGAGTTAAAGGGCTATGGTCGTTAACTCTGAGGGTGATTCCAAAATGAGTGCAACGAGATAGTGCCTTCGGTTTCATTCGAACCCGGAATGAACTTGTATGGATCAAATGCTTCAAAACATTGTCAGGTGGACGTTGAGCATTCTAAGATATGTGTTTTATAAAGGTAATCGCATCCTCAAGCCTCATCAACCCAGGAATGGCTAAAACAGGGGAGGTGCAGCAAGGCTTCGTGGGTAGCCCCCACTGGAGAGTGCGATTTACCCCTGTCTAGAGGTCCCTTTCTATTTCGGCTTAGTGTGTGGTTGGTCGCGCCAACCACGGGGTAGTCTTGTTCGGGACTGTCCAGTAAGGGATGGTTCCGACCTTGTATTGCAGGGGAGCGGGCGTACTCCTCCGTACGTTGATCTAGGCCACGTACTGTGACGGGCGGTACCACAGCAGCCCTGCCATTGATGGAAACCCATTCTTCATATGAGACCCTACGGTTTTGTTTTTATTACCCACTTTTGTGGCTAGTAGCTGGAATTTAATAGATGTAATGATTTCGGCTATTTCTTATTTACTTGAAAACCCTAGACACTATTATAATATCACGGGATTTCCTATCAAATGTTTTGGTTAGCCTAAGGTAAAAACTCTTCCATGTTTATGTGTGGGAAGTCTTACGTGATACCTTTTCTTTTCAAAGGTTTTTCTAAAGTTAAGCAATTTAAACCCGTTTACTAACACCAGACCCCTGTTTGATCCGATTTTTTATTTTCTGTTTTGTTAAACTCTTGGGTACTCATATTATGTATGAGTAGTCAAGTGATTCAGGTTTGCTTGACGAATTCTGGAGGAGATATGAAGCAGGAGGCTTCCACGTGTAGATATATTATGGTTCCGCTGTGTTTGTGTGGTATCTGTTTCTTATGTACTTGAGTTGTATATCTAGACAGATGTTTATGACTGTCTAATATATGTTGTATAAGTTGTGTACTCTGATGTAATATGATACTATGTAATGTTTTATGTGATATATTATATTTTATTCGTTCCGCTGTGAGTTATCAGATGTTGTTGTGTTTCTTCTTTCTCTTTCTTTTCTTCTTCTATCCCTTTCTTTCTTAATTAGCGATACGACTTTCTATAGATAGGAGGTCGGGTCGTCTCATTTGGTATCAGAGCATTAGGTTGAGTGAATACCTAGGCTCTGGAGTGGTGTCTTTCTTGAGAGAGCGTACTTTGTACTTTATATATATATATATACATATATATATATAGACACACACACACATACCTGATTTGCTAGGTTATATGTTCGGATTTTCCAACATAAGTTTTAGAGATAGATGGAGTAGTGGTGTGTGTGTAACATGACTACCACTGATGAAAGAGGTCCATATGTTGAGGTTGGAGGTATTTTGTCGAGACTGTAGACCTAATACCGTCTCGAGTGGGATTTGTAACTTGGAGTAAGGATTTCTCTGATATCCGAAGAAAATCTTTTAAAGATTCGGAGTTTATCTTTGAAGTATAAGATTGGATCTGTCGGAAGTGCAGAAGTAAGTGATGGTATCTTGATAACTGCATGATGAGATGCAGTATCCATGGATATTTTCCGAAGATGTTTTCCCTTGAAGCAGTTTTAGAAGTAGTTGAGGAGCAGTTTTAGAAGTAGTTGAGGAGCAGTTTTTACCTACCGCAGGGAAGATTCCCCTGTGTAGGAGTTATCTGGATCTTTAACATGGAGATTGTCGGTTTTGGAATATGAGACTAACGTCTATGAGTTGTTTCGCTTCGGCATGGTCTCATTTGTCATTTCCTAAGGAGAGCGAGATGTTGATGCTTGGTTTGGAGCCCGAATTTCTTGAGGGGTTGTCTACCATCTCGAAGGTCCGTTGTGTAGTTTGTTGAGGGTTTTGGTTTTTGAGAAGCCTTTGGATTAGAAGTCTTTGGTTAGCTGCGGTAGCAATTTAGTTCGAAGTGTTCGGTGTGCTGTCGAGAAGGTCTTTTAGCTCTGCGGTATCATTGAGGTAGAGTTTGGAAGCAGTAGCGTGGATTGTTTCTCCAATGGTTCAGAATTCTTGTGGTTCTCTTTCAACAGCCCGGGCAGTTGGTGAAAGTTTTCTTGAAGGGTTAACCTTGTTTGGAAAAGCTTAAAGCAGTTCTAATTGGTAAAGAGGGGACAGTTTCTTTAGAATCGGAACCAGGTAGGATCGCGAAAGTGACTTGTGATTAGTTTGGGAATTTTTCTTGAGCAATCTTTTGTTTGAGACTGAGGATTCTCATGTGGAAGCAAGAGACACCAAAGTCATCGGAAGTTTGTCTGCATCTGGAGTTAAGTTCCATATTGTTTTGGTTCCAGAAGTGATTTTGGTAGTTAGCCTGGTAGTAGGATGGTTTTTGGAGAGAGGAAGAGTCGGTGTAGCAACTCAGGAATTATTTGGAATTTGGATTGGTCAGATCTAGTTTTTGAGTTGGCATTATGTTATAAGGTTGTGTGACCGAGTTAGATGTGTCACTCGGATTTTATGGATTTGATGAACAAAGTTTTCCCGGATATATTGAAATGTTTATACTAGTGTTCATCAGCAGTACTCTCATCTATTTCAGAATCAGAGTTGTGCAGCGGAATCGAGGTAGCAGCTGTGCAAGGAAGGAAGCGAGTTCAGTTTGCTAGTGCTTGGGAAGTAGAGCTTATGTTCTGGATTTCGACGGATTTTGGAAGACTTTTCTGTTGGATTGGATTCAGAAACTGGTTTGCTTTTGTCTAGTTGTTTTTGGAAGTATCAGCATAGGTTGAGCAGATCATAAGAAGATTGGTAGCCCAGGATTGTTTGTTGAGATATGCAGATGTGAGATAAGGAGTTTGGAATTCGAAGTTGGAGACTTCATTGTCATTAAGATTTCTCTGGTTTGAGAACAGTAATTGGGTAAGATTGGATGGCTAATGATGTGGCATTTGAGATTTCTTATCTGTGTTTTTGATAGGATTAGATTGAATTGCCAGTTTGAATAGTTGGAATTCATTGTATTTCACGTATCTCTGAGGGAGTACGTGTATGATTCATTGTTGGTTGTTGAATCTGTAGTTCAGTTGGATTGGTAGTTGTGTTAGACTTGAATATAGTTCGATGTTCTGTTCAGATTTGTGGATCTAGAGATGAGTGAAGCTCTGGATTTTGGTGGTGTTGTTAGTTTAGCTTCTGTAGAGCGAGTCTACCGGTGATTTATACTTGGGAAACTCGAGATAGTGTTAGAAGATTTATTCTGATTTGTCTCAGGATAATTAGTTAGGTTTGTTTGGTTGGTTGATTGTTATGGTTGTTAGCCACTGGATGTTAGGAATGCTTTGCTGTTTGAAACTAAAATCTTTGCTGGGTTATTAAATTATCTTTGCTTTTAAATTTCGGGGACGAAATTCTTTCACGGGGGAAGGATTGTAACGACCCGAAATGTGAGGTAATATCAATTTATTAATCTGTATTGATAATTTAATTGGTTTAATAATTTTTCTTTATAATTTTAATTTAAATCGGTAAATTTAATCTTTTTAAAGGTTAATAAATTTTTAATCTGGCAATAATTGATAAGATCTATTTTTAAAGCTAATAAAATTTTATTCTGTTTATAATATATATATTGTGAACAAAATATCTTTTGTTTTAAATAAAGATGAATTTTTCAAATTGTAATATATATGTATGTATATGTTATAATTTGAGTTGTTTTGAAATTTAATTTAATTTATTGATAATATATATATGAATGAATATTTTAATTTAAAGCTTTTGTTTTAAATTTAATAATATTTTTCAAAAGTTAATTTAGATTAATTCAATTGTTTTCAAATTATAAGATAATTTATTTATTTTAAATAAGATAGTTTGAATAAAATCTTGTTTTGTTTTTTTAAAGTGTTTAATTTTAAATAGTTGTAAATGTATAAATATAAATGTTTTAGATTTTAAATTACATGTATAAAGATATATTTATATTATAATTAGTTTTAGAATAATTTCTTTTAAAAGTAAATTTATGTTTACATATGTAAAATTATATTTATTAAGAGAATTAAATTATGTAAGTTTATATTACATTTAAATTAAATGAAAAAAATTAATTAAAAATATTCAAGAACATGTGTAAACAAGTTAACATCTTAAAACACATGTATGAAGATTAAGAAATTAAGTGACAAGTGTCTTGAATTTAAAATTTACTTTCTTTGATTTTTATTAAATCATAACTAAGTTATAAAACATATTTTTCATCTCTTCTTCTTTCTTTCAAAAATTAATGGCAAATCTGAAAATAAATCTGCATGCAAAGATAGAACCTGAAACTTGAATTCCAAACATAAAAGCAAAATTAAATCTGCAACAATTTAAGCTACAACTTCAAACCTGCATTCAAGTAAAGCTCAACCTGCATTTCAAAAAGAGATTCAGATCCATTTCAACATTTAGATCATCAGTTAGAAGCATGCAAGGATTCATTTTTCTTCAGCAATCAAAGTTTTCCAGATTGAATATTTCAAAAGTCCGGAAGATTTAAACTGCTGTTCTCTGCAAACTACTTTGCATATTAAATTTGTGAGTAAATTCTATTTTTAAAACAGTTTTGATATAATCTATGACTGAATGTTGCATGCAAATGAATTTGGCTTTTATAATGAATATTTGTTTATCTGAATGTATGTTTATAATAATAAAAAAATATTGAATGCCTGGATATAAATACTATTGTTTATACAGGTTTGATTTTCCCTTTTTAAATTCAATATCATCTTCTTGAATCATTGTTACTTTGTGGTTTGCAAACAAAAATTAATTGAAATCATGTATCTTCACTACCAAAAATAATTCCAAGAATTTATAAAAAGTATTCAGTTCGAAATTTTAAAATGACAGCGAAAAGCCCAATTTTTTTTAAAAAAATCAACTTGCTAAATTTTGAATTTACATTATAGGATTGGATTCGTATTTGAAATTCACGAATTTTAACATGCAATTCATAATTTTTAATTGGGTATTTAATGAGAATTTTGGGTTGATGCGAAATTGGGAATTTTGTGAAATGGCGATTATCCACGCATTGATTCGACATGAAATTGTGGTTGTAGCTTGTTTATAGGTTGTTGATAATGGAAAAATTGTTTTAGAATTTTTCCAATGTGTAAATTGCTCGAATTCGAGTAAATTAGGGTTTAAGTTTGCACTTTTGTTCGGCCTGGATATCGAAGCTTCGTGACTTGGATATGGTGCCGAAGGAGTGCGCATCTGAGAGAGTTGTTGTTCATGGTCATGGCGACTCGATGGTGGGGTCGGCGAGTTGAAACGGCGACGTGGTGATCGGCCATGGGTGGATTTTGGGTAGTGGCTGCTGCTATATTTTGGTATGATGGTCAAATTTTGATTCGCATGCATATTCTTGGATCTAGGTGTGTTGTCGAGCTCGTGTGGGTTAGTGAGATGTCGGCGATAGGCGTGAGGATCAACGACAGCCGGGGATGATGTGCTAGGTGCACCGTGCACATTTTTGGTGCACAAAGAAATGATGTTTGGAAGAAGACGAGTTGGTACCGAATCTTCGCTCGTGTTTTCATCGGGTTGATCTCGAAGTGGGTTGTAGCTGGGTTTTGCTTCGGGGTTGTCTCGAGTAGCTTCAGTGTTTTACTTGGGGTTTTAGGATGGTGCTGTATTGTTAGCCTGTGTAGTGATGAAGTTGCAGAGTGATCTCGAGATTTGATAGCTTGGTTCTATATATTGTTAAAATGTAGTTAATACTTGTTGTTTGAATTATTTAAAAATCAAGTTTGAGTTTTAGAAAAGAAAACAATTTAAAACTTGTAGTTTGTAAGTAAAAGTTAATCAAACCTTTAGAAGTGTTAATTGATTCTATTTTAAAATTTAAATTGTTTATAATGATTTCTTTTTGAAAGTAATTTAATTTAATTTGATTAAATTTTTAATCTAAGAAGAATGTTTTGAACTCAAATATTAAATCAAAGTTTAAAGTAATTTCTAAGTATTGATTTTAAAACTAAAGTTTCAAATTTCATTTTGAATGAATAAGTTTAACTTAGATGATTAATATGTTTTGAATTTTGAAAATTTGTTTTTAAATGCGTTATTTTCAAATAAAGGCTAATGTTATTATTTTTGTAAACAAACTTGAATAATTGGTCTTTAAGGTTATTTAAATTTGATTTATTCAAATAATTTAATTATGAAAATAAATAGGGTTAATTTATCTTTGTTATTAACTTAAGAATACTTATTTAATATGATTTGTAAATAAGTAAAGTTTTAATTAAGATAAATTTTTTCTAAATTAATTAAGGATATTGAATATAAGAAGTTAATTAATTATTTAATTAATTTTAAATAATTAGTTAATTGTTTATTAAATTTTATATAATCACTTAAGTATGGATTAATTAAGTGTGATTACTTAATGAAGTAATCAATGGTTAATTATTGAATGTAATGATTACTAATGGAAGTAATTAGAGGAAATTACTCATGGGAGTAATTAAAGTAGGAGTGATTATTGGATAATCACTAGATGTTATTAATTTAGGAATTGATTAATATAATTGTTGAGGTTAATTAACTATGGAGTAATTAATTAATTAATGAATTAAGAATTATTTAATAATGGAAGCAATTACTTGTTAAGTAATTAATTAAGAAGTAATCAAGATTTGTTGATAGAAGTAATTAGTGATAATTACTTATGTAAGTAATTAAGGGTTAATTACTTAATTAATTTTAGTTAATTAATTAATGTGATTAATTAACTAATGATTATGATTAATTTTAAGATTAATTACTAAGTATAATTAATTAAAATGTAATTAATTTATGAAGTAATTAATTAAGGATTATTTATTAATTTAAATTGATTAATAATTACTTAATGAAGTAATTAAAGGTTAATTAATTAGATTAATTAATCAAAGGGGTTAATATAATTAATTAAGATGTTAATTAATTAAGATAAGTAATTACAAGTTGTTAATTACTGTTTATGATTAATGTGATGATTAATTACAAGTTAATTATTTATTTAATTAAAGGAATTATTAATTAATAAGGATCATTAGTTAATTAATGATATTAGTCAAAGTTGATTAATTAAAGTAATTATTTTAAGTGTACTTGATTAATTGTAATTTATTAAGGTTTAATGCAATTAATTATAATTAATTAATAAATGGAAGTAAATGTAGGATCATTAATTATTGTAATTAATGATAGTAATTAATGGTTAATTACTGTACATGGTTAAGGATAATTAATTGAATGTAATTATAAGATAATTAATCAAGGGAGATTAATTAAGGAAGATCATTAAGAGTTGATTAATTTATTTGGGATAAATAAATGAAGAAGGATTTAGGTAATCCAATTGATTAAGAGTTAATCAATTCTGTTTATATTGATTGATATTTGATGATTGAATGATACTGGATGATCGATATTGGGTTATTGGTTGATACTGGATGATTTAGATATCTATGATATATGATATGATGCTTTGTGAGATGAATGTTTGATATGAATTATCTATTGTGATAATATGATTCATCTATCTGTTTATATCATTCTAAATATAAGTTAAACTGTTTAAACCCTTAAGAACAACTTGGACATTAAAATGGCGTTTGGTTTCAATGAGACCGGGATCGGGTTTCCATATTTGGATTATCCGAAATCCACATCGATTTCAAAATAAACGTTAGGACGTGAATCTAAGTGGAGCTTAGTGAAGACTCGAGGTGTAAGAACTATACGTCAGTATAACTCTGGGGGTGATTCCGTGATGAGTTTGACGGAATGGTACTTATAGGTTCAAGATGGTGATTTAGAGTGCAAGGGCTATGGTCGTTGACTCTGAGGGTGATTCCAAAATGAGTGCAACGAGATAGTGCCTTCGGTTTCGTTCAAACTCGGAACGAACTTGTATGGATTGAATGCTTTCAGAACATCGTCAGGTGGACGATGAGAATTCTAAGATAGATGTGTTCTATATAGGTAATCACAGCCTCAAGCCTCATCAACCCGGGAATGGCTAAAGCAGGGGAGGTGCAGCAAGGCTTCGTGGGTAGCCCCCACTGGAGAGTGAGATTTACCGCTATCTAGAGGTCCCTTTCTATTTCGGCTTAGTGTGTGGTTGTTCGCGCCAACCACGGGGTGGTCTTGTTCGGGACTGTCCAGTAAGGGATGGTTCCGGCCTTGTGTTGCAGGGGAGCGGGCGTACTCCTTGGTACGTTGATCTAGGCCACGTACTGTGACGGATGGTACCCCAGTAGCCCTGCCATTGATGGAAACCCATTCTTCCTACATGGCCCTATGGTTTTTTTTGTATTACCACTTTTGTAGCTAGGAGCTAGAATTTAATAGCTGTAACAATTTCGGCTGTTTCTTATTTACTTGAAAACCCTGGACACTATTATAATATCACTGGATTTCCTATCAAATGTTTTGGTTAGCGTAAGGTAAAAACTCTTCCATGTTTATGTGTGGAAAGTCTTACGTGATACCTTTTCTTTTCAAAGGTTTTTCTAAAGTTAAGCAATTTTAACCCGTTTACTCACACCAGACTTCTGTCAGACTCGAGTGTTTATTTTCCGTTTTATTAAACTCTTGGGTACTCATATTATGTATGAGTAGTCAAGTGATTCAGGTTTGCTTGAAGAATTCTAGAGGAGGTATGAAGCAGGAGGCTTCCACGTGTAGATATATTATGGTTCCGCTGTGTTTGTGTGGTATCTATTTCTTGTGTACTTGAGTTGTATAGTTAGACAGATGTTTATAACTATCTAATATATGTTGTATAAGTTGTGTACTCTGATGTAATATGATACTATGTAATGTTTTATGTGATATATTATATTTTATTCGTTCTGCTGTGAGTTATCTGATGTTGTTGTGTTTCTTCTTTCTCATTCTTTTCTTCTTATATCCCTTTCTTTCTTAATTAGCGATACGACTTTCTGTAGATAGGAGGTCCGGTCGTCTCATGGGCTATTACTTTCCGTTTAATGTACTTGTAATTCGTTGCTTGTTGCTTTGGATGATAATCCTTTAATTCTATCCCAAGGCCACCATGCAGTCATGGCCCTAGGTCATACCAAGTATGGGGCATGAGCCCTAATGTTGTGCTGTCGGATTCAGCGGCTAAAGAGGTTACACTCTTGCTCCCATTCTTAGGTTAGCGGAGTTAGATGATGGACGGTCAAACTCCATCCTTTGCAAGTTTATAATCCTCCTGTCGGTTTTAGGCCGGATTACGTGGAAAAGTGAGTGGTCGAACCACACTCGTCTATTTGTTTATACTCATACCCACACTCTGGAGATAATAGTTGGCTAGTGGGTTTTTGATTCACACAGATTTATGCTTATACCGTAGTCCGCACTCTGGGGAATTAGAGTTAGTTCGCGGGTTGTCGATTCACACTTGGTTTATGTTTATACTCCAGTCCATGCTCTGGGGACTTAGAGTTAGTTCAACGAATGGTACGATCATACTATTCTTAACTGATAAATTTATTCTCGAGGTTTAGGGTTTGATTTAGCGAGAAATCGATCATGTAATGATCTTCTTTGATTTATTTAAGTCCCATCACTCTGTGGTATTTATTCGATCATCGGATTGTCAAGTCACGTCCATCCTCCTTATGTATTCCGTCTATTGAGATTTATCAAAGAACAGTCGGACCACATCATCTTGTTTAATTCAATTGGGATCTAGCGCAATTGGTTTGTTCCAAACTTGGGAACCAATTTGGATGTATCGACATCAGTGAGTTTTGTAATGCAACTAACATGTAATGCTACCGTAAACATAGATATAAAGGAAGTTCAAAACTTTATTTGCTAAATGGAAGGAATAACATAATTTGGCTTATTACATATATGGAAAATCAAATGCTAAAGAAAATGCTGAAAGTAAATACAACTGAATGAAAAAGAATTTACTATGTGAAATAGCATCGTAAATGCTTGCCACCTCTGGGAGTGTGATGCCATCAACCGTCGCTAGTTTTAAATTTCCCTCTCCAGGCCTCTGTTCAATGATGTATGATCCTTCCTAATTAGGATTCATATGCAAAGGGTCAGGAAAAATTCATTTTAAAATGAGATCGCCGATTTCAAAGGTTCTAGGTCGGACTTTAGTGTTGTAGTATCAAGCGACTTGGTGTCGGTGTGCAATTACCCTCAAATCAGCTTCCTCGTGCTTTTCATCTATAAAGTCCAAAGATTTGAAGAGGAGATCTATATTTGTCATGGGATAATAGTAAGTCACTCTATGGGAAGGGACTTTGAGCTCAACGGGAATAATACTTTGAAACCGTAAGCGAGGGTGAATGGAGTATGGCCAGTCCCGGTCTTGTGGGTGGTCCTATAAGCCCATAGTACTATTGGGAGGTCATCCGCCCACATGCCTCTAGACTTTTCCAAATGCTTCTTCAGAATGGATTTTATGATTTTGTTCACAGCTTCAACTTGCCGACTTGCTTGAGGGTAAGCAATTTCCGTAAATCTTTTTTCGATATGATGGCGGCGACAAAAATCTTTGAACTCGGCACTTTCGTAATATGTCCCATTGTCTGTTACAATGTTTATGGAAGACCAAAACGACAGATGATATACCGAACAATAAAGTTGATTACTTTCTTCATCGTGATCATAGCTAATGGTTCTTCTTCAGCCCATTTGGTGGAGTAATCAACCGTGACGATAGCGTAATTGCATCAAATTTAGAGATCGGTAAAGGACCAATTATATCTATGATCCATATGGTAAACGGCCATGGACTAACCATTTTTGCTACTTCTATCAGCGGAGCTCTTGGGATGTTTGCATATATCTAGCACTTGTCGCATCATCTTACATAATCAACGACGTCTCGATTGATGGTTGGCCAATAATACTCGTAGTGGATTATTATCTTTGCTAGAGTTTTCCCCCTAGTGTGACTGCCCCATTTTTTTTGAACTCCTTTTTGGACTCGTTTTATCTCATCATGAGCAATATGTTAAAGCCAGGGAGCGAAAACCCTTTCTATACATAACTCCTTCCTATATGATATATCATGAAACTTTATAAAGGACTTGTCGTTTTTCATTCCTTTGTTCAGGAAGGACTCTCTGTAGCAAATAGTTTTTAATCGGAGTCATCCACGAGTCCTCACCAGGCTCTATCTCTAATACTCGGTCGATTTCCATAAGATTTATACTTAGGGAATTTAATACTTCAATTGGAATCAAGTCTATCTATTGTGCATCCCTGATTCTAGCAAACTTTCCTAGTGAATCAACCTCTTTGATTTGATCCTGAGGAATGTGCGTAATGTTACTCAAAGTCAATCAACAGTTCTTGGGCTTGGGTAAGGTATGGAGTAAGCCGTTATCTTTTAGCTTGGTAGTCTCTCCTAACTTGGTATACTACCAATTGTGAGTCGTAAATGACCTCAAAAGACTACATTCCTAGTTCTCTGGCGAGTTTAACTCCAACAATTAAAGCCTCATACTCAGCTTCATTGTTTTTTGCAGGGAAATCAAGCTTTGAAGCATAGCAAATCAATCGATCTTCAGGAGTTACAAGAACAATCCCAACTCCAGAACAACGATCATTAGATGCTCTATTTGTATAGAACATCCACCGTTTGGTAGAAATTTCACCGCTCTTTAGGAAATTATCTTGCATAGCAAATTCTACTATAAAATCTACCGGTGCCTGACCGTGGATAGCCCTTCTGGGTAGATAAGTGACGTTAAATTGGCTAAGCTCAATATTCCACGTGATTGACCTTCCAGATGTCTTAGGTCTCTATAGGACCTATCATAATGGCTGGACACTATAAAATTGATACGGTGTGCCTAAAAGTAAGGGCGGAGCTTTCATGATGCAATTAGCAAAAGTATGTAACGACCCATAATTTAATGATCGGATATTTAAATAGTTTATTTAAATATTTAATCGTTAATTGAATGAAGGCTCAAAAATATGATTTTTCGCATACGGCCGAATCAGGACTCGAGACCACTTTCGTTGAGTTCGGATTGACGTTGTGAATTAAAATGAGTATAAGGATTGCTATATTTTGAGATTAGACGATCCTATGGCCAAAACGGTCTCAAGATATGCGAAATT
The DNA here is from genome assembly GCA_030765085.1 of Allium cepa. NCBI lineage: Eukaryota > Viridiplantae > Streptophyta > Magnoliopsida > Asparagales > Amaryllidaceae > Allium > Allium cepa. Next base: position 345,970,965 of record CM060937.1, read on the forward strand.
AGCCTTCCAGGGCTAGATAGAGACGTGGTTAGTGCCCTTGGATCCAGAAAAATAAGGTGATGTACATAGACGAGTTTCGTGGCGAGCAGATGCATCGTGTGATCATACAGAGTCGAAAGGAGTTGCCATTTATTTGGGAATTCAATAAATGGAACATAATATTATTATATAAATCCCAAATCTAGCTCTTTCCTCCATTTTTACAATTTCCATTCACCGTTCATTCTAAAGCTTGAAAATCATGGCTTCCTCCTCTTAAATCATCTTCAACAAATAGTATCTCCACATCCGCTCAACGATAAACCGCGGACCAGTTCGTTGAGACCTTATGGATGAGAGCTACATGATGACCGTGGCAGATTTGTGATTGGTTACCACTGGCTGAGATTGACCTCTTTTTGGTCGATCTAGATTTGAGATTGCCGGAGATCGGGGACGAGATAGGAGAAACGAGAACTACCATTGGAATCTCCTCGACGACGCCACCTTCACCTAAAATTTGAGCTGGCCAAGCCTTCCTTGCAAAATGCATTCATAGGCATGACGAGGCTATGTGCATGAAGTTGATTGGGTTGCCTATTTTTGGGTCTGAGATGGAGATCGCGTAGAGAAACGATTTGGTGAAGACAGATTGCGATTTCATCGAGTATTGGCTAAGAAATCAAAGAGAGATGGATGTGGGATTGGGTTCATGCACATTTCCTATATGTACATGTCCAGGCAGTTCTAAATTAAAGAGGAAGATGGATTAGTGAGATAATTATGATAATTGGCTATTTGATTTGGATAATTTATTATTTAAATAATCTCTTATCTTATTTTGGCCATATTTTTTGCATACAAGGTCTGTTTTGGAAGCCGTTTCTTACATTGCCCTCATGGTGGTAAGATCTACATTCAGACGGATGTTCGAATAGATTTGGCTGAGGTGAGTGATATTGTCTCTCACTTTACTATGATTGGTTGTTTATTATTATACTAACACTTGGGAATGATTTTTGGTTTTTAAACGTGATATTATCATATATATACAACAACTACATATTTTTAAAAAAATAGATAATTATTTTCAAATGATTTATAAAGAATATCACTTATTTTCCACCACCACGCCATCGTTAGGGAATTATTAGATTAGATCTATTGTTGATGTTATTTCCCATGTTAATCGATATGGATGGATTGTTATATTGTATGTATGACATTTTGGATGGTTGTATGGTTGTTTGGATGTATGAATGTATGGATGCATGTATGATTGTTTGGCTTGTTTGTTATTTGGCTGTTTTGGTTGAACATGCCGACCAACGATGATTTTGTTTTAGGTAGCATCTTATACGTTGGAGTTTCGCACATGCGAGAATCTAACGAACGAGATGAGTTACAGAAGAAGGTTTGGTGTACGTGCCGATGGATTTGGATTTCAGAGTGAATGATGCCAGAGGTTTCTGTTTGGTCTATAATTAACCGTTCGGTTAAGTCCAAGACCAACGTGGATGGTATTGACCATATGTAACGACCAAGAATTTTGGTCGTTAGTTTTTGAACATTTAATTCATTTTAAATGTTGAATATGGATTGTTAATTGATTTTGAATTATGAAGATTTGGTTGAATCCATAAAATTGGTTATAATTTCATATATGGCAATTTAATTGTATTTGGATAAATAGTAATTTAATATTTTGAATTGAGATAATTTGTAAATCTGAGAAATAAATGGATATGAAAATGATTTCTAAATTTATTTTAAGTCTAGTTGGATTTTAATTATAGTATTAGACTTTTGGATGGAACCAAAAGTCGATAAGTTAAAACTTGGAATTTTTATATTAAATTAATAGTGGAATTTAATATATAATAATAATGTAAGTAATCAGATTTTGATTTAAAATGAATCAGAATAATTTCTAATGCGAACATAAGCTCTATATGATTTATAATTAAGTTAATGAAGTTTTAAAATTGAAATTTTAAATGATTTCGATAATTTTTTAAATCGCTCGATCTAATGGGCGAGTTAAAATAGCCTTCCGGGGAACAGTCTCAGAATTTGAGGAAACTAATTCCATTAGATCTGTAATAGTTAACTATTATAGGATTTCAAATTTCGTAGCATTTGGAGTTACCGTTTGTTCATACGGGTGAGAAACGCATTGAAATTTAAATCGAAAATTGGGCCCTGAAACATGTTCCATTATGTTCGGAATAGGGGTAAAATCTTATAAACGCCTAGCGGCACGTGTCGTTTCGAGATCGCTTGAAAAAGTTGTTTAAATGTGAATTTTGTATTAAAATATTCAATGGGCAAGACTTTACCCCTTTCTCCTCCAATTTTCATTCAATCCAATCACTTTCACGAATCGACTTCAACTAGAGAAACATCGAGCTCGTCGAGAGCTTCAGATCCAACGGTGGATCTAGGGTATCGTCATTTTCTGGAGATGAAATCAAGGGCCGATGGTCGTGCGCGTCGACGTGTTTTGCGAGGCAGAGGGGCGACCGAGTTTGACATAACCCTGGCCATGAGTGGAGCACGCCTGGGAGCACGTCTTGGCGGTGCCTGATCGGGTCTAAGTGGGTTGTGGAAGGTGCAGTAGTTGGTCGAACAACGTCGTTGTTGGGTTCAAACGACCTAGTTCGTTCACACGATTGAGAAGATGCTTTTGATGGCCGATGGTAAATTATAAAAGAAGGATTTGTTTTAAATTATATATAAAATTATTTCAAATTTTATAAATCCGTAACTTTTGCATGCATGGTCAGGTTCCGATGAAACAGGAAGCGCCAGAATCGTAGCAACGAGCTCTTCGCGCTGCAGTGAAGATCTAGAGGCGTTTGGAGCAAGCGAGAATTTTGGATTAAATCGAACGGTCTCGATTTAATTTAAAATTGGAACGCTCGGCATTTTAAATGCAAGGTGAGTTAATCTCACTCACATCTGGATTACTGGTTAATTTAAATAACTAAAATTTAAATTATTGGTTGATTGATGAATGTGATTCTTATTATCAGTTTGGATGTGATACTATATATATATATATATACATACATACATATATATATGTACATATTGGAGTGATTGATATTCCCGAATTATATAGCGGATGAGACCCTATAAGCCCTGCATAATAGCAAATGACCCTTTATACCGCGATGTCCCCCTCGAAGTGGGATTTGGTATTTTGTTTGTTGTGCTAACATATGTGGATGCAGGAAAATAGATTGGTGGAATCCAATTGGATTCCTTAAAATATTGAATTATTTCCATAATCTGTGACATGTTCATTTGATATCCTATGATAGACTGTATTGGAAATTTAAGTTATTCGATGCTATGGTTTGGATGAATATATTTTTGTATTTTAAAAAATAGAAATATAATGAATTGAGTTCTTAAAGGAAATGATAGAGAATTTTTGGATTAAAGAATGAAATTGATGTTTCAGATTTGAATAAGGATTTTAAATCACAAGAAAGTGTGAATTGGTGTTAATGGATTTTGGAATTAATTTTGGATAAATCGAGAGATAAATTTTAAAGGGAATTTAACTCAGGAAATCGGTTTGAAATCGATTAAGTGTTTGGAAATTGGAATTTAAAGCAAGTTGAGTAATGGAAATTTGTAAACTGGGTTTATAAATGAAATGGAATATTCATCAGTGAATAAATTTGAAAGTATAGATTCACGATGTGAATTTATAAGGAACGGCAATTCATTTTAAAAATAAAAAGTTGATTTTATTTTTAAAAGTTGGAAGGTGTATTTCTTAAAAAGCTAAGTATATTTTTCAAGAGAAGATTTCTAAGTATAACTTTAAGGTTTTAAAATTGTTTTAATGTTCTAGAGAAATTTATTATTTTTAATTATTTTAAAATTTTAAAGTAAATATTATTCAAATTAACTTTAGTAGTAATTATTTAAAAATTAAATTAGTATTATGTTTTTAAAAGAAAGTTTTCTAATATTTATACTTTGTATAAAAAATTTATTTTAAAAATAGCCTGTGGCTTAAATTTTACTTGGAAAATTATTATAGAATTCCATGACTATATTTTTGAGTAAACTAATTTAAGTAGTTTTATTTTTAAATGTTTTAAATATATGTTTTTGGTTAAAGTGATTTAAATTATTAAAAATCTAAATTTAATAAGATTTGGAGTTTTTCAGTGGAAATAAAATAATTGGTTGAACTGACTTTTTATTAGATAGTTAAATAACTGACTATCAAATATGGACCCAAAGTATGACTTTGGAAATATCTAGGAGGAGCACTTGAATTATACGGTACAGTTACTGTTGGAGGTGCTATACTGAACGTATAAACTCATTCGTTCTTCTAGGAAATTTATAAGGAAATCCGTCCACTAACGGTTAGGAGGTGATCTCCGATCTTATTTTCGTTTGTGTATTTCCTAAAAAACCGGGGTTGAGTTTACCGGAAACAACGAACACATTTTCGAAGAGACCGGGATCGGATTTAAGATCCGAAAACCACTTCGATCCAACGAGTAGTTTTTGTGATGAAGATAAGATCTTGGAGCCAAAGATGGAGCAGTGAAGTGCAAGGGCTAATCGCTACTAATCCTGAGGGTGATTCAGAAATGGATGTAGTAGGAGTAGTGCCTTCGGTTTCGTTCAGACCGGGAACAGACTTGTATGGATGAATGCTATCAAAACATCGTCAGGAGGACGATAAGCATTCAAAGTGAGATGTATTCTAAATGGTAACGCATGGCCTCGAGCCTCAGCAACCAGGAATCACTGAAATTCAGGGGATATGCAGCAAGGCTAAGTGGGTAGCACCCAATTAGGGTAATGTCATCCCTATCTAGATTTCCCTTTTTGTTTGGCTGTGTGGTGAAGTCGCTGATCCCAACCGCGGGGTGATCTTATTCGGACTATCTAGCATGGGGTAGCCCTGGTCTTGTGTTGTAGAGGATCGGGAGGGGTCCTCGGTATGCTGATCTAGACCAGGTACCGTGACAGGTGGTACCCCAGTGCCTAGTTATTAGTTGGAAATTAATTCTCCCTACGTTCCCTTTACGTTTTTGATTGTAGAGCCTAGTATTGCTGGAATTTAATGAATGTAATAATTTCAGCTATTTGATAAGTATTTGAATTTAGACACAATTATTATATTAGAGGATTTGCTAAGAAATGTTTTGGTTATCGTAAGCTAAAACCCGATATGTTTATTTGTGGCATGGTCTTACAAGATACCTTTGATTTTCAAAGGATTTTGAAAACTTTAATAATTAAGTTGAGTGTATTTTATCACGGTGGTTTTCTAGACTGACTAGGGCGTTTGTTTTATTATAATGCTCGGGTCAGACCGAGTATTATAAATATAGAATATGATGCCATGGAGCTCAAGAGACGAGCTGGATGGCGAGACGTATCACACGTACTTGATGTATATTCCGTTGTGCTGTATAAGCTGTATAGTCAGTTTTTGTGAGGATAATTTATTACAACTGTCTAGTATTTTGCTATTGATTGTGTTGTACTCTGATGATGTAATGTATAAAACAGATATAGTTCTTGTTGTATAAAGATCAATCATTTATCTATTATATATTGTTCCACTACGACTGTGAGATTCTGATGTTGTTTTGTTTTCTCTTCTTCTACCTCCTTCTTTATTTTCCCTCAACAATATGTCTTTTCCAGCAATTGATCGTTTAGCATAGTATATAGTGGCGTATTTATGTCAAATTTTCAAGAGTCGAGAAGGGCGGGTCCTCAAACCATAGTAGAGTGGTCAACATCCATTACTTTTGTCGATTAGCATTTGGCCAATAAGTGGCTCGGACATCGATGAGATATCATGGTGCACAATGTGATGGTTTGTTCATCCGATCAGTTTAGAGATTTGATGTTATTACACTATGATGAGTGATATTGATGGTGAGGCAGGGATGTACTGCTTCGACCTAGTGATTTTAAAAGTGAGGCAATGATGTGGGGCTACAACCTGGTAGTCTGATATTGTGGATAGTGACTCGATGAGATATGGAGTAGGCTCTGGTAAGATATGAGGACTATATGGATCATGCTAGATCTCTGGCTTTGGATGTCATGGTAGTAGGGTTCTTTGATCGAAAGCTTATGCAGAGAGTGGGATTGAGGATGGTAGCTCAGATTCGAGCGAGGCTATGGATAGTGGACTGGATTGAGTGTCACGGCTCAAGCCTAGTAACTATAGTGAACCAATGGGGTTCGAATCCGTATCGAGTGAGTAGGGCTCGATGGATGTGTTTGTGCCTAGGGATCGTTGACGACTCAAAGTGTTCTGGTTGTATTTAGAGCAAGGATACTATATGAAAGTGATATTCGAGGGCTGGTAGCGATGGTCACGTACCCTGGACCGCTCCAAAAGGGTTTATGTCAAGTGGTACAGAGGTATCACAGGGATAACCGTGCGGGGTTTCAGACCTGAAAGTATAGTGGAGCACAATCATGAATCAGGATTTTCCAGTAGTCCTTGATAGTTGGTCATATGAGTCATCATATATCTGACACATTAGCTGACAGTTAGTACTGTTTGATGGATGTATGTTTATTATGGTTATTCACTAGTCACGCGTCACCCTAGGGATGTCATACTAGGTAGATGTTGTAGTAGGGATGCCTATATACCCTGCTTGACTTAGTGTGGAGTAGGTATGGAAGGAGATACATAGGTACCCAAAGTTTACTTGGTATGGAGTAGGGATTCTAGGTGGAGATACATAGGTACCCTGACAGATACTGAGTATGGTATACCTTTTTAACGATTTTATAGAGTAGCATATTACTTATGTTTATGTGCTGACTATATGGTTGTAGGGACATGTTAGATATTTTTTATATACCCTTTGTTCCATTTGTTATCGACTTTTATAGTATTTTGAGATTTAATATCGCTCACACTAGACTATTGTCTCACCCGAGGTTTTATGCTTTGCTTCCTATTATCTCGATACTCTTAAATGAGTAAACTAACAGCAGGTAGATGATTATGGAGTTCTACAGGTGGACCGACTGATGGTGACAATTATCTATGCTTATATGTTCATTTATTATATTACCTCTATGTGACACTGTGGAACCATGATATTGTAACATTTGAGTTTACTTGCCCATTGTATAAACCCTATTATGGTGTTGTAAAACTTTGTGGATCTTTATCAGATGATTATTTCACATTATTGTTATTGTTTCCCTTGTTTTATACCTATGTTGATTATTATATTTACTCTGATGTGATGTGAGATGTGCGATAGGTAATTTGGTTAATTGATGTTTCCTTTTTCCTCTTTTTCATTCTTTTCTCTTCTATTTCTTCATCTTATTTCTTTTTCTTTCCTTTAACTACTGTTCTGCACCGTAGGTGTAAGGGGGTCGTTACATATGGTATTAAGGCAAAGGTTACTTGATTAACATTATTTGATACCACGGTCCGGTAGAGATAAGGTAGGAGCTATTGCTTTAGTCTAGATCTAGAGAGTGTATATATCCGAGAGAGTTTGTATTTGTTATATATTTTGGTTTCAAAACTATATGGTAGTATATATAGTATATGATTTGGGTTGGACACGTAAGCACTATTGATGTAGTTTTCTTTGTGAGAGACGGATCATCCTTATTATGGAATAGCAATGATCTGGTAGGGAAGAACAACTATTATTGAATCCACCTTTTAAGTTGGTATTGGGCAGGATTAGGGCCACTATCCCTGATTGATAAGATATGTTCATAGAGTTGCTACGTATCATTTCCTGGATGCCCATTTTGTTCTAGATGTTTATAGTGCTCAATTGCAAATGGTTGCAGTCTACTTTGCCAAGATGTATATAAACTATGAGAATCTAGGAGGTGGAACGTTCCTCGAAATGGAGTCAGCTATTGGGAGGCAAGTTGGTTGGTTGTTTTCGAAGATCATCGATGACTTGGGGTTGGAGGATGTTTGAGGTAGAACTTAGCCTCTGGATGACTCCATGGAAGGACGATGAACTAGTGGAGTATTTATGTAGCTTTGATTCCTAAGGATCGATTTCCTTGGGCCTAGTTCATAGTTCGCTTCAAAGAAGATTTGTCTCGACCTTTCTGAAGTCGCAGATAGTTAGAGAGTTCGCCAATTTGAAGTACGACGATATGTTCATGTTGGAGTGTATGGTCGGATTTGATATGATATCGAGGTACGATCTATTCCCGTGGATGCTTCATACAGAAAGGATTGAAGTTATCATCGGGTGGAGAGATCAACTTGAGGGTTGATTGATTCATTACATTGATGAGGGCTTTGAGAGGATGATCGAGAAGTACCCAGTATTAAAGAGTTATCCCGTACTAGTTGAGTAGGGATAGATCGAGAAGCATATGTATTGATTGGCTTTTCGGTTTCGTCGATTGCTCCATCGATGAAATAGAAGGGAAATGGCATCATTGTTTGAGATATGCTTTCTACATATGGTGGTTGCATACATTTTTTATTTGACGTCGAGCTTTCATATTCCTTTATATCTTGATCTGATGGTAAGATATTAGGACAGAGACTTGAGATGATTGTTGATCTTTGATCGTGAAGACCTAGTTAGGGGCTTAGCCAATATATATGCGGTTTGTGAAGACCTTGCCCTTTTTAGTCATGGTTGTTTGTTTGTTAGACAATGATGGTTTAGGGTTTAGTAAGGTTGGTATACAGTTTAATAATGGACTGGCTAAAGGGGATATAGGTTAGTGGTGGACTGTGAGAGGCCATTGATGACGATCGGGGTTGAGGAGGAGCGGACGGTAGTGATTTGCTGCTAGCAGAGGAGCCTTATATATTCGCTTGATATTTTGCATGAAAAGATGTCATTTGTGCAAGCAGTTGGAGAGTGTTCAGACATGCTCGAGGAGATGACCAGATTACCACCATATAGGGATAGAGTTCCATGTCAATCTGGTCAGAGAGGTTGGACCAGAAGTTAGGCCTTTAGGGCCTAGAGTGTCCAAAGAGCATAGGAGATTAGATGTGCAAGCGGATGACCTAGTTAGGTAATGGTTTATCCATGGGTGTATATTTTGGATAGGATGCATCTATTGTGTTCGTCAGTAGGACAGATGGCTTTTTGGAGTTATTTATTGTGAGCTGGATGAGATGATGAACAAGTTCATACTTTCGTTTGTGGATGACTTGTTCGACTAGCTCTTTATCATGAGGATATTCTCTTAGTTGGACCCTGCGATAAGGTTGCACTAATTGAGAGTAATTTGGAAGAGTGTACCGATTATAATGTTTTGTAAACTACTGATTTTAGGTTGATTATACTATTTAGGCTAACAAATGTGTCGGCATATGTTATGGTTCTCATGTCCGTGATTAAAGTGGTTGCTTGAGTGGGTTGTGCTTGTGCTCGATGATGATACTTTCGTCTACCCATGGACGGAAGACGATCATAAGACATTATTAGTGATTAGATTTTGGGGGTCTCACTCTTGAAGGAGGGGAGTGAGATGCTTGGGTCACGTTGTTTCAGAGTGGGACATCATTGTAGATCATGTAGTTACGGCGGTTCGAAATCTGAATGGACCCAAAGAGGCATTATCATTGAACTATTGCTTGATAGAGGATCAACCTTTCTTAAAGTGGCATTATCGTTGAACTATTGTTTGATAGAGGATCAAACTTTCATTTAAGATATGAGGTGTAGACACGCATGGGAGAGTCTAGCCGAGAAGTCAATGAGTGCGTTGTTAGTACTCATTCCAAGCATGAATGAGGAGACGATAGTATGCACATGCTTATGGTAATTAAATGCATGCTGTAGCGATACAGAGAGATAGTATCTGACTCTTGATTTGGAGTTGGAGGTGGTAGAGTTCGCTTTGAGGAGTTGGAGGTATTGTTTACTAGGAGAGTTGTTTGAGTTATTCAGTGATCCCTTATCATTATATAATATGTTCTTCGAGAAAGATCTTTATCCTCACTTGTAGCGATGGTTGGAGTTCTTAGCCTCATATGGATTAGAGATTTCCTAGACGTTTGAAAGGGAAATGTAGTGGTTGGTATTTTGGTCGGGGGATGTACTGGTTGGGGAGCGATATCCCTAGAGTGGGTGTTGCTTGAGCTTATCACTGGTTATGACTTAAGACTCGATGAGTTTTGGCCAAGTGTGATGGCTAGTTTGACTGTCAGACCTACTTTAATTTAGCAGATTGGAATTAGTCAGAGGTGTTAAACTAGACTAGTGGTGATCATGGCTAAATTAGGAGAGTAAGTAGTGTCTATGGAGATGATGCAGTGCAGACCCAACCACGTCTATTGGTTCTGTAAAGGTTGTTTGTTCTCGATTAGCGGGAACAACTGCTTTGGGACTGCATCGATGAATTGCTGACGACTAAGGATGGAGAGATATGATTTGATTCACAGTCGATTTGTTGACAGATGATGCTAGATTGAATTATGTCAAGTAGTACGACATCCTTATTTTTTGTGTTGCTTGAGGGATGGTTGATGTGATTCCATTGTATGTTAAGAGCATTGTAAGTGACCAAAACTCGTTGTTCGATAATGAGTTTTGGGAGAACTTACAAGAGGCGTTTGGATATTTGGCACTACATGGATTAGATGTTATCGAGACTAATTTAGGGACCTTATAGGCCCATTCGTACCAATAGATGTGATATGAATCTGGTTAGGAGGAAGACATAGGAGTAGTAGGATTCAGTGGAATGAAAGCGAAGACAATAGGGTATGGTAGACTATGGGAAGCATGAGAACCGTTAGTCCGAAGTTCTTTAGATGATGAGACTTTGTTTGTGTGATGACCCGTAAATCCGTACTCCTTGAATATACACTAATCTCCATAGATTAACTCAAGATGAACAGAAATACGAATTATCAATGTTTAAGAAAAAGAAAAAGGGAGAAGAAGAGAGAAGAGATAGAAAATAGAGAGAAAAGAAAATAGAAAATAGAACGGAACAGAAAACAGCTGAACAACAACAGAATCTCACAATTCGCAGCGGATCAACATATAATAAATAAATGAATAATCTTTAAACAAAGAACTATATTAGTTATTACATCACATTACATTTCATTTCATTACATCAGAGTGTACAACAACAAACAACAAATAGTGCAGCAGAAAAAGAAATACTATATACTAGTAATACGCCATGCCATCCATCTTGCATCCAGCAACTCCAGAATATCCTGATAAACCTTAACTCTTGACTGCCCATGTGGAAATTGGTGGTATCATGGTATGGAGCCCAGATACTTACTCATGTTGAAAACACTTTATGATTGTGTGAATTGATGACGAGCGCTCGGTTAAAGGTCCCAAAGGACCGGGGGATGACATACTCGTGTAGTAGTTACCTAGTGATAAAGGTAACCCGGCCTTGTGTTGGCAGAGAGCTGGTTAAGTTCTCGGGACGTCCCGCCAGAGGCGTTTCCATGTGGCAATGTGAAGTTCCTTGGCCTGACCATTCGTTGGAAATCCAAAGAAACAATACGAGACTTGTACGGTTTTAGTTGTAGAACCTGCCATCTAATATGGTAGCTATAGTAAGCATAATTTAATGGTACCTATGCTGGCTAAGATTTATATTCTACTTTCGAAATTGTTTTATACACTATGCACTAGTAATAATATCAAATGTTCTTTTTAAATGCGTATCAAGCATCTTTGACTATCATAAGGAGAAATCTCCTCCAAGTCTGCGTTTGCATTGTGTGTGTGGTGGGAGGTCTTATGGTAGTCTCATTTTTAAAAGCATTGCGAATTGACTTTAAAAATATTCCTCTATTTTGATTTTTAAAGATAAATAAACTGTTTTGAGTTCTCACACCAGTCACATGACTGACTCGGAGTTTATTGTTTTCCTTCCTAAACTCTGGGTGCCCACCAATTTCCACACGGGCAGTCAAGAGTTAAGGTTTATCAGGATATTTCTGGAGTTGCTGGAGGCAAGCTGGATGGCATGGCGTATTACTAGTATATAGTATTTCTTTTTCCGCTGCATTGTTCGTTGTTGTTTGTGTTGTACACTCTGATGATGTAATGAAATGTGATGTAATGTAATAACTGATATAGTTCTTTGTTTAAAGATTATTCATTTATGTATTATATATTGTTCCGCTGCGAATTGTGAGATTCTGTTGTTTTCTGTTCTGTTATGTTCTATTTATTTTCTTTCCTCTCTATTTTCTACCTTCTTCTTCTCTCTTCTTCTTTCTTCTCCCTTTTCCTTTTTCTTAAAACCCTAAGTGTTTGGTTTTTCGTCCCTTGATTGCTCGGCAGTTGATACTGTGAACGTATTGATGTCAGTTTTCGAAAGTCGAAGAATCAGGTCTTTACAGGTGGTATCAGAGCATATGGTTAAGCGACAACCATGGTTCTGTTGGGTATTACTCATTAGAGATAGAGTCAGTAGTACTCTAGAATGAGTTGAGTGTAATAATAGCTATGAGAGCGTATTTGTTAGTGAATATAAAATTGTTTTATATTGTGATGATTGGTTTATTGAGTGGCATATGAACTTTCGTCAGCACGGTCTGGACAACTATGCCGAAGGGGTTTATAAAAATTTGAATAGAACAATTCGACACAGTATTGTTTTAAATTGGGTAAATGAAATAATTTTACCTTGATTATATTTTATATATAAAGAAATAATTTTTCAGAATTATTAAAGTGTATATAAGTTGATTGTTTGGTTGTTGAATAAGATGGTTGAATAATCTAAATAAAAGAATAATTGTATAAGCAAAAGAATTATAAGAATTGAATTATAATTAAAGTGATTTACAATTGTGAAATAAACTTATATATATATGAGAAGTGAAACTATATGAATATGAGTTATAAATAAAAATGAATTTAAAGTTAAATGGAAATTTACTTTAGAATTTGGAATCTGAATTGATTTATAAGTAGGAATTTAAGTTATGTAAAACAAAGTGATGTTTATAAAATGAAATATAACTTAAGAGATGTTGAATAAAGTTGATATGAAATAATGAATGTAAGTGTTAATTCATTAAAATCTAATGTTATTGGAAATTGAATAGTTGAATGAAAATCAATTAATTAAACCAATTGAAAGCAAAGGAATTTGGTTGTAATTAATATACATTGATTGTTATATGGTTGTTAGTTGATTGATTGTATATAATTCATTAAGTGTTAATGAAATTGAGTTAATGAAATTGGAAGCTAAAGTAACTGGAATTCAATTGGAAGTTAAATGAATCTTAAATAGAATTGAATTTGATTTCGAAGTGAACCAACTTGAATATGAATTAGTAAATATAAACAAATTGAAAATGAATGCTAGTAAATCCAATGTTAATGAATCAAAGGTGATTAAATTTGAAAAATAATTCATTGAATTTTAATGAGAATATGAATGAATATTTATTGGTTATGAATGCTAGTTGGTTGATGGTTGAATATATTGCTTTTACTGCATTTTCTATGTTGGCATATATAGTTATTATGTTGCTATATGTTGTATATCGATACTATTTTCATATATGCATGATTCTCATGTTGTTTGTTGAGTGTTTAGTAGGTGCGGATCGCGTTTGCTTCGCATTTGGAGCTCGCTTTCGCGCTATATTAGCCGTATATGCTTGCTAATAAAATATAAGGTACATATCTCGGATTACATACCGTACTTTTACAATTTTTTCCCTGCGGGATGCCTCATTACTTGATGAGATGTATATTTGTGATATATACACTGTCAATTTTTTTTCGGATCGAGCCGCGCAAAGGAGACTATGGCGAATTTTTCCGGAAATTTAAGGCGTTAGAAAAAATTTGAGAAAATTGGAAAATTTTGAAAACTTTAACTTTGATTTTGGAGTTGAAAGTTAAACAATAGTAGTTGTTTTTGAAAAGATAACTAAGTATGATTTGAAAACTCAGTAAGTTATTATAAGAAGTTTGGCTATGAATTATGCAAAGTTAATAAATTCTATAACTTTTCTTACTTAATAATTTCGAGGACGAAATTCTTTTAAGGGGGGAAGATTGTAACGACCCAGAATTTTAAGTAATTAAAATTTGAATATTTAATTAATTTTAAATATTAATAAGTGAAATTTATAAGTCGAATAAATTTTATTTTGAATAATTGCATTTAATTGGATAATTAAATCAATAATTTAATATGTTAAATTATGGAAATAATTGAAAATTGAGTTAAATATGATTGAAAATTATTTGTAAAATTTTATTTTATATGTTGGAGTTAGAACGATATTTTAGAACTTTTATAATCGATTTAAAAGTTAATTTGTGAAAATTGAATATTTTAATATTTAATCGACTAGTGAAATTAGTCAATTTTTGAACAGTCTCAGAATTGGACGAGACTAGTTCTATTGGATCCGTAATAGTTAGTTATTACCGGATTTCAATTTTCGTAGCAATCGGAGTTATCGTTTGATCGTAGCAGCTCGAAACGCATCGAATTGTTTTTAATAATAATTTGGCGAGTTAAAATAGTCATTTTTCAAAAAGTCTCGGATTTCGATGAAACCAGTTTCATCGGATCCGTAATGTGATATTATTGTAAGGTTTCAAACTTCGTGTCCATCGGATTTACCGTTTGTCCGGTACAAATTAAAACGCCTAGAAAATCGTTTAAATCGGTTTAATTTAAATTGAACGTTTATTGCCATAAATCGAACAGATGTCCGAATTAGCTTTCGAAACCTATTCCATTGTGTCCGGAATGCGGGGTAAACCCTAGAAACGCTGGTTACGGCGCGTGAATCGGAGCTCGGAAATTCCGGAATGAATAGTGTCGTTCGTTTTCCTATAAATAGGGCCTAAATTCACAAAAAAAAAAAGAAAAAAAAAACTAAACCCTAATTTGCAATGCACAGCCGCCACCAACAATCAATGGCCGAGCTTCACCCTGCTATGGCCGAGTATAGTGCTTGAGGTAGGCTACAATATGGAGCTTCCTGATCGTGTTTTCATGCATCGAGGTGGTTGCAAAATCAAAACCTAAATTTGAGCATATGGGTTGCGTGCGTATGATATTGCCTGTAGAAAAGGAAGAAGGAGGGAAGGAACGTGCGGTGATGATGGGGGGGGGGGCAAGGGATCTACGGCAGTGATCAAGTGAAGGTTAAAAATATAAAAGAAAGTTGTTAATTTATTAAGTTAAAATCGTGTAAAACTTGTAAAAATCATAACTTTTTCATACGATGTCGAAAACGCGCGAAACCAGTTGCGTTGGAATCGTATGGACGAGCACTACGCTATGGAATTGGGTTGGAGTCGTTTGGAGTTAGTGAGAATTTCGGGTAAAATTAAACGTCCGTTTAATTTTATTCGAAATAAATCGCTAAAACGAAATTGGAAATCAAGGTGAGAACTTCTCACTCAATCGAATCAGTTTCGATTTTATTTTAAATTGTTAGATTTAAAATATTTGAATGCATGTTTGAATGATGATTTTTATCTATTGATTGTTAAAATAGACATTATGTGCCGTTAGTAAGCGGAGGTTATTTATTAAAAACATATACCGCGAATATTTCATAAACAGTGAAATTGGTATTATATATAATAGCAATATATATATATTTGCATATGTATATATTGCAGTTATTGATTTCCCGCATTGTATAGCGGATGAGACCCTATTGCGCCGTCTATTAAGCGGATAATATTTTAAATCCCATATACCGCGATAATTCCGTACTGGAGCGGAATTGGTATTGTGCTAATGTTTGTGGATGCAGGAAAACAGGTTGGAGGGATCCAACTGGATTCCTCAACAGTATTTATTTGATTTCAGATATTTTGATATTTGATGGATTATCATTTCGATATATGATATCGTTGTTGTCGTGATTGGCTATTTGGTATGCAGCATCATTGGACCAAATTTTGGAATTTTAAAAGGATTTCAAAGTGATTTTTGAAAGTATACGTTTATAAAATATTTTTGGAATTGATTCATTTTAAATAAATAAACGTTAAATTTTTTAATGTTATAAAAATTATGTTTTTTGAGAAATATGGATTAACGATCTTATAAAATAGTTTAAAATTGGGATTTTTGAATTTATTGTAAAATAGTTTAGATTAGGATTTATAAAATTTAACTATTTTATAAATCAAAATGATGAAATTATAAAGGACTTTGAAGACGTTTTGAAATAATAATATAAATTGATTTATATAAGAGATTGATAAATTGATATTTATAAATTAAAATATTTTGAATTATAAAACGAGTTTTTATAAGTGTTAGAATGAATTGTGAATGAATTTCATAAATGAATGAAATTTATAGAATTATAAACGGTGAAGTTATAAATGGAATTTTATAAGCAGTAGGTTTATAAAATTTATAAAGTTATTAAAAGAATGGTTTTGGATAAATAATTGAATCTTATAAGTTATAAGATTTATAATTATGAAGTTTAAAGGAAAGATTTTGTAAAATAATCGTTTTATAAGCATTTAACTTATAATATGAATTTCTAGTATATCATTGAGATATGAATTGAGATAGGTTAATAAAGGAATTTATAAAGGAAGTTGTTATAAAATAAATGGAAATGGAGTTTATAAACGTTGTTTTATAAATCCGCAAACGACTTATTTTGATAAGTAAATTGTTGAAACCTATTAATGGAGTTATATTCACATTTTTGACTGTGAATAATCCTTTGAAATAAAATGAATAGAAATGATGAAATTCGTTAACAAGTATATTCACGTTTTTGAATAATGAATAATATGTTAAAGAAACTGTTTTGAATGAGATGTTTTAAATAGAATTTAAACGATCTAACGATGTTTTCAAAACGTGTTGAGATTCAAAACCATAGATTTCAACATTTATTGTTGAAATAGACGTTTTCGAGAAATAGAAGGAAATGATGGACTATAACACTATTGTTATAGTAAATAATTTCCGAAAGGAAATGTTTTGAATAGTATTGGGATTTATATATCTATTTTAATTTAGAATCCCTATACTAGTGATTTTGGGTTGTCGTAACGATGTTTTACGCAACATTCGTTTTGGCCCAAACAAATATGGATAAGAGAATGATTTCCTTAAAGAATGAAATATGTGCTTAATTTCGATTTAAGTATATTGAATATTTCCAAAGATTGAAAATAAAAGATTTGTGAATTACTTATTAAATAAGTATGGAAATGTTTTCCAATATAAAATGAATATTTTGAGAATTTATCTTTTTGAAGATAAATTGAAATGAATAATTGAAATCATATATTCATAGATATTTTGGAATATAAATTCACTATGGAATTTATAAAAGAAAGGAGAATTTGTTTAAAAATAAATATTGATTTATTTTTGAGGTATTAAAATTTTATATCTTGTAAAGATATTTTTGGGAAATAAATAATTTGGGAAAATTATTTGGAATCTGGTGATGTGTGCATATCCATTGATAGTTCAATAACCGACTATCAATATTTACCTTTGAAAGGTATTTGTTGTGATTTTCTTGAATTTGAATGCACACTTATTTTTAAATTATTGCGCTCGTTATTCGGATTACCCATTCCGAATAGTGATACGACGTAATGGATAGCATTGATGACCGGTGTTGAAGACCGGATATTTTTGAAAGCGAAAGGACAACTCGTCGATTGTCTTTGCACCGAGTAGCTACGGTACAGAGACTCCCTATGTGATGGGAAGTCCAGACGTGATTAGAGATTATCCGGATTGCAAGGACTTCTTTGTAAGTGCCTTCGGTTCTGTTCGAGCCCGGAACAGACTTGTATGGATTGTGTGTCTGACATTACAAATTGAGATATAAAGCCGATTTCTTTCAAATATATTTCTGTTGGTGGCGGAGAATTTATTCTCTTAGCTTAACACCCTTGTCTGAGACGTACGAGCTCAGAGGTTATGTAGTTGAATGTTATCAGCGATATATTCCCAATTTGGTGAGACATGCTGAGTGTTGCTGTGAAATGATCATTGTGTTGATTATTGGTGATAGGATCATTTATTTGATCGTCTATCTTGGTGATCATTTCTATGATCATTTGTTGACCCAAAGCATGGCTTTTGTATAAAGTATGTTTTTGTGGACGTGACTTCGTCGAGCCTCACACCCCGGAATGGTCAAAACAGGAAAGATGCGGCAAGGTTATGAGGGGTAGCTCCCTTTAGGGTATGTGCATTTCCTTCTGGAAAAGGGTGGTATCATGGTATGGAGCCCAGATACTTACTCATGTTGAAAACACTTTATGATTGTGTGAATTGATGACGAGCGCTCGGTTAAAGGTCCCAAAGGACCGGGGGATGACATACTCGTGTAGTAGTTAACTAGTGATAAAGGTAACCCGGCCTTGTGTTGGCAGAGAGCTGGTTAAGTTCTCGGGACGTCCCGCCAGAGGCATTTCCATGTGGCAATGGGAAGTTCCTTGGCCTGACCATTCGCTGGAAATCCAAAGAAACAATACGAGACTTGTACGATTTTAGTTGTAGAACCTGCCATCTAATATGGTAGCTAGAGTAAGCATAATATAATGGTACCTATGCTGGCTAAGATTTATATTCTACTTTCGAAATTGTTTTATACACTATGCACTAGTAATAATATCAAATGTTCTTTTTAAATGCGTATCATGCATCTTTGACTATCATAAGGAGAAATCTCCTCCAAGTCTGCGTTTGCATTGTGTGTGTGGTGGGAGGTCTTATGGTAGTCTCATTTTTAAAAGCATTGCGAATTGACTTTAAAAATATTCCTCTATTTTGATTTTTAAAGATATATAAACTGTTTTGAGTTCTCACACCAGTTACATGACTGACTCGGAGTTTATTGTTTTCCTTCCTAAACTCTGGGTGCCCACCAATTTCCACATGGGCAGTCAAGAGTTAAGGTTTATCAGGATATTTCTGGAGTTGCTGGAGGCAAGCTGGATGGCATGGCGTATTACTAGTATATAGTATTTCTTTTTCCGCTGCATTGTTCGTTGTTGTTTGTGTTGTACACTCTGATGATGTAATGAAATGTGATGTAATGTAATAACTGATATAGTTCTTTGTTTAAAGATTATTCATTTATGTATTATATATTGTTCCGCTGCGAATTGTGAGATTCTGTTGTTTTCTGTTCTGCTCCGTTCTATTTATTTTCTTTCCTCTCTATTTTCTACCTTCTTCTTCTCTCTTCTTCTTTCTTCTCCCTTTTCCTTTTTCTTAAAACCCTAAGTGTTCGGTTTTTCGTCCCTTGATTGCTCGGCAGTTGATACTGTGTACGTATTGATGTCAGTTTTCGAAAGTCGAAGAATCGGGTCTTTACATTTAACAGTGGATGTTTACTAACATTCATTTTCCATTAGTTTATATTCACTAATTCATTCTAACACCTATAAAAAATCGTTTTATAATTCAAAATATTTTAATTTATAAATATCAATTTATCAATCTCTTATATAAATCAATTTATATTATTATTTCAAAACGTCTTCAAAGTCCTTTATAATTTCATCATTTTGATTTATAAAATAGTTAAATTTTATAAATCCTAATCTAAACTATTTTACAATAAATTCAAAAATCCCAATTTTAAACTATTTTATAAGATCGTTAATCCATATTTCTCAAAAAACATAATTTTTATAACATTAAAATTTTTAACGTTTATTTATTTAAAATGAATCAATTCCAAAAATATTTTATAAACGTATACTTTCAAAAATCACTTTGAAATCCTTTTAAAATTCCAAAATTTGGTCCAATGATGCTACATACCAAATAGCCAATCACGACAACAACGATATCATATATCGATATGATAATCCATCAAATATCAAAATATCTGAAATCAAATAAATACTGTTGAGGAATCCAGTTGGATCCCTCCAACCTATTTTCCTGCATCCACAAACATTAGCACAATACCAATTCCACTCCAGTACGGAATTATCGCGGTATATGGGATTTAAAATATTATCCGCTTAATAGACGGCGCAATAGGGTCTCATCCGCTATACAATGCGGGAAATCAATAACTGCAATATATACATATGCCAATATATATATATATTGCTATTATATATAATACCAATTTCACTGTTTATGAAATATTCACGGTATATGTTTTTAATAAATAACCTCCACTTACTAACGGCGCATAATGTCTATTTTAACAATCAATAGATAAAAATCATCATTCAAACATGCATTCAAATAATTTAAATCTAACTATTTAAAATAAAATCGAAACTGATTCGATTGAGTGAGAAGTTCTCACCTTGATTTCCAATTTCGTTTTAGCGATTTATTTCGAATAAAATTAAAAGGACGTTTAATTTTACCCAAAATTCTCACTAACTCCAAACGACTCCAATCCAATTCCATAGCGTAGTGCTCGTCCATACGATTCCAAAGCAACTTGTTTCGCGCGTTTTCGACCTCGTATGAAAAAGTTATGATTTTTGCAAGTTTTACACGATTTTAACTTAATAAATTTACAACTTTCTTTTATATTTTTAACCTTCACTTGATCACTGCCGTAGATCCCTTGCCCCCCCCCCCAATCATGACCGCACATTCCTTCCCTCCTTCTTCCTCTTCTACAGGCAATATCATACGCACGCAACCCATATGCTCAAATTTAGGTTTTGATTTTGCAACCACCTCGATGCATGAAAACACGATCAGGAAGCTCCATATTGTAGCCTACCTCAAGCACTATACTCGGCCATAGCAGGTTGGAGCTCGGCCATTGATTGTTGGTGGCGGCTGTGCATTGTAAATTAGGGTTTAGTTTTTTTTTATTTTATTTTTGTGAATTTAGGCCCTATTTATAGGAAAACGAACGACACTATTCATTCCGGAATTTCCGAACTCCGATTCACACGCCGTAACCAGCGTTTCTAGGGTTTACCCCGCGTTCCAGACACAATGGAACAGGTTTCAAAAGCTAACTCGGACATCTGTGCGATTTATGGCAATAAACGTTCAATTTAAATTAAACCGATTTAAACTATTTTCTAGGCGTTTTAATTTGTATCGGACAAACGGTAAATCCGATTGACACGAAATTTGAAACCTTACAATAATATCACATTACGGATCCGATGAAACTGGTTTCGTCGAAATCCGAGACTTTTTGAAAAATGGCTATTTTAACTCGCCAAATTATTATTAAAAACAATTCGATGCGTTTCGAACTCCTACGATCAAACGATAACTCCGATTGCTACGAAAATTGAAATCCGGTAAGAACTAACTATTACGGATCTAATGGAACTGGTCTCGTCCAATTCTGAGACTGTTCAAAAATTGACTAATTTCACTAGTCGATTAAATATTAAAATATTCAATTTTCACAAATTAACTTTTAAATCGATTATAAAAGTTCTAAAATATCGTTCTAACTCCAACATGATAAAATAAAATTTTACAAATTATTTTCAATCATATTTAACTCAATTTAATTATTTCCGTAATTTAACATATTAAATTATTGATTTAATTATCCAATTAAATCCAATTATTCAAAATAAAATTTATTAGACTTATAAATTTCACTTATTAATATTTAAAATTAATTAAATATTCAAATTTTAATTACTTAAAATTCTGGGTCGTTACAGTTTGTATCATCAACTTTGATTGTAGATATCGTATTAGATGTTTTATACTAGATGGTTTAGTATTCCGCATGCTAGGATAGGCATGGATGTTAGATTTTATATATGCTTGCTTGATTTGATTGTTAGCATTTGAATTGATAGTTTATGTTGGATGGTTATTAGGCATACGGGATAATTTGGTTGGGTATAGCATTCTTGTTTGATGATTGCTATATATGATGTGGTATAGTTAATGATATGAGTTGTATATATATCTTTGTTACAGTAGAATTTTTTAGACTTAGTTGTCCAAAGGAGTTTCTGCTAAATTTTCCAAAATCTGATAAATTTTTTGAAGGCCAATGGATTAGGAGACTTCTCCTTTGCTTTATGATTTTGGGGACGAATTTCTTTTAAGGAGGCCCGAAAATGTGATTTTTTTACGTACGTCCGAATCAGGACCCGAGTCTACTTCCGTTGAGTTTGGATTGATATTCCGAATTAAAATGAGTACAAGGTCGCTATATTTTGAGATAGGATGATCCTATAGCGAAAACGGTCTCGAAATACGCAAAATTAGCCTAGCATAGTCCCAGAAAGAGACGTGGTTAGTGCCATTGGAACCGGAAAAATAAGATGATGTACGTAGATGGATTTCGTGGCGATCGAATGAGTCGTATGATCATAGAAACTCGAAACGCGTATCTGTTTATTTAAGAATTCAAATAAATGGAATATAATATCATTATATAAATCTCAAATCTGAATATTACCTCCATTTTACAATTTCCATTCACTGTTCATTCTTGAAGCTTGAAAATCATGGCTTCCTCCTCTTAAATCATCTTCAAAAAATAATACTCAACATCCGCTGAAAGATAAATTGCGAGACCATATTCGTTGAGATCGTATGGATGAGAGCTATGTGATGACCACGGTGGAATTTTGATTGGTCATCGTTCATCAAGACCGACCTCTTCTTGGCCGACCTTGTGTTAGAGATCACCAGAGATTAAGGAGGAAATAAGAGAACGGGAAGTACCATTGGATCTCCTCGACGATGCGCACCTTTACGTTAAATTTGAGCATGGCCGAACCATCCTTGCAAAATGCATTCACAAGCATGAATTTTTGATCAACTTGCCTATTTTCGTGTATGAGGTGTAGAGAGATGATTTGGTGAAGACGGATTGCGTTTTCATTGAGTATTGGCCAAGAAATCGATGGGAGATGGAAATGGGATTATGTTCGTGTTCCTATAATGTACAAGTCCAGACAATTCCAAATTGAAGAGGAAGAAGGGTTAGTGAGATAATTATGGTAATTTGCTATTTGATTTGGATAATTAATTATTTTAAGATTCACTTATCTTATTTTGACAATATCTTTTGCATAAGAGGTCCATTTTGGACACCGTTTCTTACATTGCGCTCGTAATGGTAAGATCTACATTTTGACACTAATTTGGATAGATTTTGGCTAAGGCGAGTAATATTGCCTCTCAGTTTACTATGATTGGTTGTTTACTGTTATATTGACGCTTGGGAATGATTTTTGGTCTTTAAATGTGATATTATTATATATATAGCAGCTATATTTTTATAAAAGAACAGATAGTTATTTTCAAATGATTTATAAAGAATATCACTTATTTTCCATTGTCGTGCCATAGTTAGGGAATTATTAGATTAGATCTATTATTGATGTTATTTCACACATTAATCGATATGGATGGATTGTTATGTTGTACGTATGAAATTTTGGATGGATGTATGGTTATTTGGATGTATGGATGTATAAATGCATGTTTGTTTATTTGTCATGTTTGTTATTTGGTTGTTTTGGTTGAAAATGCTGATTAGCGATGATTTGGTTGTAGGTAGCATCTTGTACGTTGGAGTTCTACATAAGCAGGGATTTAATGAACGAGATGAGCAATAGAAGAGGATTTGGGATACATGCTGAGGGACCTTGATTTCAAATTGGATGATGTCGGAAATTTCCATGTGGTCTATACTTAACTGTTTGGTTCAGTGCAAGACCAAGATGGATGGTATTGACCATAGTATAGTGGTCAATGTCCATCGCTGTTGTTGATTGCTATTTGGCCAATACGTTGCTTGGACGTCGATGAGATATCATGGTGAGTGATGTGATCGTTTGTTCATCTGATCGGTTTAGAGATTGGATTCTATTACCCTACGATGAATGATATTGATGGTAAGGCAGAGATGTAGTGCTTTACTTAGTGATTTTGATGGTGAGGCAAGGAAGTGGTGCTTTAACCTGGTAGTCATATACTGCAGATAGTGACTCGATGATATATGGAGCAGGCTTTGGGATGATGATTCCGGACTGTGTGGATCATGCTAGATCTCGGGCTTTGGAAGGCATGATAGTAGTGTTCTCCGATTGGGACCTCAGGCAGAGAGCAAGATCGAGGATGGTAGCTCGGATTGGTGCGAGGTTATGCATAGTGGACTGGGTTGAGTGTTAGTGCTCATGCCTAGAAACTATAGTGAACCGGTAGGGTTTGAATTCATATCGAGTGAGTAGGGCTCGATGGATGTGTTTATGCCTAGGGAAGGCTGATGACTCAGAGTGTTCTGGTTATGTTCAGAGCAGGGGCATTATATGTGGGTGATATCCGAGGACTGGTAGCGATGGTCATGTACCCTGGACTGCTCTGTGAGGGTCTAGGTCTTATGGTACAGAGGTATCACAGGGACAAACGTGCGGGGTTTCAAACCTGAAAGTACGGTGGAACACAATCGATAACTGGGATTTCCACCAGTCCTTGACAGATGTTCATACGAGTCATCATATATCTGGCACATTGGGTGACAGTTAGTACTGTTAGATGGATGCTATGTTAGTTATGGTTATTCACTAATCACCTGTCACCCTAGGGATGCCACTCTAGGTAAGTATTATGGTAAGGATACATAAATGCCTTGACTTGACTTAGTGTGGAGTAGGTATGGATGGAGATACCTAAATACCCAATGTTTACTTAATATGGAGTAGGGATTGTAGTGAAGATACCTAGGTACCCAAATACATACTGAGTATAGTATACCTTTTTTACGATGTTATAGAGTGGCATATTACTTATGTTAATGTGCTGACTCTGTGGTTGCAGAGACATGTCAGGTACACTTTATATACCCTCTGTTTCGTTTATTATCGACTTGTATTGTATTTTGAGATTTGACATAACTTACACCAGGTTGTTGTCTGGCTCGAGGTTTTATGCTTTGCTTCCTATTATCTCGGGTACTCTTAAATGAGTAAATTGGAAGCAGGTGGATGATTATGGAATTCTATAGATGGACCAACTGGAGGTGGCGGTTATCTATACTTATATGTGCATTTATTATATTTCCGCTGTGTGACACTGTGGAGCCTTGATAGTGTTGATTTACTATTATAAGATAATGTACCAGTTGAATTTACTTTCCCATTGTATAAACTCTATTATGGTGTTCTATAACTTTATGGATCTTTATTCAGATGATTAATTCACATTGTTATTATCATCTCTTTTTTTATAGCTGTGTTGATTATTATATTATTTTGATGCAATGTGACATTTGCAACATGTAATTTGGTTATTTGATGCTTCTTTTTCTTCTTTTTCACTCTTTTCTCTTCTATTTCTTCATCTTATTTCTTTTTATTTCCTTTAACTACCATTCAGCACCGTCGGTGTAGGGTGGTCGTTAAATAGTATTCAATTTCTGTCTTTAGTTAGTTCCTTTAAGCTCCTATCAGTCATTTTCTAACATAATAGACCGGTCTCTAGATTTGATTCTCCTCACAAAACAATGCGGCACTTATAACATGTATCGACATGTCTAAGTAGATATATAAATCTTGGTGATCCATTGGCTTTGATAAGATGGGAGGTCTCTTCAAATGGTTCACCAATGCATGGAATGCGTCTTTACAATCCTGTGTCTATTCGAAATTCAGTTTATCGGTAGCTCTATCAAATAAAGGGATGTAGCCAAAATTTCAACTTAAATGATGAATCGATGCTCCTAGATTCAATTGAATCATTGTATGGATCTGATAGGAATCAAGAGAAAATAACCACTGTTTGTTTTATTATTTTGATTTTGATATTTGAATTTTTAAGCCCTGAGAGTATCTATTTTTGACCATGATAGGATTGAGAGGGCAGAATAGAAGAAAATTGAATTTTGATATGAAGAATAGTAATGACAAGAATGAAAGAAGATTTTATTTTAAGGAAAATATTGAAACCTTTCAATTCCCTCCTCGAAATTCTTCCTTGTTTAATTCATTATTATATCTCATAGAATCCTCTTCCCGTTCTTCATATTTTGATGGAAAATAGAAATAAAGAGAAAAAGGCAAAAAAAACATTCCATATATAAGATTTTTGTGAGTCATAAAAAAGAGAGTAAATGATGGAGTTTATTTCCTTCCATTAATTGTTTTCTTTTGACTTTCAATTAACAATTGAAACTCTCTACCCTCATCATGCAAGGCTTGCCATAAAAGAGGCATGTGGGCCTCAAAATTATTGCAAAGCCGTCTACCAATTACCTGTTTTAATATTTTTTAAATATCCTATCGATATTATATATGGATTTATGTGTTTGTAAATTTATATATGCAGTTTGTCAAATACTAATGTTATTCAAACAATTCGAACAAAATTTTGAAATTAATATTTCATAAATATTTATTAATTTAATTAATTTATAGCATTTATAAATTAAGTAAATTATGTGGTTTTCAAAGTATTCATCATCATGATTGAGCGACTCAAATGTGTAAATTCAATTAGCGATTAATTTTGAATGGATTGAATATTAATGTTCACATGTCACCTTAGCTAATGGTCTGACTTTTTGGCTAAATTCTTCATTCACGTATATTTTTGGTAAAATCCAAGTTTATTTAGTATAAAGTAGTACAAGACAATAATGATTATTTCACCAATTTTCTTCATCAAAACTATATCACATTTGGACCTCTGAAATTTGGTTATGGTTCCAACATCGTCCAAATCTGCCTTAAATAGTCCAAATAGAAAATCTTTGGTTTTGTAATAACTATTATTAGTAATTGTACTACTCTAGCTGGAGACTTTGACTTTGAATTGATTACAATTGACCATGATACTAAGCTCTTATAATTAAGTAGTCGAATTATCCGCTGAATAGTTTTTCACTTCAAATGCTTCAAATCATACCCAACTGTAGTAATTCGATGGATGTCATGCCATGATTTAACTACATTCAAAGTGAGGTGTCCATATTGAAGTTCAACAGTATTCTTCAGTTCGAAGAACTATGTAATATCACCGCTTTGAGATTCCCTATTTGACCTAATTGTTGAACTAACTAAAATTCTGCATTGTGTAGGTTTTAATTTATCAATTAATGATTATTACGATGCATAATACTTGGCCTAAAAATGAAGATGTTACTCCACTTAAGAAGGCAATGATTTTGATAATTAGCTTACGGAAGTTACTAATATAACATCATTTGCGTTGATCTATCAGCTTTGCACATGATAACATTCAAGAGAGATTTTCTTATCATTTATTCTAATCTTGGATGCCGATTAGCTAAGGCATTGACTGACCTTTAACAGTTTAACTTTTTTATTCGAATGATAATTGGCTAGAAATTTAATTATGAAATGAACATTAAACATATGTCTGTATGTATAAGTGTGTGTATGTACAGGATCATGACCAACCTTGAACGGTTTAATTTTTTGTTAAGTTAACATGTTGATGTTTTATTAGCTTTTCAAAGCTTTTAATAGTTTGGTATATAATGAATGTGTATCTCATATGAAGTATTCATTAGCCTTGTAAAATCTTACTAGTCTATTATCTTTTCTAGTGGTTGGACTAAAAGACTTCAGTTTGTCTTTGTATTATTAAGTCTATTCAGTGCATATTAACATAATCGAGTGATAGTGCCCTCACAGATTAGTTTTATGTATGTACAATTTTTTGTTCTTTGGTGTATTTTATTTGGTGTTGTAATTGTTGTTTATGTTTTCTCCATGGTACAAGTGCGTAGTTTTTATTATGTAAAGTAGCACTTTTTTGGCTTTTATCATATTTTCTACATTTTTTATTAATAAAATATTAATTTTGGAGAAAAAACGGGCTAGCAATTTAATTATTAAATGAAAATCCAATATTGGGGTGAGTGTGTATGTGTGTCTATATGTATGTGTGTGTGTATTTGTAAGTAAAAAACATGCCATGAAATCCAAATTAAATGCAATGGTTGATTTAAGTATAATTTTATAAGTTGTAATATTTTGCTAATAATTCTTGTAGTCAAATTAATATTATTTACCTTTGTGCTTTTCTGGTATAGATTATAGTTTTGATTAGAATAATAATACTTAATCAAAGTAAAGTACTTATAAAGTTATAGTTTTATGATATAGGTAGGCAAGTAAACTATAACTTTTATGTCTTATCCATAGATAACTTGCGATGTTTGCTTGGTACAATATTTTAAGAGTGTTCCTTATATAATGGATTGTATACTTTGCGAATTGTATATAATATAGTCATAATAAAATCATACTGCGGGATTATGTCTTCAAAACGATTGACTAGATAAAAATATTGTTATGTTATACGTAGCATTAGGCCAAGAGTTGCAAGGTGTACCTAGGGATTCAATCGTTGAAATGTCAGATTTATGTAAAGTGCAACTTATTTAATATCATTAAATTTTAAGGATTGCACAATGCATTTTTTAGTAAAGAGTTCATTATGGCCTTGTAGAAGGGATTTCCTTTTCCATACTTTGACAATTTTAAAAGGGAAGCAAATGTATGTGGGTGGTTGTATCTTAGACACAATAGGGATGAAGAAAGTGAATATTCACCTCTTCAAGAAGAGATATCGAAAATGGGAATTGTATGAAATACTAAACGATATTTAATATGGAATGATAAATGTGATTTCTATTCCACTTGTGTTTTCATATAGAAAATCATTTTCTATAAAAGCTATTTCTGTTAGTTTAACATATTTAACCGAAAAATCTAGACTATAAAATAGTTATAATAAAAGAAATAAATATCCCATAATAGTAGTTAAGTTAAGCTTCATATTTCACGTGTTATTACATTAATGGGAGAAATAGCGGGAACATGCCATATAATGCTTACCAGTTGATGGATCAAGCTACAAAAAACATTTTTTGTAAAGATTCAAATATTATTTATAAAATAATAAGTGTTGTCTGTATTAATTAAAAAATAGATATAGTATTATTTCTGCATGAGTACTGCGGGTATTCATTATAAATAAAACTATAATAATGGTATTTGATATGATAACAAATGATGCATTAGAAAATATAGAACCGTCTGAAATTTTAAATTACATTGAAATTATAGACTAAGCCACAGTTTTGAGAAATAATTCTTTAAATGTATGATTATGAATTATATGATACTAGTGAATTGTATCTCAAAAGATTAAACGAAAAAAGCCTATTCAGTGAGAATTACATGATAATTGGTGAATTCCTAGAATCGATACAAATAGATAAATGCAATCATATGTCTAATGATACTAAAATGATTCCATACGCTTCGTTAAATTCACTGATGAATTGTCACAAACAAGAATATATTTATTTGATACACGTGTGGTACATATATGATAAGTTCATAGAATATAAAGCGGAAGTAAACAACATAACTTACAAAAGAAATTAAAACCACTCGATTTGATTGAATAAGTGAGTCTACTGGAAAGGAATTCCAAATGTACTTGAAAAATAATATTCAATTTCAAAATCAACTCTTTCATATGATACATAATGATGTATCGATAAGTAGTGATCGACCTTTGTTGGACAATGTACGGTTAATGATGAGTGAAATTGAGTTAGCTTCTTTTCCTAGAGATATGTAGTTAAGAGTAATTACGTAAGATTAAATTTAATTTCTTACAAAATAAAGTTTATAAGATCATACAAGATAAGATTTGATGAATCATCCCATACATATCTTAGGTTAAGAAAATGACAGGTTTTGTGAGTCTAGAGACTGCCTAGAATACTTATTCATGACGGGTACTGTAACATCCCCTATCTTGATGTCCAAAGCTAAGCGCTATTGATGATGCAGCCATCTACAATATTAGCTTCTGACGATAAAATATGGTAATGTTAATGGTATTCATAATATCTGAAGCACATTAATATGAAACAAAATCATAGATTTCAAAAATAAATTTTATAATTACATTTCACAAATTCATGTTTCATATCCAATTACATAATCCCAAACGTTTCCAACGCATTGATCAAATATAATTATTACAAAATACGCAAAGAGCAACATATGAGGATGCCCTCTTGGATGATCAGAGTAATAAATAGACAAAAACTATCTTAATACTTCACAGCGGAAACAAAAACATAACAACTTCTAAATAGCTAACGTCAACTACCTCTCGTCTCCGTAAGCTTTATTCGTCCACCTAATAAAACCTGTGGTCCTCAACTCTCAACCTACTCAAATCAAGTTTGAGCACTCGAAAGTTTACAGGGAAAAACATAAACTTTGAGTTGGACAAAAATCCTGGTGTGAATAATACTATACATCTCCGTTATCTGATATAAAGTGAGACCACGCCGCTTAACGGAACGGGTTTACCCTCACTAATATCCCTTTTTAAAAACGTATCCTTTGCAAATCAATATCATATAGCCAAACTGATTAAAACAATAATATCTCTATCATGTAAGTATATAAATTGGGTAATCATGGACAGTCTATCCGAACGCTATAGTTTTGTTTGGCTGACTACTAACCTTTGGCTGACTCGGGCCTACTAGACAAAATAAACAAATAATCTAACTTTTGTTAGATACTCTCTTAGATGGTCTATCCCTAACTTACTTCTCCCAGTGTCAACCGATCCTAATGGTTTTGCGGGCTCACCAATAACCTATCTCTACTTTGTATATTCCTTTTTGTGTGTCACATCATTTTAGTCTAACCTATGACAAAGCCCTACAAAGTGGAATTTTGGACTAATATTAGCTAGGGCGTACTAATATCTGAGTCATTTACTTAGGGTTAACTGCCTTATTAAGTTTTCCTTAAAAAACATTTCTTTCAACTTGATTTAACATTTTAAATCATTCTTAGACAAGGAAAATATATTCTATGCTTTACTCAAATCACTTTGCCATGTTGCATATACTTTACCCAAAACAATGTTTATGAAAGCATTCGATACTTTTGAAAGCATCCCTTTTCGAAACCATTGGAAGTACCACTTTCGTAACTGTAATGACCCTAACTTTTAGTAACATTATTTAGGATATTTAATTAACTAAATTAAATAAATAATGTGATGGTTAGGGAATTGAGATTTGTGATTAATAAGAGTAGCTATGCCATGTTAATGAGTAAATTAAAATGAGCTAACATGAATTAAAATAGACAAGGGTAATAGGAAAGGGCATAGTTGGGAAAAGATCATTCTTATACCCTAAACCCTTAGGAATTAATTAACATATTCATTGCTAAATCAATGACAAAGTAGAGGCCGGCCACCATTAGTAAGAAAAAGGAAGATAAACAAGAAAGGCTAAGGAAGAAGATTAATCAAATCAAAGCAATTCAAATATAAAACTCCTTAATCTCAAAGCTTAGGTGAATAATGACTACGTCTCATTTTTATAATTGTTTTCGGCTTTTAGGATAATTCGAATTTATTTGCAATGTTGTGCCATGATTTTGAAGGATAAAATGTTTATATATGCTTGATGATGATTTATGCTTAGGTTTAGGTTTTATAAGATGTTTTATTATCAAACGCTATTAAATGACATCCAAATGCCTTGCAATTTTAGATATATATATATCAAAAACGATATTTTAGAGATGGGTTTCAATTTTCATAATTTTCTGAATTTATGTGGATTTACTATTAATTTTCCAGTGAAGAAAAAAATTATTTGGGTTTAAAATAATTTACGGTTAAATTGTTTGTATTTTGGGTCTGAAATTAATATATGTTGGAAAACAAAGTAAAAATGTTTTTTTGAATTTTTGTACAATTTTTCTAAATGTTTCAATAGATATAAAAAATTATTTAAGGTAAAGGACTTAAATGTTTTATATATTTATAAAAGGAGAAGGGTTCAAATTATTTTTTTCCAAAATATTAGCAGCACTTTTATAAAAGAAAATTAGAAACCAATCAAGTTTTGACAAATAAGGCATGTTAGTTAAGAAGATTACCTTAAAAGACTAAAAATCAATTTAAACATGCTTTTTACATGCTTCACCACTTTCGACGCCTCCTTTCGACACCTTACTTCCGCCTTCATCGCCATCAAAACCAATGCGCCTGGTATCAATAGTTGGTACGTTACGAAATTGATAAAGGCGGAAGGTATGAAATCGAGACAATGGGTTCCGATAGGGACGAAACCTTAGTTAGCTTTCAAATGAAAAAGCGCCTACTTTGCTTTTGAAAGGGATGCTTTCGACTTGTTTAGATTTCGATTGGGTCAAATGGTTTGAAAGGAATGGTTTTGAGTGGGTTACACCTTTTATTTTAAGTTAATCTTTCAAAGGGTCGAAACCCCTAGATGCCGCTTTTCATACATTTCGAAGTCAATGTATTCGGAAGGTATACTTTGTTTTAAAATCCCGCCACTTCTCCAATGCTTTTAGAAGGGTTGTTTTTGATATCATTACTTCTTTACATAGGAATAACTTTCGAAAGAGTGCTTTCGACAAAAATATTTTATGAACCTTTTGCTCTATTGAAGGTAGAACCCAATGGTTTCGAAAGGTTCGAAAGGAAAGGTTTTCCAATGTTCTTGTAAGGCAATGTTTAAGTGTTTTAATGATAGGATGTTTAAAGTTTTAAAGCTTTCGAAGGGATGGTTTTTCAATGGTTTGGAAATGATGACTATGAATGGTTTCGAAAGCGTTTGTTGTGGCCTTTGCCCAAGGCTTTACTTGTTTTCGAAAGGGGTATTTTCAATGGGTTTGGAAGGGGTACTTTCAAAGGATTAAATGTTTTCATCAACAAAGGTATGTGTAAAGTATATATAACATGGAAAGGTGATTTGAGTAAAGCACAGAGTATATATTTTCCTTGTTTAAGTTTGATTTAAAGGTTTGAATCATTTTGAGAATAAAAGGTGTTCAAGGGAAATTAAAGGGAAGATTACCCTAAGTAAAATGAATTGGATATTTGTATAGCAGATGGGACTGGTATAGGGTCACGCCCTATACATTAGCTATTAGCCCAAGCTAATTTTGTCCGTAATTCTAGTGGGTAGGGCTATGTTATAGGCATGACTAAAATGATGATTACACACAGAAGGGAATATATATTTGTATAGAGGTGTGTTATTGATGAGCCTACAAAACCATTAGGATTAGGTCACGTTGCTAGATGATAAGTTAGGGACATACTGTCCAGAAGAGGAGCATCTAATAGATGTTAGATTATTTGTTCATATAGTTTGGTAGGCCTAAGTCAGCCAAAGGTTATTAGTTAGCCAAACAAACTATAGTGTTTGGATAGATGGTTCATTTGTTACCTGATATGTATGTTTAAATGATAATGCTTTAAAATTTTAACTAGTTTTGGCTGCAGGATTATAATTGCAAAAGATATATTTAAAAGGATATTAGTGATTGGGAAACCGTTCCGCTAAGCAGCATGGCCGCACTTAATATTAAAAAAGCGAGATGTATAGTATTATTCACACCAGGCTTTATGTCTGACTCGAAGTTCATGTTTTTCCCCTTAAACTTCCAGGT
The DNA here is from genome assembly GCA_030765085.1 of Allium cepa. Classification (NCBI taxonomy): domain Eukaryota; kingdom Viridiplantae; phylum Streptophyta; class Magnoliopsida; order Asparagales; family Amaryllidaceae; genus Allium; species Allium cepa. Next base: position 346,004,384 of record CM060937.1, read on the forward strand.
GCCCAAAATTGATTTGAGTAGGCTGAAGGTTGAGGATTTTCCGGTTTTAGTAGGTTGGCGAATAAAGCTTCCGGAGACGAGCAGATGGTTGACAGATAACTATTTAGGAGTTGCTATTTTATTTTGTTTGATTCCGCTGTGATATATTATGTCAATTATGACTATATAGTACTCTGGTCAACCAAGGAGGCAACTTCATATATCACTCTTGGCGTATTTTGTAATAAATATATTTGATCTGAACCTGGGAAACGACTAGGATTATGTAATAGAATATGAAACATGTTTTGTGAAATGTAATCAGAAAAGTTGTTTTTGTGAAATTTGTGATTTTGTTTTATATTTGTGTGCTTCTGATATTATGGATACCATTTATATTACAGTGTTTGGTTACCGGAAGTTAGTACTATGGATTACTGTAGCATCCATAGCGCTTAGCTTTAGGCCTCCAGATTGGGGATGTTACAGCTTGGTATCAGTGCTTAGGTTTATGAAAAACTTTAAACTAAATTGCTTTTTGAAAACATAATCCTAAGAAATTAATGGTAAGATCTAGGTAAAAGATAACACTATGGTAATGTACTTGTACTATATATAAGTATACGCTATATCTCTATTCTCTTATCTCTCTTAGGTTATTCTTATGTATCTCACGGGGCTTGAATTCAAGTATGGATGACAAAAGTGGAAGAGTGAATCTTGGGGGAAGCACCACAACAAATGGAAATGCCGGACTGAATACGAGAAGGAGCCAAGGTCAGGCACAAGTTGGGAACGTTGGCGCTGGAGTACCATAAGTGGATATGGGAGATATGTATTAGTTTTTCATGAATATGATACAAGCTGGAATTGCTGCTAGTCTGGTTGGAGGAAATGCTGGAGTAGGAGTTTAGGAAGCTTTGGTGGTCAAAAATTATGTTATCCTGAGCAAAGACTATGTTAAGCTTAGAGGGAAGCCATTTATTGGAATAGAGAATGCTATTGAGGTGGAGTGCTGGTTGTTGCATTATGAGCGATTCTTTGCAGACTTGGGACTCATTGATGAGCAGAAGTGAAGGATTGCTTCGAGACAGCTTTAAGGAGTAGCTTTATTTTTATGGAATAGTGTGACGACTAGAGTGGATAAGGAAATGATGACGTGGGCTGAGTTTAACAGGAGGTTTCAGGAGAGTTTCATGTCTGTGATGGCGCAGTCTCCTTTGCTCAGAAAGGTTGCTGAGTTAGAGCAGGGAGAGATGACTGTGTTGAATTATGCTAGAAGGTTTGAGGAGTTGGATAGGTATGGATTTGCCACTGTAGATACCGTGATGAAGAGAAATGAGAATTTTATCAAGGGATTGAAGCCTGAGTTGGCCAGGGCCATAGTACTTCATATTAGAGATCCTTGTGATGTTGTAGTGGAGTTGACGTTGGGACATGAGGAGATGCTTATTTCTCTGGAAAAGAATCAGGCGAAGGATGTCCAGGTAGGGCAGAGTCAGAAGAGGAAGTTCTTTTATAAGAAGGATGCTCAGAAAGGTGGGGCTGTGAAGAAGGAAAGTCGGTGTTTGTTTGTTTCAAGTGCGATAGGAAAGGACATTTTGCAAATGAGTGTCGTACTACAAAAGGCAAAGGAAGTGATCGGGAAGAAGAATATTAGATGCTTCAACTACGATCAGATGGATCATTATAAGAACCTGTGCAAAAAGCCTGCTGAGGATGGAAAAGGCAAAGTATTTGCATTAGAACCTGCTGCATAAGGACCAACAGCTTGAGAGAAAGGAAAAGGAGTGTTGGGAGGTACGCTTCAAATCCATGGTATGTCTATTAGCATTCTTTTTGATACTTGTGCATCACATTCTTTTGTATATCATTTTTTGGTAGATAAGCTTAATCCAGAAACCACACACTTAGTTACTTCCACAAGAGTTGCAAATCCAATAGGAGGGTATGCGATGCTTAGGATGAACTGTGACCACATAGATTTTGATTTGTTAGGTCAAACCTTTGTGTGCAGTTTGCATGTATTTATCTTTATAGGGTTCGGAATGATTTTTGGTATAGATTGGTTAAATAAGTATGATGGTAGGATAATTTTCCATGATAGGAAAATATCGCTTAGACACCCTGAATGTAGTTGTCGGATTGTATATACCGTAGGAAGCCCTAATTGTGAGGTGAATGCTTTGTTGGGTGTTGTGGAGTTGGAAGAAGAGTTGAACTGAGTTTTCATGGTTAGAAAATTTGCAGAAGATTTTGAGCCTGTTGTAGGATTGCCACTGAAACGAGCCATTGAGTTTTGAATAGATTTTATGCTGGGAGCAGAACTAGTGAGTAGGCCGCCAAGCAGAATGACACCTGCAGAGATGAGACAGTTGAAGGAGCAGTTGGTGGATTTAGAAGTCAAGAGTTTCATCAGACCTAGTAGTTCACCTTGGGGAGCTACCGTAGTGTTTGCTAAGAAGCCGGACGGATCATTGAGGTTATATATTGATTATCGTAACTCGAATGAGAAGACGATAAAGAATCGATATCCATTGCCTAGAATTATCAATTTATTCGATTAGTTGAGTGGAGCCATGACATTTTCTTGGTTGGATTTAGTAACAGATTTTCATCAGCTTAGAGCAGCAGAGGGTAGCATTCCTTTGAAGGCGTTTAGAACCAGATATGGATCGTATGAATGGTTAGTGATGAAGTTTGGACTGACTGATGCACCAGCATTCTTTGTAGATTTGATGAATTGAATCTTTCAAGAGCACTTGGACAGGTTCATATTGGTTTTCATAGATGATATTTTGATATAATCTAAGGATGAAAAAGAGCATGAAGTTCATCTTAGAGTGGTGCTTAAGACGTTGAGGCGGCATCAACTGAAGGTGAGGTTTTCAAAATGTCATTTTTGAAAGAAGGAAGTAAGTTTCTTGGTCATATAGTCTCGAAGAAAGGGTTGTCTTTGACCCGACTAAGATTGAAGCGGTAAATGATTGGAAAAGATATGAGATAGTGATAAGATAAAGAGTTTTCTGGGATTGGCTGGATATTATAGGAGGTTCACTAAGGATTTTTTACGGGAAGAATTCCAGAGCTAGAAACATTTATTGACTCATGCACCTGTACTAGTTTTTCTGGAGGGAATCATCATTTGTTAGTTTATACAGATGCGTGTGAAATTGGGTTAGGAGCTATGTTAATGCAGAGAGGAAAGTTATTACCTATGCTTTTTGACAGCTTAAACGTCATAAGGTTAGATATCCAATGCATGATTTGGAGTTAGATGCGATGATTTTTTCACTGAAGTTGTTGAGACATTACCTTTTGGTAGAGCGATTTGAGTTATATATGGATCATAAGCCATTGAAGTACTTTTTGTTCTTAGAAGGAGTTGAACATGAGACAGCATAGATGGTTAAATTTTATTGCTGCTTATGATTTTGGGATTGAGTGCACACTAGAGAAAGGTAATGAGGTTGTAGATGCACTTAGCAGAAAACATAAGAATGCAGTGTTGGTAATGATAGTAGAGTGGAAAGATTTCTAAGCGTTGTCGACTTACAGAGTGCAGTGGAGATCTAAAGCTGGGTCTAGTGGAGGATCTATCGTGTTGTATTATTTAGAAGTTTGAACGGTGATGATCGAAAAGATTACTACTAAAAAGGGGGAGGATCCAGTATTGGTTGAATGGATTAAAAATTAAAGGAAGGAACGGAGAGCGATGGTTTCAAGGATTTTAGTCTTGACTAGAATGGGTGGTTAACAAAGAAAGGAAGATTGTGTGTTATGAATGTGGGAGACATTAGGAAAGATGTTCTGGAAGAATGCCATCGTTCGAAATTCACTATTCATCCAGGAGGAGCTAAGTTGTATCAAAACATGAAGTGGAGTTTCTTCTGGGAAGGAATGAAGAAGGATGCAGGCTTATGGGTAAAGCAGTGTCTGAATCGCCAATAAGTAAAAGCCAAACATTAGAAGCCAAGTAGGTTGCTTTAGCCATTGGATATTCCGATATGGAAGTGGGATTCTATTTCTATGTACTTTATAGACTAGTTGCCAAGATCAAATAGAAGAAATGAAAGTATATGTGTCATAGTGGACAGATTAACCAAGGGTGCCCATTTCATTCCAGTTAAGTCAACTAGGATGACACCTGTTTTGGCTAAGTTATTTATGAAGAATTTGGTTAGACTGCACAGAATTGCTAGTAGTATAGTAAGTGATGGAGATTCCTTGTTCACTAGCGAGTTCTGGAAGAGTCTATAAGAGATGTTAGGAACCAAGCTCTAGAAGAGTACCGCTTACCATCCACAAACCGATGGGCAAACCAAAAGAGTTATCAAAGTCTTGGAGGATTTGTTAAGAGCTTGTATATTACATTTTGAGGGGATCATGGGATGACAAGTTATCAGACTAATATATAGAGTGGCACCGTTTGAAACTTTGTGTTAAAGGCCGAGCAAATCTCCAGTTTGTTGGTTAGAGACCACGGATAGGTTGGTTCTTTTTGAGATTTAGTAAGAGAAGCTGTGTAGAAGATTGAGTTGATTCGAGGTAGGATGAAAGGAGCTCAGTCTAGGCAGAAGAGTTATGCAGATAGAAGAGAGAAAGACTTTGAGTTCTCCGTTGGAGATCATGCTTTTATTTAGGTGTCATCGATGAAGGGTATGATCAGATTTGGAAGATCTGGGAAGTTGGTACCAAGGTTCGTAGTGTTGGATCGATTTCACCATAGAGGGTGGGGGTTGAATAGGGTGATACTGATAATAATAACAATTAATGCAGATATATATAATAATTGCTACATAGATAATAACGTAATAATATAAGAAGAAATAGAACAACAAAGATTAACCCAGCTTCGGAAAAACCCTGCCTAAGAGCAACCACCAAGGTTTCTACTAGAAATTAAGTAGTTAGACGCTTACACATAAACTTGCGACAGCTGCTAATGACGAACCTAACTCTACGCTCTAAACCCTACCACAACTCAGCTACTGAGTTGCGAATTCTCGAACTACAACATAGTAGTTCATAACCTAGTCACAAGACTAGAATTTTACAAAAGTTTAAAAGAAAATTAAAAAATAAACTAAACAAAACAAAAAACAAAACCTTATTTAATATTTTAAGCCCAGAATCATATATAAAGGCCGAACCCAAAATAAGAAATCCCCTTTATTTCTTTTCTCTGTGCAAAACTTCGGCTAATCCTTTTGTTTCTTCGTTCCTTTTCAAATGCTAGAGTTCTGTGATGAAGTCACCACTTTTTTCGATTTGATTGCTTATATGGTTTCTTTCTTCAATTTTCTTCGAACGCTTCCTCAATTGAATCTCTGACTTTATTACTTGCGGTGGCTTCAAATGTCGAGCTTGAATGATTCATGCTTTGAATTGGTACATACTTTACCTTTTTCGATTCATACCTATACTCGACTTGGTTCGAGTTCCAAATTTGTTTTTGATTTACAAGAATGCTCTATTTTTTCTCGACTCGAATGCTTTTCTAACGATAATGTTACTGGGTTTTATAGGGAACAAAAACCTATATGATCGTTTCTTATATTTGTATTTGAATTCTTCAAACATTTGATTGGCCGTTCGATTACGGATTGAATGCTTGTCATAGTTCTTTTACTTATTTATCTCTGAATTTTAGCTTGACTTGCTTTGGGTTAGTTCCTATAACTTCGGCATTTGAATATTGTGACCTTAGTTTTCTGCTATGACTTTGGCGTCGTTAATTTTTGAAATATACCCGACTTCGACTTGTTCAATTATTTTTACCCTGATTGACTTAACTGCTTGTACTGGTTCAACCTGCTATTGTTTTGATTTTTTGAAAATTCTGCTTCGTATAGACTGCTAGCTTTTGACTTGTTTCAACTGCTTCTTTGGTTGATTATCTCCATACATAGATACATACATATATGTATGTATATATGTGTGTGATTGACTTGACTGTAATTTTATCAATTTGTGGCCATTCACATATACTTTTGACTGATCTGGTTCTAGCAGTCTTCATGCGTGAGCATTTATATTCTGGTTTTGTCTTGTATGGTTCCACTTGAATAGCTTCGAGTTAAATCGTACAGTTGCATGTCTCTATTGTATATCTGGACTTGGAGTCTCCTTGTTTCGTATGTACGCACTATGTATATACATGTATATATGTATGTTGTAGCTTGATTTTAGAGTGGTCTGCGTATCCAGGGTATGTTTTATGTGGTTCCTTTGTGATTTGCACTCCTGTATATATGCACTGAAGTATGGTCTCAATCATGTTTATGTTCTTTGTATGCATATATCTGGTTCATGTTGTTATTTTATTTAACTAGTGCACTATGTATTCATGGATTCACATCTGGTTCCATATGTTGTTGATGACTTTATACAATGTGCACTTGTTATTTTCTTAAGTCTGGTCACTTTAGTGGCGATTGAAGTCTACATTCATATTTTGGTCCATAGTTTGCTTTGAGTTCCACTTGAATTTGTCTATTTCAAGTGTGCATGTTGTACTGGTCTATTTGAGTTATTTGGTCTTGATACATGCCATTTCTGTGAGTCTGGAGCTTGTGACATGTCAGGTTGAGTTGCTTCTGATATGTACACATGTGTGAACCCTTAGAGTCTGGTTGGTGTGGCCCAGTGATACTGTTTGCTTGATTGAACATTGTATGGTGGTGTTGGGTTCCACTATTTAGATTGAGGCTGTTGTCATTTTTGTTTCATATACTGCCTCGTATTTGCTGTAACCTTTCATTTTTCCACTTTGTTTTAACTTCACTGGCATGGTCTTGTTCATTGATCTGGTCTGGTTCAATATTCAATATGGTTTTATTCATATTCATGTGTACTGATGTCTCTTGGCTGAAATTCGAGATGTTGAGGCAGTGCACATGTGTACGTGTACACATGTGTATATACAGGCTCTAGTGTATTTGAAACTTTGTGACATTTTTTCTTATTGCACCTGAGTTGAATCCAGCTTTGGCTCGGGTTTAACCTTGTGCTCACCTGTTCCTGTAGTCTTTACATGCAAGTGTATATCGGTGTGCACGACCATATGGCATGTACAGTAACATACTGTGTATGTCACAAGTTGTTCGTGTATGATGAATTCAAACAAAAATGATGACAAATAACCCAAATAACCAAGGCAAATAAAATTTTCAAACACACATTTTATCGTACACTGCACAATATTTCTCTTTCAATTTTACCGCGTCAATGTTTATTTTGCAGATAGCTCAGATGTTGGATTTAGGCTGGAACAGAGTTGAAGATAAATGCCAATGTTTGAGTGATATGTAGTGAGGTCAACATTGTAAATTGATGTTTGCAATGTAATTGAAATTGTATTGTAAATGAAATTGTGTGTATATAGTGAGAGCTCAAATTTGTACTATTCAAAATTGTAATAAAATATTTTTTTGAATAAATTATTCGTTTGAATTTAAATTCTATGTTATTTATTTTATTCAACAAATATTTATTTAACTATGTGAAAAATATAAGTAGTACAGTAACAAATACATTTAAATGAATATATGTTTACTGTCATCAAACAAAAATCATATACTAGCATATTCAACAATCTCCCCCTTTTGATGATAACAAATATATATTTAAAATTTAGAATTTATTAAATGTATTTTGTCATTGATGAACTCTATTAGCTCCCCTTATTTGAATGCTCTCTCTCTATAACAAAGCGCCCACTTCATGTACGCATGACAATAAATGAAAATATGCTAATGAACCTAGATAGGAATATGCAAATAAAAAAATAAAATATTTGACCTTTATTTGCCAGGGTCTTAACCTTTCTCTCCCCTTTTTGTTATCAGCAAAAGAGTAATAGTGTTAGAAAAATAGATATAAAGTGGAAGATATTAATACAACATCAATACCCAATCGAGTATAACTATTAAATTTCAATAAAAAATCAAACAAAATCATATACTTTGTTAGGCACATATTCCACTTTGGAGTGATAGGGATGACGTCGGCATATAGAACCATATATTTTTGTCTATTTGTGGTATATTTAAATCAGGAATTTGAATATCTACTAACCACACATAACCGTTAGGACTTTTAAATGAGATTAGTAGTACTCCCAATTTTTGTTTAAAAAAATGAATTTCAAGCATCTTTTAGCCGTGCATAACCGTGAGGACTTTTAAATGGAATTAGAATCAACTTGTCTATTTAATAACCAAATTTTATATGTGTTTCATACATGCATAACCGTAAGGACTTTTGAATGAGCATGAAAGCACGTAAACAAATATTCCAAGTAATTCACCCATGCATAACCAGGAGGAATTTTAAATGAGATTGAATACTTTGGATGTTTTTACTACAAAAAAATTAATAAAATAAAAAAAATAATTTCCTGCTTAAAATACCACATTTTGACATGCTATATTGGATTTTGATGAGTGACGATCGTTAGAAATATGATAGAAATAGAAATGGTCATGGAATTTTTACCAACAAAAGTTATTATAGATCTTGTTTAAATTTTTAAAGAAATTTACTAAATATACTGTCTCAAGTCATAATATATGATTAATATCAACACTCATCATTTATATTTCAGTCGCTATTTATCTTTTGATAATCACTAGGGCGTTAGATTAGTTAACATAGACATTTAAGATCAATATCAAAAATATAGAATCAAATTTCTAAAATGCCTAACCTGAGACGAAGTCGACAAAAACTACTTTCTGGAAGGGATTTTGTAAAAATGTCTGCCAGTTGAGAATCGGTTGAAATAAAATTTATGCTGATATTTTCTTTGGAAATATGATCTCTAATCTCTAATGAAATGATGTCTAACATCTATATGTTTCGTCCGTGAGTGATGTACAGGATTATTTGTGAGATCAATTGCACTTTTGCTATCACACATTAGTGGTACACATTTAAAATTTAGACTATAGTCTTGCAAAGTTTGTATCATCCATAAAATTTGAGTAGAGCAACAACATAGAGCAATATACTCCGCCTCAATGGTAGATAATGCAATACAATTTTGTTTTCAACCTGCCGATGCAACTAATGAATGTCCCAACATAAAACATGTTCCACTAGTACTTTTTCTATCAACTAGACTACCAGCATAATCCGCATCTAAATATCCTTTTAACTCAAAGTTGTCATTAGTTAGATACCATAGACCGAAAAGTGGGTGTGTACATATATCTTATAATTCTTTTGACGGCCTTTAAATGAGATTCTTTTAGATTTGATTGAAACCGCGCACATAAACAAACAACTAACATAATGTCAGGTCTAGAAGTAGCAAGATAAAGAAGTAATTCAATCATACCTCAATATTTCTTTTGATCAACTGCCTTACCTTTTTCATCCTTGTCAAGTTTAATAGTTGTGCTCATGGTTTTTTTTTTGCAGATTTATCATCTTTTAATCCAAATTTGTTGAATAGTTCCCTAATATATTTCGTTTGAGAGATGAATGTGCCTTTATCACTTTATTTGATTTGAAATTCTAAAAAGAATGTTAACTCTCCAGCCCATTTCAAATTTTCTTCTGCATGACTTTTTCAAATTTCTCAAACTACAAATTGTTAGTGGCACCATAAATAATGTCATCAACATATATTTAAACAATCAAAAGGTCATCATTTTCATAAATAGCGTGGTGTCTACAGTGCCTTTTTCGAACCCTTTTTCAAGGAGATAAAAGCTAAGACATTCATATCAAGCTCTAGGGGCTTGTTTTAATCCATATAATGCTTTCTTAAGTTTATATACATTGTTTGGGTATTCATGACTTTCAAAACCTTTTGGTTGTTCAACCAATACATCTTCTTTCAAAATTCCGTTAAGATTAATATCTATTTGTCTTAGTTTAAATCCTTTATAGAAACAAAAGGCTAACCATATCCTAATGGATTATAGTCTTGCTGCTGGTGTAAAAGTTTTACCAAAATAAATTCCTTCAATTTAATTATAACCTTTAGCAACTAACCTAGCTTTATTCCTAATCACATTTCCAGATTCGCCAAATTTATTTTTAAACTCCATTTTGTTCCTACGACTGGATAATCATTAGGTCTAGGTGGTTAGTCCAAACATCTTTTCGCTCAAATCGATTTAGCTCCTCTTGCAAAGCCATAATCCAATTTTCATCATTAAGAGCCATATCTATTTATTTGGGTTCAATTTCTAAAATAAATCCACCGTGTAGACACAAATCACCCAAATTTATAAAGGTAACGAGTTTGAATACCTACAACTGGATTTTCTATTATCAATTTTGGAGGATGATCTGCTTTAAATTTCAATCTCTCTGGATCCAGATTTCTTTGGACTTCTTTCACGGTTGTAGCTTCTTTTGGTATTTCATTTTCATCTTTTTTGTTCTCATCTTCTACATTGCTTTTAATTGTTTCCTTGTTTTGATCATCAATACCTTCATCAAATTTCACATTGATTGACTTCATGATTGTTCTTGTACTTTCGTTGTTTACTTTATCGGCTTTGCTTCTAGACAAGTATCCCATGAACATGCCTTCGTCGGCTTTTGGCTCAAATTTTCCCAGTTGATTACCTGTATTAAGAATCAAACACGGACAACCAAAAAACTTAAAATATGCAATGTTTGGCTTTTGGTCGAACTATAGTTCATATGGTGTTCTCTTAAGAATCGGCCTAATCATGACTCTATGCATTACATAACAGGCTGTATTTACTGCCTCTGCCCACAAAGACATTGGTAGTTCATGCTCGTTTATCATAGATCTAGCCAACTCATGTAAGGTTCTATTCTTTCTCTCGACTACTCCACTTTGTTATGAAGCACATGAGGCAAAGAATTCATGTTTAAATCCATTTTCATCACAATATTTTAAATTCATAATTGTCAAATTCTCCACCATGATCACTTCTTAGTGAAATAATAGAAACTTCTTTTTCATTTTGACTAATTTTATGAATTTGGTGAAGTAAGAGAAAGTTTCTGACTTTTTAGCTAAGAAGTATACCCATGTGTATCTAGCATAATCATCAACCAATGCGAAACAATACTTCTTACCACCTAGACTTGCAATATTGTTAGGTCCAAATAATCCATATGAATTAGTTTAATGACTCTAGAAGCGCTTACATTGTTCTTGGCATGGAACGATGACTTTTTAAGTTTTCACATAGTACATGCTTTACATAAAATTTCTGTTTTGAAATCATGTGATAGCAAAACTAATACCAAATCTTTTCTTTTTAATTTGTTTAACAGATTCATGCTAGCATGTCATCTATGCCATAAATTTACTTCTACATCCTTAGCTACCAAACATTTTGAAAGAGTGAGATCATCAAAAGATAGAGAGTACATATTACCTTTCCTCTTACCTGAAAATAAGGTTTCTTTTGACGATTGGTCAACAATTTTGCACAAGTCAGAATCAAAAACAACATTCCTTTATCACATAATTAGCTGATTGAGAATAGATTATGGTGTAGATTTTCAACATATAATATCGTTTAAGGTAAATGTACCATTACCTATTTTACCTTTACCGATAATTTAGCATTCATCGTTGTTGCCCATTGTGACTCTCCCACCTTTGTTCTTCTTCAGGCTAAGAAACTTTGATTTGTCTCCCGTCGTGTGCCTGCATCAACCGAAATCTAGATACCATTCTTATTGTTCCTTAGCCTGCCAACACATTTCGCTTGATTCTTCATTTTCACTGTCATTTGTTTCTCCTGAGAAGCATTGATTTACTTTTTCACTGTATTCATTACTAAATTTGTCAAGACAAGATTGGGAGGTTCCTTCATGAACTACTTCAAGTGTGTGCCCGATTTCCTACACAGTTAAACAATGTGAAATATGATTAAATTCAATTTGGTCTAATGAGAAAATAATAGAGCTCATAGCCTTGATATTAGCTATTAGCAGTTTAATTTCAGAATTTGTCCATTGATCCATAGGTTTTTCTATTTCTTGATTAACCACCATAATTATTGGTGTCCTATATCCCATTCCAAAAATATTCCAAGCATCTGTAGATTTCAGAAGAAATTTCATTCTATTTTTCCAATACGTGTATTCACCATTAATCATTGGTGGGCTAACTATGGACCGACGCTCGGCAAAAACTTTAAAGAAAGCCATTTAAAAAATAAAATTTTTAATTGAGAAATGGTTTTTGTTCATAGCTCTAGAACCACTTATTGGATTGATTCCCCCTAGAGGGGGGTGAGTAGGGTGATACTAATAATAATAACAATTAATACTGAAATATATATCATAATTGCAACATAGATAATAACAGAATAATATAAGCAGAAACAGAACAAAACGAATTTACCCAGCTTTGACGAAACCCTGCCTACGTGCTGCCCCTAAGGTTTCTACTAGAAATTAAGTAGCCAGATGCTTACACACGTAAACTTGCGACACCCGCTAATGACTAACCTAACTCTATACTAAAAACCCTGCCATTACTTAGCGCTGAGTTGCAAATTCTCAAATTAGACCACCGTAGTTTGTAACCTAATTATATGACTAGAATTTCAGAAAAGTTTAAAAGAAAAATACAAATCATAAAACAGAACCCTATTTAATATTTTAAGCCTAAAATAATATATAAAGGCCGACCCCAAAATAAAAAAATCCCCTTTATTTCTTTTCTCTTTGCAAAACTTTGGTCGATCCTTTTGTTTCCTCGTTCCTTTCCAAATCCTATGGTTTTATGATGAAGCCGCCGCTTTGTTCGAATTGATTGCTTATATGGTTTCGTTCTTCAATTTTCTTCGAATGCTTCCTCAATTGAATCTATGACTTTATTGCCTGCGGTGGCTTCAAATGTCGAGCTTGAGTGATTTGTGATTTGAATTGGTACGTGTTTTCCCTTTTTTTATTTATACTTCTACTCGACTTGATTGGAATTCCAAATTTGTTTTTGATTTACACGAATGCTATGGATTTTTGTCTCGAACTCGAATGCTTTTCTGCCGATGATGTTACTGGGTTTTTTAGAGAACAAAAACCTATATTATCGTTTCCTATATTTGTATTTGAATTCTTCAGACATTTGCTTGGCCGTTCGATTACTGATTGAATGCTTGTGATAATTCTTTTACTTTTTCATCTCTGAATTTTATCTTGACTTGCTTTGGGTCGGTTCCCATAACTTCGGCATTTGAATATTATGACCTTAGTTTTCTCCTATGACTTTGGCATTGTGAATTTTTGAGATAAACCTGACTTCAACTTGTTCAATTATTTTTACCCTGATTGACTTCACTGCTCATACTGGTTCAACCTGCTACTATTTTGATTTTTCTATAAACTCTGCTTCATATAGAATGCTAGTTTTCGACTTATTTCAACTGTTGCTTTGGTTGACTATCTCCATACATACATATATATATATATATATATATATATATACACATATATATATATATATATGTGTGTGTGTGATTGACTTGATTGCACTTGTATCAATTTGTGGTCATTCATATATACTTTTGACTGATCTGGTTCTAGCAGTCTTCATGTGTGAGCATTTATATTTTGGTTCTGTCTTGTGTGTTTCCACTTGAATAGCTTTGAGTTAAATCGTCCAGTTGTGTGTCTCTACTATATGTCTGGACTTGGAGTCTCTTTATTTCGTATGTATGCACGTGTATATATATGTGTGAACATACATGTATATATGTATGTTGTAGCTTGACTTTAGAGTGGTCTGCATATCTAGGCTATGTTGTATGTGGTTCCATTATGCTTTGCACTTCTGTACATATGCGCTGAAGTATGGTCTCAATCATGTTTATGTTCTTTGTATGCATATATCTGGTTCATGTTGTTATTTTATTGAACTAGTGTACTATGTATTCATGGCTTTACATCTGGTTCCATATGTTGTTGATGACTTTGTACAATGTTCATTTGTCATTTTCTTAAGTCTGGTCACTTTGGTGGTGGTTGAAGTCTGCATTCATGTTTTGGTCCATGGTTTGCTTTGAGTTCCACTTGAATCTGTCTGTTTCAAGTGTGCATGCATGTACTGGTCTATTTGAGTTAGTTGGTCTTGATACATGCCATTTCTTTAAGTCTGGAGCTTGTCACATGTTAGGCTGAGTTGCTTTTGATATGTATACATGTGTGAACCATTGTAGTCCGGTCGGTATGGTCGAGTGATACTGTCTGGTTGATTGAACATTGTACAATGGTTTTGGTTTCCACTATTTTGATTGAGGCTATTATTATTTGTGTTTCATGTACCGCCTTATATTTGTTGTAATCATTCAGTTTTCCACTTTGTTTTAACTGCACTGGCCCAGTCTTGTTCATTGATCTGGTTTGTTCAATATTGAATCTGGTTTTATTCATATTCATGTGTACTGATGTCTCTTGGCTAAAATACAAGATGTTGAGGCAGTGCACATGTGTACGTGTACACATGTGTATATGCAGGCTCTAGTGCATTTGAAACTTTATGACTTAATTTCGTATTGCACCTGAGTTGAATCCAGCTTTGGTTCGGGTTTGACCTTGTGCTTACCTGTTCCTGTATTTTAAACACGCTAGTGTATATCAATGTGCATGTCCTTATGGCATATACAGTAATATAACGTGCATGTCATAAGTTGTTCGTGTATGATGAATTCAAAGGAAAATGATGACAAACAACCCAAATAACCGAGGCAAATAAAATTTTCAAACACACATTTTATCATACACTGCGAAATATTTCTTTTTGAATTTTATTGCGTCAGTGTTTATTTTGCAGATAGCTTAGATGCTGGATTCAGGCTGGAACAGAGTTAAAGATAATTACGTGTTTAAGTGATAGGTAGTGAGGACAACATTGTAAATTGAAATTTGCGATGTAATCGAAATTGTAATGTTATTGAAATTGTGTATATAAACAAAGAGTTCAAATTTGTACTAATCAAAATTGTAATAAAATATTTGTTTGAATTTAAATTCTATGTTATTTATTTTATTCAGCAAATATTATTTTAATTATATGAACAACAAAATGGTACAATAACAAATACATTTAAATGAATATATGTTTATTATCATCAAACAAAAATCATATACTAGCATATTCAACACGTAGGATCTTTTCCTACTGTAGATAGGATCAGGAAAGTGGCATATAGAGTAGAGTTATCGAATAGTTTGGCCGGAGTCCATGATGTTTTTCATGTTTCTCATCTAAGGAAGTGTGTTAAAGGTCCAGAGTCTACTATAGCACCGACTATGTTAGAGAACTTAGTAGTAAAACCAAACTTGACTATAGTTAGAAATCCAATTCGTATAATTGCAAGAGAGGAGAAGAAGCTGAGGAACAAGACATTCAGATTAGTGAAAGTCTAGTGGAGCGAAGATGAGAGAGACTGTACTTGGGATAATGAGAGCAGGATTAGAGATGCTTAACCTGCTTTGTTTGATGGTATGTTTTAACTTTTTTGATTGATTTGCTGTGTACCTTATCATAATTTTAAGGACGAAATTCTTTAAGAAGGATAGTCGTGCTATGTTAATGAGTAAATTAAAATGTGCTAACATGAATTATAATAGGCAAGGGTAATAGGCAAGGGAAAAGTTGGGAAAAGAGCATTCTTATACCCTAAACCCTTAAGAATTTATTTACATATATATTGCTAAATCAAAGACAAAGTAGAGGTCGGCCACCATTATCAAGAAAGAGGAAGATAGACAAGAAAAGCTAAGGAAGAAGATTAATCAAATCAAAGCTATTCAAATCTCAAACTCCTTAATCTCAAAGCTAAGGTGAATAATGACTACATCTCATTTTTCTAATTTTTTTTCGTTTTAAAGATAATCCGAATTTATTTGCAAAGTTATGCCATGATTTTGAAGTATAAAATGTTTATATATGCTTGATGATGATTTATGGTTATTGATATAGGTTTTATAATATGTTTAATTTTTAAAATCCTATTAAATGACATCAAAATGCCTTGTAATTTTATATATACATAAGAAATGATATTTTAGAGATGGGTTTCAATTTTCATGATTTTTTGAATTTATATGGATTTAATATTAATTTTGTAGTGAAGAAAATGATTATTTGGGTTTAAAATAATTTACAGCTAAATTAATTATTTATTGGGTCTTATTATATGTTGGAAAACAAATTAAAAACGATTTTTTGGAATTTTCATAGAATTTTTCTAAGTGTTTCGATAGATATATCAAATTATTTAAGGTAAACTTAAATGTTTTACATATTTATAAAAGGAGAAGTGTTATTTAATTAATAAATTAAATTATTGTTTCTAAAATATTAGCAGCACTTTTATAAAAGAAAATTAGAAACCAATCAGATTTTGACAAATAAGGCAGATTTGCTGAAAAGATTACCTTAAAAGGCTAAAAATCAGTTTAAACAGGCTTTTTTCATGCTTTACCACTTTCGGCACCCACCTACGACGCCTTACTTCTTCCTCCATCACCTTCAAAACCAATGCACCTGGTAACAATACTTAATACATAGCCAACTGGATAAAGGTGGAAGGTAAGAAGTCAAGACAATGGTTCCGGTCGGGTCGAAATCTTACTTAGCTTTCAATTGAAAAACCCGCCTGATTTGTTTTTGAAAGGGATGCTGCCGATTTGTTTGGCTATCAACTGGGTCAAATGGTTTTTAAGGAATGATTTCAAATGGTTTGCGCCTTTTGTTTTAAGTAAATTCTTTTGAAGGGGTCAAAACTCCTAACTGCCGCTTTTTCTTACTTTTCGAAGTTAATGGTTTCGGAAGGTATACTTTGATTTAAAACCCAAGCCGCATCTCCAACGCTTTCGAAAGGGTTGGTTTCGACACCATATCTTCTTTACATAGGAATAGCTTTCGAAAGAGTGCTTTCAACTTAAATGTTTTATGACCCTATTGCTCTGTTGAATGTAAAACCTAATGGTTTTGAAACGTTTGAAAGGAATGGTTTACCAATATTTTCGAAAGGCAATGTTTAAGCGTTTTAAAGATAGGATGTCTAAGATTTTAAAGTGTTTTAAAGATAGGAATTCTAAGGTTTGAAAGTACCCCTTTCGGAACTATTTACATTAAACCTTTCAAAAACATTGAAATCACCTTTTTGGAATACTTTATAAAACCTTAGACTTCCTCTTTTCCAAACACTTTTAACATGCCTTCTTAAACCTTGGAAATCTTCCATTTAAAACCTTTCGAAAACATTGGGGAACCGCCCCTTCAAAACCTTTCTCTTATATCTTTCTAAAGAATAAAATCCTTTACCTAAATCAAACCTTTCGAAAGCATTTGGGTTCGAGTAAAACATGTGGAACAACCTTTCGAAACCATTAAAAACCATTCCTTCTAAAACCTTTGCATTTAACTTTCAATGGAACAAAAGGACTTAGAAAAATTAAGTCAAAAGCACCCTTTCGAAAGAAATTTTCTAAGTAAAGAAGTGGATGGTGTCAGAACCGATCCCTTTGAAAGTATTGGAGAAGCGGCTTAGATTTTAATGCGAAAGCACCCTTTCGAAGGCATTACTTCGAAAGGTTGAAAGTAGCAGAAAGGGGTTTCGGCCCCTTCTAAAGCTTCTTTAAAAAACATTAACACAACCTCTTTCGAAACCAATCTTTAAGACTATTTAAATAAGTCGAAAGCTACCTAGGTCGAAAGCATTATTTTCGAAAGAAAAGCAGGCGCATTTCCTTTTAAAAGCAAAGCAAGGTTTTGACTCTATACCTTTAGCCTATCTCACATCCACTACGTACCAAGTGTTTGATACAATGTGTATTGGTTTCGAATTGGTTGGACGCGGAAGTACTTAGTCGAGGCTAGGTGCCAAAAGTGGTGAAACATCAAAAGTATGCTAAAACTGAATTTTAGCTTTAAAAAGTTATTCTTTTTGACTAACCTACTTTGTTTGTCAACATATGATTGGTAGCTAATTTCTTTTCCAAATTCTTTTCAAAAAGTGCTACCGAAATTTTAGAGTTAAACAATTTAAAATATTTACAAAATACCCTTTCTCCTTTTAGAAATATGTAAAACATTTAAGTCCCATACCTTAGATAATTTTATATGCTTTTTAAAATACTTAGGAAAATTCTACAAAAATTCCCATAAATCCCTTTTAATATGTTTTCTAACATATATTAATTTATGAGCCAAAAACAATATAAATTAACCGTAATTAATTATAACCCAATTAAACATTTTTCTCACTAGAAAATTAATAATAAATCCACATTAATTCAGAAAATTATGAAATTTGAAATCCATTTCCAAAACATTATTTCTGATCTTATATTAAAAAAGCAAGGCATCTGAACGTAATTTAATAGGGTTTTCACATTAAAACTTATCATGAAATCCATATGAAATAGCATAAATCATCAATAAGCATATATACATACATACATAAATATATATATATATATATATCCATTTTAACAATAAAAAACATGGCAATATACTTTGCAAAAATATTTAGATCTGATCAAGAATCCAAAAACATCAAAAATATGAGATGTAACCTATTATACACCTTTTTCTTTGTGATTAAGGTGTTGAGATTTGATCTGGGATTAAGTTGCTTAACCTTCCCTCCGGTCTTCTTCTTGTTTTCCCTTAATGGTGGTTGACCTCACTTGTACTTTTTTTTCAATGTGTAAAATGAATGGGCATGAAGGGTTTAGGGTAGTAGACCATGTCTTATTCCTACTTTGCCCCTTATCTATTTGCCTTACCTATTTCATTTTAGTTTACCTAAATTCATTGTTTTAAATTGGCACGGCCACCTCTATTAACAAAAACCTCAATCACTTAACTGTTTCATTATTTCATTTTATTTAACTAATTAAATGTCCTAAATAAGTTAACCAAAACTAGGGCCTTTACAGATCTTGTGTGGACTACCACAAATGAATTTGGGACCGGTCAATATCGATTGGCCAACTTGTCTTATGAAAATAATTTTCATAGACTTAAAAACCAAATCAGCTTTGTAATTATATGTTGGAAATTCATAAAATGTTTGTGAATACGTATTTCGTTGCACCGAGAAATAATTGTTTTTTTAAAGAAATACAACCTTCATGACGAAGGAATTTCTTCTAGAAATTATTGGTAGTAAAATGGATTTGGATACGATCCAAATATAATGCTATCTATAAGGGTGAATTTAAATTTAACTTAGCCTAAATGAGCACCACTAATTAGAACGTATAATCAGAACTATCACAAGATAAAGAGAAACTTTGATTTTCTTATATATGTCGAGAAAAGAATTTCCTCGGTTATTAATAAGCCATTAAGAGTATTAACTCCAGCATGTAGAATGATGCGCAAATACGAAATGGATTCTAAGTGCATTACTAAAATATGATTTTGACAGGCGTATCTAATGGGATATGATCCAATGACCGCTAAAGTGTCACCAAAAGAAGACTAATAAAGTTGGAATGATGTAAGCTAAATTATAGGGTAACATCACAAATTTCAATTTTTTGGGCTTAATAAGAAAAGTATCTCGAAGTTAGCGGGTGTGATTCCAAGTTCATAGGTTATTATATAAAATCCAAGAGCTAATACGAAAATATTGTTCGACAAGCATCAGAGTAGAGCAAATTTATTGAAGAAGAAAAATCAAACAGCTGGAATTTCTGTCAAAATGTAGAGGAAGCATGTATTTAAAAGAAAGCACTACAAAGGCACTAAAATATTTCCAAACTATAAGTAAACAACAAACTTGTGATTGTTGATGATATACTCGTGCAAAAATAATTTCAGTTCGGTTGTTTAGTTCTCAATATTGGACTCGAAATCGACAACTTTTATAATCAATATAGAAGGATATTGGGATTGTCCCAAAAATGATAAACATAGAAATCATATTTAAAATTTTATTATGGAGTATATACGATGAATTTCTTATTCATTCGCAATAGGACTTATTTTTCATGTTGTTTATCTACAGTAACACATTTCGCTTATTTATCTGATATATAGCGTAAGTATCCAATCTAGATTAAGGTTGACTAAATTAAATGATAATTTAGAGTATTCTCGAGTATTTACGAAATACTTGAGAACTGTTTGTTCCTCAACTTCACCCTACCGGAACAGGTCTAATAACTTTTTTTCTTCACTTCTACGTACGGCGATCTATTATCCCTTTCATACGACTAATATATGCCAAATCTGGTTCTATAGATAAATCCTCGATCGCCTCGATTATGTTTCTATATTAAGGTAAAGCACACATCACTGGAAATGGACCAACATATTTAAGACCCAATTTCCATGCATACCCAAAGAACATAAAACCTTTCATTTGTGAAACTTTCACGAACACATTTTTGCCTATTGTGAACTTTAGTTCTTTTCATCACTTATCGAAAAAACTCTTCTGCCTTGACTATGCAACCTTTAATCTTGCATGACTCAACTATATTCTCTTAGGAACGTCTCTTACCATATACGATCCTAACACAAGTTTATATCACATATTCGACCAACAAATAGGTGACCTACATGATATCCTATACAACGCTGAAAACAGCGCCATCCTAATACTCAAATGATAACTATTAATACATGCAAAATTTACAAAATGCAAATGATCCTCGAAAGACCTTCCAAAATTCAATACTCACGCACTCAGTAAATCCTCTAAAACCCGATTCATCCTTTCAGTTTGAGTCTACCTGTGGGTAGTAAGTTGTACTTAAGTTTAGTTCTATACCCATTGTACTTTACAGACTTCTCAAGAACTCAATGGTTAATAATGGATCTCACTCACAAACAATGTTGCTCGGAATCTGACGGAATCTCATAATATTCTTCAAATATAGCTTTGCTAAGCTAACTTTTTTTATTGTCATATGTACTAAGGTTAAATAGGCGATCTTATTTAACCTATCGACAATTACTTATATATGAACATTTCCCATTCTTGACCTTGGCGATCCGTCTATAAAATCCGTAGAAAATGAATATTGCTTCCACGTTGGTACATCCAAACGTTGAAGTAATCCACATTGCGTCTAATGCTTCTTAGCCTTCACTTAATGACACATTCATTGACATTTTTATTTATCTCATCCTAAAAGAGCACAAGCTTCATATCAAGATAAATTTGATAGAGATAAGGGTAAGCCCTGGTGGCAAATATTTCTATGATACACTTTTGTTATATTGTGATATGATTAATTTGGTAATTAATTTAAAGAATATTAAATAGAAAATCCTCCAATGATATGCCTTGTAACAGTAATCACAATGTTTTGTAATCATGGGAAAATTATCACATTAAAATAGCATAATATTTTAAATTTTCCTAGCAGATGTTTTGAGCAAGGATATCGATTCATTCATTGAGACTAGAGTATGCAACGCTCCCCAAAAGTTAGGTAGTGTATTACTCATGACTACTGGGGCATCAAAAGGTTACGTACTAATAGTTATTAGATAACTATGTAATGATTCACTCGAGAGTTTTCTGTTGGTCAATATAACTAAAGTCAAATAGAGAATATTGAATTGACAATTTCACCTACTTACTTTAACTTTGGAATACCTTGGTACTTCAATATGGACACTCCGCATTGATTATATTTAGTTCATGGCATGTGATCCATTATGCAACTATATTTGGGGTTATACTTGAAGCATTGAAAGTGAAACAAGTGAAGCACTTCTTCACACATTTTCCTATATCTCTCTTTGTCCCTTCCTAGAAGAAAAAACTCTTCGTATCACGATACACCTTTGTGCCTCTAGGAAGAATAGTAAACTTTGTTCATTGACTTTCATCCAAGATTTCGTTCATTAACATATCCTAAATCCAAAATGCATTGTCTCCCATTCTTTCTTAGCCATCCCTTCGAGTCTATCTATATCCTTTTAGATCCTTAATATCTACCCCTATCTCTAATTTACTAATTCTTTCAGCAATCCATCGGTCCCTCTTTGCCTTGAAGTAATCCTATCCACAATTGCTGAACGTACCTTTAAACTTACTAGCATACACAGATCTCTACTCAACATAGTATTCTGCCTATAATGCACTCTGCACGAGGCTAATGTCTCATAGTATCTTTCTTTCTACAATCATGGCTGACATTCCATTCTGATGCTTCATAAAAATGAATCGAAAACCTTATTCCCTTTCCTTAGCATATATTCTATTCCAAAATCATATGTTGCCAAAAACTCCAACCATCTTTGCTTACCTTATATTCCACTCATTCTGACAAAATAAATACTTGAGGGACTTTTGATTCATATACAGATCGAATCATTCTCCCAACAAGTATTGTCTCCAAATCTTCTTTACAAATAGTAATGCTGCCAATTCTAAGTCATGAGCCAAATATCTAATTCCATGCGATCTCAGCTGCCTTGATGCATAAAAGTATCACTCATCCACTCTGCATCAGCAATGCCCCTGGTCCTATTCCACAAGCATTGGTTTACACAACCGATTTATGGTTCCTTTCAATCCCAATCAACAAAGGAGCATTTGTTAAAATCTTCTTCAGTGTCACCCTTCACACTTTTCAATCCACATGAATTTCTAATTCTTCCTAATCAACTTACTCAAGGGTGCTGCAATACGTGAGAAACCTTTAATAAAATTTTAGTATTAACTAGCCAATCTATAAAACACCTCATCTCTAAGATAGTCTTTGGCCTCTTCCAACCATTAATAGTCTCTATCTTTGATGGATCCATCACTACTCCACTATTTCAAACAATGTGCCTAAGAAACCGCACATCCTATTTTCAAAAATGGCACTTCAAAATTGTTTCCTTTTACGTGTGCTGTCTCAACAGCTCCAACACCAACCTATGATGGACTTCATGGTCTCTCTTATCTTTAGAATACAGTATCATCTATGAAGACCAATACAAACCTATCCAATTGATCATGAAAGATATGATTCATAAGCTTGATGAAGAACTCAGGGGTGTTGGTCAGTCCAAATGGCATCATAACTATTCATATTATGAACTGTACCTTATTCGGAACGCGACAGTGGAATGCTATCTTTCACTACTCTCAATTGATGAAAACCTACTACCAAGTCTAGCTACGAGAACACACAAGTTCCACTCAGTTTGTAAAACAAGTTATCCACCTAGTGTAAAGGATAACGATTATTTACAGTTAACTCACTCGGATTTCGATAATCAATGCATCTCCGTAAAGATCCATTCAACTTCTATACCAAAATGATAGATGCTCCCTATGATGAACTACGCGACCTAATGAAAATTTTGTCCCCAAGTTACACTAGTTTCCTCTTCAATTCTTCTATCTCCTTAGGAGGCATTCTGTTAGGCGGACTACTAACAAGCTAAGCCTCTAGCATCAAATCTGTTTCAAATCAATTGCCCTTCTTGGCGGTAATCCCCTTATAGGTTCGAACATTTGCAAATTCTCGAACTACACATAACATACCGATCTTGTCTTCTTGATCTTTTATAGCACATAGAATCAGGTCCAACTTCTCCTTCATTACGTACAACGCTATTATAGTTCTTTCTCCTTCCCTTGGATTTCGTATGACGGTAATAATATACGCACAATAAATCCTAGTGTTATTATGTGCTAACCACTCCATACCTTAAATCACCCAGTACCCTATGAAGTCGAACACATGTTGGTTGCAAGCAAACAAATATCTACAAGTCAAACTTAAGGACCGTGCATCTTAATCCGAGAGTGACATATAAGCCAATTGGATTTGTCATGTGCAAGTTCGTAACTAAATAGGTTGTGTCTAATTCTAAGCTACTAACCAGATATCTCAAAATGAAAGAGTGAGTAGCACTTGTATTAATTAGAAATATAACATATATATTAGGAATCAAAATCGTACCTCCAAGCACACCCTTTCCTTCCTCCTTAACGGTGGGTCAAGATGAAGGTCCTTCCGAAGCATAAACGTTTGCCTACTTAGCTTCCAAGCAATCCCTCTTCTTATGGCTTGGCCTGTTACTGATAAAGCACTTAGCTCTGTCCTTTTTCTTCAGTTTGGTACACTTAGTGCATTAATGCCTCTTATGGCCATAGTTAAAACAAGTGACATTGGCTATATTCAGCTTTTGAGTCCTTCCTTCAGAAGCATTTCCTCCCTTCTGATTCTTTCCACCTTCAAGTATAGATTATATTTTTCTTTGCCTACCCTCGAGTCTAAAATCAGATTTCTTCTCTAGCTGAAATAAACAATTATACCTCTGTGCCATTTCCACCACCATATTAAATGGAGCTAATAAATGAGCCTTCACCTTGTGATTCATCCCCCTCTTCAAACCTTCCACTAACTTCTCATTCATTTTCAGTATGGTATGTGTATGTTCCCTTCCATACTTCAATAAAGAAATAAAGCACTAAATATACTCTGCCAAAGTCATCTCTCACTGCTTCAGGTCAAGGTACTCCTAGCACAAAGCACTTTTCTAAGATTTAGGGATAAACAGAGCCTCCAATCGCTTCTTAATCTACACCTTGGTTATTTCCTCCTTTGGGACCTCAGTAATCCCACCAGTCTAATGCATCCTCCTAGAGCTAACGAGAAGCCAACCTCCTCTTCTAATGCATATCTCATGTCTTTGAAAATACATTCACATACTTTCAACCAATTAAAAACTCAAAGGCTTACCCCTTCCATGTGAACTCCTTTTCCTCTATAGCTCTTGAAATCTTTATTCAACTTAGAAAAGTCTTCTTCTTTTATTACTTACTTATCTAGGCTTAATAACTCCCATTAGTCGTTACCGCGTCATCTCCATTAAAAATTGGTTAAATAAGATATTCACATCCATTCCTTATTCGACATGGGAATGCACTTGAGTACTCGTTTCAGTGCGGACTTCCAGGTTCACTTCCCCTCCTTAACAATTAGTTTGAGTTCTATAATCTCCTCTACTAGGATTTTCTTCCGTAATTCTTGTCGTCAAATTTCTATTATATAGGCCCATTATTGCTTGCTACATTAGCAAGGATTTGTAAGAAATGCGAGTAAAGAGAATGAAACCAATTATAGAGCAACATATATTATTCTATATATCTATATCAAAAATACAAGAACGATAAATACACATAGCATGCACCCTCCCTAAAGTGTTTTTTTCTATTAATAAGTTTATACTTAGCTGTATAATACTTAGGTATTCCCTTAACATATACTCAGTTACCACATTGTAACATCCCCCTCCAGACTCGAAAATACACGCTGATGATGTTGTAGTCATCACCGAAATCATTTTCTAGTGACAATGTCAGTTCGGTATTATTTTGCACAATATAAGTAAACTGAGCAGCTAAATAGCTTTCTCATTACATCAATTCAAATTACATAATTCATCACATCATTTTAACCCAAATCGTTGGCTGTGCAGTGTAAATATAAATAAAACATTGATACAGCAGTGTTATATCCAACATATGAAGATGCCAACATAACATGTAACCAGTTATATTTTTGGTTTTACACAGCGAAAATTTTCAAACATTTTTAGTCTCTGGATAAGCCTCATGTTTCATCTTCGAAATATTTATTCGTTCTTCCATTAGCGAAACGATCTGCAAATTTATCACTTTGATAAATTATATTTGTTGTAAAAATATTCAAATATAAGCTTTTTAACATATATTATTTTGTATTGAACAATAAATAATGATGGTAACCATATTTTGAACAAATATTTAAAAAAAAATTGGAAAAATAACGACAAAATGACCGAAAACCATTTTATCGATAAACAACTCTATAATTATAAAAAATCATGCACAAACCTAGATACTTGTACTTATTTATCCATTTAAATGATAATATGAAATAAATCTATTTATTTTATTGTTGGGAACTAAAATGTATTTATGGCATCATCAATAATGACGTCAATTTAATAATTACTTATGAATTTAAATTGAAATTTAATAATTTAATGACTTAATGATTATTGTAATTATTCAAATAATTGTCTTTTAAAATGATAATAATTCATTTTAATTGGTTATATAGTGATAGTAAGTCATTTATACTAATTTCAAGAAATATATAATTGATTCGAAAATATAAGAAAATTAGTATCTCTTTATCGATATAACAACACTTTTTGTAAACAATTATTTAATATTAATTTATATGGTTTTATAATTCAAAAGGTATCACTTCAATTAGTTGAAAAATATAGAAAATTATTTTTTAATTTTTTTTGCATTTATATGCAAATTAATTTATAAGTGAAAATGTGACCGAGAATCGGCTTCTCGATTTTCAACTGTTTAACGAATGGAAGTTATTCAAAGTTGTTGCAACCTTGTTTATATGTCTTATTCAAATATACAACGTACGCATACAAACCCTAATATATACATGAACATATATACACACACACACACACACACACACACACACACCATTTACTTAAGAATTTACATATAGTAAAAAGTATAAATATCCAATATATTTTCTACCCTAAAATCAAACATCAACTCAATTACACACCATCATCATCATACAAATGGAAGCACAAGGGGATGGCATTGTCATGCATATTAACAGGATGAAGGGGGTATGGGCTAGGGCATTTTGATCCTTATGCATTTAGATATTTATTTCCATATTTTTCCTATAAATATCCACCATTCTCTTTATAATTTGGCATATAATTTTACTTCATCTTTTTCCTCATTCTCAAGATTTCCAATGGCTTCCTACCTTAATCAAATTTTGCAGAAAATATTGCAAAAGGAAATTAAATTTATGTATGTATATATATAAGCAATTCCCCTCAAAACCAAAGAAAATCACTCCACGTCTCCACCAAAACTCACGGCAACCACCTCCATCACCATTGGCCAGGAGCTTTACCTCTTCCTTTCTTAGGTCATTGCTTTCCAAAAGTCCCAGGCTTGAATTCGTAGGCTTTGATTCGAACGTAGTGAAGCTATATTCTGTTTTTCTAAGTTTGATATCCAGTAAATGTGAGAAACTCTATTTATATATATACATATATATCTGTGTGTGTGTGTGTGCATGTGTAATGATGTGATGATATGATTGCTGTGGATGTTTACTATGCTTTGATCATCAAGTTTGGATGTTAATCATAAGTTTATTTTGATGTTGAAATGATTCACGTTTAACATCGAATATCATAAAGGAAATCACTTTCCTTTAATAAGTAAAATGGTGTATATGAGATTGTTAAACTTCTTTGAAATGATCTAAAATGGTTCATAAATGTTTTATAAACACTAAAATCCAATTTGATGAAGTTTTGACAAGGTACGAAAATTGAGTCAAAAATAGGCGCGTCGTGTAACAGTAGTTTGCAATTTCGTACCGTAAAAGTTTAAATCCATTTATGCAATGGATTCGGAGTCTGAATTCTTTATAATAAAATTTCAAAGTCTTATAATCATAATCAATCAAAATAAAAAGATTGAGATTTCGTTTAGTAGATTTTGAAATATAAGCAAATCAAGTTTTCAAAATAGTCGTGGTTTGACAGTTCGGAAACCAAAGCGAAAAATTCATTAAAAATGATATTTTCAATACTTTAAAAATATGGGATAAATTCTATAAATCTTTAAGATGTTTTAAAGGAGATTTGAGTTATAGAAATGGATTTCCAAATGACATAAAAGTTTCTTTGATCATATAAGGTTAAAATCACTATTTGCAATACATTTTGCAGCACTTTTAATAACTTTTGAAATATGACTTAAACTTAAGTATTTTTCCCAAAACCTAAAGATGATTTGAAGGTTTTATAATTTATCTTAAATGTTTTTAAATAAATGATTTAAAGAAAAGTTGTTAAAATTAAGTGATTTTATCTTAGCTCCAAAAGCCGATGGGTAGACTTGATATTTCTACTCATGATATCGAGATTTGAGGTGCTTAAACTAAGGAGATGTTTAGGAGCCACCAGTACCCCAAAAGATCTGGCCTCTTTCTTGGGCAAGGAACGGATAAGTTCGAAATGTCGGAAACAAGGCAAGTATAAGAGATTTAAATTTTTCAAATTTAATAAAACTTGGATTGTAGAGAAATAATCTTCTTATACTTGGTATTAAATTTTGAGGAGGGAACCCATACTAACCATATGCATTTAAAAGGCGATTTCACCATTATTCGACGGATAATAAAGGTTGAATATGGAAATCAATGTTGAGTAGAATTAGTATAATTTCTATAACCCCTTTTTTATTCAAAAAGGTTTTGCAATATGATTTAAGGGAAATGATCTTGATTTAGTATAATTTCTACGGATCCATTTTACTCGAGTACTAACTAATTTGGATTTATCGTCTAAATAACATGGTTTCAACCTATTAAAAAGACATGTATTGAAAATAAAAAATCCTTTGTCTAGATTTTAATCAATGATTTGGAATTATTTTAATTCCTATCGATCCTTCTACTTAAAATTAATTGTTTTGGGTTTACAGTAAACGTTGTCTTAAGTGACATTGTTTTCGACCTATTTGAAAAGTTATGATATGGAAATCATTATTGAGATATAAATAAATGATTTGGAGATATTTTGCTAAGTAATGGTGAAATGATTTGGAATTATTCTAAGATTTAAAAAGGTTTTAATTAAACAAATATTTGATACGAAAGGCTTAATGATCGCGTATATACTAAATGGTTTTAAAAGATATATATTTAGAAGAAGATATTTTGGATAAAAGGACAATAATTAATTAATCACCCACTTATCATATTTTTATTGATGATCGGTTTAGATAATCTGGGGTCGGATTTGGGTAATTCTTATCCAATACCCACCTTGAACCAATTTACAAGTTTGAAAGTAAAGATATGTTGAAGATAATAAAGTTAAAGGCGGGGATCTTCACAACGGAAGGATTGCTTATTGGTAATTTCGGAGTAGCTCTCAAGATATATATATAACGGTGGTCCTTTCATTCTTTGATCTTCGTAAGTATGGACTGCTCGCTGCTAATCCAACGAGATGGTGTAGGAGAGTGCCTTCGGTCTGTCCTATTCTGGACAACCTGTATGGATGAATGTCTACGTTGCATCTCTAAGATCACACTACATTGATCTCTACAAACATACATCTATTTTTTTGTGTAGGAAGTAACCCCTCTTATACTTAACACCCTTCTCTAAGACGTACGAGCCCGGAGGTTGTACTTTTGTGAAAATCAATAGTGTTTTGCTGGAAATGGCAATATGGAATTTTAAGTGAAAATGTTCTAAGAAAGGTAAACGTCACCTCAAGCCTCACACCTGAAGAATTTTGAAACAATGATTGTTTTAAGGCTAAGTGATTCGCTACCATTAGGGTGTGACATCACCTTTCTAGATTTATTTTGCGCCCGCTATGACGTCGGGTAAAAAAATATGATGTGTATGGTATGAGAGCTCTCGTTTAGGTCAGAAACATTAAGGTGATATCATATTCGATTCTGTCCGACACCAGATGGGTCTACGGTAGGCCGGTCTTAATTCGTAGAGGTTTCACAGATGTCGATCCTTGGTCATCCCTCCAGAGACGCACTTTGCGGGAGGTAGTTCCTTACCTCGTTATTCATTAGAAATCAAAATCTCCTATAAGTGCCTTCAATTTTTCTTGCAAACCTATTATGCCATCAAACTTAGCTAATGTAAAATGTCATTAAAATAATTTCATTAGATTTTGTATAGAAATGTTTGGTTATCATATGGTAAAATCCCTTTTCATGTGTATGTGCGGCGTGATCTTATGAGATACCCTTTATTTTCCTAATATTCATATTTTGAGTTTCTCACACCAGTCTCATGACTGATCCAGAATTTATTTTCTTTCCCTTAAACTCTAGATGCCCTATTTTTTCGAGCTGCCCAGTAGTCAGGTTTTGTTTAGAGCATTTTGGAAGATCTCAGACCATGGAGTTAGAAGATTCTTCTGAAGATTATTATCAATTTCCACCACACTCATGTACTATTGTATTCCATGTTTGTAAGGATAGATATCTATAATTGTCCTTGTTAATGTTAAGTTAAACTATGATAAATGTATTTAAAACTTTCCGCCGTAATGATTATATGTTGAAATAATATATGTTATTCCATTCTTGTAATATTATGTCCTATCTTAAGTTCCTTTGTACCCTTAACGGTCAGGTTTTTCGGTGCTTGAATTTATATCACGTGAATACCAAAGATGTATTAGTGTGGATTTTCGAGGGTCTAAAACCCCGATCGTCATATTTGGTATCATAGCTTAGGTTGAGTGAATTTCTGAGTCTAATAGGGGTAAAGTCTCATCAGAGATAGGGTTAATAATACCCTAGGATGAGTAACTCAGCAGAGATAGGGTTAGTACAAACTAGAATAGTTGGGAGATACTATATAAGAGCGCATATTTGTTAATGATATACGAATTTTTTTGTTTTAGAAAAATATAGTAAATGAAATAATTTTATCTAGGAGTATATTTTTAATATAACGAATATATTTTGAAAAAAGATATATAGTTAGATATTTTATAACATAAATGATTGTTTGAAATTAAGATTAGTAAAATCTATGTATAAGCATCTTGTGATTAGAATTTAACAATTTAACTATAAGATGCGTAATACTAATACTGCGAACATTAAAGAGTAATACTTTAGGAAAGGGATTTGGAAAATGAGAACTTTTATCTATAAATGGGTTTTGAAAAGAGAATTTTCAAACAATTTTATTTGAAATATTCTAAGTATTTGTTTGGAGAAACAATATCATGTGCCAAGCAAACTATTGCCCTTAAAACTGTATAGTAATATGGATTTACGATGGGATAAACATAGATTTATAACCTAACATTAGATTTAGTTAAGACAACAAAAATGCTTAGTATCTAAGTGTTTGTTGTTGATAATTGTAGATACCTTCAATCTATGGGAGAAAGTATTCGACGGAGGAGACCTCAAAAGCAAACTAGGGTGAGAAGAATGATCTAAGCATTCTTTCGAGTGATGAGGAGGGGACAATGAAATGGCTACTTATCAATATTAGGCCCATTATAGAGGAGAATCGAGACCATACAACCAAGTAGATAAAGACGGTTACCCTATGGCCAAAATGCATATATTATCCCCAACTCCAGAACTTATTATAGTGTCTAGTGACGAAGAGACCACTCGGGCCTCAGAAAGAATGTAGATCACCAAACCAGTAAGTTCAGAACTCAAACTGGAAGAAGAAATTCCTTAGAATATGCCGATGGAAGAAGAATTTAAACCCGAAGAAGACCCGAATACTATAATATCCCATTAGTCAAACAAAATTAGTAGAGATAGTAACGTCATATAGGAGATGGACGGTGACCATATTATTTGGCACGAGGAGTCGTCAAATTCCCTCATTCATTAGGGCAACAAGGAGAACGAAGTGGAAGAATTTGTAAATCCCGGGGAAGAAGAAGTGCAAGGTTTAAAAGAACTACAAAAAGGAGAAGTTATGCAAGAAATGTTAGCCAGACTTAGGCATGTGCCGTGGAACTAGCCCGGTTGCCATATGAAGTGGATGTGATACCACAGATTGAGGATAGAATCAAAGCTGATGATGAAGAAAATATTAGTGTTGACGATGGAGAAGTCTTGTTTGATTTTGGATATGGAAGTGGACCGTCAGCATCGAACTCAAAGGAATGATTATGATATGAAATTGGAAAATTTAGAAACACCTATCTAGTATTAATATTATAAAGTAGCATATATGTGTATGGCTCGTAAGGTAGTTATGTTTGTATCGGTATTATGAAAACCCAAGTAGGTTTAGAAGGACTTAAGAATAGTTTAAGTATGATGTGTGAATGTTAAATATTGGACATGTATAACATAATTATGCCCTCTGTTTATGACTTTGTTTAAATGTGAATACATAGACAACTTGAGAAAATTTCATAAGAATAAAACTATATCTTTATGAAATGTTTAAAAATTTAAACCAATATTTTTTAAATATTTTGGAAAAGATAAAAAGCATATGCATTTTACACGAATTATTTCATAACACAAATTTGGCCTAAAGATTTAAATGTAGAATTTTGATTTCCAAAAAGGATTTATCACTCGATGCTTTAAGGAAAACATTGATGAGGATTTGTAGTCAGATCCTAACATTTTCTGTCATAGTTGAGAGCTATGCAATGAAAACAGAAGTTTCTAAGCCCGATCAAAATCCGCATTAGAGAATCAAAGGATCAATACTAGTCCAGAAGTAAAATTATGGATATGAATAGTTAGATTGAATCATATATTTCGTACGGAT
This sequence comes from Allium cepa, assembly GCA_030765085.1. Classification (NCBI taxonomy): domain Eukaryota; kingdom Viridiplantae; phylum Streptophyta; class Magnoliopsida; order Asparagales; family Amaryllidaceae; genus Allium; species Allium cepa. Next base: position 346,036,661 of record CM060937.1, read on the forward strand.
GATCTATATACATCGTATGGGAGTAAGTTTAAAAATAAGTATTTTGGGCAAACGCCTTTGGGTTTGGCATCGTAATTTCAAGGATGAAATTCTTTTAAGGATGGGGTTTGTACTGACCCGCCAATTTAACACTTTGATAAATTATATTTATTTTTAAAATATTCAAATATAGTATTTTTAATATAGATTATGTTGTCTTGAAAAATAAATAATGATGGTAATCTTATTTTGAATAAGTATATACAAAAATATATTACTTTGGAAAAATACCGATAAAATGACCAAAAACCGTTTTATCGATAAACAACTCTATAATTATCAAAAATAGAACACCCGGCTATATACATACACTTATTTATCCGTTTAAACAACAATATGAAATAAATTATTTATTATATTTTTGGGAAACAAAATGTATTCATGACATCAACAATAATAGCATCGTATTTAATAATTAATTAATGGATTTAAATTGGGATTTAATGATAATTATGTAATTATTAAAATAATCGTTTTCAAAATGATAATAATTCATTTTAATTTGTTATATAGTGATAGTAAATCATTTATAATAATTTGGTAAAGATATATAATTGATTTGAAAATATAAGAAAATTCGTATCCCTTTATCAATATAACAGCTCTTTTCGTAAGCAATTATTTAATTTTTTGCAAATTACTTTTACATTTATATGTAAATTAACTTATGAATGAAAATGTGATTGGAAATCGACTTCAAGATTTTCAACGTTTTAATGAATTGAAGTTATTCAAAGTTGTTGCAACCTTATTTATATGTCTTGTGCGTATATAAAACATACACATACATACCCTAACATATACCTGAACACATGTATACATAAATATACTTACCATTAACATTAGAATTTATATATAGTAAAAAGTATAAATATCCAAGATATTTACTACCCTAAAAAGCAAGCATCAACTCACTTATACACCATCGTCATCACAAACATGGAAGCACAAGGGTGGTGGCCATGTCGTGTGTCTTGAGGGGATGAAGGGGTTTGGTCTGTATGCATTTAGATATTTATTTCCAAAGTTTTCCTATATATACCCATCATTTTCTTCACAATTTTACAAACTATAGTACTTCATCTTCTTCATCATTCTCAAGCTTTTCAATGGCTTCCTACCATAAGGAAATTATGAAGAAAAATATTTCAAAAGGAAATTATATATAAAGCAATCCACCTTAAAACCAAGGCAAATCACTGCACATCTCCACCAAAACTAATGGCTCCACGGCCATCAATATTGGCCGAGAGCTCCAACTCTTCCTTACTTAGGTTGCGGCTTTCCAAAGGTCCCGAACTCGATTCCGTAGGCGGGATCATAGAGAAACTATAGTCTATTTTCTTAAGTTTAATATCCAATAAAGATGAGAAACTCAATTTGTGTGTGTGTGTGTCTATATATAATGATGAAGTGATATGATTGTTATGGATGTTTATTATACTTTGATCATTGGGTTTGGATGTTGATTATATGTTTATTTTGATGTTAAAACGATTCACATTTAATAACGTCGAATATCATAAAGAAATTCGCTTTCTTTTAATAAATGAAATGGCGTATATGGGATTGTTAAATCTCTTTGAAATGATTTAACATGGTTTATAAATGTTATACAAACACTAAAATCAAATTTAGTGAAGTTTTGACAAGTTATGAAAATTGAGTCAAAGATAGGCGCATCGTGTAACTGTAGTTCGCGATTTCATCCCTTAAAAGTTGAAATCCATCTATACGATGGATTCGGAGTCAAAAAAAATTGCAATAAGAATTTTCCAAACTCTTATAGTCATAGTTTTCAAAAAAAGAAAAAGATAGATATTTCATATAGTAGATTTGAAATATGATCAAATCAAGTTTTCAAAATAACATTGTTTGGCAGTTTGCAAACCAAAGCGACAATCCCTTTAAAATAATGTTTTTAATTCTTTAAAAATATAGGATAAATTCCATAAATGTTCTAAAAGACATTTGAGTTATAAAATTTGATTTCTAAATGGTAGAACAATTGTTTTGATTAAAAGAGCTTAAAAGCACTATTCCCAGCATTGTTTGCCGCATTTTTTGTAGCACTTTTAATAACTTTTGAAATATGGCTTTAAGCAGAAGTATTCTTTCCCAAATCTTTATAAATATTTTCAAATAAATAACTAAGTATTTTAAAGATGATGTAAAGGTTTTATAAGTTATTTAAAAAAGTTTAAATAAATATTTAAAGAAAGCTGTTAAAATCAAGTAATTTAATCTTAGCTCCAATAGCCGATGAATAGACTGGATTTTTCTACTCATAAGATTCGTATGGGAGGTGCTAAAAATAAGAAGATGTTCAGGACCAACCAGTGGCCTAGCTCACCTAGCCTCTTTCCTAAACGAGGAATAAGTAAGGTCAAAATATCGGAAGTGATGCAAGTATAAAAGATTTAAATTTTCCAAATTTAATACAACTTGGATTGTATAGAAATAACCTTCTTATACTTGGTATTAAATTTCGAGGAGGGAACCTATCCTATCCACGTAAATTTAAAAGGTGATTTCACCTTTATTCGATGGATAGTAAAGGTTGAATAGGGAAATTGATGTTGAGCAGGATTAGTATAATTTCTATCAACCTTTTTTTACTCAAAAAGCTTTGCAATATGATATATGAGAAATGATTTTGATTTAGTTTAATTTCTATGGATTCATTTTACTCCAATACTGACTAATTTAGATTTACCATCTTAAACAACATGGATTCAACCTATTAAAAAGATATGTATTTGGAAATAAGAAATCTTTTTTCGAGATTTAAATAAATTATTTGGAATTATTTTAATTCTTATAGATCCCTTTACTTAAAATTAATTGTTTGGGTTTACAATAAACGATGTATTAAATAACATTGTTTTTGACCCGTTTTAAAAGCTATGATTTGGAAATTTTGTTAAGATATAAATAAATGATTTGGAGATATTTTCCTAACTAAAGGATGAAATGATTTGGATTTATTTCAAAATTTAAAAAGGTTTTAATTAAAAAAAGATTTGACAAGAGAGGTTTAATGATCACATATTTACTAAGATGGTTATAAAAGATATATATCTCAGAGAAAATATTTTGGATAAAAGGATACAAATTAATTGACTATTAATCACCCGCTTAACATATTTTTATCGATGATTGGTTCGGAGAATCCAGGGTCGGACTTGGGTAGTTCTTATCCAAAAACCACTTCGAACCAATTTACGAGTTCAAAAGTGAAGATATGTTAAAGACAATGAAGTTGAAGGTAGAGATCATCATAATAGAAGGATTGCTTGTTGATAATTTTGGAGTAGCTCCCGAGATAAATAAATTGAAGCAGTCCCATCATTCCGGGATCTTCGTATACAAGAACTACTCGCTACTAATTCAAGGGGATGCAGTAGGACAATTCCTTCGGTTTGTCTGATTCCTAAACAATTTGCATGGATGGATGTGTGGAATTTCCTTTCTAGTATCATGATGCATTGATCTCTACAAACCTACATCTGTTTGGTGGTGTAAGAGGTAACCCTCTTATACTATACAGCCTCCTTTGAGACGTATGAGCTCATAGGTTGTACTTTTTTGGAAATCAATAGTGTATTATTGGAAATGGTAATGTGGCATTTTGAATGAAAATGTTCTAAGAAAGCTAAACATTGCCTCAAGCCTCACAACCAGGGAATTGTGAAATAAGGGTTGCTTTAGGGCTATGTGGTTCGCTACCATTAAGGTTTGTTATCCCCTTTCTAGATTTATTTTGCACTTGCTACGACGTTGGGTAAACAAATATGTGATGTATAGTATGAGAGCTCTCAGATAAGTCGGGAACGGCCGGAGTGATATCATATTCGGTTTTATTTTCCACTGGATAGGTCTGGGGGTAAGCCAATCTTAATTCGTAGAAGTTTCGAAGATGTCGATCCTCGATGCATCCCTCTACAGATGAACTGTACGGGAGATAGTCCCTTACCTCTCTATTCATTGGAAATCCAAATCTCCAATAAGTGCCTTTGGTTTTAGTTGTAAACCTATTATGCCATCAAATCTAATAAATGTAACAAATTCGGCTATTTGAATATGTTTATTATAAAAGTTTTGAAAAAATATCATTAAAAAAATATCATCAAATTTTGTGTAGAAATGTTTTGGTTATCATCAGGTAAAAACTCCTTTCGTGTTTATGTGCGGCGTGGTCTTATGAGATGCCCTTTGTTTTCTAAATACTTTTATTTCGAGTTTCTCACACCAGTCCCATGACTAACCCGGACTTTATTTTCATTCTCTTAAACTCTGGTTGCCCTAATTTTCTGGGTAGCCTAGTAGTTAGGTTTTATTTAGAGCACTTTGGAAGAGCTCAGAGCATGGAGTTAGAAAATTTTTCTACAGATTGTAGTCCATTTCCACCAAACTCATGTACTGTTGTATTCTGCATTTTTAAGGATAAATATTTATAATTTTCCATGTTAATGTTGTAACGACCCAGAATTTTAATTTATTAAAATTTGTATATTTAATTAATTTTAAATATTAAGAAGTGAAATTTATAAGTCGAATAAATTTTATTTCGAATAATTGGATTTAATTGGATAATTAAATCGATAATTTAATATGTTAAATTATGGAAAAAATTGCAAATTGGGTTAAATATGATTGAAAATGATTTGTAAAATTTTATTTTATCATATTGGAGTTAGAATGATATTTTAGAACTTTTAAAATCGAATTAAAAGTTTATTTGTGAAAATTGAATATTTTAATATTTAATTATCGACTGAAAAATAACCAATTTTCGGACAGTCTCAGAATTGGACGAAACCAGTTCCATTGGATCCGTAATAGTTAGTTATTATCGGATTTCAAATTTCGTAGCAAACGTAGTTGTCGTTTGACCGTGGCAGCTCGAAACGCATCAAAATTGTTTTAATATTAATTTGGCGAGTTAAAATAGCCATTTTTCAAAAAGTCTCGGATTTCGATGAAACTAGTTTCATCGGATCCGTAATGTGATATTATTGTATGGTTTTAAATTTCGTGTCAATTGGATTTACCGTTTGTCCGGTGCAAGCGAAAACGCCTAGAAATCGGTTTAATCGGTTTAATTTAAATCGAACGTTTATTGCCATAACTTGCACAGATGATCGAACTAGCTTTCGAAACCTGTTCCATTACGTCCGGAACGTGGGATAAACCCCAGAAACGTCAGTCACGACGCGTAAATCGGATTCCGGAAAACCAGATGAATAGTGTTCATTAATTCTCTATAAATAGCCTTCATTCACAAGAAAAAAAAAATATAATTAAAACCCTAGTTTCTATATGCAGCCGCCACTACCATGCTGAACGGCCAGCACCTCTTCTCGTTCCTCCTCGAATTCCTTCAAATCTAAGCATTTTTTCGAGAAGTTTTCAACTAGAAAATGGAAGAGGGCAGTGTGTTCTAGTAGATCTAACGGTGGGGATGGGGACGGTGGAGCGTAGAGGGGAAGACGCGGCCGCGTTCTGGTGCGGTTCGTGCACGCAGTTCGAGGAAAAAGGGGGCCGCACGTGACCGGTCATAGGTCGAAGGGAGAGGGGTTTGCAAGCTTCGATGTGAGGTGGTCCGATCGTCTTCGAAGTCGTCGTGGTGGCCGAAGATTTTAACCCTAGTAATGGATATTGGGTTTCACGCGTTCGGCAATACTTGGGAAGAAGATGTGTGCGTGGGTGGCTCTGATTTCATGAGTTTGAATGAACGGCCAGATGTGAGGGTTTGAAAATAACAAAAGAAAAGTGTAAATTATTTATATTTTAAATTTGTGTAACGTTTAAAATACTGTATCTCTTTCATACGAGGTCGAAAAATTACGAATCAAATTGCGTTGGAATCGTATGGACGAGCACTACGCTATGGAGCTGGATGGCATGGCGTATTACTAGTATATAGTATTTCTTTTCCGCTGTTGATGTTGTTGTTGTACACTCTGATGATGTAATGTAATGTAATAACTGATATAGTTCTTTATTTACAGATTATTCATTTATTTATTATATGTTGTTCCGCTGCGAATTGTGAGATTGTGATGTTGTTCTGTTATTTCTTCTGTTCTGTTCTATCTTTTTCTATCTTCTTCTACTTTTTTCTTTTTCTAAAATCCTAACGGTACGGTTTTTCGGCTTTCGATTGCTCGGCAGTTGATACAGTGGACGTATTGATGTCGGTTTTCGTCAACGAAAAATCGCAAACGTTACATTTGGTATCAGAGCTTGGTTAAGCGACAACCATGGCTCTGTTGGGTATTACTCATTAGAGATAGAGGCAATAGTACTCTAGAATGAGTTTGAGTGTAATAATAGATACGAGCGCGTATTTGTTAGTGAATATAAAATTGTTTTATATTGCGATGATTGGTTTATTGAGTGGCGTATGAACGTTCGTCAGCGCAGTCTGTACAACTATGCCGAAGGGGTTTATAAACACTTGAATAGAACAATTCGACATAATATTGTTTTAAATTGGGTAAATGAAATAATTTTACCTTAATTATATTTTATATATAAAGGAAATAATTTTTCGGAATTATTAAAGTGTATATAAGTTGATTGTTTGGTTGTTGAATAAGTTGTTTGAATAATCCATGTAAAAAGAGTAAATTGTAAAAGAAATGAATTATAAGTGTGAAGTTATAATTAAAATGATATACAATTGTAAAATGGTCTTATATATAAGAAATGGAATTATATAAGTAAAAGATTTACAAATGTGATTTATAATCTGAAAATAAATTCCAAAGAAGTATTTTGAAATGACTTGGTATTTTGATAAAGAAAAAAAAATTGTTTTGAAGAGATGAAAGCTCTAAACTCTTTTCGGTCGCTGGAAAATAATTCCGATGATGATTGCAACATCATCGGTGTTCATTTTCGAGTTTCCAAAAGAGGGATTGCTGCCAAATTATTTTAAATAAAAGTTGTTGGGATTTGGTTTTGGAAATTCAAAAGAAATTGAATTGATTTCAAAAATGGTTTTGAAAGGTTGAAAAGACTCTGGAATCCCATTTAATATTTATGGGAATGATAAATGAATTGATAACTTATACAGATTGAATTTTGATAGAATAAATTTAACTTAAAAGATGGAGTTAAATTAAAGGGAGTATAAGTAAATCAATAAAATCCAAGTTGAAATAAATTTGAGTTGTCATCAAGGACATGTAATTTGAAATTTAACAAAAGGAAAGTTAAATAAATTGATTTGGATTTGATAAGGTGGTTGAAATGAAATATAACTTAAGTGATGTTGAATGAAGTTGAATTTTGGTGTCAAAGTAAATTAATAAGTGAATTAATGAAATGAAGTCATTAAGAATGTGAACTTGAGTTATATAAATGAAATTCAACATTTTATTGTTAAAGGAATTAGCAATTGAATTAATAAATGGATTGAATGTAAATCAATTGAGTGTAAATTAAGTTGATATGAAATTATGGATGTAAGTATTAATTCATTAAAATCTTATGTTATTGAAAGTTGAAAGATTGAATGAAAATCAATTTAATTAAACCAATTGAAAGTGATGGTGTTAAACCAAATTGAATGAATATAAGCAAAGGAATTTGGTTGAAATTAATATACATTGGTTGTTATATGACTGTTAGTTGATTGTATATAATTCATTAAGTATTAATAAAATTGAGTTAATGAAATTGAAAGCAAAGCTAAAGTAATTGGAATTCAACTGGGACTTAAGTGAATCTTAAATAGAATTGAATTTGATTTGGAAGTGAACCAACTTGAATATGAATTAGTGAATATAAACTAATTGAAAATGAATGTTAGTAATTCCAACATTAATGAATCAAATATGATTCAAATTGAAAACCAATTCATTGAATATTAATGAGAATAAGAATGAATATTGAGTTGGTTGATAGTTGCATTTGCTATATTATGTAGTTGTTATGTTGCTATATGTTGTATATTGATACTATTGTCTACATGCATGTTCTCATGTTGTTTGTTAAGTGTTTAGTAGGTGCGGATGGCGTTGCTTCGCATCTGGAGCTCGCTTTCGCGCTATATTAGCCGTATATGCTCGCTAATAATATAATAAGGTACATATCTCGGATTACATACCGTACTTTTACACTTTTTTCCCTGCGGGATGCCTCATTACTTGATGAGATGTATATTTGTGATATATACACTGTCTTTTTTTTCGGATCAAGCCGTGCAAAGGGGACTATGGCGAATTTTTCCGAAAATTCAAGGCGTTAGAAAAAATTTGAGAAAAATTGGAAAGATTTGAAAACATTAACTTTGATTTGGAATTGAAAGTTAAATAATAGTAGTTGTTTTTGAAAAGATAACTAAGTATGATTTGAAAACTTAGTAAAGTTATTGTAAGAAGTTTAACTATGGATTTTGGGAAAATTGATAGATTCTGTAACTTTTCTTACTTGGTAATTTCGAGGACGAAATTCTTTTAAGGGGGGAAGTATGTAACGACCCAGAATTTTAATTTATTAAAATTTGTATATTTAATTAATTTTAAATATTAAGAAGTGAAATTTATAAGTCGAATAAATTTTATTTCGAATAATTGGATTTAATTGGATAATTAAATCAATAATTTAATATGTTAAATTATGGAAAAAATTGCAAATTGGGTTAAATATGATTGAAAATGATTTGTAAAATTTTATTTTATCATATTGGAGTTAGAATGATATTTCAGAACTTTTAAAATCGAACTAAAAGTATATTTGTGAAAATTGAATATTTTAATATTTAATTATCGATTGAAAAATAACCAATTTTCAGACAGTCTCAGAATTGGACGAAACCAGTTCCATTGGATCCGTAATAATTAGTTATTATCGGATTTCAAATTTCGTAGCAAACGGAGTTGTCGTTTGACCGTGGCAACTCGAAACGCATCGAAATTGTTTTAATATTAATTTGGCGAGTTAAAATAGCCATTTTTCAAAAAGTCTCGGATTTCGACGAAACCAGTTTCATCGGATCCGTAATGTGATATTATTGTATGGTTTCAAATTTCGTGTCAATTGGATTTACCGTTTGTCCGGTGCAAGCGAAAACGCCTAGAAATCGGTTTAATCGGTTTAATTTAAATCGAACGTTTATTGCCATAACTTGCACAGATGACCGAATTAGCTTTCGAAACCTATTCCATTGTGTCCGGAACGCGGGGTAAACCCCAGAAACGTCAGTCACGGCGCGTAAATCGGATTCCGAAAAACCAGATGAATAGTGTTCATTAATTCTCTATAAATAGCCTTCATTCACAAGAAGAAAAAAATATAATTAAAACCCTAGTTTCTATATGCAGCCGCCACTACCATGCTGAACGGCCAGCACCTCTTCTCGTTCCTCCTCGAATTCCTTCAAATCTAAGCATTTTTTCGAGAAGTTTTCAACTAGCAAATGGAAGAGGGCAGTGTGTTCTAGTAGATCTAACGGTGGGGATGGGGACGGTGGAGCGTTGAGGGGCAGACGCGGCCGCGTTCTGGTGCGGTTCGTGCACGCAGTTCGAGGCAAAAGGGGGCCGCACGTGACCGGTCATAGGTCAAAGGGAGAGGGGTTTGCAAGCTTCGATGTGAGGTGGTCCGATCGTCTTCGAAGTCGTCGTGGTGGCCGAAGATTTTAACCCTAGTAGTGGATATTGGGTTTCACGCGTTCGGCAATACCTGGGAAGAAGATGTGTGCGTGGGTGGCTCTGATTTCATGAGTTTGAATGAACGGCCAGATGTGAGGGTTTGAAAATAATAAAAGAAAAGTGTAAATTATTTATATTTTAAATTTGTGTAACGTTTAAAATACTGTATCTCTTTCATACGAGGTCGAAAAATTACAAATCAAATTACGTTGGAATTGTATGGACGAGCACTACGCTATGGAGCTGGATGGCATGGCGTATTACTAGTATATAGTATTTCTTTTCCGCTGTTGATGTTGTTGTTGTACACTCTGATGATGTAATGTAATGTAATAACTGATATAGTTCTTTATTTAAATATTATTCATTTATTTATTATATGTTGTTCCGCTGCGAATTGTGAGATTCTGATGTTGTTCTGTTATTTCTTCTGTTCTGTTCTATCTTTTTCTATCTTCTTCTACCTTTTCTTTTTCTAAAACCCTAACGATACGGTTTTTCGGCTTTCGATTGCTCGGCAGTTGATACAGTGGACGTATTGATGTCGGTTTTCGTCAACGAAAAATCGCAAACGTTACAAATGTTAAGTTAAACTCTGACGTATTTACAACTTTCGGCTTTAAAGATAATACATTGAAATAATATATGGTATTCCATTCGTGCAAGATTCTATTCTGTCTTCATTTTCTTTTTACCCTTAACGGTTGGGTTTTCCAACATTTGAATTTATGGCACGTTAATACCGAGGGTGTATTGGTGCCAATATTTGAGGGTCGAAAATCCCGTTCGTCACAACTAGATATCTTTCTAATCATAAGCTCAGCCTACATGAATGAGTACCATGAGTTTATAGGAAATAATAAAAATATGGATCAGACATAAAGTATGAGTATAACCTTTACTCTAGTCATCCACAGTGAGACCATGACGCTAATGCGTAGCGGGTTTTCCCCTCACTTTATCATCATAACATAATATATCATATCATGTAAACAAATATTACATAAAAACAACCATGCGCATATCCAATCAACAAGTGTAACCTACACTTGTCATACAATTATGAACCATGTCATATATTAATTCTAATCAAGTACCCCCTATACATATCAATCTGTTATGAACTATGTCATATTCATCATCCAATTTACCATCGCCTAATCTCTTGTTTTAGGCTTTTGAAGTTAAGTTATTTTTAACTTACTTAGTTACCATCTACATAGGCCAATCTGCCATTCGTTCATCTTTTCTCAAACTACATCACCTGATGAAATAGCCACTCATTCCATCAATATGAACCACTCTAACTCTGTTGAGAGTTGAATGTGATGTTACGACCCATATTTCAAAATGTTTAATTCGACAATAATCCATACATGTCCAACTTTAACAATCTGAAACATAGATAATCAATGGGGTTTAGAAAGGTAAGAAAAGAAGAAGAAACAAATGGAGAATCTCACGGTGGAATGATAAAATATAATAATCAAATAAACAGTTCATGAAGCTGTTTGTATTAAATATTTGATTATAATTTATACAACATTTATCAGAGTTATATATATATATATATATATATATATATATATATATATATATATGACAGGGATAAATAAAATAATGTAGTAGACAACATGATGCAGGAATAATAGTAGCAATATTATACCAAATCTTGATCTTCGTCCTCTAGAATAATCTACAATGCGCTGATAAATTTAGGGTTGAAACGAGCTTAATGAAAAAAAACACTCGAGGGTCAGGACTAAAATATTCTCATGTGAGTCAAATCGATATTACATATAACATGAGTGTCGTGGCGTTAGAGATGTTTGTGGGGTTTCACATATCATATCCAGTATATAATGTGCGTGCGATAACTTAGGAGATGTTACAGATTTTTCATCTCTTAAGGATCCGTCAAAATATTTATATGTAGCAGAATACGCTACATATATAATGTCTAACGGTAATATAAGATATCAAAATAGCGTTAAGGATTTACATTGGTCCCCATTAACACGTTTTTAAGCATTGTCGTATAGTTTGCATATAAAACACCAATAAATCGTCGGTGGATAGGGATGCACCATGATACGACAACACTAAATCAAAATCATAGTGGTCTTGTATAGTGATAAAAGTATGACAAGGCACGTGAGGCAATGCCCAAGTTAGGATATACCAGTTTACCCTTCCCAGCTGGTGGTAACCCCCAACGGCTTGCCATGTCCAACACTCCAAAAATCCATGGGTGCGCACCAATCGATAACAATGTCATGATAGTAATACGAAGAAGTGTGTTCGCTAGAGGTAGCTAACCTCATTGGCCAATTCGGCTCCTGTTTTAGTCATTTAAAATTGACACAAGTGTCAGGCCAATCCATCATCGTTCTCTATCTTCAAATTTAGCAAACGACGCCAAATCCAACCACTTCATTCTACCTCCAAGTACACAGTTGTCGAAGTGGTTCCAATATTGATAGAGAGTATGCCAATAAGAGGCCTCGGTCTCTTTAACAACCAAACGTCGTTTTACACACCGGTTGGTACTTTGATACTTCGAAAACAATTCATACTTGATATTAAAATATCATATTCGCTTCAAAATCAAATTCATTTCGAAATATCATATTTACTTCAAAAATCATATTTAGCTCAATAGGTCATTTTCACTTGAAATATCATTTCACTCCATTATCTCGATTTCACTTTCAAATCATTTTAGATTTTGATTTAGGTTATAACTTCATTTTAACCCAATTCGCATTTAAATGCAAGATTTAAATATAAACATTCCACCCCTGACCGGTTTTAACTTTTGAAAAATAGTTCAAATAGTTTAAAATAATTTAAAAAGCTAAAATAATTTTATAATAAATAGTTAGAGTATTAAAGTGGTTTATATAGTAAAATACTTTGGAAAATCAAAATAATATGAATATTTAAAGAAGATAGATTTAAACCGTTTATACTAAAATAATTCATTTGAGAATAGTTTCAAACTCAAACCGATTCAATTCCAAATTTCCCAATTCAAATCAATTCCAATTTCCATTTCGAGTTAATCGATTTAATTCAGATTTCAAGTCGAATTTACTTCGATTCCAAATCCAATTCAAATAAATCTGATTTCAGTTTCGAATCAATTTTATTTCATTTCCAATTCCAATCGATTTCAATTTCTATTCCAACTTGAATAAATTCCGGTTCAATTCTTAATTTCAAACCATTTTAATATATATCAATTTCGCGTTCGATTTTTAAATTATCGATTTAAATCGCTTAAATCGAATTAACTTTCCATATTCAGTCTAAAATCCACATCTTTAAATATATTTCAATTTCAAGCTTTTTTTTAAATATCATTTTATATTACTTTTATTTAGCAATATTCAAAGTTCGTATAAAAGTCCAATCTTTAAAACCAAAAAAGTTTCAAAAATTCAAATCATATCTCGATTATAACTTACTTCGATTATTTAAAACAATTCCCGTTATCAAATTCGAATTTCAATCTTTCGAGCTCAACTTCGAAAATAATTCGATTTCCATAAATTCGATTCTTTTTTTAAATCAAAATCATTTAAATAAATTTCAGATCAAAAATTTTAAAATCCTTTAACTTAACCAATCTAGTGCCCGTATATAATTTTTTATCCCATGGCCAAGTGAATAGTTATTTCAATTTAATTTTAGAGATGGGTATATATCATTTTAATCCAATTTAGTATCACATGTATATATCAGTTCAACCTATTTTTTAATTTATTCGAAATAATTCAATTTATAGTTTTATATACTGTAAATAATTTACCAAGTGATAACAGGATATATTAAAATAAATGAACATCCAAATCATCCAAAATATCAACCAACAGCATCCATCACAATCAATCATCCAAACAGTCAATAAAATTCACAACAATTTCATAGTTATCAATATCGGGAGATTATTTTACTAGCAGTTGAATTCTAATTCAATATAACTATTAGTTCAAATTCTATTAACAAATCCAGATGTCAATTAAATGTCTATTAAATGTACCAAACAATCATCATTGAATTTAAATCACTTCAGGATATAAATTTTGCTTCCGTAAAAACATATTAGTCAAACAAGAGTGTATAAAACACTCATATTTTACCAGAAACTAAAAATATTTCGGCTTTAAATAAATGCCTCTTTGATTCCACGCTAAAGCCTCCGTTGATACAATTCCAATGCTGCTTGTTTCGTCAAATTTTGACTCGTATAAAGAAGATACACATTTTTAAAGATTTGAATAAAATCAGCACAAATAAATTTCTTTTATTTTTTTATTTTTTTTATTTTATTCAACCTAATTAATCTGGGCCGTTGATTATAGGATGATGAAATTTGGACCGTTTCTCCTTTCTTCTCGTTCGTTCCGGATTCGTACGCATGTGAAACCCATGTAGCCGCCTTCTTCATCCATCCATCACGACCACCACATTCATCTAGGAGTTAATCGGCCACCACCGAATGAACGCACGTCACGTGCCGCACCATTACCTAGAGACAACACCATTCAAGCTCTGCCAGCGCCTCTAATCTCGTGCTTGAACGCGTGACCTTTGAATCGCCGTAGACGCTGATCCACTTCGCCATAGCAAATCATGGCTGTTGGATCACTAGAGGAGGACGTGCACTACGTTTCTTCAGTTGAAGGTGAGGCCTAAAAGTCGATGGATGGAGAGAAAACGAGAGTGGAAGCTGCGAGCTTTTTCAACCATTAAAGAAAAGGGTGGCGGCTGGAAATAAATAGCTAGGGTTAGGGTTGTATACGCGCGTACATATAGGTGCATATATATTATTTTATTATTATTTCTACTGTTCACGTACTTTTCTGGACAAACTCCAAAAGAAGTGTTCCGCCTAGCATTTATAATATTTTCCCTTATTCCGAACACAATGGAATATAATTCAAGGCCTAATTCGATCTTATGTGGAAGATAGCTTTTCGAATTGAATTATAATATTAAACAATATTAATTTCAACGCGTCTCTATCCCGTACGACCAAACGGCAATTCCAAACTCTAAGAAATTTGAAATCCAATAATAATACACCATTACGAATCCAATGGATCTGGATTCGTCAAATTCAGAGGCTGTGCTTTAGATTTCTATTTTAAAGTGTCGATTAAATCTAGCGATTTTCAAAATCGACGAAATTACTTGAAATTCCAATTTTAAAAACTTACCAACCTAATTCTAATTCAAACAAAATTTATATTCATGTTAGAAACCATTCCAATTCATATTGAATCACAAAATTCAATTATTTACAAATATTAAATTTCATTATTAAATTAAGATGTATAAATTTCAAATTTCAAATTTCAAATTATCTACTTTTAACCCCATTCAAAAGTCCACTATCATCACTCTAGTTCAAATAGAGTTTAAATCAACTTTGAATTCATTTCAATTCATATTCAACTCCAGATTCACATATTAACCCAATTTCCAATATTAAATTTACTATTCACCAAATCCATTAAATGGCTATATCTGAAATATTAAACCATTTCAATAATTCAACCAAAACCTCCATCTCAAAATCAATTAATTCCAAACTCAACATCTAAAAACAAATTTAAATGTTTAAAACCAAACGACCAAAATTCCTGATCGTTACATGTAAGCACCTTTAATACATAGTAAGAATCCTTACCGAGTATCAATACTCCTCCTTAGTCCCTGAATCGCCATCGTTTGCATCGTCAATTTATTTATTTTAGTTGTAACACCACCCTGATGTTTTCCACCCTACCATGGTAGTGTATCTTAAGTCCCCTTTCGAGTTTGTCGATCTTTCGGGATTAAACTCCATTGTGGCACCATGCCATATACCATTTGACTTTTGACAAATAGTTAACATAACCTACCGTCCAATAACTCCATGAGCCAGTATATCTTTACAATTATAGTTCAACCCATTTCACTTATTTGTCAGTTGTGCACCCTACAAATTTAGATAAAACATCTTTATCTTTCATTTAAATCATACCCTATCATTTATTATTTTCCTTAAGCTATATTCCATTTCAAAATACGTTAACACAATTTTAACTTATGAAAACTTTCCTTTATTTCATCCACATGAAATAGTTCAATAACACTTGAAAATTGTCTTCCAAAGTGCCTAAATCATTTTCTCATTTTACCTAGAAAATATAGCATTATATGCTTTCGTGAGTTATGATTAATCACCACCAACTAGCTATCCTATAGCTTTAGAATATTCGGTAATTTTAAAGTATATTTGGCTATCCCATAGCCTTCTGGGTCAATAGCTTCCCAAGCTATCACATTATACTTTTAAGTAATGACCATGGGTTAACTTCCCTATAGCCATTGTGTACTAACTTGCATGTACTCATTGCATACTAATTCATTAGATTCCATGTTATGGTAATCCACCCAATGCCATTATGCTTTATCATATTCTGAGACATTGTGTTTCATCCTTTCTGTAGCTATCACATGTTATTTCACCTGAAGACATTGTGTGTTGTCTCCTTTATAACCATCCTAAGCTATCCTTTCTATAGCCTTCATGAGAAACCCTTTCTATAGCCTTCATATGCTATTCCTTCTACAGCCTTCATGTGCAATCCCTCATATAGCCTTCATATACTAAGTCCCATACTTAGCTTTAGTGTGTTAAGCTCAATAGACCTTTCGTTTGATAGCTCTTTTGAAGCTATCGTGGGTAGTAGCTATAATGTTATCACATGTTAACCCATTTAGAGTCATCGTGAGTTAATATAGGCTTTTGTGAGTTAAATAGTGATTTTGTAATTATTTTGAAAATTGATTCGTTACCTTATTAAGTATTAACTTTACATCAAATCTCATCTTTTATCGAATTCTCATTGGCTAATGTTCATCTTTATAGTTCACTTTTAGAAATGAGCTAATAACACCTTCCATTTGTTAATTAGTTATCATTAATTAATTAATATAAAATCAAAAATTGATGGGAAAATTCCAAAAATTTCATTAAAAATCAATTTTATCATATTTTACATTTTTCTAAAATTTGAGGAAAAATAAATAGTTTAATTATTTTTAATAATTAATTTTTTCGAAATTAACTATTTTTACAACTTTGAAAATTCAAAAAAAATCGAATTGAATTCCAAAAATTCTAAAATGAAATCCCATCTTTATTTCATCATTACAAAAGTCATATTTCAATTTCGAGGCCTTTAACTTAGATTAATCCAAGTTTTACCCTAAAATATGAGCAAATTATTTTTATTAAAATTTCCAAACATAAGAAAACAATGTTTAAATTATTCAAACATGGTTTATCATCATTAAACATTCAAACGTTGTCAATTCACACCTAATAGGATGGAACAGGTTCTAGAGAAAGATATTACTCACCTTTGATTAAGAAACCTTATTTATTCTTTTTTATTCCATAAAGTTGAAAGCTTTATTCTTTTAGCTTCGAAATATTCGTTTTCTTTCATAGAAAATAATGGTTTTCCTTGGCTTTAAGCTTTGAGGTTTTGTTTTGTACAAATGAGATAAAGTTGAATGAATGAGGGATTAGGGCTAGTGCTTTTTGTCTAGTCTAATATCTCATTCTAGCCTAGTCACATTATTATATTTCCCTTTACACAAAACTTCCCATCTGATGTATAAATTTATTTTTGGTAACAAGGCCAACCTTAGTTGCTCTAATTACCCTTGCTTCATTCAATTCACTTTAGGAAATATTCTCCATTTATTTATCAAATATCCCTTAGGAAATACTTGCAATTAAATTATCTTGTTAATCTCTTTAATGATATCTTCTTATTATTAATTTTTAATTTAATTTCCTATATAATGGACCTATAAAAACATGTAGTTTTACACTTAAACATTTGGCAATTTTCTTTCAATATTTGTTATAATGTATGTTATGTTCATGGTAGATTAATTGTTGATAGTCAACTGAGTATAATTTGGTTTACATTTCTTAATAAGCAACGTACATCATTTTCTAGGGTATGTAAACGGGGTGGAGACATATTAATTATTATTTTCCCTATTGTTTATTTTAAACACCTCTCTTAAAAAAATATCTAACAAAACTTCCAAACTGGCTTAATCAGATGAAGAGTATATAGTTATAAGTTTCAAGTTATCACCACCTCAGGTTCATTTTTCCAAGGAGTCAAACTAAAATGGTGAGCTTACTTATTTTCACTGTGGTAATGCATGCTCGAGAATAAATGAGAAGATACATCGTGTATTCTTCCTATATTTTTTCCAAGTTTTTAGTCGAGGATGTGATGTTTGCTATACAAATTCTTTAACAATATGTCCACAAAGAGTTATGTAATTAGAAAACTAGTATTGTAAAGCATAAAATTATATGCTAAACAAATATTTATTTGAGTGACACATAGAAAAGGAACCGTACATAATTAATTATAGTTTCTTGCTAAACATGTATTATGACCTGAATTTTAAAGACTATGTCTAAAGTTTGGAACAAATATCCAAGTATAGCAGAACCCCAATCATAATATCAAGTAGATTCTAAATCAATAATTACCACCAAAGATCTAGTGCTCATAGTATCATTGGTTGTTGAAAAAAATAGTGTCCCCAACATAAATAGTATAAAATTACATGTAATATGCACCGACCTATTCAAATGTTGTACTAGATAATGTTTTTCAAAACATTTTTAGAGGTAGGATACATTTACGCTTTCGAGCTAAATATTTGATTTTTCTACCAAATGTAAATATTGTGGAGCCAAATTATAACAATTTCAATGATCGTAACAAGAAAATACCAATGACAATATAGCTAAATCCAATGGTTTAAATCAATTTTTTGCATCAGGAAATAAAAATATATGTGTCACAAGCCACAATCTTTACACTATAGCGTAAATACACTGAATCATCCAAATTTTAATTCTCTATATCCATGAATTGACTAAATACTTTGGTAATGAGATTTTTAATTTATAAGTATTGTTTTTTCCTACCATTGTAGCATTAATGTATATGAGTCATGATATCTCATGCTATTAATGTTCTATCAAAATGCAATTTCACTTGATTACATTTTAATAATAGTAATGTGTAAATGAATAGCTAATTATTTAACATGTAATTTCAAAAATGAAATTAAAATAATACTATGAGATCTTTCTCTAATGTAAAGATGTGATGCTTCCTTTCTCGTAATGTGGTGATTGATCCAAAAGAAAACGATGAAGATAATACATTCCCATACCTACTCCATTTCTAAATTCATCTACATTGAGGGAGTTTTTTTTCATTCACATTGCCTGTTTATCTAAAAAATGTATTAAATCTTCGAAATAAGCTTGGTTTTAGAAGCATTAATTATACTGAACATTACAAAAATTCTATTTAGGCAGAAGCTAAAATTTAGCCTAGAGGAGATCTAGAGTTATCTAATTTGGAATTTGAGAGAAGCTTGCAGAATAGATTTTTCAAGGGAATTGAAGATAACTCTAGAGAATATACTACTATAAATAAGATTGCTATCTCTCATTTTCGTACGCAAGTAAAAAAAGTAAGCAAACAAGGTTGAAAGGAATAATTACAATCTTCATTTCCTCCTTTATAAAATATTCATCTCTCAATTTCCAATTACGAATTACGTTTAACTCTTCTTCCTCTTCTTCTTCTTCTTTTTTATCAAGTTGCTAATCAAATAAAGATGACAAATGGAATGACTCTTTTTTAAGTTTTCTTGCTAAAGAAGGAGTATTACGATAATTGGAGCAGTTATGCGAAGGCGTTGATTGGATCGTAAGATGCATGAGATATCATAGACCACTTTATTCCAAACTAAAAGTGATAATTTGAAGAATTTGAAAAAATGGATCAGAAAGATACTATAATCATTTACCAAGGTACGGATGAAGTTACGTTCAGGATGATAGCTAGTGCATATAATAGTTAGGAAGCATGAGAGATTTTGGAGAACAATTTCAAAGAAATTGACAAATGAAGAAAAGTATACTACAAACTATGCGAGATGATTTTGAATCATAATATATGAAATCATCGTAATCAGTTGGTGTTTATTTTTCTTGAGCTTTATCTATTGTAGATCAAATGAAATGATATAAAGAAAAAATGTAATATTTTAGAGTGATTGAGATAATTCTATGATCTTTAGATTCTAATTTTAATTACATAACCATAGCAATTGAAGAATATAAAGATCAAGAATCTACGACTATTGATTAACTGATGGGTTTACTTCAAGCCAATGAAGAAAATTTAAATAAAAATGTTAAAGAAGAGCCAATAAAGCTAGTTCTACAAACAGAACTTAACTTATGGGAAAATTTGATACTTTAAAATTGACGACGTCGACATCAAATTGGAAGATATCATGGTTAATGTTATGGACAAAGTGATTGCAAATATAGTAATAAAGAGGAGAAAAGGCAAAATATATATCGTAAGAGGTCAAGGAAGACGAGGAAACATAAAACAAAATGAAAGATCAAGGTGTTATCCGTATATTTTCTGAGAGGAATAAACATGGAAGCAAGGGAAGACAATGTTCCTTCAACCAAAGGTTGCCTTGCAACAAAGAACGTCGAAATTAAAAACAAAAAGGGATATCTAAATTCAAGAAACTCCAAAAAAAGATGTCAAACTTCTATAAAAAGCAGTCGAATTCTTAAGAGTATCGAATTCCAAACAATTGGCGAACCTAGAAAAATATCGTACATAAACATGGCAAGGAGGTTATTGAACCTCAATAGTGATAAAGGTACCACACCAAGGTTTGAACCTCTAGAGATGTCGAATGATAACAACATAGAAATTACTGAATGTATAAGAAAGCAGATGACATTGAATAATGTATTTAGAGGGGATGTCAAACTACAACAAAGGAGGGCATTATCAAGCTTTTGCAAATAGAGAATGATGTCGAATATCTAACAAAAGCGAGTGCTAAATCTTTAAAGAATAGTAGGCTTCAGCAACAAGAATGTCAGGAAGAACTATTATCGATATTAATAATACAACAAGAAGATATCGGACTTATAAAATCATATGAAAAAATGATGATGGATGACAACGTTGAAGAAGTATCGAACGTCTAGCGAAAAGAAGATATCGGATCTCAAGTAATTCAAGTGACATCAAGCCTCTACAACTTAATGTTGTAGAGCATGAAGCAAAGGAAGGGAGCTAAACTTTAAAGGGATGTGATAGATATCGAATACGACAAATGTCATGTATGGAAAGACGGATGCCAAACGCTAACAGCTTTGAAGGATTTGAACTTCGTGAGACCTGGTAGGTTGCCATATATCAACAATGAATAGAAGGTTACCGTAAAACAACATTGTTTAGAGAGGTGTTGTAAATCATCAATTTTCAAAAGGATGGCGTAAATCGTCAACGTAAAGAAGGTTGCCGCATCTCATTAGCACAATAAAGGAAACCGAGAATCAATGATGTCGAAGGAGACGTGGCAGCCGTGCCGCCTTCTACCACTCCTATAGATAGGCCCACTTGGCCATTCAAAAAGGGAAGGGTCGTTTCTTTACCTCCTTCTTAAATTTTAGAAGTTTTAATTCTAAATTGAATTGGGGAAAAATGAATTTTTTTTGTGACATTCGAAACTAAAGAGAACAACGACTTAGACAATCTTGCATAACATAACTCTTATGAATTATGCATATATAACTGTTATCGTATTATGGATTTATGTATGGAAAATTTTCGACTTAGATTCGGGCTTATAAAAAAATCCTTTAAGCCCTTATCTAAATTAAGGATTATCTTGCATGATTCCTAACATGCCTAGATGACATGTAAATAAAAAAGACGGTGACATATGAGAATCACTCATTTAGTCCACTAAAAAAAAAATAATGTATTGTTGCTCAATTATGTGACTTACCCATTTTACCTTTGGACATATGGTTCAAACTTTTCAATAACTTCAGTACCCATTCGAAAGTCAATAGGCATTATATGACTATTTCGAATAACATCATTGTGTACTAATTTTTGAGTCAATCTTTGGTTTAACAACACCATCATAATATCGTGGATGTTGGGCCAAATTTTGGTTTACCATGGCATCGTAAATGACTGGTCAATTTTTGATTTAAAATATTTGCATTAGAAGGAGGGCTTGAACTCCCGAGTCAATATAATTTTATCTTGAAACTAATTAATTGAAGTTTTGTTTCAGGAAAATGGTGAGAAATAAAAGAACTAATGTTTCAAATAAAGAGATAATACAACAAACAACATTGGAAGACAATGTTACTCTATGCTTTAATCTTGAAAATGTAAAAACTTGCCAACCATTAGAACCAGCAAAGCCAACAAATAGTGAAGCCAAAATCAAAGACTTAACATAGAAAATGGCGGGAATGCAATAACCACTAAAGAAGGCCCTTTCATAGAAGTCTTTCAAAACAACAATGCCTACTGAAGGAGAAGAGGTTCAATATCCAAGAAGAAATCTAGATAATTCCATAATCAAAAGCAAGGATAACGGTAAAAAAATTATAACCCTGCAAAAAAGGAATTGAAAAGGTTGGAGCTAAATCATTCTCTCTAAAATCATTATTAGACAATAAAGTTAAAGTAGAACGCCAAGAAGAATTAGCATAAAGGTCTAATGAACAATCAGGAAGTTCAATCTCACATAAGGAATACATGCCTTATTGATGTGATTACCACAAGGATGAAGCCTACTTGAGAGATATAGCCAATAAAATGACAAAGGACATGCTTGATATCAAAGGAAAGAGGACCTTTGATCCCTGAGTCAACAATAATTTTCATGAATTCCCTTTCACATAAAGAATAATGTTTTTCAAAATTCTATCATGCATTAAAATTCCATTGCTAAGTTAGAATGGGACCACCGATCCTGATGACCATCTTCTAGACTTTGAGGGCTAAAAGGACCTATGCTTCTTCAGCCACACGCTATAGGTTCTTTCCGACCACATTTCAAGGAGCAGCTGCTAAGTGGCATAGATATTGCAAGGCGAACGCTATTTCCTTGGAAGCGGATCTCTTACAAATTATCGGCATAGTTATATCTGTGCAAGGAGACAACTATCGATTCTAGTGTGCTGGCCAATGTTAAGCAGGGACCGGGAGAGCTGGTAAATGAATACTTGAAAAGATGCAACATAGAGACATTGAAAGAAGAGGACATGACCGACAGAGAAAAGTTAATGGTGGTGCATTCAGGATTGGTTGAGAAAATCCACTTCTGGAAGGAACTTTATATCCATGGGTTTAGAGACCCTTAAGATTTTCACTTCCAAGCTAAAAAATTCATCCTTATGGATGAGATATATCATGCTAAGAAAAAGTCTCAGTCAAAGAAGGAAACAGGAAGATCTCGCTTTGATCCTCCCAATAAAAAGCCAACATTGGATGGGAGAAAAAGAGGAAGATTGGAGGAGATCCCGAAATCTAACTACGTAGCCTTAAACAAACCAATCTCCTATATTTTTGCTACAGCCAAAGATGGAGGGAACTTCTCAACTTGTTACAAGGCAAGGAATAACCCTGAGCCATGAAGGGGAAGAGATTATTGTGCCTATCACAAAGCGAACAGACACCAAACCGATGAATGTCATGTTTTAGTCGAAAGCATACAAAATACGATCCAATTGGAGGTCTTGAAGGAATTTGTGAAAGAGAATCAGAAACCTGCCCATGTTACGGAAAATAATCAGAGGTCGCCAAACAATGCCATAAATTTTGTGGAAAAATAATTCCCGGTAAGATTTTATTCCATCGATTAATCGAATAGATGTTGTCCATGGAGGTCCACATTTGGCTGGATGCAGCAAAGGGGCCAGAAGCTTATACATAAAAGTGGTCAGAGATGGAGTCTTTTCTACTCAGGTGGAGCCACCGCTCAAAAACCACAAATATAAACTTCAGATGCACAGTCTAACGATAACTCCACAAGAGTTAAGTGGAGCCCACCATCTGCACAATGACCTATTAATGATAACTACACGGATCAGACTTTTCGTAGTAACCAAAATTCCAGTTGATACGAAAAGCAACGGTAAATGTTATCTTCAAGCATGCCCTCAACCAGATGGGAATTCCAAAAAAAGTTAGTGCCAAGCTTCGAGCTTATCTTTGAGTTCAACAATGGAGGATCTACTCCAGTAGGGTAGATTAAGCTTCTTATGCAAATGAAGATTCCACCCTATTCGAGAATTTTCAAAACCTTATTTGTGACGCCCCACCTCTATACCCACGCTAGCCAAGAACACTACGGAGTAATGCTGTCGACTAGCACGGAGAATAAGGCTGTTGAGGAGCGACCATCTGTATAATTGCTTTGTGCGAGTACTGATTTGCCGGATAAAAATATAACTTTTCATCTCAAGAGGAAATCCGACATACGGACACAAACTCAAAGCTACTACACAGTGGCTTTAAAGGTCTTCGGAAACAAATATAGAAATAAACATAACACAAATCAGTCATAGATAAATCATATCACAAAGGCGGAAATAGATATGAATATAACACATGAAAGTGTACATCAGAGTAGTGGTCAAACAGATCCACCATAATACAAAAGAATAGCAACACGTGCTATAAAAAAGAATACAACTATGAGTCCATATCTCAAGTGTATAAAACAAAATAAACTACTAATCTAAGTAGTTAGCCAAAAGTCAGAGAGATCAATCCCAAGTGAGAGGTCAAGCTGAAGCACCTGTAACATCTCGGTCTGACCCGAGTATTATTCAATAAGAAAATAATAAACGGATCAGTCTAACTATATATATCAGATGAAACGATATAGAGTAAGAGATATGACTAAACACATAATAATAATCACAATGCCAAGCTGAGATATATATAAGTAATTGAAAATCAACAAGAGATTAATCAATATCACCAAATCTACACAAGAATCAAAGGAAATGTCATACTCATTATTTCGTTCACCAAACCATAAATATTGACGATTATATCAATGTCAATCACAAAAGTCAATGACACACAAATTCACCAATGCACACATATTGGTAAAACTTATCAATGGAAATCACGAAAATTGGTGAAGCACAAATTCTAGAAATCATCTCAAGAAATCCAGTCAATGACACACGAATTCACCTATGCACAAAAATTGATAAATCATATCAATAGAAATCACAAAAATAGGTGAAGAAGAAAATTCCAGAATTCGACACACGAAATCCAGAAATCACACAAAATAGGGGGGAGGCCTATCACACGAACGGGAGCATGAAAACTCACCAACATATGTATCACACGAACGAGACGCTATCTCATGGTAGCTAGCCGTTAATTTTTGACACACGAACGGCCCGAAGACCATGGGACGCTACCCCCATCAATTTGAGTCGAAACTCCACAAAACAGGGTTTAGTCTCCCTCGCAGACAAAGGGACATCGCACATTGCTAGTCTAAATCACAAAAATGATCGTCATGATCATCAAAAAGTGTCAATTACAGTAAGCTAGTAAATATACGAGCTTAGCTTCATGTCCCATAACCACTGGCTTAATTTAAATATTTACGAACATATTGTAGATCTCCACTAGAAAATTGTCACAAGAGTTTCAATCGAACAAGTCCAAGAATTAACCGACGAAGTAAACGCAAGCGTTTCATACCACTCGTTTTACTAAGTCATTTAATTAGATTTCTCATACGAGTGAGGTAAAGGTTTGTATATACTAATAGATTGGAAAACGGTTTAAGAAACGAGCTTTGTAATAAAATAGTGTTGAAATCATTTGAAGAAAGAGTTTTGATATTTACTATTAGTATTCAGAACCTTTATATTTTTAAAGTGACAAATCACAAAGAAGATTGTAGGAATAATCAATCACTGAAATTCACATACGAAGATGTGAATGAAAATCCAACGAAACCGATAAAGAATCCATCGAAATGGATATTCAAAAATCCCTAAAAAGGAGTCATCAAAGTCATAATAAATGATAACAACAAATAGGAAACAACACGAATCGATTAAAGTTGGAAATTCAAACCATTAGGCGAAGTAGGCAAAAATTGCAACAGGTCGGTCTGCCGGCTACAGAGCTCGGTCGACCGGACCAGAAGAACAGAAATGTTCGGGGTAGCAGGTCGGTCGGCCGAACCCTGTAGTCATTCGACCGAACCATAAACAGAGAAGTGCTTATGCACTTGGAAGCAGGTCGGTCGGCCGGCAGCAGGGCTCGGTCGACCGGACCTGTTGCCAGTCTCTTCCCAGCCCATCCAAATGAGGTCCAACCTCGACCAAATTGCATTCGCTCGAGCAACGCGCTAAGGGTTTATACTAATCCACTACCCGGCCCTATAAGCTCTTCGATGCATAACCAAAACACATTCAAACATCAAAGTTAGGATTTTTAAAGATTTGAACCCAAAACACTAAAAATTGGAATATTCACCAATTCAATCCAAAAGCAATTGCACAAGAATAAGTGTTATGAATTCATACCTAACAATCGAAGATAAATATAAGCATAGATGTGAGATAAAAATCTCACCTTTGAACCCAAGCAATTGAAGAAGAAGCTTGAAAGCAAAAAGGGGAATCAACCACTCTTCAAATCCAACTCAGGAAGCTTGATTCTAAGCAATGGGTTCTTCTATTAGTTTGGAGCTAGAGTTTGATTTGCAAAAGAAAACAAGGGTTTTGGAGTTTCAATTTCCCATCTCTCCCACCATTGATGCTTTAGAACTGAAAAGAGGAGAAAGTGAGGGTGAATGGGGAGGAGTGGCTCAGATTTGAGTATAAGTTAAACATAGGGCTGAACCCAAACCCAAACCCAAAGTGAAAACGTAGCAAAAATCAACTTTCTCCAAACATATCGAAGCTTATACTCAAAAAGGTCGCAAACGGCATTTTAAACTCAATGGGAGTGGTCCCGAGACCTAATTCGACCATATGCAAAAAGTAGATTTTCGGTCTAAATTCCGAATATCGATAAAATATTTAAATATAAAATCGACAAATATGCGGGTTGTTACAGACTCCCCTCCTTAAAGAAATTGCGTCCTCGCAATATTTAAGGAGAAGATATATAGTAACAACCATAAAAGCATATTCAATACAAAAGAAGTTTGAAATAAGAAGTTCACCTCAAAGAGCACGAGAAAGTAAGTCCGAATGTGTTCGCTCGATGAACTCTCTAGATTCCCAAGAACAATCCTTAGGATTTGAAGACCATTGAACTTTCACAAGCGGAACATCTTTATTTCGAAGTCGTTTGACTTCCGAAGCAATGATACGAATAGGATGTTGCTCATAAGTTAAATTAGACGAAACTTCAATCTCTTCCACAACACCGGACTCAAGAATAGAATCAGAATCTCGAAGACATTTCCGTAATTGAGAAACATGAAAAACGTCATGCATAGCAGAAAACTGAGCCGGTAATGATAGGCGATAAGCCAAGGAACCAATACGTTCAGCGATACGAAATGGTCCAATATATCGAGGCGCTAACTTTCCCGATCGACTGAAACGTACAACACCTTTCATAGGTGAAACACGAATAAAAACAAAATCTCCAACAGAAAATTCTAATTTCCTTCTTCGGTTATCAGCATAGGATTTTTGTCTACTCTGGGCTTCTTTCATTCTATGTCGAATAAGGTCAATTTTCTCTGTGGAATCCCGAATAAAATCTGGACCTAAAGCCAGCTTCTCACCGGCCTCAAGCCAACAAGAAGGAGATCGGCATGGCCTTCCATAGAGTGCCTCGAAAGGTGCTATACCAATACTAGATTGGAAGCTATTATTATAGGAAAATTCAACAAGTGAAATATGATCTTTCCAACTTCCACCAAAATCAAGAACACATGCACGAAGAAGATCTTCAAGAGTTTGATTCACACGCTCGGTTTGTCCATCGGACTGAGGATGATAAGCGGTGCTAAAATTAAGCTTCGTTCCCAAAGCTTTTTGAAGACTCTTCCAAAATCCACTAGTAAACAATGGATCACGATCACTAACAATAGAAGTAGGAACTTCATGCAATTTAAAAATTTCTTTAATAAAAAGTTTGGCCAAAAGAGGTACGGTCCGATTGGACCGAACGGGAATAAAATGGGCAGATTTAGTAAGCCTATCAACAATCACCCATAAGCTATCATGACCCGAACGAGAACGGGGAAGGCCATCTATAAAATCCATGGAAATTTGGTCCCACTTCCAAATTGGAATCTCTAAAGGTTGCAATAATCCACCGGGCCTTTGATGCTCGGCCTTAGCGAGTTGGCAAGTCATGCAACGCTTAACGAAGTTAGCGATGTCAAGTTTCATTACCTCCCAATAATCAAGTCGCTTCATATCCGCGTACATTTTACTACTACCGGGATGAATGGTAAATTTAGAATGATGAGAATCTTCTAAAATATCTTTACGAAGATCACTAATATTTGGCACGATAAGTCTACCAAATTTTCGAATGCCGCCACGAGAATCAATATCAAAGTCTTTCAAACCTTCAACACCAATTTTGTCCTTAATATTTTGGCCAAGAAGAGCCAAGTCGGGATCTATACTTTGAGCTTCAAGAATGCGGTCTAAAAGAGAGGGGTGAGCCTCAAGGTTACATAAAACAAGAGATGAACATAAATCGGAAACACGGTCTTAAATTTCGCAAGTGGATAAAATCTTGAGATCATTCCATTCATATATCATCATAGAAACAACTGCTTGTTGTTTACGGCTAAGAGCATCGGCGACACGATTACCCTTACCGGGAGTATAAAGAATATCAAGATCATAAGGTGCAAGGAACTCGAGCCAACGTTGTTGACGCAAATTAAGTTCCTTTTGAGAGAATAAATACTTCAAAGACTTATGATCGGTATAAAGAACAAATTTCTCTCCTAAAAGATAATGACGCCAAATCCGAAGAGCAAAAACAATAGCCGCGAGCTCTAAATCATGAGTGGCATATCTAGTCTCATCAGGCTTTAATTGCCTAGAAGCATAAGCAATAACACGTTCTTTTTGCATAAGAACGGCACCCAAACCAACGCGACTGGCATCGGTATAAACAACTAAATCTTGATTCCCCTCGGCAATAATAAGAATAGGAGCATCAGAAAGAAGTTCCTTCAATTTTTGAAAAGAAGCTTCACATTTGTCCGACCAAATGTATTTAACACCTTTCTTCGTTAAGCTAGTGAGAGGCACGGCAATCTTAGAAAAGTCTTTGATAAAACGGCGGTAATAACCTGCCAATCCAAGGAAACTATGAATCTCTGTCACACTCTCCGGTCTCTTCTAATCTTTAATCGCTTCAATCTTTGAAGGATCTACTGAAATTCCGAATTCGGATATAATATGACCGAGAAACTTCACACTAGATTGCCAAAAATGGCATTTAGAAAATTTGCTTTCAATTGATTACTCCTAAGAGTTTTCAACACAATCCGAAGATGCTTTTCATGCTCCTCCTCGGTTTTTGAATACACGAGAATATCATCAATAAAGATGAGAACAAATCGGTCGAGAAAATCTTTGAAAACTCGATTCATAAGGTCAACGAAATAAGCTGGGGCATTCGTCAACCCAAATGGCATAACAAGCTATTCATAAGATCCATAACGAGTACGGAACGATGTCAAAGGAATACCATCCTCAGCAATACGAAGCTGATGAAAACCGATAGCTAAGTCTAACTGTGAAAAGACTCTAGCACCACTAAGCTGATCGAATAGATCATCAATCCGAGGTAAAGGATATTTATTTTTGATAGTAAGATCATTAAGCTTGCGGTAGTCAACGCAAAGCCTAAGTGTACCATCGGATTTCTTCACAAAAATAGCTGAAGCTCCCCAAGGCGAGGAACTAGAGCGAATAAATTACTTCGTCTCCAATTCGGATAAATGTTTATGCATCTCCTCGTTTTCTTTATTGGACATACGTTAAGGAGGGCGAGTGATAGGTTGAGCTCCAGGAATGAGATTAATTCTGAACTCAATTGCTCGCTTAGGTGGTAATCCTAAAACGGGCTCGAATATGTCGGAAAATTCACGAACGACATGAATAAGAGTAATAATATCACCCTCATCATCATCATCGAAATCACGAGGGTTTAAAGAATATAAAGATGCAACCAAAGCAGAATCCAAATCTTTAAGAATAACAGAAACCTGATTAACAAATTGAGGATGTCGAAGATGAATAGTCCGCTCAGGACATAGGATATGAGCTTCATAACGTTTAAGCCAATCCATTCCCAAAATCATCCCAAAGCCTAAATAACGCATGACATTCAAATCGGCCAGGAAAGGAAAATCACACAAAATAATCTCGACATCTTTACACAATAAACTGATTGTTGCGGATCCACCAACCGGATTCGCAATTCTCAAAGAAGTCATTAAACACAAAACATCCAAAGAAAAAGTATCAACAAGTTCTTTTGATATAAAAGAATGGGACGCACCCGTATCAAAAAGAACTCGAATAGGTAGATCACGAAATAAAATAATACCATCAAGAATGGAATGAGAGATACCTTGACCACGAGATGTGTTGCCAGGGGCTTAAGCAACATTAAGCTTTCCCTCCTTCCTATTTTGAAGTTTGGGACATACATGCATAAAATGGTCCGGGCTTTTACAATAGCGACAAGTACGAGGCTTTGAACACTTGTTCGCAAAATGGTCTCTGGAACCACAGTTAAAGCATTTCCCTTCAGTAGAGGAAAAGGTCTTTACAGCAGGAGTTGCTTGCCTCCCTTTCTTATTGGGATAAGGACCTTTGAATTTGTTTGGCCTTTTCTTATTATTGAAGTTTGGTTTGGAACCCACCACTTCAACATCATTTTCCCTATCCGCCTCTTCAAGACGAAGAGCGATATCAATGAGTTGGTCGAAAGAAACTTCTAATTTTAGAAGTAATGGCTTCTTGAGATTTTTGTTTAAGACATAGACGAACCTTTGGTTCTTCTTCAATGGGGTGTTGATATATTCAACCCCGTATTTAGAAAGAGATTCAAAAGACGCGACTTAATCTGTCACGGAAGATTCACCTTGAACAAGGTCTATAAAACGGCGAGCCAAAGTCACCTTCTCAGCTTCTTGTATGAATTTTAACTCGAAGCGCTCTCGGAATTTCTCCCAAGTGAGATCCGCTTCATTAATCTCAGAAATAAGAAGTTCGTACCAGTCCAATGCTCTTTCTTGGAGCATACTAGAAGCCACCTGAACTCGGTGAAGATCAATGAGGCTCATGCGAGAAAAGATTCAATCGCATGTCCTTAACCAAGCCTGGACTTCAATAATAGTTTCAGAACCTTTAAATGGCTCCCCGCCCAGGTTGGTGTAATCACTACACAAGCGTGCAAATCCCGACTTTGGGTGAGTAGGTTCCGGATTAGAACCAGCAGCTTGAGCATTTGTGACAAGGTCAAGAAGTTGTTGGGTAGTCATAAAAACTCCATCTTGGGGTGGAGCACTAGATTGACCGGCGCTGGGACCGCCAGGTCTAACCATTTCTCTTCCTTTAGAAAGAAATAAAGAAGAAGAAAAAGGTTATTCACAAAAAGGAATATCAAGCAATCTTGATAGACAAAACAAGGAATCATAAAGAAAATAGGATGAATCGGTACGAAGACTCGAATTAAATCCTAAAGCACGACTCCTAAGAAAGACTTGGGACGATGATCCTTGTTATAATATTCCATATTGTTCCGAAGTTTGGCTTTGATACCAAGCTGTGACGCCCCACCTCTATACCCACGCTAGCCAAGAACACTACGGAGTAATGCTGTCGACTAGCATGGAGAATAAGGCTGTTGAGGAGCGACCATCTGTATAATTGCTTTGTGCGAGTACCGATTTGCCGGATAAAAATATAACTTTTCATCTCAAGAGGAAATCCGACATACCGACACAAACTCAAAGCTACTACACAGTGGCTATAAAGGTCTTCGGAAACAAATATAGAAATAAACATAATAAAAATCAATCACAGATAATTTAATCACAAAGGCGGAAATAGATATGAATATAACACATGAAAGTGTACATCAGAGTAGTGGTCAAACAGATCCACCATAATACAAAAGAATAGCAACACGTGCTATACAAAAGAATACAACTATGAGTCCATATCTCAAGTGTATAAAACAAAATAAACTACTAATCTAAGTAGTTAGCCAAAAGTCAGAGAGATCAATCCCAAGTGAGAAGTCAAGCTGAAGCACCTGTAACATCTCGGTCTGACCCGAGTATTATTCAATAAGAAAATAATAAACGGATCAGTCTAACTATAAATATCAGATGAAACGATATAGAGTAAGAGATATGACTAAACACATAATAATAATCCCAATGCCAAGCTGTGATATATATAAGTAATTGAAAATCAGCAAGAGATTAATCAATATCACCAAATCTACACAAGAATCAAAGGAAATGTCATACTCCTTATTTCGTTCACCAAACCACAAATATTGACGATTATATCAATGTCAATCACAAAAGTCAATGACACACAAATTCACCAGTGCAAACATACTGATAAAACTTATCAATGGAAATCACGAAAATTGGTGAAGCACAAATTCTAGAAATCATCTCAAGAAATCCAGTCAATGACACACGAATTCACCTATGCACAAGAATTGATAAATCATATCAATAGAAATCACAAAAATAGGTGAAGAAGAAAATTCCAGAATTCGACATACGAAATCCAGAAATCACACAAAATAGGGGGGAGGCCTATCACACGAACGGAAGCATGAAAACTCACCAACATATGTATCACACGAACGAGACGCTATCTTATGGTAGCTAGCCATTAATTTTTGACACACGAACGGCCCGAAGACCATGGTATGTGATCATTACTCCTGATATGTGATCATTACTCCTGATAGAGCATAAAATAATAAGAAGCTAGGGCCTGATATGTGATCATTACTCCTGATAGACACTGGTTGCATTGTGCAATGAAATTAGGTTTTCCCACTACCAATAGTATAGAAGAATATGAACCGATGATGGCAAGGCTCGCCTTAGCCCTACAATTAAATATTACAAGAATTAAGATCTTTAGTGATTCCTAACTAATGGCAAATCAATTACACTAGATGTATCAATCGAAAGATGACAAACTGGTCCTTTACGTAATAAAGGTGTTAAAGATGTTGACCCAATTTGAAGATTTCTTAATACACCAAGTATCAAGTGGGAAGAATTCTGAAGCCGATTCTTTGGCCAAGTTCGCTAGTTCATGGGGAGCACTAGAAACTCGAATTGTAGTAGTCGGTTTCTAACCAAGTACTTATATAGAGGAAGAGGTCTCCAAACCAAAAATTGAGTCCTTGATATTTACAAGATCCCAAGCCCTTAAACATATCGATAAAGAAAATAAACCAAGAAATGTCAAAGAAGAAAACCAGGAAAGAAGCGTTCTTGTAGAGATTAGTGGTTAATATAAAAATAATTGGATGGCACATATTGTTAGGTACTGGTAGAAGGAAAACTAGCAGAGGATAAAAGGGAATTCGAAAAAATAAAGAGCCAAGTCCCAACTTTTATTATGATGGATAGAATACTAAAAAACAAGGATATTCACTGCCTTACTTGAGATGTGTTAGCGAGGAAAGTGATTGGAGATTGCTAAAAGAAGCCCGTGAAGGGTTCTGTGGAGAACATTCTAATGGAATAAAATCAACCAAAAGGTCATGTGGCAAGGTTCCTATTGTCCCCAAATGAGTAATGATGTAGGGAATCGTATAAAGAGATGTGGAAAATGTTGGAAATTTTTAATGGTTTTGCATGTTCTCCTAAGTGAATTGACCCTAAACTCCAGTCCATGGCTTTTTGATGTATATGGGATCGACTTAATTGGACGATTACCAATATTAAAGGTGGAGCTAATTTTGAAATAGTGGCAATTACATATTTTACAAAATGGGTAGTAGCAAAACTATACACAAACATGACATAATGAAAAGTGTTAAAGTTTGTAATTAAAAATATAGTCGCACGCTTTGGAATACCACATTAGATAATATTTGATAATAGAACTCAGTTTGAGAGCAAAGAATTCACCAGATTTTGCAATAGGAATGGAATAATCAAAAGCTTTTCATCTATATCTCATCCAAAGGCTAATGGAGCCGTAGAAGCAACCAATAAAACCATCAAAAATATTTTTAAGAAACTATTGGACAAAGCAAAAGGAAATTGGGTAGAAGAACTACTGTTAGTACTCTGAACATTTAAAACTCCTACTAAAACTGCAACTGGACATACCTCTTTTTCTTTAACATATGGATGTGAAGCAATGCTTCCAATCGAATTTGAGGTTTCATCTCATCGAATAATTGCATATGCATTTGGTCCTAATAGAGAATTGAGGAAAGAATCCTTAGATTTGATCATTGAGATAAGGGTCGAAGTGGTCATATGAACAACCGAATATTAATAAAGGACATCGAGGTATTATAACTCCAAAGTTAGAGGAAGATCATTTTAAAAAAGGGGATTTAGTCTCCAAAATGTTATGCAAAATGCCAAAAATCCATCAGACGGACCGCTTGGAACAAATTGGAAATGTCCGCTTATTATTCATGAAGTAATCCCACCAAGGACTTATCAATTATACCTACCTGATGGAAACGGAATAGCAAGAACTTGGAATGCCGTACATTTAAAGCCTTAATTCCCAACAATGGATGAATAAGGAAAATCGAGACAAGCATATATATAGAGTGTATAGTCGAATGAAAGAATGGAACTAAAAGGAAAAACATAAATCACTACCTAAGATTGTAGGATGGGGCGAAAGAAAGCCTTTGATCCTACCACAAGAGCCTGGTCAAAGCTCCTCCTAGAGGGAGGTCAGAGTAAGCCTTTGGTTCTACCTAAGATGGCCAAGTCAAAGCAGCGTAAGGCTTCGGTCTCACCTACATGGCCTGGCCGGAGCTTCTCCTAGAGGAAGGATACAGTAAGCTTTTGGTACGACCTATGATGGCATGAGGAAAGCACTGAACTAGCCTTCAGTTCTGCCAACAAGGCCTCAATGGAGCGTCTCTTATAAGGAGGGTAAGACTTTGGTTCTGCTTAAGATAGCTAAACAAACGCATCGACCAGCCTAAATCATTAGCTATAGGATAATAAGGTGCTCAAGCCTAAATCACCACCCGAAGAGTAGTAAGAGGTAAAGAGAATTAAAGCTTAAATCATCACCCAAAGAGAGATAAGGGACAAAGAGAATTAAAGCTAAATCACCAGCCAAAGAGTGGCAGGGAGAAAAATAAATCAATCAAGCAAGTTCAAATCTACCTGAATGATAGATTAAAGCAATCTTCTATCGAAAGTATAGTCAAACAGATTCAATTTCACATCAAGGAAAAGTTGAAGTATCCTTCAAAGGAAGGTCAAAAACAATTTATTACCACATTATTTTTTGGTCTTCTATTCAGATATTATAACAATATGAGTTTCTGGTCTTTTATTCAAATATTATTAACATATGAGTTTCTTTTCTTCTGTTTAGATATTATTACCAGATGAGTTCTACTTTTTTATTCAGATATTATTACCGGATGCGTTTCTGTCTCCTATTCAGATATTATTACCTGATGAGTTTCTCGTCTTCTATTTAGTTGTTATAACCAAATGGTTTTCTAGCCTTCTATTCAGGAGATATTATGGTCAGATTGGTTTTCTGGACTTCTATTCAAGAAATATTATTACCGGAAGGATTTATAATCTTCTATTAAGAAAATTGTGGTATCATTATCAAATTGATTTCTGGTTTTCTGTGATGTCCCGGAAATTTGGGCAATATTTATTTAATAATTTCATCAATAATTATTTTAAAATGTGAAATATTGATTTAATAATCTAATTCAAATAGAATTTATCTTTTGAAAATTAATTATTATTTAGTTTGTTAAATGATATTCTTTTCAAAATTTATTATAATGATAATAACAATTTATATTTGAAATTTTATTCTTTTCAAAATTAAAAAATATTTAAATGATAAAAATTATCTTTCTGAGCTTATTTAAAAAGGATATTTTATTTATAATGTATATATGTGTATACATTGTAAATAAGAATTTTGATTTTAATTTTAATTTAAATTTAATAAAGGATATTTTCTAATTTATTTTATATATAGATGTATTAATTATGAATTGATTAATTTGATTTAAATTAGTGTGGAAAACTTTTCAAAAGTTTGTTTTAAAAGTCTATCTTATATTTTCAAAAGAAATATAAGTAAATATTTTTTTTGTTTATAAAAATAAAATATTTTAAATTGTATTTTATAATAAAAGTTTATTTTGTTTTATTTTAAATTGTTTTGAAATAGATTTAGTTTAATTATATTAAAGTATAATATTTGGTTTGAAAACTTTTGAATAAAATGAATTCAACATTCTTTTTCTTTCTAAATTTTTCTCTTTTGAAAATTAATTTTTAAAAATATTATTTAAAAGAATATTCAAGTAAACATTAAGATGTGTAATTTTATAAAAGTAATTTACATGTATTTATTTAAAGACTAAATGTAAATAAAACATTTAAAACATGTTAAATTAGATATTGTTTTAGATAGATTCAAAACACATTCATAAATTAAAGAAATTTCTTTTAATATTAAGATAAACATGTGTAAGACATTTATGCATAAGGAATACACTTGTAAAACATTTGACGTACTAAGATAACAAGTGGCATTGTTTTAAAAAAAACATTTTTATTTAAAATATATTAACAAGAAACTTAGCAATGCATTTTGTTAAAAACCATTATCTTCAAAATGAATCTGAAAATCAGATTTAAAAGAAATTTCAAAACAAATCCTACAAACAAAATTCAATAGTTCAATCTTCAAATTTGAAAATAAAATCTGCAAAATCACAATCTGCTTGCTCTTCAAAATTTGATTCAAATCTGCAATCAAAAATCTGCAAATTGGAAAATCTTTATGAATCAATTTCAACTCTTACTTAAGCAAGTGAAGATGGGGTCTGCATGCAATAATTCTGTAATCAAATTGGAAGCAAATGCAGTTTTTAATTCAACAATCAAAATGCAGTTAAAGATCAACTTCAATCAGCAAATACATTTTTTAAACCTGCTTCAACTAGCAGATTCAACATCATCAATGCAAATGCAAATCTGGTTCCAGGGAGATATGAGCTTACATCTGAGTTGTTCTCTGCATCTTCATAAAAATGTGAGTAAGCTTCTAATTTTAAAAACAGTTCTTAATTTTTAAAAAGTAAAGCTAAACAAGTTTTTCAGAAAACTCAAGTTCTAATACATGCTTGTTTAAAAAAAATCAAAACTGTCTTGATGAAATCTGCTCTGTTTTTAATTTAAAATGAGTTACCTCACAATGCAAAAAGCCTTAATTATATGTGCATGTGTACTGATAGAAACAAGCATGTTTGCTTGATTATAGTGTGATGATGTTCTGTGTATATTCATAAATATGCATATGTGTGTGATGCTAGTTATCGACGGATCTGATTTAGGATGCACATCCTCTAAGGATCCGTGGAACTATCTATTATGTAGTAATATATGCTATTATAATAATGTCTAAAGTAAACTAAACTATTAAAATAGCATTAAGGAATTACCCATATCCCCCTTAACACATTTTACAGTGCCAGTAGTCTATACAGTATTGTAATGCCTCCTGATCGGGAGGTTACTAGAGGATACTCCATAGGTATGGCACAAAAAAAAACTCATAGTGGTCTCCATATGGTAGGTGACACTGCACAACTAGGCAATGCCAAGGTAGATACACCAATTACACTTCCAGGCTGGGGGTAACGCATAGCCGCAACTACCGCCCACCTCGAGCCATACTCCCAAATCAAAGGTGCGAACCAAATCAATCACAAAGTAATAGAATGGCAATCGAAGAAATGTGTCCAATCGTAGGAGCTACGTCATTTGGCCCGTCAATTGCTTCTATTTCAGCCACCTTATGCTAACTCACGAGAGTTAGGACCACGTATATACCTCAAGAACGTCGCCACCATCCTACTTCATTCTGGAATCTCCACCGCCTAAACTGTTGTTAAAGTGGTTTTCGGTATTGGCAGAGAATATGACAATAACCAGTCCCGGACTCTTTAACAACCATACGTTATTATAACACGATGGTCAATTCAAAATACCATACTTCAAAAACAAAATATCACGTCCATTACAAAACCATATTATCATTTGACTTCAAATATATTCACTTCCAAAATCATAGCACCTCAAAGTTATAGCACTTTCGAAATTATAAAGCTTAGAATTTGTTACACTTTGGAGCTCATAACACTTGATAACATAATACTTTGAAATTCATAACTTTGAAATCATATCTTCCCACTTGAATAATTTAAATATTAATAATAATATATAAAATAAAATAGTTTATAAAATAAAATAGATTATATATAAATAGTTATAAGTTAAAAATAGTTTATATTAAAAAAAACTATATAAAAGTAGTTATAAGTTAAAAATAGTTTATATTAAAAATAGTTTATAAAATAATTAGTATATTAAATAGTTTATATTAAAAAATTATAAAGTAAAATATAAAAATAGTTTTAAATATAATTTAAAAATACTTTATATAACAAAATAGCTTCCTCAAATTTCACAAATCGATTTAAATCAACTCGAATCCAAAAATTCAAATTTAATTCCATCCCAATTCATAAATTTCAATTCAATTCAGTTTCTCAGTAAACCCTTTCAAGTTATATCGATTTCAAATACAGATTTGAACCATAAAATAAACCATTCTAATTTCAATATATTTCAAAGCTTTAAATTTTCCACATTTTCAAAACTAAGTTTGATATTTCGTATATATCTAAATTTAACTTCATTATTATTTAGTTTTGAAATGTTCACTTAATCAATCCGATACCATTTAAATAAACTTTAAATTTCATGTGAAATAAACCAGATATTCCTTCAATTTATTTAAACTTGAAAAATTCAATTTATCACTTTAAATCAAATCAAGTTATAGAAACATATCTTTAATCCCAAATTCAATAGGTTTCAATTCGATTTTAAAATTAATATATCTCTCAAAAGAATACGATTTCGAACTAAATTAATTTTATCTTCCCAATTTTAATTTATTCAAATTATTATAAAATCTATTTTTAAGAAATATAATTTTAAATAATACTTAAACATGTTAAATATTAATTAAATCAAACTTATTTTTAAACTTGAATCTTATTATTAAACTTATTTTATATTAAAACTAATTTATGCATATTTTAAAATAGTAAGATTATCAGTAAATGCTTAAAATTTATAATTTCAAAACTAACTTATAATTTTAAAATTTTCAAAACACATAATTTTGAAAATCAAGAATTTAACTATATATAAAGTAACATTTATATATATATAATATTTTAAAAAAAATCAATATTTATATAAAACCTTATGTATATATACATATCTTTTTAAACCTTGGAAATCATTTAAAATATGTATATATATACACTAATGGTGTCTGTATATAATTCTCTATCCTATGGTCAAGTGATACAAATATTTATCATTTCAATCCGCAATTTAAATATCTATGGGTATTTATCATTTCAACCCGCAATCCCAAATTCAATTCAATGAAAATCGCTTGGGTTTATCATTTCAAGCCATAACAATTTTGTTCTATTCTACAGATCGTTCGGGTATGTATCATTTAAACCCATAGGGAATTCTATACTTACAGGGAACTTGAAGAGTGATAACATATATGATAATAAAATAAAAATCAGCACCGGCATATATAATCAGTGATAAAATTAATAACATATCATGGTGTCAGATGTCATAGGTGAACAAATACGGATAATAGCATATATATAGCATTTAAATAACTAACAGCAGCATATTTCAATTGTCATTTCAATTTAAATCAAATTTAATAAATATAAGAACGTTAATCGAGAGTGATTTCTCACCTTTCAAGGCTAGAGAATAGAAAAGATGACACAGATATGCACACTGACACGAGCATGAGCACATCAAAAAGATGCTACAACCACTTGGACATTGGCGAGATATGAGTAAGACACGATGAACTGGATTGATGAAGACAAATGGTATAAGTGAACTTATATATATATATATATAACTAAATATATCTATTTACATAGATAAAACGTATTCTAAATAAAAACACATTTTAACTTAAATATATATACACACTTCAAAATCATTGTTTTAAATTAAACACATATATAAGATATTTTGAAATCAAACTCAAGAGTACTTATGTGTAGTAGATATATATAATACAAAATTTTATACAACATAAAATATACAATACTAATATGGGCTTGTACACACATATCAAATAAGATTTGCAACAGATAATATAATACGATCATAAGCTTGTATATATATACAAAATCATATACAGTTCATAAACTAATATAACTAGTATACAAACTTATATATAAAAGAAAAAACATATAGTACTGTAACTAGACATATATAAGGCATATATTAGCCTATGTATACTTATTCATATAAATCTTATACATATGTGCAGACTGCAAATAACTATAACACATATCTAACTTATAATATGCAAGCTAAGATATCATAAAATATACACCTATATATATACAGACTCGATTAAAATATATATGTGCACGCTTCTCATATATACAACATATATACAAATTATATAAACATTATATACATTGTATATAACAAATTTTATATAACTATATATATATACACACTTTTAAATATCAAAACAGAATATAACTCTTATATATTTATACTCTAAATACTTATATACTAAAACGAACAAACAGATTATAAACTATGAATATATAATATACAATAACATCAAATCATATTATAAAGTATCCCGTAAACATATATATTAAATAGCCGTGCCAGCAGATATGTATAAAACAATGTATATACATAACAAAATAATATATATATTTATATAATTTCGAAATTCTATATACATATACATTTATAATAAAATAAAAGGTACTAAATATTAATAGTGCACAACATAAAAGCCAAACATATATACTTATCAAAAACTACAAACACTTATGACATAAATATATATATACAAAGAAGGGAAGAGAAAGGCTTAAGGCATGGGGTGGATAGGCTTGGCTTTGGCTGCCATGAGAGAAAAACAATGGTGGAGCCGAAAGGAGGGGAAGCACAAGCCGTTGTGGCTTCGGGTAAGTTATGGAGGACTTGGATTATGGTGAGGGATGGCATTGGGCTGTGGGACGGCTAGGGGAGCTGCAGTA
Source organism: Allium cepa (assembly GCA_030765085.1). Classification (NCBI taxonomy): domain Eukaryota; kingdom Viridiplantae; phylum Streptophyta; class Magnoliopsida; order Asparagales; family Amaryllidaceae; genus Allium; species Allium cepa. The sequence goes on from CM060937.1 coordinate 346,077,732, forward strand.
GAGGGAGGAAGGTGAAAAAGGTGGATGGTGATCGACAATGGTAGGTGAGTGGTTGCGTGGCGGTAAACAGGCGCAGAGGTAAGGGGCTTGAGCATCAGTGGATCTGAAGGTGGTTGGGAAATTGGAAGGGGAAGTTAAGGAGATGGGTAATAGAAAATGAATGAGCAATATTCTTTGTGGTAGAGAAAATTATGAACCAACATACAATTAAATAAAGTGAGAATACCAAAACCCGACAACGTTGAATTTCTAAAAATACTAAATGTAATGGTTGTTTATGTCAACAGCTAAATAGACGAACGGACAAGAAGCGCAAAAGGTACAAAACCGGTACCGATACAGTTACCGTTTAGGTGGATTCCGCTGCGTACCGGACTCCAAAACACATAATTGAATATACCGCAAAGATCAATATGATGAGACGATCAAAAAAGTATACAAATATCAGTGGTACGACCGTCCTATCAAAAGTCGATAATCGATACCGAAAATGCTGCTAGTTTGCCGAAAATAAGATAAACGGAGCAATATCAGTCAAAATATGGAGAAATGAAATATGACGTCTCACTTAGAAGATGGTTTACAAATTTATTATATAAAAATATTCAGGTTCGAAAAATATTTTATTATAATCAAATATTAACTGATTTAAATTTTATTAAAATTACACAATAAAATAATCTTCCAAATTATCTGATGAAAATTTACCATTTGTTATGTTTAATTAGACGTATTAAAAATATTAAATTTTTATTTCCAAATTCAATTATTTAAAATTTCACAAAATTCAATTTAATTACATTATTAAGCAGTTAAAATTTACGCGTCGTTACGCTCTCCCCCACTCAAAACTTTTCGTCGCCAAAAAAGAAGGAAGTAGGAGAATGGAAAAAACCCGAAAGAAAACTAGATTTGATATATAAAATAAAACAATTAACTTAAACCATATAAATTTAAAATTTAAAATTAATTAATATTTAACGATTGATTTTAATTCATTTGATTTCACTTAGGTTAAATTCACTTATAATTCAATTTTAGCTATTTCTAAATTCATATCTATCTACTCGTTATCATATTATTCAACTAATCTCTATTAACATTTTTATAATTAAAAATTAAGTATATTGACACTCTCAAATTTATTAATAAATTTCATTAATATCATTTTAAATTGTATATATTTCTTTACATCTTCAACTTCTGAATGATTTAGGTAAGTTGTATATACTGGAAAGTAACTGAGTATTGTATAAGTAAAATTTCCTAATTCAATTATTTCAAGTTTTAAAAATTTGTTCAAAATTTGGTTTCATTTTATAATTGATTTTATCCTTAAGAAGAATTTAAGAGTTAAATTTCTGATTTACTTCAAACCATTTAGAGATAAATGTAAACATATATATATATTCCAAATATCAAATCAATCATCATATACCTATATATATATATATATATATTATACAAGTCATACTTAAGAAATTCTGTAACATCCCGCCTTTTCGCACGCTTTAAATCAACACACGTGCCAATTCAAACCGTTCGAAAGGGCGGATTGTTATGGGGTAAATAAAAAAAACGAGAAAGAAATAAAACAAAATAGAATCTCACAGCGGAAGGATAAAATATAATAATCAAATATACAGTTTATAAAGCTGTTTTACAAAATATTTGATTATACTTGCACATTTATCAGAGTTACACATACCAATGACAATGCAGCGGAACAATATGAGTATAGTGGACTAATAATAATAATAATAATAATAATAATAATAATAATAATATAAATCTCCGTCTTCGTCCTCCAGAGCTAAGGTCTTCGAAATCTTGAAACGCTCGGACTGACCCGAACGAATTGAAAAGACAAAACACCCGAGTCAGAACTAAAATATCTTATGTAAGTTAAATCAACAGGAATAAATATGAGTGCAATAACTCAAAAGATGCTCGGGATTCACAACTCCTAAGGATCCGTTAAACTATTTACTATGTAGTATATTTCGCTATTATAATAGTGTCTTATTATAAAATAAACTTAGTTTTAAATAGCGGTAAGGGGTTACCCATATAGCCCTTAACAAAAATAATGCCAATAGTCTATACAGTACCATAATACCTCATGATCGGGAGACTACCAGAGGATACTCCATAGGTACGACACAAATAGAAACTCGTAGAACGCGCAATAGGGTAGGTGACACAGCACAACTAGGCAATGCCAGGGTAGATATACCAATTACGCATCCGGGCTGGTGGTATTGCGTAGGCGCAGCTACCGCCCACCTCGGACAAACTCCCCCCTAAAATCAAAGAAATCAAAAGTGGCCACCGAATCAATCCAAATCAGAGTATAATATCAAAGAGGAGTATCCGATAAAGGGCGCTAACCCCCTTTGCCCGAGAATCGCTCCTGTTTTAGCCATCTTATGCCAACTCACGGGAGTCGGTTTCACGTATTTACCTCAAAGGAAACGCCGTCACCATCCTACTTCATTCTGAAATCTCCACCGCATACACGGTTGTTAAAGTGGTTTTCGGGGTTGGCAGAAAGCATAACAACTTCCGATCACGATCTCTTCAACAACCAATCGTTATTATAACACCGCGGTTTTTCAAATAATTTATACTTTAAAACCAGAATATAATATCTTTTTCAAACCATATAAATACGATTTCATTTATATTTTTAAAATCCAAATCAATGTGATGTCATTTTTATTTTATAAATATCTCTTTCCCAAAATCATAATATTTTTCAAATATATATAACTTGAAACCATAGCTTTGAAACATAACTTCTATTACTTAATGGTTCAAATACTATATTACTTTATAAAATAAACAGTTTCTTCAAATTTCAGAATAAATTCCCAATATCAATTTGAACCTCCAAATAACCATTATAATTCCCATATATTTCAAAGCTTAAATATTCTATATTTCAAAACTTTATAGTTCATATATTTCAATCATTCATTATTCCACTATTTCAAAAAAAAAATCTTGGATTTAGCTATGTATAAATTTGTTTCGAATTTCAAAATAAGCTAAATAATGAAGTTGATTTCGTTTATATAATATGGTTAAGAATATATTTGAACTTCTATTGTATATAGAGTTTATAATAACTCAAATAAAAGTAAGGTTGAAGATAAATATGAATATGATTTGAATTAAAGTATTTAAGAATTATCTTCGAAAAAATTGTTTTGAAATGTAAATAAATTAAGATTTAAAGGGTATGATTTTATAACTTGATTTTGATTTGAGAATTTAAATGAATATCAAATTGATTTAAAGAATATTATCAAATTAATTTAATTAAAAAAAAATATCCTGTTATTGAAGTTTAAGGGTTTTACTTAAATAATATTTGTTTTATTCAGTAAACGTTTCAAATTTAAATAATAGGAATTGGATTTGATATACATTAAATTATCAAAGAATCTTTTTTTTGGAATAGAGGAATAATTAAAGATTGAAATATATGAACTATAAAGTTTTGAAATATAGAATATTTAAGCTTTGAAACATATGGGAATTAAAATGGTTATTTGGAGGTTCAAATTGATATTGGGAATTTATTGTGAAATTTGAAGAAGCTGTTTATTTTATAAAGTAATATAGTATTAAACCATTAAGTAATAAAAGTTATGTTTCAAATCTATGGTTTCAAGTTATATAAATTAGAAAAATATTATGATTTTGGGAAAGAGATATTTATAAAATAAAAATGATATCATATTGATTTGGGTTTTAAAAATATAAATGATATCGTACTTATATGGTTTGAAAGAGATATTATATTCTGGTTTTAAAGTATAAATTATTTTAAAAAAACTGCGGTGTTATAATAACGATTGGTTGTTGAGGAGACCGGGATCGAAAGTTTTCATACTCTCTGCCAACCCCGAAAACCACTTTAACAACCGTGTACGCGGTGGAGATTCCATAATGAAGTAGGATGGTGGCGGCGTTTCCTTTGAGGTAAATACGTGAACCCGACTCCCGTGAGTTGGCATAAGGTGGCTAAAACAGGAGCGATTCTCGGGCCAAAGGGGTTAGCGCCGTTTATCGAATACTCCTCTTCGATATTATACTCTGACTTTGGATTGATTCGGTGGCCACTTTTGATTTCTTTGATTTTAGGGGGGTGTTTGTTCGAGGTGGGCGATAGCTGCGCCTACGCTTACCACTAGCCCGGATGCGTAATTGGTATATCTACCTTGGCATTGCCTAGTTGTGTCATGTCACCTACCCTAGTGCGCCTTCTACGAGTTTCAATTTGTGTCGTACCTATGGAGTATGCTCTGGTAGCCTCCCGATCAGGAGGTATTACGGTACTGTATAGACTATTGGCATTATTTGTGTTAAGGGCTATATGGGTAACCCCTTAACGCTATTTAAAAGTAAGTTTATTTTATAATTAGACATTATTATAATAGCGAAATATACTACATAGTAAATAGTTTAACGGGTCCTTAAGAGATGTGAATCCTGAGCATCTTTTGAGTTATTGCACTCGTATTTATTCCTGTTGATTTAACTTACATAAGATATTTTAGTTCTGACTCGAGTGTTTTGTCTTTTCAATTCACTCGGGTCAGTCAGGGCGTTTCACGATTTCGAAGACCTTAGCTCTGGAGGACGAAGACGGAGATTTATATTATTATTATTATTATTATTATTATTATTAGTCCACTATACTCATACTGTTCCGCTGCATTGTTATTGGTATGTGTAACTCTGATAAATGTGTAAGTATAATCGAATATTTTGTAAAACAGCTTTATAAACTATATATTTGATTATTATATTTTATCCTTCCGCTGTGAGATTCTACTTTGTTTTATTTCTTTCTCGTTTTTCTTATTTACCCCATGACAATCCGCCCTTCCGAACGGTTTGAATTGGCATGTGTGTTGATTTAAAGCATGTGAAAAGGCAGGATGTTACAACGTTGTATCAGAGCTTTGGTTTAGCGATAAACCTTAGCTTTGTGGGGTCTGACTCTTTACTAATAGGGTAGTAATACCTTATGGGAGTCGCTGAGTGTATATATGAGAGAGCGTACTTGTTAGTGTTATAAAAATGTTTTAATATTGTGTTAATCTGTTCCGTTTGTATTTATAAATTTTGGTTGGTGGATGGGACGCTGTGACATCAATAGGGATTTCTAAACACTTAATAGGATAGACCGACATAATATTTGTTTTTATTACAGGTGAATGATATAATTTTTCCTATTGTATTTCCTATATATAAAGTAAATTTTATAAAGGTTATATTTGGTTGTATTATATTGGTTGTTAGGTAATGAAATTTATAAATAACAGTGAAATAAGATTGAAAATAAAATAAATCAAACTGGAAATTTAGAACTTAAGTTCCGGGGTTTTTGAAATTTCTTTTGAGTGATTCTGAAATATAATAATAATTTTATTTAAAGTATTTTCTGATATAAATATTTCAATATAAATTGAAAGAAATGTTTTAAAAGGAATTTGGAAAAGAAATAAGTTTTGTACTCTCCTCTTTGTCGTTGGAAAATAATTTCGGTAATGAGTGCACGCATCGTCGACATTCATTTTCGAGTTTCGAAGTGGAAAGGCCACTGTAGTAGTTTACTGCAGATCCATTTTGATAAACAAACACAAATTTTAATTGTTGTAAATATAATTGAATATATAAATGGTAAGTATATGTTTATCTATTATCTTTAAAATGATTTGAAATTAAACCCGGTATTTAAATTCTTAAGTTTTCGTTATTTTACAGTTTCAATTAGTGTGGTAAAATGGAAATAGGAGCCTTTAATTAAATAAGTAATTTAATGCTAGGTTATGAATGAAATTAAAGGTAGTTTGAACTGTAACCTATGAAACAAAGAATAATTTTATTGAACATTTAATAATTTTAAAAAAATGAGAAAACTTGTATAACTTTTAATTACATCCTTAAAAACATATATATAACTTACCAAATATTAAAAGTTGAAATGTTTAATAAGAAAATGTAATTGAAATTGTACAAATAGGAGTATGTAATGAAAGTGTTCAATAAATTGCTGTTATTAATAAGAATCCAATGTTATAATTGTTATAAATCTAAGTTATGACTGAAAGGCCACTAATTAAATATTATAGAACAGTTATAAAGAAATGAAAATAAGTTTAAGAAGGATTGAATTTATTTATAATAAAATAAATGGAAAGATGAATACGATAAATAATATTAAGAGTGGAAAAAAATGAATCACCTTAATGAATAAGAAATTGATGTTATAGAGTTGTAAACTTAAGTTGAGATTGAAGTATTTCTAAAACTTAATATAATAGAAATGTAAGCGCTAAATAAGTAAATGAAATTTGAGAAATAAATGTAAAATAAAAAGATAAATCATTGTATAAATAAAAAGGAAATCAAACAACAAATGCATGAAATGAAATTAATAAGAATGAAATGGAAATATTGTTTAAATGGTTGTTTGTTTTGGGTTTATGATTGTTTGGGTAAGGAAACTTTAAAATTGTTTGGATGTTTGAATAATCTATTTTGCTTTCACCTAAGATTGTTGAGTGAAGGGTACACTTAGTAGTTTATTCTTCATTCTGTACAATTTAAAGTTGTGAACCTGAACAACTATTTGTTTTGTTTGACATAAATGAATAATTGATTTTATGGTTGTATGCCTTGTTACAAATGTTTGATGTTGTATTGATTTTTTTGTTATCGATTGAAACAAGTTAAATATTTCATCTTATATAATTGTTTACCTTTTTGGATTATATAACTGAAATACAGGTTATGGAAGCAATTGCTACTGCTTTTGGTTTCATAATTAAGCGTAAATTGCCCGACAAAAGGTACGTTTTCGGATTACGGATTATAGCATTATTATATTGTTTTCCCGTGTTGGGATATATATAATTTTGGAAAATATATGTTATATATTGTTATTTTTGATATTATATTTTCTCCCGAGCCTCTCCGTACAAAGGAGGCTCTGCCAAAATTTTCCGTAAAATTTTGGACTTAGAAAAACTATGAAAAGTTTTTCCAAACTTTATTTACTTGAATATAAAATAATTTAAGAGTTATAAATTGATATTTTGTTTAGATTAATTGAGTTTGTAAATTAATTTTTATGAATTTAATATTTTAAATAGGATATATTATTTCCTTAAATCTTTTCTTTTCCCTTCTTTTTCCTTTTCGGGGATGAAAAGTTTTGAGGGGGGGAGAGTGTAACGACCCGTAAATTTTGATTAATAAATTTGTTAGTTTAATTTAAATTTTGCAATTTAATTTAGGAAGAAATAAAAATTCTAGAAGTTATAATGAAGCAGATGTTGGAAATTTAAATGTAGCATTTGAAATTAAACTAACAAATTCAAAATGAAATTGCAATTAATTGAAATTATGAAAATTGTCATACTTGGTTATAAGTTTAATATAAGAAACAAAACGGGAATATTAAATTAACTAATGAAATGTTATAATCGGAAGTATAATGGAAATGCTACTAATTTAATATAATAATAAGATAAGTAATATAAATAAATGATTGTAAACTATAGTAAATGAATTAATGTGCAAATGAATTGAATTAAACATCAGTAGCATGAATATTAATAAATGAAATTATGTAATAATTGATAAATGATGGCATTAATGAATGAAATAAGGTTTGTTAGTAATAAAGGAATAATTAAAATAAACATTTAACCAATGAATAAAAGAAAAAGGTCGTAAGAAGTAAAATGCAATTCATATGTGATTGAAACGACTCTTTAGGTTATAATGGAGTGTAAATAGAAATAGTGTAAAACATTATAATTCGCTAATTAAATATGATTGGGTAATTAATACTGAAAGAAATAAAATTGGAAATAGTATTTATGAAATAATAACTAAAATGAACTGCAACTGTATGAATGGAAGTAAATTGGTAATTAGTGGATGTAAATATTAAATTAATTAATGGAAACAAAATCTGAATGTATGTTTGGATAGAACAATAAGTGAATGCAATCAGTAGTATGGAAATAAATGCCAACATTGAATTGTAATAAATGTAATTAAATGTTACCCTGGTGTGAACTGTAAAGACAATGGTTAGGGGTTGTTAAAATGGGTATATTTAAGTAATGAATGGGAAAGACGAATCAATTAATATATGTATTTATTTCTTTAGTATGTTGCATAAGATTTGAAAATCAAATTGCAATTAAATAAAATTAGGTAGTACATTATTTGGAAATAAATTTAAGGGTAGGATAGCAACTATTGCAAATTACCTAATTTAATTGGTCAATGAATTATTGGAAATAAGTTCAAATTATGTAAATTAATTAATACGTTAAGTATGTAAAGTAATTAATAGAATGTAAATTTAATGTTGTAAATTTTATAAGATGTAAAGTATTTTAAAACCCTAATTAATGTGTACAATTGATAGAAGTACACATTTAAAACGTAATGTTCATTCAAATTAAAATGTAAATAGGCGTATATTAATGGTAATTTTGTTTATAATATGACTATTGGTAAATGTAAAGAATGTAAATCAAGATTTGGTAATTTATTGAATGTAAAGAATTAAGGTAATTATATTTACTGCAATTAAGTAGAAATTTAACATTTATTATTACGTAAATTGAAAATTAAGTGAAATTGGAAAATATTAATGCAATAGTTTTGAATCCGATGTTAAATTCATCTATTTGATAATAAAGATAATTTAATTTAATTTAATAGAAATTTTGGAAATTTAATTGATAATTTCTGGATTTGAATGGAATTAAGGGAAGTACTGAAATCGATAAGTTAAGCAACTGTAAATTGACTTTTAATTTATAATTTCTAATTACAACGAAATTGTAATTTAACGCTGAAATTGATAAGTAAATCAACTTTAAATTGATTTTTATTTTGTTAAACCATTGTATTTGATTTAGAAATATAGAAGCGATAAGATTGGTCAATTTTAAGATTGAAATTTAAAATTTGATTTAATTTATTAATTTTAATTTGTTTAATTAATGGAAAAATAGCCATTTTGGCCACTGACTCGGATTTCGACGAAACGAGTTTCATCGGATCCGTATCGGTGAATTTTTGTAGGATTTCAAGTTTCGTATCAATCGGACTTGTCGTTTGATCGTACGGACTCGAAATGCCTTGAAATCAATGAAATTGAAATCAAATGGAATCAATTTAAAAATATTGATTTGAGCATAACTTCTTCATGCGACACAATTTGAACCTGAAACCTTTTCCATTGCGTTTAAAATATTTTAAAACACCTATTTTGATATATGGATACCCAATTTCGTTCCGGGGTCAGAACGGGCTTTTTGGACCACGTTAGCATTAGCGCGTATATCTATCAACCCGATCCATCTGTTTTATTTCAATTTACCTATAAATATCCTACTATAAACCCTAGCCTCCCTAATCCTCATTTGTCTGTACGTATATCTTCTTCTTAACTCCTCATTTCCAATGGCTGCAAACCCTAGATCCAATTACAATTCGAAATCAAAGTCAAAAATTCAAAGTCCTTAGAAAAATTTGAAAAATAAATATATGTTGAAGCTCTCGACTAGATTAATTCACTGGTGGTGTTCGTTTTTCGAGTTAGTTTGTCGTTTGACCGATAAAAATCAAAGAAGTTTCGGTCGTTCATCATCATCGAAATCAAAGTAGTCGGATCGTCGAAACCTTTCTGGGTTTTAGAGTGGAAGCCGAGGGGATCGCATCTAGGTGGTTAGCTTGGCGATTCAATTTTTTTTTTTTTGAAGAAAATGATAATGATATAAAAGCTCAACCAAAAGCTGTCAACAAGCCTGACAGGTAACCGAACCCCAAAAATAGAAATACAAAACGAGAACACTCGTAAGAAGGACACAAAGATAACCAAAAAAAAAGAGGAACCAAAAAACTCTAACAAGAAGCGAAAGTAAAGGACCTTTGCCAGCAGGCACACCGAACACCCGATAAGCACCAGGAACCCACCGCCCATCCAACATCGTAATCGAGCTCCGACAAGGCCACCGCCCAAAAACAATGTTGAGAATCAACCTTGCAAGTAGAGATCAAGCCCAACAGAAGACCCTCCAAGATAACAGAAGAAAGAAACGGCCAACCTCCCAGCAAATGTATGGCCGACAGCCGGAATGGAGCAGCGGAATTCCTCTAAGCAAGCTCCAAAAAGATATAGGACGGAGAAACTAGAACACCCCTGAATGTCATATCCTGAAAGCAATAGTCCCATAATGAGATAATAAAAAAGGGAGGGAATATGGTCAAGAAGGAGACTAGGTAGACAGATCCACCAGTCTTCGGAACGGCAGTCAACCAATTCCGGCTCTAATAGCAGACCGAGTACAGGAGATCGATAAAAGATTCACCAGGCGTCCGGAACGAGAGTTGACTGCCCCTCTGAAAGGACGGCCACGAAACGCCAAGTAAACGTCATCCCTAACTCTTCGAATAACGGAGAGGATTGGAGTCTCATCAAAAATTGCCTTATTCCGGGCACACCAAATGTGCCAGCAAATCAGACAAGGAATCAAGCGAAAGATGATAGAACGAAGGGAACGACCAGAACTACGAAACCACCAAGAGGACTGTAAATCAATCGACGATGTGGTGGAACCACGGACCCTCACTAAATTACCGAAGTAATTCCAGCAGGATCTGGCACACCAGCCAGCGAAGAGCAAATGATCCACCGATTCTGTTTCCCCGTTGCCGCAGCATCTACAACGGGAAACAAAAGGAATGCCGATCCGCTGAAGGTTCTCGTCAACCGAAAGCCTATTATGGAAGGATCGCCACATGAGGAGAGACACTTTAGGAGGGATACGGACGTCCCAAATGAAAGAAAAAATGGGAAGGACATGAGATGGGATTCTAGAAGAGCACCAGGCCCTAAGAATGGAGAACGGACCGCCATCCCATCCGTAGAGGCCGTTATGAGAATCAACGAGCACTTTGACCGATTGCATATGCTTCCAAGTCTCACTGGCGTAAGAAGGAGAACCGGAATAGCCCGAATCAGCCAGTCTCCGGTACTTTGCATGAAGGAATTTCGCCCATAAGGAGTCGTTAGTACCAAACCTGGACCACAAAGCGAAAACCAAACAGATGTCCTTCGGATTCCACAATCCTAACCCACCCTCACTCTTTGGACGACAGATGACATCCCAAGATACCCATTGATGACGGCGATTGTCACCCTTCGATCCCCAGAAGAAAGATGAAGCCAAAGATTGGAACGATCGAAAGAAGGAGGAAGTAGGGGTCAACGCGGCGAAAATATGAATACCCATAGAGCTCAAAACCGATTGGATAAGCACTAATCTTCTAGCTTGAGACAGGAGAGATGCATTCCAACGAATAATCTTTCCCCTAACTTTGTCCGATAGCGGATCGAAAAGGGCGTTAAGTTTCCTTCCTCTATAGAGAACAATACCCAAATAAGGAAGAGGGAGGGAAGCTGCCCTAAACCCGGTAAAAGATTCGACCCAAGAAACTCTCAACTGGCCCATGTCCTTCGCGGGAACGAAGCAACTCTTCGCCGAGTTGACCAGTTGGCCCGAACACCTCTCGTACAACTGAATGAACCGAATAAGGCGGCGAATAGAGGACCGGTTTCTGTTGGAGAAGATGACAATGTCATCCGCGAATGACAGAGAGGAGACAAGCGGACACCCACTCGGAAGACCAAAACGCTGAATTTGACCATAGACCGTTAAAGTGTGGATGCCACGAACAAAAGCCTCGGCCGCGATAACGAAAAGAGTAGGAGATAGAGGATCGCCTTGACGGATACCTCTACCAGCTTTGAAAAAACCATTGGCCGATCCGTTAATGATAACAGAAAACCAACAGTTGGAAATGAGCCTCCAAACCAAATCAATAAGGGTTTCAGGAAAACCGAAGGCACGAAGAACCTTGATGATGAAAAACCAAGACATACGATCATAGGCCTTTTCCATATCAAGTTTGAAAATAATGTTAGAACCCCTGACCTTACGGTCAATCTGAGAAACAAGTTCTTGGGCTAAAAGGACGTTATCAGTGATCAAACGACCTTTTACAAAACCTGCCTGAGAGGAGGAGATAATGTGGTCAAGGTACGGAGCCAAACGATTGGCCAGTACCTTAGAAATTACTTTGTTGGCGAAGGTACACAGGCTGATCGGTCGGAACTCCGAGCACGCTCGAGGATTATCACACTTAGGGATAAGGATCAAGTTAGTGGAAGACCAGCTAATGGGAAGAGCGGCTCAAGAAAAGAAATGCTGAATTGCCAGGCAGAAATCCGATTGGATGATATGCCAGGTACTTCGAAAAAAGGATCCATTAAAACCGTCCGGCCCACTGGCACTATCCTTGCTGAGAGCAAAGACACTGGCACGAATCTCATCTGACGAAGGCGGTAAAGCTAAAACGGCACTACCCTCAGAAGGAACAAGCCGAGGAATAAAGGATAGGATGTCCGAGACCGGGCCGGACACAGAAGGAGAACCCAGATAAGATTCAAAATGAGAAACTAAAACCTCTATTACTTCAGACGGAGTCGAAGCCACAGATTGGTCCGTTCTCAAAATCTCTCGAATAGAAAGCAAATTAGCTTTCTCCCGGATAGAAGAATGGAAGAATTTCGAGTTTGAATCACCTTCGACCACCCACTTGATCCTCGCCTTCTGGCGGAGGTAGGAGTTTTCAATGCGGAGTTCCGAAGAGAAAGCCAGTTGAGCAGAAGCCCAAATGTCCTTGTTTTCGGCTGAAGGATTCTCGTCGAACAAAGATTCGGCAAGAATCAGGGATTCTTCAGCCGCTCGCACACGATCGAAAATGTTCCTGAAAACAAGGGAGTTCCACGTCTTAAGGCAAGTCTTAAGACGCTTTAGTTTCCGAGAGAAAGCTCCCATGGGAGCAGCCACAATGGGAGCGGACCACGATTCCTCCACCACCTGTAAAAAACTATGGTGGGAACTCCACATACTAAGGAATCGGAAAGAAGAAGGTCCCGACAAGGACCGCGAAGCGCACCGTAAAACCAGCGGCGCATGATCAGAGCAAGCACGATGGAGATGAGAAATAGAAAAGGAAAAGGGGAGATTTAACCAATCAGCAGACCCAAAAATCCTATCCAACCTGGAGAGGATCCGATTCGGCCCTTCCTGGTTATTAGACCAAGTAAATGCAGAGCCAACGAAAGGAATTTCAGATAACCCGGATCTCACAATGAAAGAATTGAAATCAGAAACCGAGAGCCGATTGACGGCCAACCTGCCTACTTTTTCAGCCTGGCTAGCGACAACATTGAAATCACCACCCACCACTGAAAGCGAGCAACCGAGGACAGCAAGAGACATAATGTCATCCCAAAGAGATAATCTCTCTAACCGATCACACTTGACGTACACTGTCGAAAAAATGAACGGTTGCGGGAAAATGGGAGAGGAACACAAGACAGATAACAGTTGTGACGAATCAAAAACAGGGCGAACAACGAATTCTTTGGACCAAAGAATCCAAATCTTACCCGAGATATTAGACAAAGCACCACCAAAACCAAGCGACAGAACAGCCTTGTTAATCTCTCCAGAACCCAAAAAAGGTTCTAAAATAGCCACTAAACCAATGGAATACTTACAGACAATCCGCCTAAGTCTAGCAGAGGAAGCTTCGTTGCCGATACCACGAATATTCCAGAAAAGGAAATTCGTCATGAAGACAACAGCAGGAAGAAATATATAGACAAGCCAAGAAAGACAACACAGACGCAAATCAGATACGATACAAGGAGGATAGAGCAGACCTATCGATATGCTCAGTCGCCGCTATAGAGCGAGTATGGATATTGCGGGGGATGGCGGAAGCGCCTCGCGAACAACGCCGAGAAGATCTGCGAATAGGCTGACACCTAGGCTCGGACATCGAAGAAGCACCGAAACACTCCTTAGTATCGGGTAGAGAAGAAGAGGATCTGGATGGATCAGAGTTCTCGGTAAGACGAGAGAGCCGCTCATTAATCAACGCAATTTCCTCTACACTAAGCAACGGGATGGTGATCGATAAGGCGCAAGAAGACGAAGGAAGAGAGCAACGGGAAGAGCAACTAAGAGGTGGAGAAGCAGAAGAATCCAAAACAGATAAAGAATAACGGAAGTATGTAGGGGAGCTAATAATACGCATCCCACGATGCTGTAGGAACCTAACCCATGCCGGACTGTCACTAATGAGACAGCCCCGCGAGACAGGAGAGGTTCGCAAGGTGGCTCTAGCAGAGCTATCACCTGCTCGAATCGCAAATGACTGGTAATATTCCAGGCTGCCCGCATAGTGAACCGTCACAGGGTACACTATGCGATCAGGACTGGAGCACCGCCTAAGGCTATCGACCCAGGCAGGGAAATATCTCCGTAGAGACCAATGGGGATCAACCAGAATAGAAAGATGGTACGAAGCCAAAAACGACACAGACCAGGCCTCGCTATGGCTCAAAACAAAAAACCAAGATAGTGAACCACACTGTCCACTCCAAACGGAGAAAACAATGCCAAAGGGACCTGACACGCCATCAACCAACACCAGGCAAAAAGTGTCAGGGAGCACTCGCCGAAGCGCGTCAAGGCTCAAAAACGCAATGAACAAGCCAACAGACACAAACCGACAAATAGACAAAAAACCAACAACATCGAACAAGTGGAATAGAACCAACGATAAACTCACCTGACCGATCAAATAGCCACACACCTGCAGTTGCGCGTCGAATGGAGCTACAGAGCAACCGGTCACAACCTGCTCGCGCAACAAGCCACCCAACAAACAGGGGAAAACCAACCCACCTGCTCGAGGAGAACGATCAGAACAACCCATAGGGAAAACCCTACCAAAACCAAGAGCACTGCAATCCACCGCCAAACTGCCTCGACCAACCCCAAAAACACGACACACCATGGACGGAACTACTGGGGGGCGCACCGCAACCCAGCAGGAGGAGACATATTCCCCAGCGACCAAAACATCCAAAACAACACCAAATCCAACGCCGAAATCACAAAGAACCGAGTCCCCCTCCGTCACTGCAATGCAATCCTCTGCCAAACCGCCAGAACCACTCCTTGAATCATGAATCACCGAGTTAGTGATGTGGAAGGGTAGCACCGCAACCTCATTTGAAGGGGTGATGAAATCCCCTTCGACCAAGTTAACCAAGCCATAGCCAAAACCACAGCCTACCGAGCCCACCATCAACAATTCCTCTCTACCAGGGAGAAAAACATAATCAGACGAAAAAGATACCGACGGCAAGAAAAGGGTGGTAAAATCCCTTTCGTCCAAGTCTTCAATACCATGGACAGAGCCACAACTCACCGAACCCAACATCAATGTCTCCTCCCCTCTTGGCAAAATCCCACAATCGGCAGCAAAAGCTAACCGAGGTTCGAAGAGAGTGGTTAAATCCCTCTTCGAAGCAACCGCGTCAGCCACAGCATGGACCATCACCTCCCAATCAGCGCCAAACAGAGGAAAACTCATACAGGGGGAGGACAACACTGCAAACCATCATCAGAGACCGGAACCACCTCCATGAAATAGTACTCAACCCAAAGAAATCGGGATCTGGCAAGAACCCCAAAATCAGAAGGAGAGAAAACTCTAATCTCAATCGATCTTTCACCGGTGAAAACCACTGAGATAGGACCGGAAGCCTCTGCCAGAATGGCAGCGCCAGTAGCGGCGAACGGAGGATAACTTCGAACGAAAGACCCAGAAAGCACGAACTCCCCACAGCCACCCAAAGACGGCACCATCACCAACAAAAGAACCAACACAAATACTCAGAGAATGAGAGATAAGCCACAGAGAGATTAAGAAATAAGAAGGGGATAACAGCAGAGAAGAGAAAATCGCAATCGCTTAGAGCCAGGCAGCCATTAAAGAGCCGTTAAGAATTGTACGTATTGGCGATTCAATTGTTAGATCGTCGTCAAATCGTGATTAGGGTTTCGATTTTTCAACCAGCGGCCGTCGAATTGAGGCACCGGGGTGGAGTCGCCAGAGGCGCCTGGCCATGGGGTTGACGGTGGTGATTTTCGTTCGTCGTAAGGAGACGCGTGGTGACGATTAGGTCCGGTCAAAGGCGGCGGCTCTAGGGTTTCGATCGAAACCTATCTTCTCTTCGCCTTGGTTACTTTAGCGTGCAGCAGGCGATGGTGACGTGTCAAGTGTGAGTGAGGTAAAGTGTTCCATTTCTTTATATACTTTTTTTTGAATTCAAATGCAGTTATCGTTATATCTTCCACATACGAACTCCGTTTTAGGCGCGGGTTCTTTTGTTAGGATCGTATTTGAATTCTAGACTTGATAACGCTGGTTTGGATGAATTCTGAGACAGTCAAAGTTTTGGGTTTAAATTATTTGATATTCATTTAAATTCTCAAATCAAAATCAAGTTATAAAATCATACCCTTTAAATCTTAATTTATTTACATTTCAAAACAAAAAATTTCGAAGATAATTCTTAAATACTTTAATTCAAATCATATTCACATTTATCTTCAACCTTACTTTTATTTGAGTTGTTATAAACTCTATATACAATAGAATTTCAAATATATTCTTAACCATATTATATAAACGAAATCAACTTCATTATTTAGTTATTTTGAAATTCGAAACAACTTTATATATAGCTAAATCCAAGAATTATATATATATATATATATATATCAAAATTTAATATTTGTTGAACCGTATTCTTTCCAAAACCAAAGAAAAATCATTTCAAAAATAAATTTATATATATACCGCGGTGCCCGTATATAATTTTCTATCCTATGGTCAAGTGATATGGATATTTATCATTTCAATCCGCAATTTAAAAATAAAAAAAATGCGGTTGTATATCATTTCAAACCGCAATCCCGAATGAAAATGAAAATGCATGATAACTTGCAGTTTATACAATATAAATACAGCATCCATTCATCCATCATATCAATCATCAAAATTTATCAATTTATCATCCAATTCAAAGAATCACATCAATAAATAATAGTAAATTACCGACAGTTAATTTTTTAATAATGAATTAAATAACTGTTTAACTGTAGTTTATATGCAATAATAAATAAATTTAACTAGCAGTTTATATGCAATAATAAATTTACTAAAATTAACTGGCGGTTATATGCAAAAATGAGTTAAATAACAAGTAAATTATATGAATGCAATTTAACTGAGATAATGATGAAATATATGCCAAACAGCTATAAATAAATTTCTAAACACATCATAAATAAATTTAACAAACATAAGAAATTTTAGAAATTTTGAGTGGGTTAAAACACACATTTTGGATTTAAATTGAATTCAAATCCAATTTAAACCCCAAAAATTTGACGGTCTCAGAATTTGTCCAAACCAGGATTATCAAGTCCGGAATTCAGATACGATCCTAACCAAAGAACCCGCGCATAAAACGGAGTTCGTATGTGGAAGATATAGCGATAAATGCATTTGAATTAAAAAATATATATATAAAGAAATGGAACACTTTACCTCACTCACACTTGACACGTCACCATCTCCTATTGCACGCTACATTAACCAAACGCGAAGAGCAGATAGGTTTCGATCGAAACCCTAGAGTCGCCACCTTTGACAGGACCTAATCGTCACCATGCCTCTCCTTACGACGAACGAAAATCACCACTGTCATCCCCATGGCCAGGCGCCTCTGGCGACTCCACCCCGGTGCCTCAATTCGACAGCCGCCGGTTGAAAAATCAAAACCCTAATCGCGATTTGACGACGATCTAACCGTTGAATCGCCAAGCTAAACACCTAGATTCGATCCCCTCGGTTTCCTCTCCAAAACCCAGAAAGGGTTCGACGATCCGAATAATTTGATTTCGACGATGATGAACGGCCGAAACTTCTCTGATTTTTAGCGGTCAAACGACAAACTGAATCGAAAAACGAACACCACCAGTGGATTACTCTAGTCGAGAGCTTCAACATATATATTTTTTTCAAAATTTTCTGAGAACTTTGAATTTTTGACTTTGAATTGTAATTGGATCTAGGTTTTGCAGCCATTGGAAAGGAGGAGTTGAGAAGAAGATATACATACAGACAAATGAGGATTAGGGAGGCTATGGTTTATAGCAGGATATTTATAGGCAAATTAAAATAAAATAGATGGGTCGGGTTGGTAGATATACGTGTTAACGCTAACGTGGCCCAAAAAGCCCGTTCTGACCCCGGAACGAAATTGGATAAATCCATATATCAAAATAGGTGTTTTAAAACATTTTAAACGCAATGGAAAAGGTTTCAGGTTCAAATTGTATCGAATGAAGAAGTTATGCTCAAATCAATATTTCCAAATTGATTTCATTTGACTTCAATTTCATTGATTTCAAGGCATATCGAGTCTGTATGATCAAACGACAAGTCTGATCAATACGAAACTTGAAATCCTACAATAATTCACCGATACGGATCCGATGAAACTGGTTTCGTCGAAATCCGAGTCAGTGGCCAAAATGGCTATTTTTCCATTAATTAAATAAATTAAAATTAATAAAATAAATCAAATTTTAAATTTCAATCTTAAAATTGACCAATTTATCGCTTCTATATTTCTAAATCAATTACAATGGTTTAAACAAAATAAAAGTCAATTTAAAGTTGATTTACTTATCAATTTCAGCGTTAAATTACAATTTCGTTATAATTAGAAATTATAAATTAAAAGTCAATTTACAGTTGCTTAACTTATCGATTTCAGTACTTCCTTAATTCCATTCAAATTCAGAAATTATCAATTAAATTTCTAAAATTTCTATTAAATTAAATTAAAATATCTTTATTATCATATAGATGAATTTAACATCGGATTCAAAACTATTGCATTAATATTTTCCAATTTCACTTAATTTTCAATTTACGTAATAATAAATGTTAAATTTCTACTTAATTGCAGTAAACACAATTACCTTAATTCTTTACATTCAATAAATTACCAAATCTTGATTTTCATTCTTTACATTAACCAATAGTCATATTATAAATAAAATTACCATTAATATACGCCTATTTACATTTTAATTTGACTGAATATTACGTTTTTAAATGTGTACTTCTATTATTGTGCACATTAATTAGGGTTTTTAAATAATTTACATCCTATAAAATTTACAACATTAAATTTACATTCTATTAATTAATTTACATACTTAACGTATTAATTAATTTACATAATTTGAACTTAATTTCAATAAATTCATTGACCAATTAAATTAGGTAATTTGCAATAGTTGCTATCCTACCCTTAAATTTCTTTCCAAATAACGTACTACCTAATTTTCTTTAATCGCAATTTGATTTCCAAATCTTATGCAACATACTAAAGAAATAAATACATATATTAATTGATTCGTCTTTCCCATTCATTACTTAAATATACGCATTCTAACAACCCCTAACCATTGTCTTTGCAGTTCACACCAGGGTAACATTTAATTACATTTATTACAATTCAATGTTGGCATTTATTTCCATACTACTGATTGCATTCACTTATTATTCTATCCAAACATACATTTTGATTTTATTTCCATTAATTTAATTTAATATTTACATCCACTAATTACCAATTTACTTCCATTCATACAGTTGCAATTCATTTTAGTGATTATTTCATAAATACTATTTCCAATTTTATTTCTTTCAGTATTAATTACCCAATCATATTTAACTAGCGAATTATAATGTTTTACACTATTTCTATTTACACTCCATTATAACCTAAACAGTCGTTTCAATCACATATGAATTGCATTTTACTTCTTACGACCTTTTTCTTTTATTCATTGGTTAAATGTTTATTTTTATTATTCCTTTATTACTAACAAACCTTATTTCATTCATTAATACCATCATCTATCAATTATTACATAATTTCATTTATTAATATTCAAGCTATTCATGTTTAATTCAATTCCTTTGCACATTAATTCATTTACTAAAGTTTACAATCATTTATTTATATTACTTATCTTCTTATTATATTAAATCAGTAGCATTTCCATTATACTTCTGATTATAACATTTCATTAGTTAATTTAATATTCCCGTTTGTTTCTTATATTAAACTTATAACCAAGTATGACAATTTTCATAATTTCAATCAATTGCAATTTCATTTGAATTTGTTAGTTTAATTTCAATTGCTACATTTAAATTTCTAACATCTGCTTCATTATAACTTCTAAAAAAATTATTTCTTCCTAAATTAAATTGCAAAATTTAAATTAAACTGGTAAATTTATTAATCAAAATTTACGGGTTGTTACAAATTCAAATCAAATTCATTTTTCAAAACAAAAATGTAGCTAAGCTACTAATTGGTTTCTCCACTCCAAAACTCGAGAATGAATGTTGATGATGCTGCATTCATCAACGAAATTATTTTTCGACGACAAAAGAAGAGAGTACTAATTTAAAACTTTAAAAATTCTCTGGAAACAATTTCTCTTCGAAAATACTTTAAATAATGTACTTAAAAAAATAAGGCCAAATTTTCTAAATTACCAGAAATTTAATTCTTAAATCCTTAATTTAATGTTAATTCAATTCCAACGAAATTTATAAACCGTGTTTTATAATTCATTTATTTATAGTTTACAAAACAATAAATGAAAATCTAATATTATCATTTCTAACAACCTATTCATTTAACTATTTAATTTTAGAAAATTATACAGATATATATATATATATAATATAAAATCATATAAAATCTATATCATTTACCAGTTCGAAAATAATATTGTGTCAGTTTGCTATGTTCAAGTGTTTTGGAATTCCTATCGATAACATTGATTAGACGTATCGACCGAAACTCCAAATCAACCTAACAACTCAAACAACACAATTTATAAAACATTCTTATATTAACTACAAATACACTCCCTCACTCAATGATTCCAGAATGAATTTCAAAACAAGGATAGAGATCCAAATAAGAGGAATCCTAATCAAAAAAAATTCTAACAAGGAAGATAGGCTCGAAAAGGGATAAAACGATCAGACCGGGTCAACCGTGACTTCAAGAATACGATCGAAGCAGAATTCCGTGGCAAATTGGCATCCAATCGCAAAAGATAGAATTTGGGAATAGCAAGAGATTTTAGCATCTAAACCGAAGATAAAAAAATCTTCGATGAATCAGTGTTGTTGTAAAGGAGTTTCACCCCTTTACAAATCATACAGTGAAGCTATGGGATACTCCAGAATCAAAAGAACACGAATAGGACGAGAATAGAGATTTTAGAACAAGGAATGTTCCAAAATTCAAAGGACACCTTAACTAAAGAGGAAGAGATTCAAGCTCGAACGAAGGCGATTCTGTAATAAAATCTACTCTATATGCAGAGTTTTGCCTAAAGCCAGAGCTCTAATACCAACTATAACATCCTGATTATCGTGCCATTCGCATACACATATGTCGGACTTGAATTGCTCAAAATATCAGATTGTTAATGTATATTTAGCAAACTCAGCATATGTGGTAAATCAAATAATCACAGACATAGAGTATTACAATAATAAGCAGCGAAAACAAAATGAATAGTAGCTCATGAAACTACTATGTGTGTGTGTGTGTATATATATATATATATATATATATATATATATATATATATATATATATATATATATATATAACAGAGTAAAACAAGATACAACAGAAGTCTCAAATATATAGAAGTCTCAATCCAATAGACAAATACAATATAAGAATATAGCACAGGAGTCAACTGAATAACTGCAAGCTGAATAGATAGATGAATCTCCTAGCGAAGTCCCAACTCCAAAGGTGGGTCTCAAATGCTGTGACACTCAGTCTGACTCGAGCGTAAATAAAAAACCCAAAACACTCGAGTCAGGATTAACATTCTTATATCAATAAATCCAACTCAAGTGAAATATCAACTGAAATACAAGTAACTTAAAGGATGTTTGGAATGTCCATCCTTTAAGGATCCATGGAACTATCTACCATGTAGTAATATACGTTATTAAAATAATGTCTAAAGTAAAGTAAACTATTAAAATAGTGTTAAGGCATTACCCATATCCCCCTTAACATATCTTTTAGTGCCAATAGTCTATACAGTACCGTAATATATCCTGATCGAGCGGCTACTAGAGGATACTCCATAAGTACGACACAAAACAAACTTGTAGTGGCCTCGATATGATAGATGACACGACACAACTAGGCAATGCCACGGTAGATATACCAATTACACTTCCAGTCTGGTGGTAACGCATAGCCGCAACTACCACCCACCTCGAGCCACACTCCCAAATCAAAGGTGCGCACCAGATCAATCACAAAGTAATAGAATGAAAATCGAAGAAGTGTGTCCGATCGGAGGAGCTACCTCACTTGGACCGTCAATTGCTCACGTTTTAGCCACTATATGCTAACTCGCGAGAGTTAGGTCCAGGTATATACCTCAAGAACGTCGGCACCATCCTACTTCATTCTGGAATCTCCACCGCGTAAACTTTGTTAAAGTAGTTTTCAATATTGGCAGAGAGTATGACAATAACCGATCGTGTTCTCTTTAATAATCAAACGTTATTATAACACCGTGGTCATTTCAAAATACCATACTTTAAAACAAAAATATCATATCATTTCAAAGCAATATCAATACGATATCACTTCACTTCAAATATATTCATTTCCTAAATCATAGCACTTCAAAGTTATAACGCTTTCGAAATTATAAAGCTTAGAATTTGTAACACTTTGGAACTCATAACACTATATAACATAATACTTTGAAATTCATAACTTTGAAATCATAACATCCCACTGAAACAATTAGATATTAATAATAGGATATAAAATAAAATAGTTTATGAAATAAAATAGTTTATATAAAAATAGTTATAAGTTAAAATAATTTATATTAAAAATAGTTTATATAAAAATAGTTATAAGTTAAAAATAATTTATATTAAAAATTGTTTGTATTAAAAATATTTTATATTAAAATAATTAGTATATTAAAATAGTTTATATTTAAAATTTATAAAGTAAAAATATAAATAGTTTTAAGTATAATTTAAAAATACTTTATATAATAAAATAGGTTCTTCAAATTTTACAAATCAATTCAAATCAACTCGAATCCAAAAATTCAAATTTAGTTCAATCTTAATTCATCAATTTCAATTCAATTCAGTTTCTCAATAAACCCTTTCAAATTATATCGATTTCAAATACAGATTTGAACCTCAAAATAAACCATTCCAATTTCAATATATTTCAAAGCTTTAAATATTCCATATTTTCAAAACTAAGTTTGATAATTTATCTAATTTTAACTTCATTATTATTTAGTTTTGAAATGTTCAGTTAATCAATCCCATATCATTTAAATAAACTTTAAATTTCATTTGAAATAAACTAGATATTCCTTCAATTTATTTAAACTTTAAATATTCAATTTATCGCTATTAATCAAATCAAATTATAGAATCATATCTTTGATCTCAAATTCAATAGGTTTCAAATCAATTTTAAAATTAATATAACCCTCAAAAGAATACGATTTCAAATTAAATTAATTTTATCTTCCCAACTTTAATTTATTCAAGTTATTATAAAATCTATTTTTTTAAAATATAATTTTAAATAAATACTTAAACATATTATACGTTAGTTAAATCAAACTTATTATTAAACTTAAATCTTAATATTAAACTTATTTTATATTAGAACTAATTTATACATAAAATTGTAAGGTTATCAGTAAATTCTTAAAATTTAAAATTTCAAAACTAACATAAAATTTTAAAATTTTCAAAACATATAATTTTAAAAGTCAAGAATTTTACAATGTATAAAATAACAATTATATATATAATATTTTAAAAAAATCAATATTTATATAAAACCATATATATATATATATATATATATATATATATATATATATCTTTTTAAACCTCTGAAATAATTTAAAATACACACACACCACAATGGTGTCCGTATGTAATTTTCTATCCTATGATCAAGTGATATGCATATTTATCATTTCAATCCACAATTTAATTATCTATTGGTTTATATCATTTCTACCCGCAATCTCACATTCAATTCAATGAAAATCGTTTGGGTTTATCATTTCAACCCATAACGATTTTTTCCTATTCTATAGATCATTCGAATATGTATCATTTCAACCCATAGAGAATTCTATACTAAAAGAGAACTTGCAGAGTGATAACATATATGATAATAATATAAAAATTAGCACAAGCATATATCATCAGTGACAAAATAAATAACGGATCTTGGTGTTAGATGTCACAGGTGAACAGATACGGATAATAACATATATATAGCATTTAAATAACTAATAGCAACATATTTCAATTGTCGTTTCAAGTGAAATCAAATTTAATAAATATAAGAACGTTAATCGAGAGTGATTGGTCACCTTTCGAGGCTAGAGAATACAGAAGATGACACGGATACGCACACTAATACAGACACGAGCAAGTCAAAAAGATGCTGCGACCACTTGGACATTGGCGAGACAAGCATAAGGCACGATGAACTGGATTGATGAAGATAAATGGTATAAGTGGACTTATATATATATATATATATATATATATATATAACTAAATATAACTATTTACATATATATAACATATTCTAAATGCAAACACATTTTAACTTAAATACACACACACACACACACACACACACACACACACGCACACAGACACTTCAAAATCATTGTTTTAAACTAAACACATATATAAGATATTTTAAAATCAAACTCATGTGTACTTATGTGTAGTAGATATATATAATACTAAAATTTTATACAATATATAATATACAATACTAATATGGGCTTGTACATACATATCAAATAAGATTTACAACAGATAATATAATATGATCTTAAGCTTGTACATATATACAAAATCATATATAGTTTATAAACTAATATAACTAGTATACAAACTTATATATAAAAGAAAAAACAAACATATAATACTGTAACTAAACATATATAAGGCATATATTAACCTATGTATACCTATTCATGTAAATCTTATACATATGTGCAGACTGCAAATAACTATAACACATATTTAACTTATAATATGCAAGCTGAGATATGATAAAATATACACATATATATATATACAGACTCAAATAAAATATATATGTGCACGCTTCTCATATATACAACATATATACAAATTTTATAAACATTATATACATTGTATATAACAGACTTTATATAACTATATATATACACACTTTTAAATATCAAAACAGAATATAACTCTTATATATTTATACTGTAAACACCTATATACTAAAACGAAAAAACAGATTATAAACTATGAATATATAATATATTATAGCATCAAGTCATATTATAAAGTACCCCGTAAACATATATATTAAAATAGCGATGCCAGCAACTATATATAAAACAATGTATATACATAACAAAACACAAAAAACACACACATATATTATTTTCGAAATTCTATATGCATATACATTTATAATAAAATACACGGTACTAAATATTAATAGTACATAACTTAAAACCCAAACATATATATCAAGTTTACTTATCAGCAACTACAAACACCCATGACATAAATATATATATACAAAGAAGGGAAGAGAAAGGCTTACGACATGGGGTGGATAGGCTCGGCTTGGGCTGTCAGGAGAGAAAAAGAATGGTGGAGCCGAAAGGAGGGGACGCACGAGCTGATGTGGCTTCAAGTAGGCTATGGAGGACTCGGCTTGTGGTGAGGGATGGCATTGGGCTATGGGTCGGGTGGAGGAGCTATAGTAGAGGGAGGAAGGTGAAAAATGTGGGTGGTGATCGCACTGGTAGGTGAGTGGCTGCATGGAGGAGAAGAGGCGCAGAGGTAAGGGGCTTGAGCAACAATGGATCTGAAGGTGGTTCAAAAATTGGAACGGGAAGTTAAGGAGATAGGCAATAGAAAATGGACGAGCAATATTCTTTTGTGACAGAGAAAAATATGAACTGATGTACAATTAAAAAAAGTGAAAATACCAAAACCAGCGACGTTAAATTTCAAAAAAAAAAAACTAAATGCAATAGCTATTTATTTCAACTGTTAAATAGATGAACGAACAAGAAGCCCAAAAGGTACAAAACCGGTACCGATACGGTTACCGTTTACGCGGATTCCGCTGCGTACCGGACTTCAAAACACAGAATTCAATATACTACAGAGATCATCACGACGAGACGATGAAAACGGTATATAGATATCGGTTGTATGACCGTGCTATCAAAAGTCGATAATCGGTACAGAAAATGCTGCTAATTTGTCGAAAATAAGATAAACGGAGCAATATCAGTCAAAATTTGAATAGACGAAATATGACGTCTCACTCAAAAGATGATTTACAAATCTACTATATAAAAATATTCAGGTTTGAAAAATATTTTATTATCATTAAATATTAACTGATTTAAATTTAAATAAAATTACACAATAAAATAAACTTCCAAATTATCTTATGAAAATTACCATTTGTTATGTTTAATTAGATGTCTTACAAATATCAAAATTTTATTTTCAAATTCAATTATTTAAAATTTCACAAATTTCAGTTTAATTTAGTTATTAAATAGTTAAAATTTACGGATCGTTACAATATCGCTGCTAAAATGTTCATCGGTATATCGATAAATTAGTGAACCACTAACCGGTAATGGTATATTTACTAACACATAAAGCCATTAAAATTTTATCAAATTTTAATTTTGATAATGGTAAAAAAAGTAAGTATATTGTTACTAATTCTAACTCCATTAATGCTTATATAGGCGTCTTGACTTATTTTAATCGACTTAGAAAATTTTCCTAATTCATCACAAATTACTTACAACGGTATGAAATTATAATTTTGCTAATCTTAAACTTTAAATTAATAAAACCAAAATGAAAATAATCATAAATAATATTACAAGCATCTGCTTAAAATCTAATAAACCTTTCAAAGTTTTTATGGTTACGATTAATTAAAATAGTAGAAAAACAAAATTAATATGACTGGTAAATTTAGCACTACCGCTGGTTTTGACATTCTTTTACTGTTGCATTAACGTTGATAATGGTAAATTTATCGTTATCGTACAAGTAGCATCGGTATACTGATATAGCTCGATATTAGTTATCAATTGGTAGCTTCGGCATACTGATATGGCTCAATATTAGTTATTAATTGATAGCATTGGTATACCGATGTAGCTCGATATTAGTTATCAATTGGTTGGTATTTGTATGATACTAGTAAATTTATCATCACCATATATAGCACCATATATAGCGGCCCTGATATTAGGACACAAGCCTAATGTTATGCTATAATCAACCAATATTTATAATTCATCATTAGATCTTTGTTCCAAAGAATGTTGTTTCAGTTTTAATCCCAACATTTTATATATACAATTTGTAATACAGTAACAATCATAATTCTTTATTTAACTTCTAATAGTTTTCAAATTCATAACAACTACCTAAAGCTAAAAGGTAATCTATTTTATGACAAGTAAATTAAGAAGCATCATTAATTTTTATTTTCATTTGAAATATTACTAGTTAGTTATAATTTACGGAATATCATATATAAAAATCTAAAATACAAAATACAAATATCATAAAAATAATCTTTTCATTAATTATGGTTAAATTTCTAATTCACTCCACTTATAGTTAATTATATAAAACTTTCATTGGCGAAATAAAAGGCCTACGTACATTTTTTCATCGTTCATCAGTTCATTCATCATCTTACTATACGTATGCATTAACAAAATTTGAAACAACACTATAAAAAGATAAGTTAACCAAAAAGATTTCATACACAGCGATAAAGTTTGATTACACATTATAATTATAATTATATAAATATATAGGTAGATATAAGCCAAAATGAACCCACATCCAACCGCTTTCAACATTTCCTCCCCTTACCTGGATCATCATGATCAAACTATGAGTAGACATATTAAGTAGCTGCCTAGATAATGCATACAAGTAGAGAGATATCACTGAGATGCGATATCACAATCTTGTTCAATCTCAGAAGAAGGGTCATCATGATCATCATGATCAAAGCAATTAATGCCATAAGCGGAATGGCCTTGGCCGAAGGCTTTAATATGATCCTTAAGGGACCTCTTATGCTTGAAGTCGGAGCCACAAGTGCAGTACCAAAGCTTGCCACAGTTCTTCTCATGAGTTCTCCAATCTCCTCTAACTGCAAATGCTTTACCGCACTTTCTGCACATGAAAGGTTTGATTCCATGTTTCCTTTTGTAGTGAGTTTGGAGAGTTCTGAAGTCCTTTAATGGTTTCGATCTTGGATGATCTATGTTGTTTCGGCAGCCTGGAGAGCAGCAATAGCAAGGAAGTCGAAGCATTGCTGTAGGCTGTATTCCCCTTAGTGATTCCGGGCCTTTTCTGTATTGTGATCCATGCCCCCACATATGCATCTACAGCACAAATTTTTAAAGATTAGACATTAAATATATAAGTTAACAGAACTTTTGATATGTTAGGGTTGGAGATAGTGGGATAGAATTACTAGATGAATTCATTTTGATAGTTAACTTTTACAAGATGCTTACTAAGTAATAATTAAGTAAGCTCAATTCAGCTTGTTATAAATCCCAGAAAAAAAATTTAAAAAAATTTAAAAAAAATATAAAAAAAAATCAAAGATTCTGTAAAAAATTAATGAAACAGCCAAGTAAGCTTTTTTGGTGGTAGCATATGATCAACATGGTAATTTTATATTGTATATTTTCTTTAAACTTGATTAATAACAAACTTTAAAGCAAAAGGATTGATCGTATGAAAATAAAAGAGAGAGAATTGATAATAAAGAAGAAGGAAGAAGGCTGTGAGAGGTGGGAAAGAGAAGATTGTACACATGAAATTGTCAAGTGGACAAGTGATTTTGGGTTTTAGTGCAGTGATTGCAGAGAGACTATCTATCTTTTTCTTTATTATGAACATTTAAAAAAGAACTTTAAAGATCGTCTGAAATATTCAGAAAACAAAAACAACTTTTTGGAATACAATTGTTTTGTTTTCACAGCAGTCAATGCACATAATACAAACGCAAACTAGCAGAATACCATAAAGCATGGAACATTACCTATGTCCAGTTCAATCACGTACAGGTATCTACTAAATTACTAATTAATATCTTATTACCTGAATCAATGTAATTTCTATGATATTTAGAAATTCTAAGTGCTCTCTTTTTGACTCATTTGTATTGCCAAAAAAATTAGTCAAAATATAATTAATTAAGAATAAATGCATTGGCAAGGATATATTAACGAAAGGAAAAAGTGCATATTTTAAGGTCCTTTTATACAAATAAAAAAGACCTATTTTCTGAAAAGTTAACAGTAATAATTGAATCTCCATACTTGAAAATTAATTCGAAGTACATAAACTCTTACTGTTTGGTTAAATCAGATAAAATAAAAAAATTACATATCCAAAATTAAAATTTACAAAGTCATAAGGTTATTTTTCAAAAAAATAAAATAATAATAATAATATAGTAAAAGAAAAGGGAAGTAAAAAACTTAATTGTAGGCTGAATCTTTATGGGATAAAATTTGAGTTATTTTATTTTACATTTAGCTTGAAAAATTCTTAACCTATATTTTAATTAAGTGAAAGAAGAAATAAAAAGAATAGCTATACAATAAATGAAGAGGAAAGCATGGATGCATCAAATCAGTTACAATTTCCAAAAAGAGAACTAAGAATTTAATCAAACAAATACAAGACCAAATTAAATCGAACAAAAGCTAATCAGTTGAAGCAAACAAATGAAAATTTAAAAGAACCTGCATGTTGTTATATCTATTGAATGTTTTGCAACAAACAGGACATGAAAATTGAGTTGGACCAATAAGAATTTGAGCAGGAGTTGGGATCCAGTATTGGCCTTTATTTAATCTTCCAACTGTAGTAGTAGGCACAACTTCATCTTTCTCTATAATTTCATCAGTACTATTTTCATCTTGATAATTAGTAATATTTGAAGATGTAGCTGCAGAAGCAGAAACCCTAGACATAAGATCAACTGCATAACAAGATGAGTTTGGTAATCCAATATGAAGAGCAACTGTAACACCATCTTCGTCTTCTTCATTTTCACATAAACCCACCTTATCATTTTCGTTATTATTTTTTTGAAAATCTTTTGCTGGGCTCAAATTGCGTAGTAGAGGAAGTGCTTCTCTTAACGGAGGTGAAGGTGGAGAAGTTTGGAAATGGGAATTCATGTTGTAGTTATAGGTAAGAGGAGGAGTTTGATAGTTATTATTAGTGATAATATTTGATTGAAAACTAGGGTACAAATTATTGAAGATACCTTTGAGGAAATAATTTGAGTGATATGGATCCCCCATTATCTGAGAAACTAATTACTAAGCCAGGAACAAAGCAACAGCAAAAGGAAAACGAGGAAATTATTCACCAAACGTAAGGGAGAGGGGGGGGGGGGGTGGTGGGGCGTGTGGGAGAGGGAGAGAGAGGGGGAGGGGAGGATAATAATAAAGGGAAAGTGAAGAGAGAAGGCAAAAGAGGAGGATTGAAAATAGAGATTTTGCGAATGGTATATATACAAGGAGTTATAAAACTCAAATATTAGACTACCTATGGACGCATGTCTTGTTGAACATAAGAACGGTATTACCCTAAGAACTACAAAAATAAATAAAAGAATGAAAAAGTCAGTGCTAATTTGCAAAACCTAATTTTACCTCCCTTTCTAATTATTTTTGGCATCTCTTTTCCAATTTAAACTAAGGCATCCACGATGCTTTCAAAAATTAAATTTCAACATCTAAAAATTCATCTTTTAAATGTGGTTGAATTGCAGAACGAGTCCCAATATAGAACACGCGTTTAATAAACACTCAACCTTAAACAAACATAAGAGTATTGTTTACATTGCATTAATGATTGACACGTTTACGATCCATAAATGTTGGAAGAATTTGTGACATATATCTACATAAACTGATGTAATTTTAGTGGAAAAATAAGAAATTTTCAATAGCAAACAAAGCTCGCACTCCAACATATTATTTAGTGCTAATAAAGGTTTACATCGAAGTTGATTGTAAGCAAATGGAAGAGGAGGTGGAGAATTTTGGATTTCCCATAACAAATCTCATAATAGTCATCCATATTGCAGTTTAATAAAAAGGGTTCTGAAAATAAGAAGTACATAGTTACATTTACCAGGTCGTCTAAAAGTTACCGTCGAGTTATAGCTGAACTGACAGTTGAAACATTTTTTAACTGTGCAGACAACTTTCGACTCTTGTTAACAACTTGAATATTTTATTAGTCGATGTGCTTTGGTATAGCTATATTACGCAATTTGAATAGCATATTAAGGCAGAATGGTGCTTTTGATTTCTATTAAGTTTGTTATTGCTTTCTAAGTGTCTTTATAAGTTTGTTTTTATTTTCTGTGTATAATTGTCTGTCGTAGCGAGTGTTTAGTTTGTGATCTGCTAATAGTATTTTTATGTTTCGTAGCCGATTATAATTTCCTATAAAGGAAAAGATGCTAAACATATATGTTCTTCCTATATTATCACATATAACCATAACAGAAATATAACGACCAACAAATTTGGTATCGTTAATATTAAATTAAATAAAATGGACTTTTAATGGAAAAATGATTTTGATGTTGAACTTACGGTTTGAGAGATGAATGTTAGTGTTAAAATGTAGTACGTAACCGCTTTTGATATATATGGTTGTAAATAACCAAATCCGTATAGTTGTCTATATAAATAAAGTTACGAACAGTAGTTACAACATCAGATTTTTTCAATAATCCTAAACTCTCCTTAATCCTCTTTTTTAATATGGTAGTCAATTTTTTTTTTTATGTTTCGAAATCCAAATAATCTAAATTCTAACTTATTATATGTCAAATTGATCATCTTGAGGAGATGAACAGATGCCAAGTGATTGGTTTTAGAGATAGGGCACGAGTCGGTCAGAAATTACAAACAAGTCTAGGCCGTTGATTTTAGGGCTAATGATAAGAGTTACCATTTGTTGGGTCGTGTCGTTGTTGGCAAGGGGAGCACATCAATGTTGTTCGATTTGGATAAAGGTGCTCGGTTTCACTAAAATTGGCGAGGAGGGGAACAAAAATGGGGTTCGGCAATGGCGTTTTTCGACGTAGCTGACGTTGTGGATGGTCTGATTTGGTGGGGTCCGTCGACGGAAGCCGATGGTGGCATTCATTGTTGCTGCGACGACGAAGGGAAGACGCGGTGTGGGTTTAAAAGCGGCAGTGCTGATGGCACCGAGGGAGAAGATGGCACTGTAGCAAGGCGTGAGATTTGTAATTTAGCCCTTACAATTTAATAATTACATTTTACACCTACAACTCTGAATCCCTATATCTCTTAAACACAATTACGATTTCATGCACGTTTTCTTTTGTTGAATTCGAGGTGAAATTTCGAACTGTTTGACATATAGTTTGCTGACGTTTATAGTGTTTATGGAAGTGTCTTTGTGGGATACCATGGTAGTTTGAAAGCTCTCGAAGTATAGTGTGTAAATGAGTATACAAGTGAGGCTAGGGTTCTATTTTTATTCAGATGTAATAACATATGGAGTTTTTTTTACCCGGTTTATGAATTTGTGCCAGATCTTTTTACTATTTCAAAAAAAAATATTTATAATTTAAAATATTAAATAAGTATTCATCGATAAAGAAATATATCTATTGATCTATGTTATACCTTTTTTATGATTGTTTAATTGTAGTGATGTTTTGGCATGATACATGTTTCAATTTGGTGTTGATCTGTTTAATTGTTGCATCATTGTGATGAAATTTTGTAGAAATTAATTATAAAATGGAAAAAATAATTAATTAATAGAAAATAAGTTAAATTGTGCAATTTTTAGGAAAATAAGATTTGCAAATTTTGAGCGATATTTGTAAATAACTAGGATTTGACATTTATTATATTTAAAAGTGAATTTGGAGGATTTTTTATCATTTATAAATTGAAGTATAATTTAATAAAAAATAATACACTTTTTGGAAAGATTGTATTATATTTTACTAAATAATAATACGATAGTTTTTATGGAGCTTATGGAAAGATATTGTTATCATTGTTATTTAAGTAATAAAAATATGATATATTTTTGGAATATTATGACTGCTTTGGTTGGATAATGTATAAATCTTAATATATATAAAACTAGGTATTACGAAAATATTAATGATAATTAAGATGTATGTTAAAAGAAATATTTTGTGTTAAATTATTATTATTATTGAATAATAAAGGGATTTTGAGATTTATTGCAAGTTGTTGTTGTTGTTGTTGTTGTTGTTGTTATTATTATTATTATTATCATTGAGTAAGATTGTAATAAAAAGACTATGAAAGATAATATGGCAATTTGAGTAAATATAATCTTTTGATGTAAAATAATCATATTATTATTTTCGAATGTTTTTGGACATAAATTACTATTTTTGATTGAATACCAATGTTTTGAGATATTTGAAATGATGTTTTGAAAATAAAGGATTTTTGAATATATTACCGCTTTAAGGAAATTTTATTGTTTTGGAAATAATAATGTAAATGTTTTTATATAAACAATAAGAAGACAATGTTATGCTTAAATGGCAATAATAGATGTAAATACATTATTTTGGATTGTTGTGATATATGTGATTAATTATTGTTTAACATTATCATACATGTTTACTGTGTTGATATTGAACCTCATCTAAAGGAGTTTTGCAATGTTTTACCATTATTACTACGTAGAGGTTGTGTAGACAGTTATGGTTTTGTTCTACTGGTGACAATGATTTTGTGTTAATAAAATAAAATAGTTAGTACACATTTTATGAGTACGATGTTGTGTTACTAATATAGAGTAGTTTGTATACATTTGATGAGTTTGATGTTGTGTTTTGAGTGTTTCCACCCACGGGTTGGTATATTCAAAGAGTTTATGCTAAGCTTAGAAATAGATAGCATGTACATGGCATAAGGGTTACAATGTATTTAAGGATCTCAAGCAAGAAGGTAGGAAGATCGTGAAGAGATATGAGTAGAATCATATGGTGAAACAAAGAAATTTGCACGACCTTCCTCTATTCGGTAGAACAACTACTAGACAGAAGTTGAGTATCACTACCGAATAGAAATTTTTGTCTGGTAACATATGCTAAACAAGATTCCTTATTCGGTAGTAGTGGAGCTCCTGGATAGGAATTCTTGTTTGGTAGTAGAGTATGTCGGACCACGGAAGCTCAAAACTGAATGTCGCCATGAACAAGGCCGAGTCCAACCATCAGACCGAATACTACCGAACCATTCAATCCTTGTCGAATCGAGCACGATATTTAAGGAAATTTTGGATCGTATCTTTATATATGAAAATAATAAAATCTAGATTGGTAAATAAGGAAATTTCCTATTTTACTAGCCTAGCCTCCATATAACTTCAGTTCTACAAATACCCAAGCTTCGAGTAGTAACGTCGAATAATTTTGAAAGAAAATAACACTACCATCTAGGAATAACCAGACAAGGAAACTTAAGCACAACTTTTCATACAAGATTGTTATATTTTTATTCCAATCTTTGTATGATTGATCTATAAAGATAGTATGAAAATGGACAATGGATGTAGGTATATTTTGGCTAAACCACTATAAATTCTTATGAACTTTACTTCATTGCAATTTTATTTTCTATCTATCAGTCACTCTTCTAAGAAATTATCAATCATATACATATAGTTGTGTTATACATTCAGTATACATAGCTCTACAACAAATCGATTGGAGCCGTTTGACCATTTTCTAAGCAAACATTTTTAATGCTTTCACTAACTTTGAATATCAACATGCCTTTGTAATAAAGAATTAAAGCTGGCACCACAAGTGGGAATGCAAGGAATGTTAGCGCTCTTAACTAGAAAGATACTAATCAAGACAACTAGTTATCCAGCACTCCAGGACTGGTAGACATAGTCATCCGAGGTGACCAAGACATAGTTATTGTGGAACTTAATAGTTCTTTCACTGTCCAACATCAAGCTATTGTGGACTAGATCATGACAGGCTTGGGGCAGGTGCAAATTGCTAGGCATAACGTTGAAGTGTGAGGACGATCCCGGTCTAGGGCGTCTAGGAGGCATATGAGGTTGTACTGTTGTAGCAGACTTGATCAGGAGAATAGAAGAATATGGAGAGAAAACGTCAAGGAATTGGAATAAGTAAGGACTCAACCGAAGCTATGCCCATGGAACAGTCAAGTGTCGAACAAAGTAGGAGAGGCACTGGACTATGGCTAGCTACAGATAATCCTGCTCGCCCTAAGCAATACTCCCTTGTTGTAATTGAGATGGAAATAGATGGAAGGTGATACGACCGTCGGTCAATGTCCAGAAGCCAAGACCAAAACTGGGATCGTGGGTCAAGTCGTCACAAAGGAAGCGGTAGAGAATATTCATCTTGGAGTAAAAGGTCACTCGTCCTCGAATATCACATGAATCGGAAGACAAAAGGGCAAAGACTATTAGAGAATCTTTTCGATGAGAACAAGTCGATCGGGGTATTAGAGCAAGAGGTTGTAGCTTTTTTCTCCATGGAGATAGAGACTGTCTGGAATCTTAATGACTTTCGAATGCCCACCATGGAGCCTTATAAAGGTCTAACTGACCCCGTAGTGCATCTACAATAGTATACCCAACATATGTTAAAGAGCAAAGCAACAGAGGCGGTCTTGTGTAAATGCTTCCCCTTATTCCTGATAGACCTAGCAACAACGTGGTTTAGTCGTATACCTCTAGCCTCAATCCACTCCTTGGCTATATTGCAAGAAGACGGAGGATGAATCATTGCCATAGTGCCTAACTCGACTCAATGTAGTGGAAGCCAAAGTTCAAAATGCAGTCGAACGGCTAACTTTGATGGCCTCATGTGGCGGCGTGCACCCCAGAGCGAAACTAGCTAGGAGGTTGATAAGGAGAAGTCGACCACTTTTTATGAGGCGTCAAAGTATATGAGGTTGGAAGAGGCCACAACTAGGCAAAAATAGCGATGGATGTAAAAACTTTGAAAGCATCCGATAGTGTAAAATCTATGGTAAATGGAGACATAAATAATTTCATTGAAAAGAAGAAGCATAAGAACCAAAGTGTCTTAGGTGGAAAGAAGGTAGAATGGAAGAGCTTCAGGTTTACACAAAGGTTCAAGGTTTACACGAACCTAGGTGTCACCGTGGAGGGAATCTACCTTGCGATGCAAGCGAAGCTTAGGAACAATAGGCCACAGCCAAGAAAGGAGATTGAAGTAGTCATAACTATAAGAAATTATCATCGATTTCATGAATCTCACAGACATGACACTGATGAATGTCATCACTTACCCGAAACTATTGAGAACTACATCAAAAAGAAAATGTTGGAGCGGTATGTTAGAAATCCTAGTGCTCCCCACATTCCTATGCAACTACCACCAAAAGAACAGCCACAAGGAAATGGAGGACAGGTAACCAACTTTAATCGTGAAAAGGGCAAGAGATTGGTAATTAACACCATAACTAGAGCGGACAAGAGTTGGGCAAAGATGGAAATGTATACCAAGTCTCTAAAGAATGGAGAAGCCTTATGTATGACATAAATGAGAAGGGTGAGGATAAAACCCGTGACAACCTGCTTCTTGCAAACACCATAACCATACAACGAAGTCCCAAAATGCTGAGTAATTGGAAGATAGTACATATTGATATACAGAAAGAGCATAAGACAAAAATTGTATCAACTAAACTAACCGATAACTTACATGATCTCACAGTAGATGGTCGCACCAAATACTATATTACACAAATATAAAATGCTTAACTGCAAATCTGATACCACAACAAGTATGTTAAATCCAAACTAAATCAAATCCATATATTGTTACGTCATGTCTTTAAAATACATGTTGTATACAACATTTATATATTTAATATTTACATTATTTATAAATCCACGCCTCTTGGTCAATCACATATCCAAACACCATCAGCCTGAATGATACAGATAGAAAAATATAGGAGTAGGTCAGACATACGTCTGAGTAAGTGAAGTTAATCTAAAACTTACATACTTCTATGACAATGATATAACATGTTTTTGTTGAATATGCGCTTATATGATTTTTGTTTGATGATAATAAACATATATATATATATATATATATATTCATTTAAATGTATTTGTTAATGTACTATATTATTTTTCATAGATTAAATAAATATTTGCTGAATAAAATTAAATACACAGAATTCGAATTCAAACAGAAATTTTATTCAGACAAATATTTATTACAATTTTGAATAGTACAAATTCAAGCTCTCACTATACATATACAATTTTGATTCTAATTACATCACAATTCTATTTACATAAATTCCTCACTACATATCACTCACACTCGTAGTTTATCTTCAATTTCATTCCAGTTTGAATCCAGCATCTGAGCAATCTGCAAAAATATTCACTAACGCAGTAAAATTGAAAAAGAAATATTTTTGCAATATAAAATAAAATATGATTTTTGAAAATATAATTTGCCTCAGTTATTTAGGTTGTTCGTCATCATTTACATTTGAATTCATCATACACGAACAATGTGACATGCACAGTGTATCACTGTACATGCCACAAGGCCGTGCACATCGATATACACTTGATAATGCTACAAGGACAGGTGAGCACAGGTCAAACCCAAATGAAAAGCCGGGTTCAACTCACATGCAATATATTTAAAATCACGACACGAGCACAAGGTCAAACCCGAGTTTTTGAAACTGGATTCAACTCAAGTGAAATTTCAAAAATCAACATCAAGTGAATCAAGTTCAGTGTGGCAATGCACCAACCAGAGACTCAGTGCAACAGTTCAACATGACTACAAGTACAGTGAATAAGAAGTCGATGCAAACATACACTTGCAACAGAAAAACAACAGTGTGCAACTCGAGCTTCAGAAAGATCAAAGACAAAACAATGCCCAACTCAAATGAACACAATGCACAAAGGCATAGCAACTGCCACAAGACCACAATGCAGTGTACATGAGTACAACTACTGGAGTCAAGTCAGAAAAATTCATGAATGCAAACAACCAACTACATGCAGGTGAACAGAAGACAATTGAACAACTACAAGGTCAGGGAAGCAACAAGAATACCAGAGACTACAAATAAAGCAAGTGCAAATACAAGTTGTACAAGATTGCCACCAACATAACAGCAAAAATGAAGACTGTAAGAAGTATGCAATTCGAAGCTTGCAGTGATACAAAGCAGACATGAATGCAACAACAAACCCAAATATGAAAACCACAAAGATAATGCAAATATACAGAAACAACACAAACCAAGCTACGACCACCAAGTACAACAATGCACAAGTGACACAACGAACACGAAGCATGCAAGCTCGAGCACATGATATGGAAACTGCAACAATGCAATCTACAAATGCAACGACCAGACACTTCATTGGCCTACAAACAGTGATGCAAGTATTGAAATCAGACTCAATGGAAAAACAGTGCACGTAATCCAGAGAACAAGCTACATGAAGGCAACATGAAGCATGTCGAGCTCAATACAACCCAGTATCATCAATATTTAGAGTGAATGCAAGACAGTAGTCGAAGCAATACCAAATGCTACCATGGAATCACATGAACAAGTTCGAGCAATATAAAGAACCAAAGTCACAGTGTACAAAATCAAGAAAAACGTTTCGAACAGGTCAAATATGCTACAAGGATGAACACGTTGGCCAAAGTCAATTTTTTCTCACAGTGGTACTCGAATCAAAGCAGTAATTGACCAGTGAACAACTGCACTTAAATGTCAACGCAATGGTAATGGCAAGTCATGGAGTCGCATTCACATAATCAGATGACCAAGTCAAAATTTCAAGTGCGTATCATTGAAAAAGTCCAAAATCAAATTCAAGTAAAAGAGGAAAGTTTCTGCTGTATGACTCAAGTAAAAATCGAACGCTACAAAATCAAGACCGTGTGCATCAAGTCACAGAAATCAGGAAAGCAAGAATTAGGAAAGTAATGAAGTCAATACGAACAAATTCAAGTGTATCGGAACTAATATAAATATCACACCCAAATTCATCATCGGCATCGAGTCAAGCAAGCATTAAACCAACAACGAAAGAGAGTACATACCATAATCTATCGAAATCGATCAACAAAGGAGCAGCTGCGAACGAGCGCAAGAAAAGCAACCACAGAATCGATCATCAGAGAGCCGCGAACAAGTTTATTGAATCAGAAACTAACTCGATAAAGCAGCCGTAGTCATCTCAAGATACGAGCGACCAACAGAGCAAGAAAATCAAACATTTACAGTCACGATCTCCAAATTTCAGACAACCCTAGTTTCTGTAAAAAGAGGATCGGCCGCCATATTCACAGAAATAAACAAAGCAAGGCCGCAATTTTTCAAAAGCAAAGAAGAAAAAGGAACGGGCAGAAGAAATTGGGCCAGCCTTGGTTTTTGATATAGAAAGGGGCTTTACTTTATTTTTCAAATAGGGTTTATTTTTATCAAGGGGTTTTTTGTTTATTAGTTTTATTTTTTATCTGTTCTTTTCAATTCAAATCTTGGTAAATCACCACCTAGGTTTTAGGTAGTGTCAGATTGTCTAGTTAGAATTGGTTCAGTGAGCAGGGTGTGCGAGTTTGCAAAACTCTATAGGTGGTAGCAGGGTGTGCGAGTCTGTTAGAGTGTTTGTAAGCGGGAGACTGTTTAATTCTAATAGAAATATGGGAATGCAACTGTAGGCAGGGGTTGCCGAAGCTGGGTAAATTTTTTGTGTGATTTACTTTTCAGCATATTTATTTCTCTGCAGTTTGTTTTTGCGTTTAACTCGAGAAAATTTGCTATAACCCTATTCACCCATCCCTCTAGGGTTAATCTAGATCCTACAGTTTTAAGTCTAAGTATGATGTCATTTGGACTAGCCTGGGCCACACTATGGAATGATGTTATAACATCTAAATAACCCTAGATGTGATTCGGCCTCACCGCTTGCGATAAAGGATTACACGTCTACAACTACCTTATCTCTCAATCTACGGCAAAGGATATTTATGTACCAGACTCATGTTTGTCCTACCATGTGCGCTACAAGTCGGCTGTTGTCCACATCAAAACTCTCCTAGACCAATCTTTATGCTCTACAAGAGAACGCCATGTCAATACCATGAATCAAGGACCAGTCGCGTGCGTTATAAGATTCAGGTATTCGTTCCTCGTCCTAAACTACATATATATTATCGTGAAACTTATGATCCAAGGCTATATACTTGTCTATATCGCCAACTACTTGATCCAAAGTCGAATACACTTCAACCACATCTCTCGTTATCACTAAGGCTACACATATTCGTCCATTATTCAGATCTGCATAGACTACGTTCTTCCAAACTACACACCGTATATGATTTGCATGCCCACTCGTAATTCTAAGGTCCCCGGTACTACACCCCTCTCTCGAACATTATCGTTAATCTATGCACCCTAAACTGTCACTTCCCGAATCAAGAAACTACCATAGAATCTCTAGGGAAAACATCATGCAAAGGTTGGATAAATGTAATTGGATTTAGGCATATAATAAGAAACCGAGATTACAAATTGGACTTACCTACTGGTAGACTAGCGTGCATCACCGATGCACTAGTGGACAAGTAAGAAATGGGTTTTTCTTCTTTGTTTTAATATTTTTAATATCAAGGTTTCGATTTTACTAAGTTCTTGTTTTGTAAAGATCCTATAATCTATATACCAATATCCTTTACATTTCTAAGGTCTTAATAGGTTCATATACAACATGTTTGAAGTTTTAATAAGGTCTAAATCCAAATAATCATTGAACTATTTTTTAATATTTTTCCAAAACTATATTACATTCTTCTTTTTATTAGTTTTTGGGTTCATTTCAGATTAATATAAGTCATACTTAAGTCCTAATTTAGCCTTAAAACATTCTATAGCATTATCAAAGTACTATATAAGGATCAAAGAAGCCACTCACAAATTCCAAGCTAAAGAAACACGTATTCGCCTGCTGTTTCGAATTTTTAGAAAATAGGATATTTGAATTAGCCTATAAGTCTTCCTCTAGATGGTAGAGAGCTTTATTACGAATCTAATGTAGCTCATCTCATCAGTTTTCATTAAGATTTGTTAATTTAGTGTTTAGATAAAGGGAGAAGGAAGATAATGAATTCGATAGTTTTTTCAGAAATAAGAAATGAAATCAGAAATTGAATTTAAGTACTTTTTAAATAGCTTTAGGAGGGAAAATTAAAATGCCATCTCATTTTGAATCCAAATTATGCACTTGGCCCATCTCAGCCTAATTAGATCTAATTGCCCGCACACAAACCCGACCCACTTCAATAAAACCTCGATATCTCACTTATACGACATCCGATTTGGACAAGTGAATACTCCATCTTAACTATAAAAATAAGATCAATACAATGGTGCGACTCCATCGTCAAATTCAACAGTCCATAAAAATTATCTTTTTTCCTTTTTATTGAAATTTATTAAATACCCTCCAATTATATTCAAAATTTATTTATTAGTAATTATAATTATTATTTAAGTTATATTCAAATTTAGGGTATTACATTCTCCTACCTTAAAAGATTTGATCCCCAAAATTCCGTTGGAACAAAATGTAAGAGACTCTCTTTCGTTTACTCACTCCATATAATTCGTGCATGTACACAACTAATCGTACAAACCAATCATCTATATCAAAGCAACCATCATATTTAGTAAAAGTTGTACATACATACAATGACATCCAAACAAGACATAAGATGAATATGAGCATAATAAATTGATACGAATCTAGCATATTACAATAAATGTGACAAATGCATCCTGTATGAATGCAGAGATATGGCATAGTAGGCATAATGCATAGTAATCCTAATATGATAATTGCCAGTTTTATATGAATGCAATTTCAGTGACATAAGAAATAGCATATAATATAGCATCCAATAATTATAGCATCGAATTCCTAAAATCTAATCTGATCAATCAAGAGCTAATTTCTAACAAATCATACCGATCGAAAAAACATATCAGTAAAGAGTTCGAAATAAGAAGCCCGTATCTTCCACTCAGGCTCCTATGCACTCTCTATCGGAGCGTCTCCCCATTGAACCAACTTTAGTAGCTTGATAACGTTATTTTTAGCCTTTAAGTTCAATACTCCACTATTAGTATAGGTCCTTAGAATGAACTCGCATTAGTTTCTACTTTCACATTCTCCAACTGTCTAGTTTCTATTACTATAGCTGAGTTTTGTACACATTTTCGCAAATGTGACACATGGAACACATTATGAAATCCATCTATTCTCTTTAGTAGCTCCACTCTATAAGTCAATCCTCCAATATTCTCCATTTCTTTAAATGGTCTAAAAATCACGATGCTGACTTTCCTAAAGTTTTAATTCTCATCACATTCTTAAGGGGTGATACCTTCACAAATACAAGATCGCCAACTTCGAATTTCAGTTCCTTTCACCTTCTATCTACATATGATTTCGGCCTCTCCTGTGTTGCCTTTATTTTTTTCCAATCATTTCTACTTTCATCGATGCATCGTTTATTATCTGTGGTCCAAGTATCACATTATCCATCAACTCCCACCAATACGAAGGTGATTTACACGGCCCTCCGTATAATGCTTCGAACGGTGCCATCCCAATAGTTTTCTCGTGACTGTTATTATATGTGAATTCCATTAGTGGCAAATGATCTTCCCAAGCACCTTTGAAATCCAAAATACATGCTCTTAATAAATCTTCTAACACTCTATTCACCATTTCAGTTTGTCTATCCATCCACGAATTATATGCTATGCTCAAATTCAGTTCCATACCTAAGTTATCTTGCAGACTCATTCAGAACTAACTCGTGAAGAGTGGGTCTCGGTCACTTACAACATTCACTGGTATACCATGCAATCTTACAATTTCCTTTATATATAATGTAGCTAATAATGCTGCCATTCTCGTATTCTTCACAGGAATGAATTGTGCACTCTTTGTCAATTGATCCATCACAATCCAAATACTCTCATTACCACTTCTACCATTTGGAAAATAATTTATAAAATCCATTGAAATACTCTCCCACTTCCATTGTGGAATTTCTAAAGGCATAAGTAATCCACTCAGTTTTCTTCGCTCTACA
The DNA here is from genome assembly GCA_030765085.1 of Allium cepa. NCBI lineage: Eukaryota > Viridiplantae > Streptophyta > Magnoliopsida > Asparagales > Amaryllidaceae > Allium > Allium cepa. The sequence goes on from CM060937.1 coordinate 346,121,242, forward strand.
TCAACCATTTAGCAAGTGAGACATCTCGCCACATACCACGCAAGATCTTTCTTTATCCCTGGCCAATAATAAACTCTCTTCATACCCTATACATTTTTTCACCATTATGATGAATGGTCGTCCTTGAATGATGACACTCCTCTAACACCACATCAACTAGATCTTTTTCTTTGGCACACACAACCTCTCATCTCGCCTCAAGTATCCTTTTCTGTCCTTTGTATATTTCTCTAAGAGACTTGACTTCTCACGTTTCTCAACCTAATCCATAATATCAAACAACCCGCATCTTATTTTTGATTAATGTGAATCTTGTCCACTCGTGTAGGTTTATTTCCAAGGCTGCTAATAATCCAGGTGTAATATTTGTCAGTGGTCAAAATCAAATCCAGAAATGTACTTAAGTTGCTTCATATGTAACATCATAACACTCAACGTAGCATGCTTCTTACTTAATGCATTCGCTGCAACGTTATCCGTTCTAGGTGTATAAGCAATATAAAGTAATAAGATGCTGAGTATTCCATCACCTTTGTTGTCTCAAGTTCAAGTGCTGCTACGAGAATAAGTATTTCAACGACCTATGGTCTGTATACAGTTCAAATCTCTCTTTAAATGAATAGCATCTCCATGTGTTCAAAGCAAATACAATCGCAGCTAATTCCAAATCATGTGGGGGTAGTTCGATTTATGTGTCTTTAACTATCGACTCGCATATGCAACAACCTACCTTCCTGCATCAAGATTGCACTAAGACAAGTTTCACAAGCATCCATGTAGATGGTAAATGGTTGGTACCATCAGGGAATACCAAAACAGATGCCCTCGTCAACATCTCCTTCAAATTGACAAACCCCTCTTCACACTCACATTCCAAACGTAAACCAAATTCTTTTCCAAAAGATTCATTAATGGTACATATATCTTTGCAAAATCTTTTAAGAACTTCTGATAGAAACCGACTAATCTAAGAAACTACATACTTTTGAAGCATTCTTCAGAACCTTTCAATCATTAACAACTGCCACTTTTTTAGGTCTACCGCCAACCCATTCCTAAATACATATCCTAGAAATCAGACCTCACTCCAAAAATGGCATGTCAAAAATTTAGCTCTTGACGTATTCCTTCTTAGCACATCCAGTACTTCCCTCAAGTGCAAATCATGCTTCTTCTCATCTCTAGAATACTCTAGGATATCGTCAGCAAATAGGAATATGAATTTATTTAGATGCTTTCTAGATAATCTACTCATCAATTCAAAAAAATAACTCAAGGCATTAGTTTGCCCAAGTGGCATCACAAACCACTTAAATAATCTATCCAGAGTACGAAAAAGCGGTTTTCATAATGCTGTCCTTTGCAACTCTCAATTGGTGAAATCCTATAGCAAGGACAAGCTGCGAGAAAACCTTTGCCCTAACAAATTCATGCGAGGTAATGGATAGTGGTTTTTCTTTGTCAACTTATTCAACTCTCGATAATCGACGCAAAGCCATATGAAACCGTCTTCCTTAATAGCGAAAACAATAGGTGCTCCCCACTCAAAAAATCTTTACCTAATAAATCCTTTCTACAACAATTTCAAAACATATTTATCCAATTCTCTTCCTTCCTTTGAAGCTATGTGTCTCAAAGGCGTCACCATGGACCTACCGTTTATCTCCAGGTCGACTTTGAAGTCTATTTATAAACATACTACCTCTATACCTATACTATCCAAGAGTATTACTGAGTAGTACTATCAAGTAGTATAAAAAATAAGGCTATATGGGGTGCACACGTGAATATTCCCTTTGGCTAACACTGGTACATATTTAAAGAATGAATAGATAACTCGCCTATACATACATAGTATCAGCACAAAGCAATGAACACATGCACCTACTGGATAGAGCAATACATAATATGCAGTAAATTTCAAAGAACACAGAGTCAGAATCACAACAATATTTTACAATAAAATATATACATCACAATTTCATATATACAATGAGTATAAACAATACTACATCATAGAGTAACAAGTCTCCACTATACCCAGAAAACAAGCTGGTCTCATCGTCCCTATTCATGGAATGTCTCGGACTGACCCAATAAATATGACACGAGTTAGACTACATCAATGATATGGATGTTATAATATCTTATGATGATATTATGTATGATATAATAGTAATAGTTTAAACAAGAGTGTTGCTAAAAGCATTCAAAAATGTGGTCATAATACCATATAAATTTTTAATCAAGTTTAATAAATAAACATGCTACTAAATACCACTTTTACTTCTTCACTCGGTAATTAATCGTCAAAACTTTTTGCAGATGTTAAAAATCTCCGCCCAATCTCAAACATGTGGAACCCTAAAATTGAAATCTCTTTGTCAAAATTGATCAAATTTTCAATTTTAGATCACTAATCTTATGAAAGAGGGCACTAATCTAAAGAGAAAGGTAAACATTAAAAGATGGACACCTAAAAGTTTCTTCCCTGGTTAGCCATGAGATTGTTGCAAGTTTTGGCTTTACTTGGTGGCTCTTATAGAATTCCTCATCGTTTGGAGATTATTATGCATTGTGGCTTGTAAATTTTTATTGAAAAGGAAGAAGAACATAAATTAGGGTTTAAGTGTTTAAGGTGCCTCATAATTATCTTCTATTGTATTAAGTAGCACATAAGTTGATTATATACGCTGCTCTTTAGAAATGATATTATAAAGCACATTTCTAGGTGCTTTTAGCAAAACACTTAAACCATATCAAAATATCTCAAAATAGCATCCATCGCAGAACCGTGTAGAAAATACGTCATCACCCATGTAAATCAGATCAATACGAAATCATGGAAACCATATCAAATGGGTGAATCATCCATAGGTTAAAATCATCATCAATATATCAGAAATCTTCAAGTAAAATAAGGCTAATCCAACAATGCACAAACTAGATATAAATAAACATTATCGAGTCTGTCAACATAAAAAAAATTCACTTAACATACAAGTGGCAATGCATGCCAAATATGAACAAATGGTGGCACATGATGATAAGAGAAAGTTGGCGACACACGCTTACGAAAATATAAGTGGGGATATGTGCCTATAAAGTATAATTGAAGGCATACCTAAGGAAGATAGTTGGCGACACATGCCAAGGAAAAAGGTATTCAGCGACACATGCCAGTGTACGATATGACGATTGATCATACACTAGACACGGTCTTAGGTATAATCACAACTCATCATCTCAAACAACGGTATAAGAATATGTCTATTCACACACACCAGAACTAGATGAGAGACTAACATACACATGTGATGTGCACGTAAATGTGCATATTTTTACCACCATATTTAATCTATTTAAATTAAATAAATGGTCATATTGGGTATTTTCACATGTTTAAACCAAAATTCAAATTATTTTCAAATTGTCACATATTCATCTTCATCCAAGGGCAAAATGGTCATTTTTGTTCATATATTAATTTTTTAAAATTTAATTGAAAATTTCTATGTTGTTTTGTAGGAATTTAAATTCAAATACAAATAGCTTCATGAAGATATGCATGCACAACAAGAAACAAAGCAAAGGGAGAAGAAAATAAATCAAACTCATGAACATGAGGACCCCACCTATCCACTTACCTTGATTTTCGATTAGGAGCTAATGCACATGCTAAAGTCCATTAAAGCTTTATGCACATTTAAGTGGGGGATTATGATATGTTAATGGTCACTTGGTAGCCACAATACCTCAAGGGCATTTTAGGCTTTTGCCAAAAATATGAATTAGGGTTTTATACATGTATAAATACCCTTATGTTTCATGTAATCTCTTCTTACTTAGTCTCTCCTAGTTTTAGTTTAGGCTCAAAAATAAATCAAGCTCTTCTCTTTCTTTTCATGGTTACTTAGCATTTGTTTTTATTTTCCTGTAACTTTCTTTTTCTTATGAAATTTAATTACTTCTTTATTTTACTTGTTCATTTTCTTTAATAATGGTAGTGTAGTTATACATTCATGCAAAGTAGATTAGTTTTAATTATTGTTAATTAGCTTATCTTTTCCATTAGCTTTAATTTTCCTTTATTTTTACTTTCAAGTTGCTAGATACTTTTTTAATCAAATGACAAATATGAGAGGCTAAACTCCTTCAATTTAGGGGTAATGAAGCTCTCTAATTATGTAGCTTCAACTATTTGTTAATTCGTGCTCACTTTTTGTGCGTATTAATGATCAATGAAGTGTTTTATTTGTTGTTCTTGCTTTGAATTTGACAGCCTATATTATTGACACCAAATAGGCTATGCTTAAGGAATCACTAACACAAATGCCTCTTCATCAAAATATGATTATGGCATAAGAAAGTGATTTGAAATTCAAATTTGATGGTCTATGTTTCTAATCAATAGTTAATAGGCCATACTTAAAATAGATTTCATTTTCATTTTCATTGTCAAGTTTCATGAAAGTTAGTAGGTGTCTTAAGGGGTGTGTTATAGTTTGATGGCTTATGTTGGCTAATCAATAGCACAAATATGCCATACTTGTGATAAGCACATTAATTAAAGCATAATGACCATAAAAGAGAGATCATGATTTCCTATGTGTTGTTCTACATGATTCAGAGAGTGGATTTATTCTCTAAATTGTCACTTAACTCTTATATTTGCTTCTCTTTTCTTTAGTTAGTTAGTTAATTCTCTAATTCTCTAGCTTAACTTTCACTTGAAATTGGTATAATCTGATTGAATTGAATTTTTAAAATCATCAATTTCCTGCGGATCGACCCGTATTCGCCACGTACTACAAGTGTACGCCGTACGCTTACGGTTAATTTTATTATGAAATTCGTTCGGTTATTTCTAGTCCATGGAACTTTAGTCAATGCGAACAAGTATAAGAATATGTCTATATCACACACGCTAGAACTAGATGGAAGACTAACATACACATGCGATCTAGGAAATTACACATGTAATTGGCTAATACGACCCACGTGTTCATCCAACGTGGCTCCTATAGTCTTGGTTACTTCGACGGATATCATGACTCATATCAATCAGTATGCTCGATTATTCGAGGACTCGGTAACGACCCTACACATGCCCTTAAAATGGTAATAGACTGGTGGTCTAGGTGACACAATAGGGGCTACACATCATTGACACATGATTATATACGTTGCCAACATATGACTATATATATTTATATATTGCTGACACAAGAGATCAAGTCACTAGGATGTATGCTAATCTTGTTCACTCATGCACCAAAAAGGGAGTCGAACAGTGATAGAAATTTATAAAAAATATTTAATAGCTGACACACTGTTACAAACTCATGCTGACACACAACACGATTGTAATGACCCAGGATTTTAACGCTTTAGTCAATGAATATTTAATTTATATTAAATATTCGATTAATGGTTTTAGTAAGTAAATAACCCTTATATAAATTTATAACTAATGTTATAAATTCATTTCTGAAACCTTTTTTACTAAAATAGGTAGTACGATAAAAAACTAAAAATGTGACCGAACTCGCTTTTTAGATGTTAGGCTTTTATTCGAACGATAAGTTATTAAAATGTTGTAATACCCTTATATGAACTAAAAAAAATCACTTATATATTCAATATTTTATTTGGTATTGTATAAATAAAGTAATATAATAATGAGAAATCTAAAAATTAAAATTTTATTTAAATATAAAAATGGGAAAACATAGATTTGAAGTTGAGTTAACCATTCATGATTCCTTAAGTGTATAAGTGGACTTATGTAATAAAACACCCTTTTATCACACATATTATCAAAGGTTTTGTACTTTGACAAGGACTGAAAATGATTGTAAGTTTAGAAATTTTGTTTAAGGGTAAATGAAATTTGCCTTCTTTTATTTTATATAAACTCTTTTATCCTACACTTCATTTCCACACTTTCTACTTTTATAAAATTTTCAAAATCATCTCTTAAACTCAATTTTTTTTACTTCATTTAAAAACAAAAATTTGAAGCAATTTAAATTTTAAAATGTGGAAGGTGAGATTCTCTATTTTTCCTTGTTTTTTCATTTTATTTATATGTGATAAAAGTTAGAAAAATGTATACATAGTTTATTTGAATTGGTTACAAATCTCTTTTATGTTGAAATAATAGTTTAAAAGTTAAACTATTGATTTAAACATGGGCAGGATAGGCTTCTGAAGCATACTGGAACAATAATCATTCATCGTTCCTTACAAAAAAGGAGAAACCTTTTCATCTCAAGATTTCAAAATTCCATCTTTCTCAAATCGTTCTGATTTTTTCAAAACCATCAAATAGGAAGATGTTCGTTTTGGAATCTATTTATTTTTAAATTAGTCCCAGTCTGTTTGTTGAATAAGGAGAAAGCTATGTTTCGATAACAGTTAGTGGTCAAATACTGTTGGATTTTTATTGATCAGGAGTCGACGAATGACCTCTATAATCGTGTTTGTATCGACGGACCATGATTTTTGGTTGTTATCTCATGATTTTTATTGATATGGTTTGGTCGAGATAGCTAGTTGAATGGATATGGGTCAAAACTCGATCTTTGGCGACTTATGTGGTGTGGTGCTGAGCGGTTGAGGCTACAGCTACCTGGGAGTGTGGCGAAGCTAGGGTGAAGGTCGCGTGGCATGCGTTAGTCTTTGGAGTTGGGTCAAGGTCGACTTAGGGTTTAAGGCATTTGAGTTTGTGCATGTGTTCATCATTGTCGCAGCGGCACATGGTACCACTAAGTGGGCTCAAACGTTGCCTGGAGGAGCGTAGGAGGGGCGACGGTCATAATGGAGGCAATGACAGCTGGAATAAATGGCAGAGGCCATGATATGAGCTTGATTTTTAAGTCGTGGTTATAATCTGGATGTGATTTGTTTCGGTTGGAGGGTTGAAATCTGGCCTATGTGGTGGAAGGTGATGGTGAAGGCATCATTGAGGTGCGCGAGGTCATTGGGATTTGTAGGGCTAGTTGCACGGTAATTAGAGGTTGGTGGCCTATGCGTACATGCATTAGTATGCATTGGATGGGTTGTTTTTGGCTCAATTTTGAATTTTTGCAGATGGGTTGATTTGGGTGTTTTGTTGAGAATATGTAGGCATAGGTTAGCTTGGGTTTGGATATAGGCTGGTCCATGTTGTTTTAAGGAACTTTAGTACATTCAAATTTTAAGTTTTAAAAAGTTCAAACTTAAACAACTATTTATCATCCATACGAAATCTTATTGACACACAGTTTTCGATATTCGGATTGTATAATCTAACCGAACACGTTTGTATAAGCATTCAACAATTTCGTAAAAGTTTGGAATACTGTTAAATTTATAGTCATAGAAAATACTTACATCGATTGATAATTATATTTTATCACCAACATGTATGTTCTGCTATATTTAATTTGAATAGGTATTTTTGGCTTCTATTTAACAAAAAAAATCCCCGTTCAGCTATTTTACTGGTTGAGACATTTATTGGTATGTCAGTTAACTTGGACGGTTGATGTGTTATCTGTCGCTTGTAAATTATGAATTTTATTTGCATATCTATTACTTATGTAAATATTAGTAATATGATTTGAATTGTTGAATCAAAGCAAGTGGTAGCTTGTCTAACTGCTAGTGTGATCGCTTAGCCTCTTTTCAAATTTTGAAAAAGAAATGGACTTGGATTTACTTTGACTTTAAACAATTTGGGGTAATATAATTCTATACCGAAAATGGTTAACATTATTTTAATTATAATATTTTCAAGATAACCAATTATTTATTAATAATGTTTTAAAGCTGAAAGTTGTTTAATTGTTTTTATTAAAGTTGTTTTAAAGTTAATTTATTTTATTTAAGTTATTTAAAGTTAATTAATTATTTTGTAAATGATATTTCAAGTTAAAATTGTTTAATAATGATGGTTTGAAAATTTATTAGTTATTATTTAGAATGGTTTAAGTAAATCAATCATTTATTTAATAGCGATTAAGTTTATTAATTATGTATTAATAATGATTTAAGGTAAGTAAATTACTTACTAATTATGGTTTAAACCTTAAGAAATTATTTATTATGGAGGTTTGTGAAGGAAATCAAATTATTAAATAAAAAGGGCACTGAAAATAATAAAGTGTTTATAATAAGAATTATTTTGAAAATAAAAGGGTTGTTAATGAAATGAACTGGGAAGAGATTTGGATATAGAAAAGAAATTTTGGTTTATGTAACCTTTGGTTTTTATAAATTGGATCAACTACATAGATAAATTTTTGGATAAAGAAATAAATAATTCTTTTTAATTATGGTGGTATGGAAACATTCTTTCCATACTTAACACCGAAGGATAGTGGTTTGGTTTTTTAGTAGGAAATATTTTAAATAATATCCATTTTGGCCTTTTAAACATGACTTGGGAAAGAGGAAATCTCCCTTAAATTTTGTTAATATACTTATACCGGTAAGATAAGTATATGAATATCTTTCCCACTATTGAAAGAAGTACAAGGGGTTTATGAAAATATCTTTTGTGATGATGTTTTGATTCAAATAATCGAAAAGAGATTCAATTAATAAAAGATTAATTAATAGAGGCTTAGTGAATCCCATATGGATTTAAGTCTATCTTGGATTGTTTGTTTTGTTTGATAGTTAAATAGCCGACTATCAAAATCTGGACCCATTTTAAACTTGGGAAATATCTAAAGGAAACACGAGAATTATATGGAAAGGATATCTTCAAAGATGTTATATTGTACATATAAACTCGTGTTCTTGTACGACAAAAGATAAGGAGATCCGTCCACTTAAACGGTTAGGTGTGACCCTCGCTCTTACGCATTGTTTGTTTAGTTCCAAAAAAAGAAATTGAGTTTATCAGAAACTATCAAATGTTGTTATGAAGTGACTAGGATCACATAAGTACGAGTTATCTAAAAACTACTTCGAACCAACTTAAGTGTTCGTATTGGAAACATCTGAGGATGATAGAATCGAAGATGGAGTTCTTTGTAGTGTAAGGGCTAGTTGCTTTAATTTCTACGGGTGATTTCGAAATAGATATATTATAAGTAGTGAATTTGGTTTGTACATATCCTAAACAACTTGCATGGATAAATGCTTGCATTACATTACTGCTTGGAGCATAGTGTTAGCATTCCAAGTGGGATTTCTATATGGAAAAGTAAAATGTTCAAGCCCATTAATCGTGAATGGCTAAAATAAGGGATATGTAGCAGGGCAATGTGGATCGTATCCATTAGGGTATGTCTTCACCTTTATAGTATATACACATGGATTGGGTTGTGCACGAGAGCCCTCGATAAAAGGTTTAAGCAACCGAGATGATGACATATTTAGTACTATCAAGTAAGGGGAAGGTCGCTTTTGTATAGCAGGGATGCAAGATGTTCTTATTAAACCCAGTACTTATTTATATAGGTGTACCATGATACGCGGTGCCCCAGTAGGCTTGTCATTGATGAAATCCATTCTCTAATAAGCGCCATAAGGACTTAGTTATGCCCAACTATGTTGGAACGTTAGATGTATACATTCCAGCTATATTCATAATTTATTATAAAACCCTAGACATTATTATAATACTACTAAATTTAATATAGAAATGTTTTGTTATCATAAGGTAAAAATTCAACATAGTTTTATGAGATACCTTTTACTTTGAAAGTTTTTATAAGATACTAGAATCCATTAGATTGTATTTCTCAAGCTGATTTTACTGGACTGATCCGGGAGTTATTTTTCTTATAATGTTCGGGTCAGCCCGATCATATTTTCCAGATTTAGCTGGACATTTGGAGCTTCAGGGGATGAGCATGAACCTCTAAGGCATATTCACGTATTTTATATTCCGCTGTTTTATTCTTGTTGTATTTATCAAAATTTTTAAGGACTGGTTGCTATAATTTTCTAGGCTCTCATGATAGGATAATTATACTCTGATTGATGTATGAATATAAAAGTCTTTCTTGTAAAGTTCATTGATATATTATAGATTACTCGTCACGTTGTGAGATTTAGTTATGTCCTTTTCTTTTCATTTTCCTCAAACAATCTGTCATTTCGACACTTGGATACTGGGCATATGAATATCGTAGATATATAAGTGTTGAATTTTGAGGATAACAAAGGTGGGTTGTTATAACGATCCTGACTCGACCTTCGAAAATCGACACCGAATACGACACTCGTATTCAAATGCCGCAGATCCAAACGTCGATCTAGTTCGCCGGAGCTTATAACATATTAGTACAACAACACAGCGGAAGAAAAATGAATAATACATTTGATACACTATCCGGATACAATGATGATACAATAGAATGATACAATAGATATCAATACTATCAGAGATATAAGAAATAGCAGCGGAAAGATAATGTCCCCAATACCAGACTCCAAAAACTCCATCTTCAATCCAAGGCTAGCTCGAATCCTCATCAAGTTGCACGAAGCTAAGCGAGGTCAGCTGTGAATGCTGAAGTGTAGCAAGTACGATCCACAAATCCAAAGGGCTTCGAAGCCTATCGAATCAATTCCTACTATTCAACTATCTGAAAAACCCAACTCTAGACTGCCCGTGTGGAAAATAGTGGACACCCAGAGTTTAGGAAAGGAACAATAAACTCCAGGTCAGTCATGGGACTGGTGTGAGCAAACAAAACAGTTTTATCCTTAAAACTAACAAAGAATTCAGATTGAAATCCGCAATGCTTTTTGGAAAATGAAACTACCATAAGGCCTCCCGGCACACACAATGCAATCGCACACATAGGGGAGATTTCTCCTTGTGATAGTAAAACATGCTTACTATGCAAAATCCTTTTTTATATTATTATTAGTGCATAGTGGAAAACATTTCGAAAGTATAATATAAATCCTAGCCAACAACGGTACCATTATACTATGCCTACTATAGATGCCATTTTAAATGGCAGGTTCTACAACTAAAACCGTACAAGGCTCGTATTGGATGATTGGATTTCCAACAAATGGTCAGGCTAAGGAACTTCCTATTGCCACATGGCAACGCCTCTGGAGGGACGCCCCGAGAACCTATCCGGCTCTCTGCCAACACAAGGCCGATTACCCCCTTCCTGGGGAGTAAAACCTAAGATATGCCACCCCCGGTCGTTTGCGACCTTTATCCGAGGGCCCTCTACACCAACAACATCACACAATAATAAATATACTACAGTGTCCACATGAGTAAGTATCTGGGATCCATACCATGATACCACCCTTTTCCAGAAGGAATGGTCATACCCTAGGGGAGCTACCCCTGAAACCTTGCCGCATCTTTTCTGTTTCGACCATTAACGGTTTGTGAGGCTCGATGAGGTCTTGTCCATAAAGCTACGCTTTTTCATAAAGCCGTGCTTTGATCAACAAATAATCAACAAATGATCATCAACCATACAGTAGCACTTAGCGTGCCACACTATCAAATTGGGAGTATATCGCTGATAACCTTTAACTACATAACCTCTGAGCTCATACGTCTTAGAGAAGGGTGTTAAGCTAAGAGAATAAATTCTCCGCCACCAACAGTTATGTATTTGAACGAAATCGGCTTTACATCTCAAAGTGTAGTATCAGACACACAACCATACAAGTCTGTTCCCGGTTCGAACAGAACCGAAGGCATTTCATCCAATAAAGGAAGAAGCCATTGCAAATCCGGGTATTCACAATCCCGATCAGACTTCCCATCACTTAGGGAATCTCTATACCGTAGCTACTCAGTGTAGAGTCAATCGATAGGTTATCCTAACGTTTTTGCAAATACCCGGTCTTCAACACTAGTCTTCAAATGTAATCCATAACGTCGTACCACTATTTGGAATGGGTTATATGACACAAGGTCCTCTCCTGGCTAAACCGAATAGTGAGCGCAACATTTAAAAACATATGGATATGGGATTTCAGTAAAATCACAGCTTTAAACCAAAAACCTTTCTTCAAATGGTTAAACAAATTACCATTTCAAATCTTTTAAACAAAAAGATTCATTTCACAAAGTTCACCTAGTTTCACAAAGATCTATTCATAGATTTCAAAACAACTTCCCTTTTAATTGGATTAACTCATCTAATCTTTAAATTAAAGATTTAACTTATAGCTTTCAAACCCGATTTCCAAAGATTTATTCATAACTAGGAAAAACCGTTTCATTTCAAATTTGAATTCCCTTCAATACAAATCGGAAATTCATTTCTTATATGAAAGCCTTTATTATTTGAAAACAAATAGTTTTCGTTTCAGAAAAAATCCAATTATATTTGCACGAGTTAAAGCCCTTGAATTAAATTCAAATTCCCAAATTTATATCTTCAAAATGGTTTAACTCATATATAACTTGTACAACATCTTTAATCTTTAGTTTCCAAACATAGAATTCAATTTTCAAAATTTGAATTTAAATTTAAATCAAATTTCAAAACTAAATCAAGTTATTGAAAAATAACTTTTATCTTTGAAATTCCTTTTCAAAAACTTTTACTTTGATCCCAATCCATTTCCAAAACCATTGGATTCATAAATTCAAAATTTGAAACTATTTCAAAAATCTGTGACTTAACTCATTTCCTCGTGCAATCCATATTTGCGTGTGTAAGGTGTGGTCCAACGGTTTTACACAATAAAAGTGCCACATCATCAACTAGCACAGATTCAATCACAGGAATATCGATAAGTGGTATATCCTATAATGCTTATCTATATACACAAAATCACAGATAGATAAATGCATTATGGATAAATAAATTACATTCATCACAATTCTATTCATATCATAAAGCATCACACAACAGAGATATCAAATAATTCAACATTCAATGGCAGCCGAACATCCATAAGTAAGATAAATTAATTATCTGCTTGATTCAAACCAGATAAATTATTTATGAATAAACTACTAATCCTGATTAATTATCATTGATTAATAATTATTCCTTAATTATTTATTCATTAACCTTAAATTATTTATTAAACAACCTTGATTAATAAATTAAACAACCATTAATTATTAAATAATTAACCTTTAATCATTAGACAATTAACCTTCAATTATTCAATTACCCTTTAATTATTTAATTACATTAATTAACTACTCCTCATTTAATCATCATTCTTCATAAATTAATTAACCATAAATTATTAGACTTAATTAATCACATTAATTCAATAGCCCTTAATTAATCACCATTTAATAAATTATCCTAAATTAATAAGTGATTATCTCTAATCATTTATATTAATAATCACAAATAAATTCTAATCATCTGGTTAATCAATTTTTATCATTAATTACTTTAAATTAGGTAATTATTATTATCCCTAAGTAATTAATTCCTTTTAATTACTTCATCACATAAATAAATTTTCCTTTAATGTGATTACAACAAGTAATTACCCCTAAATTTTATTAAGTAATAAATTACCCTTAATAAATTTACTCAAAATATATATGCCTTAATTAATCACAAAAATTAATTAATCCTCAATTAATCATCTTTAAATAATTATCTTTTAATCATAGATAAATTTGCCTTTAGTTAATCATCACCTTTAACTAATTAATTAATCAATTACTTCCTAAATCACATTTGAAAATACTTAAAGATTTTAAATTAACAATCAACCCAATATATGATTTTTCTTAGAAACAAAACAATTTCAAAATATTTAGTTTAACATTTAAAACGTTGAAACTTGTTTTAAAAATTGAAACTCTATTTATTTTCCTTTGGAAACTTGTTTAGTTTAAATATGTTTTAAAACTTTGTTAAATTAAAATTTTATTTTTGTAACTAAAAGATCTGTTGCATTTTAAAACATGAAAACATCTTTTTCATTTAGGCTTGAAAATCTGGTAACAGATTTATCAAACCCAATTCTAGGATTTCGTTAACACGAGCTCGGCTTCGGGTTATTTCGTGAGAAACTTCGAGCTCGCCCCATGTTAAAACGTCGTCTGCTTCGAGACTTCCCCGAGCTCCTCAATACTTCATTTTTTTCTTTTCTCTTTAAATTTTATAACTGTTTAATATGGTAACTGATTCATGAATATGCTCGAGTATGAACTGGAGCTAAAAACAAAGTTTCACGACGTTGACTTCGAGACGATCATCTTCTTCTCAACTGACACGGCTGACACCACGTAAGTGCTGTGCACGTGTACCCTCGCCACGATCACATCTGGCCGTCGTCAAGATCACCCGCAGGTCACTGGCAACCTCCTCTAAGCTTCCGATCATCGAGAGTTTAAGTTTGATCTCTACATCAAATTCGAACACATGAACACCCACCTGGAACCACTCAATCAGCAACAACCACTGCATGCCCACGATCCCGATCATCAGAGTTCACACCTCCATGCCTGAAAACTTGCCTATCCATCCCCTTCCTAGCCCCCTTGGTCCGACTTCGATCGATCACCCCACGCCTTCACAATCGCCTCGCAACCCTTGCCGAACCGGAAACGTCCTTAAACCCTAGATCGACTCTAATTTTCATCCATGATGAATTATAAAATCAACTCGTATTTTTCTCTAATTCTACAATCATTCCAGCATCTTTGAAACAAATCCCAAGCCTTAATTCATTCACGAACGCTGATGATTTACAAATTACCCAAATCTGTTCAACTATGAGTATCTCGATGGATACTTCTTTTAAAATCATGATTTCTTTGTCAAAATTCATCATATCCAGATATAAATCTGGCCATACAGTGAAAACTAAAAATTAAATGTTTTACTTTTCTGACTTTAATTTACTCTAACTGTAATTCTTATTTTTTTGATAAAATTCCTTAATATAAACACTTGAGTTTATTTTTAAAAACAGCATTACAGTCTTGCCTTTATTTTTTATTTGTAAATCAAAGTCTGAAATTGATTGAATGAAGAGCAGTTCAAATTTTTCTTAGGGAAACCTAAGTTTGAGCTTCAATAGAATAATCACATATATGTGTATACATACATTCAGTCATGCAAACAAATAAACAGTAAACAATTTGCACAACATCACCAAGCAATCATCACAACATCAATCTATAGATCTAAGGTTCTGATTTAAAAGGTTGCCCACCTGGATCTTAAGAAAACACAGAAGAACAGAGACCAGAGAACAGAAGCATTTTATTTTTGAGAACTGGAACAGTTGTTGTCTTTAAACTTTGATTTTGTTTTGCTCCTGATCCCTCAGGTTTTGCTTTAATGTTTTTCTTTAATCTAGATTGTTGAATTGCTTCAAATCTTTGTTCGTTTTGCATCCCCTGTTTTGCTTGATTTGATACATTTGCATGCTGAAAAATTACTTATTTTGCTTAAGATTGAAGTTGAAGCCTTGCTTACTTTCATATTTTTAAGATATTTTGAATTTTGCTTGCCTGAACTTGCATGTTTTCCAGGCTCGAGTTGATATTGACCTTTTTATTTCCAGGATGAAGATTGAAGTCTGAAAACTATGTTGTTTTCTTTCCAGATCTTTTACTTTTTTTTCTTTCTACTTTATTTTTTTCCTTGGGTGTTGAGATTTGATATGCCCAAATCTATGTTACTGTATTTTCAGATTTGGTGAGAAGTTAAATAATTGCAAATGGAGGAGCTCAAAAGTTTCTATAATTTTAAATTTCACTATTTTATTCAATTAAATATATTGGATGCCATTTGTTCATTCTTCTCATTACATTGTAACACTTGTAATTTTTTTCCTTCCTTATGTATGTTAATTCTTTACTCCATCCCCTTTATATATGTTTATCATTTGTAATTTTACAAGACAAAAGAATTTTTAATAAATTTTTATATCATATTTATTTTATAAATAAACATACCCCTTTCTTACTTAATCTTTATATTTACATTATATAAAATATAAATCACATCTTAATGATTTTCAAAAACCAAATTTTTTTTTCTAAAACATTTATTTTAAATTTAAATTCAAATTTCCAATTCACTTGAATTAAAAATCTATTTATGTCTATTTATATATTCATACATATAATTATGCAATTTAAATTCGAATTCAGTGTTTGCATTTGTAAACTGTTTATGTTTCCTTTTATATTTATATTTACGCAAACAAAATTTTATCCCAATTAATTTTCACATTGCAACCTTTAATTTAGTTCACTATTTTTATATGCACATATATTCTTTTATACATTTTACATTTATACATTTCTTTATTATTTATTTTTGTACAACTTTATAAAAAGAAAAGAATGATTTAAATATTTTGATTTCATATTAACAAATAGTCACATTTATTTATATAAGAGATTTAAATCTTAAAAATAAATCTTCTGAAATTTATCACACCTTCCAAATATTAATATAATTAAAAATTTAGAAAACAACTATCATTAACTTTTTATTAATCTCAAAGCTTTTAATTTCTATTTTATTTTTAATATATTTTATTTTGAAATTCAATATTTGTTCATAAAATACTTATTCTTATATTTAAAATCAAATTTCTATTTATTCCCCATACACTTATTTTTCCTAAACCCAATATTTATTTGTAAGATACTTATGCTTAAATTTCAAATTAAATTTCTATTTATAATCAAAAATTATTTATTTATTCTAAAAATCTCAAATTAGTTCACGATTTATTTTCAAAAATTAATTTAATTGCCAAATTAAGCTTGGTAAATTTTCAGGAATGTTACAGTTGTCACAATGATACATATGTGTACACACGGTTAAATACGTGACTCATCGCAGTGAACCTATCATACATAATAATTCCTTATATGAGTCGTTCACGAGGGAAGAATAATTGAATAAATAACACAACGACGTCCCATATTACCACGTGTAACTAGTTCGTTTATTCAGAGCTTATATATCACACACACTCTTTTCGTATTCTATATAATGAGTCCAAATAATAACCGAAGAAATATTTTAGAAAGTCCCATGCCAGATGGTTTTATAACTCCGTTTATTATAATTCCTCGCTACACAGAATTAAAATCATCATAAATAAAAAATACATCAAAAATAACAATATCATGAAATAATATAAAGGATATCATCACCATATCATATTATAATCACTAACCAATCTATATCAATGGCGATGCATCCGTAAGAACAAAATCAAAGTGTAAGAAATAAGAAATCATAGAAGTATAGTAAAATACATTTAAAAAAATATGTATAATAAGCATCTTATACTCTTAATTATACTTATTGATTACAAAATAAATTTTAAAACAATTAAAATATTAAGTAGAAAATATTTCTATTTTCAATAGTTATATAAACTTCTTAAATAACTACTTAAAACCAATTATAGCTTTATTTTTATAAACTGATAATTTTAAATAAATTTTTTATTCAAATAAATTTTATATTTAAGAAATAATAAAACAAATAAAACATTTTTGTATTAAATACTTTCACACCATCTATATAATACCGAAAATAAATACTTAACAATATAATTTACTTTCAAATACTTGTTTATATATGTACAAAACATTCTAAACCATTAAACGAATCAAATATAATTTATAGAATTCGCTATATAATTTTCTTTAATTAAATTCTGTTCTAAAATAAAATTATAAACTTTCAAATAAATTATATTTATTCATACCATAGCGAAGTCTTCTCTTTATACTCAAACTAATTAGAAATAAAAAAAATTTCCTTTATATTATATCATATTTAAAATTCTTAAATTCTTATAAATACTTTATAATATTTACCCGAGGTTTGAAAACTCTTTCAAAAATATTTAAAGAACTTTTACAATAAAATATCACTTAGTAATAATATTATTTTCATAATATACTTTATAAAATATAAATATATTTCATTTTACCTTTAAAAAAACTCCAAACTTATAATATTATAATATTATTTTTAAAAATGGTTTTATAACCAAAAGAGAGCTATATATATAATTATAACTAAAAGCACATTTGCTACTTTGAAAGTAGTTAAACCGAATAAAATTTAGTAAAATATTTATAAAATACTTTAATAAAATTTTAAAACCCTCAATAAACTTTTCAAAACTTTTTAACACATCTTTTTAAAATAAGAAAATAAATAAATATATAGTATATAAATTATGTTGTGAAATTACTCTATGAATATTTATTAACCAATCAACACTACAAATTTTTATTATGACTCGAGTTGAATTTTATCTAACTCCGATATCTATTAAATATTCATATCGAAATATAAATAAATTTTTAGTTCAATTTGTACACGGACTGAGTTCCATTTGCAAATTGATATGTCCAACCAATACAAACCATTAATTATCTCAATATCATCCAATTTGAATCCAATATACTAACAATCCAACATAAACAATCCCAAACAATCAATTAAACCAAATGATTTAACCAAACAATTCTAAGTGAGAAAGTTTATTGCCTTTTACTTCATCCTCATCTTTTATTGCACTGTCTACCTCCGATAACCAGCCTCCGCATCATCGTCGATGAGAATTTCGCACACAGCAATCACAACCCAGCCGCTACACCTTCCTCTAATATTAGTTATCATACCTTCAACCTCCTTCACTATTGCCAGCAATCACGTATGCACCCGTGCTTCTAGGTTGCATCGACCTTGCCGAAGCCACCAACCACCACAAAGCTTATCTGCGTCCTCCAAACCCGCCTCGTCGATCATGATGCCACTTCCAACTACTTGTACGATGATTCTTTTTGGTGCCAATGGTGGCAACGGTGTCCCCTTTCGAGTTACCTTCCCACTCCTGAATGTAACTACTTTAACTGTATTTTTTGAGCGATTTGTTTCCTTTGGGGAGAATAAGGCACGATTCGAAGAAGGGATATAGCTTTTCATTAGAAAAGAAACGTGACGGTGGACTATTCGAGTTTGGGCTGAAAGTTGTCTAGAAGAGGATGAATGATTAGAGAATTTACTAGGCTAGAATTATTTGCAATAATACCCTTTTCATTTGTTAAATTCAAAAACCATATTTTCTTTTCTTTCAAGTAATACTATTTATTTGTTTGTAAATCAATTTCAATTTGATTTAAATTGATTTATACTTCATATTACAAGACATATTTCAATAATTGGACAAGTTTATTCAGTTCGATGCCCACTTATTTATTTCTCATTATTTTAATCACATAATAGTTATTTATACTTTAAAGATATTTTATATTCAATTACAACATTATATTCTTTTTCAAAATATTATCCACAAAGAATTTGTTAATTTAATTTAATTTATTAAAATGAAAATTCAAACAATAATTAATAAAAATCGAATTTGAACATTTTTACCTTATTTAAATTTATTTATTTTACGGTATAGAAAGCATGGGTCTTACAGAATCTCTTCCTCATGAAAATTGATCATTGCAATTTCTTACAAGGAGACATCAAACAACTCATTCCTTGACTTTTTTCGTATCTAACAATCTTCTATCAATAAACTACTCAATCCTCTATGTGGCTTTTACACTCCAGCTCATCTTATCATGTGCTACTATTTAAATAGATTCAATTAATGACTTTATATTTTTCACATATAATATATTTTGTGAAAATATTCTTAGTGTCAGGATTTTTGAATTTTTTTGGCAAAGTCACCTTTATACAATGAGCATTCCAAAAAATCAAAACACAATATAATCACACTATATATACATCCCATCCATGGGGTATCCCAAAACACGGGGAAATAATATAATATCACAATATATCTCGATATAACGTAAAAATGTTCCTTTTTATTAGCATTTTAAGTAAGTTAACTTATTATTTAGCGAGCAAAAGCAAGCCAACGCCCCCAAATAGTATAAATATGCCTCTCAGACACCCATCTCAACTCAAATTTAAACATTAGCTTGAAATGAAAAGATATAAGGGTATGAATTCATTTAACTACAAAACAACATAGCGTTCAATTTTTTGGCTAAATTTCAATAATCTTTAAAGGTAGAAAATACAAATTCATATTATGTTTTCAAAATATGAATTGTTGCATAAAATCGTAACTTCCCAAAACAATTTTTGGATCATTATAATATAAATTACATAAAGAGTTGTGAAACTTTTTCTAAGGGCATCAAATTCTGAAATTAAATCATATATACAGGTCCACCTAATGAAATAGCATTTTTGGGCTTGAAAACATCAAAATTTTGGGAAGTTCTTAAAACAAAAGTTGGTCCACATATTCTTTGCATTACATAATGGGAATACGCATTGAAATGGATAAACCATTCAAAAGTTATGAGCAAATTAGTTTAGCTTGGTTTTATGCAATTTCGCATTTGAGGATGGCCACACACATTTTTTTAATATGTTTAAACCTAAAGTAAATTTCAAAATATCGGATAATGATGGACGTAAAAGTTATTCTATATAAAAAGAATTAAGATGAAAGAAGATTCATCAAAATTAGACAAAAAAATCAAAAGTTATCAATATACCCGTAAAGCACTTTTAAAGTGCAAAATTTTAAACTTATGTCTTGCTGCATAGTGCAATAGCGACCCATGGTCAAAGCCAAATTGATGTTCTTCTAATCTTAGTTTCCTAAGCTATGTCATATCTTTAGATCATAGTTTGTTTAAAGGAGCAAATATAAACTCAAATTTCTAATAGGAAACAATCTTTGACAAAGATCAGGATTGTCTTAAGCTAAAGTCGATAGGTATGTATCATTCCACTTGTTTCTTAAAAAAATGCTAAAATATGTGTTATAAATGCTTGATTGGCATTGTAACACTGAAATGTTTGCCTATGTGGAAATAAATGTAGATTCCCTAAGCTTAGAATAATAGCTCTAATTGCACTACGTTAAGATTCCTATAAAATTTACCATATCATGCCATTTAATTATGATTATATATGCTAACATCGATTTCTCCCTCTATTACCTACTATCTACACAAAGTAATATTAATACTGTATATAACTTTTTGAATATGGAATTTCAATAATTTAAACATTTTACATACAAGTATAAAATAAGTCAGCTCACATTAATGTGCTGGAATTTAATCCACAGTCTATAGTATTAGATAACAACCATCAAATTGCAAATCTTTATTCATAAGAACCCCTTCCATATTACATTAGTAGTTCATGAAATATACATGCTAATTATATTTATTTGGTATTCAATATTATTATTCTAAGAACCTTGAATGTCTCAGTTTTCACTTTAAAGAATATCTAAAAAAAATTCAAACCTTGCAAAGTAGAAGACTGTTCTAAGTAGAGTTCTATTAATACACTTGCTAAAAACTTATGTGACTTTTTTTAAAAGGGCATCTCCAAAAGTATTTTGCTTATTAGAACAATCGGAATGTTGATGTTTAGAGATGATTGGCTTTTTCATTTCATATATATGTGTGTGTGTGTGTGGGGGGGGGGGGGGGGTTCATACTTTATTTAACATACTTTAATATCTAATTTAATAATACACACACACACACACATCTGGCTTACAAAGAACTATCATATCATGTGACATCCCGGATTTTGGCAGTATTATTTTAATAAATATTTAATGTGATTAATTAAAATATAACCTAAATTTTAAAACATATATATATATATATATTAATGTATTGGGAAGAAATATTGATTTGCAATTTATAATAAAGAGTTTCAAAATATTTTAAAAATAAAATTTATCTTGTTTACATATAAATGAAGTAAGTCATGCTTATTAATATTTGCTTTAAATGTATATATTTGTTGTAATCTGGATAATAATGGTTGAATAAGATAAATCTTATCAATATTGCATCTAAATATAAAACGAATATATTGTTAAAAATAAATATAAATATATAGACTTAAGGGCATTTTTGTTATTAACATAAGTAAATGAAATAATAAATAAGAAAATTGAATGTTAGATAGTTAAACTTTAAAAATAAATAATAAAATGAGTGTTGAGATCAAATAAATAAGTTTTGACTTAAGGAGTTGATAGTTTATGTTAGAAATAAAATAAATAAGCAAAATATATGTGAAAAAAAATATACACAAGACAATACTTATTGAAGTTAAAATAAATATTTGAGTTAAACATAAGTATGTAAGTTAGAAATAGACATAAAACAAAAGTTATAAAAGATAAAGTAAAATACATAGCTAAAATCTACTGACATGTTAAAATAAAAATACATTCATATTTTAAAGTAACGTGACAACAGTAAAGTATAGATAGTTATATACAAATTGGGATATAAATATCTATGTACATTTAAAAAAAAAAAAAAACAAGAAACCAAAATATGTAGCTAGAAGCTTGCAAAAGAAGATAAATATATGAATGTACAAACAATTTAAGTACAACAAGACAATGAAATTTAATGCAGCCAACAATGTATATCATATCAGCTGCTAAAACTAAATTATCAGCCACCAACGAAATAGAAATCTGCTTAGTCAAATAAACAAGAAGAAAATATCTCTGATAGGTTGTACAAACAAAATTATATCACATGTATACTTTCTTTCTATATATCTCCGTCTTCTCATTTCAGTTCGTAAACCAAAACCAAGAATCTGAAGTAAGAACTATTTCCAACTTAAACAAATTTAACTTAAACATCAATACAACCAAGACCAACCAGGGAAGTAAGCAGAGGGGGTTTCAGCTGGTTTCAAAATAGCAAGCATGTTTTAAGAGCTCTGTTCTGGTTCTAAATCAAGTGAGTAAACATCAATTTCATAGCTTCGAGATGATTAAAATGGTTCTGGGTTTATTGATAATATGGTTGCAGATGTTATTGGTTGAATATAACACTGTGATGCTTGCCCTTCTATGTTGGTTGTTGCAGGTTACATGTTCTTTTTCAACTTAAATTCATGATCATCGAATCATTGTAAAACCCTCAGTTACAATCAAATAAGGTTTTTTTAAAACTTAAACAAGGTCTTGTAAACTGATTAAAACATGATTAGGGAAATATTGTTTCACTGGAAGTCATGTTACAGGAAAATCAAGCTATAGATTGATAAATCAAATTGTTAAAAAGGGTTAATTCAAACTTATAACATGGATGCATGCTGGAAGTTATGATTTTTAAAACCCAATGAAGATTTTTAGTTCTGTGATTTAAAAAGCAGTATGTATTTGAGCAACAGTTGCATTCCTTCAAATTTCTGGTGATCAAATCAATTTTAAAGGTTGAAATTTGGATCGAAGCTAATACAAACATTTGAGATGTGGAGAAAATTGTTAAATAAATTTTCGAATGCACAGGTTGATCAGTCGAATTGATTGTAGGGTTTTGTTGGAAGTTTTGTTTTTGGTCGTCTTTGAAGTGGAGTGCGTTCTCCTAAAATACGCGATCGAGTTGCTTGAAACTCGAGTGGGTGGGTGCTTAGAGGGTTGTTGTGGTGAGGTCGAAATGTAGGCAACTTCGGTGGCCTGTGCGGCAGCGGCGAGACTTGTTGATGAAGGTAGTTGGTGATAGTTATTCGACCCAAATACCTAAATTTCGATTTGGAGATTTCGAAGACGATCTGAGTGTGGATTTCGATTCTACGCGGGTTTTGTGACTTGCCGATGATCACGAGAGTTCATCGGAGCTTCGCGCCTCGTCGTGCACGTGTACGGCGGAGCATTCTATGTCAGTGTCAATCTGGGTGTATGTCCTGAGTCGTATTCGAATTTGAGGTGGGTTTGCTTTGGGGTTTTACTCAAGAGCGCGAGAAAAATCCTGATGCTATATTTTAGTTTAAATCTAATACTTACCGGAATAAAAAGGAAACGAGAAACAAGAAGGAGGAGGAGAATGTACAGGTGAACGTTACGGGAAATGGGTGTGTAATACGAAGTGCTACCCGAGTTTCAATTGAGGAGAGTCTCGGGTTCCTCTTCAAAACTGCTGCAATATTATAAAAAAAATTATAACTTGTTTTCTACAAGTTTAAGCGTTGCAACTTAATAAAGGTGTAACTGTTTTAGTCAGGAATCTAATATAGGCCTTAATTATTCTAGTTAATACATTAACAATGTTTTAACACTTAGATAGTATTTTAATTAAGTAATTAATTTCAATGAAGTATAATGTTAATTAACCTTTAAAGTTTGTAGTTAATATTAAATTGATTTTCAAAGTTTAAAGAAGATCTCGTTGAAATGTTAGTTTAGTTGAATAATTAATTTCAATGAATTATTTTTGGGAAGTAATTAAGAATAATTACATTATAACTATAATTAGAGTTTGGATTAATTAATGATTAATTGATAATCAGATTTGTAATTAACTACTTAAAGTTAATTAATGAATGATTAGCAGTTAAGTAATTTAATTAAATTAATGATTAATGATTAATTAACTGGTAATTAAGAAATACTTCATTGGTAATTAAGTTGTGTTAATCAAGAATTAAGGTTTATTAATCAGTGGCTAAAGAATAATTAATTTACAATTAAAATTTTTAACTGGGATTAAGGGTAATTAAGTGATGGATTACCCGATTAAAATTAATTTGTTAATTAATTAAAGGGATTATTTAATGGGAAGAAATAAAAGGGTAATTACTTAGTAGAAGTGATAAAGGATAAATTACTGGGTGAAATTAGTCAAGGGATTAATAATTAAGTAAGAAGTTGATTACTTAAGTAATTACAGAGGGGTAAATTACTGTTCATGAGTAATTGGGCGGACTAATGAATAAAATTAATTGAGGATAATCATTCATGAAATGTGGAAGTATAACTATTAATGGAAGAAATTAAACAATGATGATAATCTTAATGTAATTAAAGATGAATGATTATGGAATGATAAATCAGTTGGGTTATAATTATTAATAAGCTGGACTTAAGGTTAATGGATTTTCAATTGTGGTTAATTAGAGTTATTCGATATGTAGTGATTGGTTACCTTGCTTATGTATGATTAAATGATTGTTTAAAATGTCCTGAATTGATTGATATTCCTGATATGAAACAGTTCGTGATATGTGTATTGGGTGGGTGATGATAATGTGGCTACCTGTCAGTAATAAATTGCTGGTAAAAAGGGTGACATCATTTATTTAGAAATGAATTGCATTTCCTTGAATAACATGTGTTATGACAAACTGAATTCGAAGAGACCGGAGTCGGGTATTATTTAATACCCGATACCACTTTGGTTCTTTACATATTGATATGTGGAATCTATAGGCTAAAAGGAAGCGATTTAAAGGAATTGGACTATTTAAATTTAAATCTTGGTACTTAGAAAAATGGATTTGAGAAATAAGTGATGTCTATAATAAATTATAGCTTGAGGAATTGAAACGAGTTACCCGGGTTTTATATGAGTTGTATACTTTTGTATTTCATGTTAGTTGGGTTTACTCACGCTGGTTTCCAGCCTGACCCGGGTGTTACTTTGATGTAATGCTCGGGTCAGACCGAGTATTACAGATTTTCAGGTTAGGACGTTCAGGAGCTCAGGAGGCGAGCTGGTGGCAGTATCGTATAGAGTATATCCGCTGTATTTATATTATTGTTTATCTGAGTTATGATAATTGTAAATATTCAGTGACTGTATTTTATGTGAAACTTTGATGTATATTAAATGAAATCGACAGTTATAATATCCTTTTGTAAACTGTTATTATTTATTTATTATATTTTATCCGCTGCGAATGTGAGATGTATGGTGTTTCTGTTCTTCTTCTCCTATCTCTTTCTTCTTTTTCATAACTATCTGGAATTTTCGGGTTCGAAAATTTCGGGTCGTTACATTTGGTATCATAGCTGAAAGGTTAAGCGAGAACCATGGCTCTGGTGGGGATTACTCATTTAATAGAGTCCGTAGTACTCTATAATGAGTTGAGTGACCTTATATATATATATATATATATATATATATATATATATATGAGTGCGTACTTGTTATTTTCTTATATAAAGGTTTTAAATGATTTTATATAAAAGTATATTTTGATATATAAAGCAATATTTCCTTCAAATAAATATTTATGTGATTGGTTGTTCAATTATTGGACTTAAGTTAAGAAGGACTATAAAATACGACTAAATTGAAACTTATAACCAAAGTTGAAGAATAAACTTATATAACACAATGGAATTTGAAATATAGATTGTAAATGAAATTTATAAGTTGAAATAAACTTCATAAATAAACGAGATTATAATTTGAAATAGGATTCCAGAGAATATTTGAAATAAAGTGAGATGAAATTCCAGAGTTATGTGTAAATATGAATTGGATGGATTGGGAATTTGGAATTTTTGGGAAATTTAAAATTCCTTTGGATTTGAAAGTGGTTTCCAAAGGTTTTGGAGAAATAATAGTATTATTTCAAAAATATTTTGTGTTGAACTTGAAATCTGGAAGATTTGAAATTAAAAATGTCTGGAAATGTTTTTAAAATAAATAAATAAAAGCATTGAACTCTTTCGGTCACGGGAAAATAGCGTCGGTGATGACTGCAGCATTACCGATGTTCATTTTCGAGTTTCTAAAAGAGAAATTGCTACCAAATTGTTTTAAATTGGAATTGTTTGTGAACTGGGTTTGGTTTTGAAATTCAAAGGGATAATTGCATTCGCCAAAGAATTTTGGATATAGTTGAATTCTAAGGTGATACTGAAATTTTGGAAATTTGTTTAAAATCTGGAACCTTGATTAAATGTTTATGGAATAATGAAAATATATTGACTAAATAAAATGTATAATTCCGAGTTAAAAACAAAATGTGAATGTAATTGATTATAAATAGAAGAAGTAAAATTGAAATTATACTTAAAGTTGTACAAATTTAAAGATTAAATGGAATTTGATTTGAAATTAGAAAGGAGTTGTGAATCAATTCAATTTGAATTGGGAATGAATCAAGTCCAATGGAAATTGGAGTAAATTAAATTGGAATTGGGTTAATTTAAATGGAGTGGAAATTTAAATTGAATTGTTGGGGAAGTGAACAGTTTGTGACTCTAGACCATTTTCAATAAAAATTGTTTTAATATAAATGGTTTTAAATCTATGTTCTTATTTATTTACTAAACAACTTTCTTTTTAAAACCCAAACTATTTTATACTGGTTTTTGCCACTACTTTTTGAACTATTTAACTATTTAACTATTTTACAACTGTATTATAAACTAATTACTAATTTTCAACTAAGTTACGAGTTAATTTCTATTTTACGACTATTTTGCAATTATCTAAAATTTCTGAAACTATTTAACTATTTTCCAACTATTTTACTACTAGTTAACCATTTTATAGCTATTTGGCAAACTAATAATTAATTTTCAACTACTTATCTATTTTTAAAATTTTCAAGCTATTTTTCTAAACTGGTCGGAGTTCAAACTGTTATTGATTAAAGTACCCAACTGAGATAAGGATTGAAGTAATAATCCAAAAGGGGATTAATGTAAAGGTAAATAAGGAATGTGAAATGGTTCTTTTGAACTGAAAGAATATTTTGAGAAATTTGAAATGAATAAAGATGGAAATTGGATATTTCTATGGTTTTTGAGAGTGTTTGGAGTATAAAAGGGTTTTATACAAGAAAGTAAGGATCCAAAGTTTTAAAAATTTATATATACATATATATATCTGAATATATATAAAGGATCTTATGAGGATTTTGGGAAAGGCTTTTGATTTTGGGAAAAACCAATATTGAGTTTTGGAAAGCCTATATTGAGAAATATCGATTTTGGGATAATCGATTTTGTGTAAAATAGCTTTGTATGATATCATACTAGGTGTATGATTTGAAGATACTATATGTGTATAGTATAAAATATTTTGATGATGGCTTTGGGGAAAAAGGCGTCCCCTTGAAATGAACTTCTCAGGAGTGCCACCGAGTGGTGCTGCCTTGAGCCCAGGGGGGGTTCTAAAGTTGATCCTGTGAGGAGTCCGGACAAAACTAGTTCCTGGGGATTATGAGTAGTGTATACCATAGAGGAAGTCGTGTGTGCCGCGGAGAGCCAACAGTTTACGTTTGATTCTATATCAGTAGACTGCGACCTATGGTATAACATAGCGAAAGTCGTGTGTGCTGCTGAGAGCCAACAGTCTGCGTTTGAGTTTATCTCGGTAGACTGCGACCTATGTAAGAGTGGAGAAGTTTCATTTTGATAGCGAGATCAGAGGCGGCGGAGAGCCTGCAGTTACATGGACTTTTGTTGTGACTGCAACGTAACCCTGGATGTAACTGCGATCTGTTGTGTGGGTTCCATGGCGTAATCGAGAGTGCCGCGGAGAGCCTGCAGTTACATGGACTTTTGTTGCGACTGCAACGTAACCCTGGTATGTAACTGTGACCATGGAATGGGGGTGATGATTTCCAGAGCATCCTCACTAAAACAAAAATATTTCCTCTATTTTCAAATTTTTTTTCTATATTTCAATAAAATTGTTTTCCAAGTATTTTCACTGGGTGTCGAAAACGGGTTTACCAAGTACTTATAGATTTTCAGTTCTACGCCTGATCAACGTATGACTGAATTTCTATGAGAACAAGGATGGACTGGTTGAGACCTCGAGTTATAAGAAATATTTTATAAAAGTTATTTTAATAATATTATGAGATTTTAAAGACATTTCTAAATTTTTAAAATGAAAGAGTTGGAATTTGGGAAAATAAAAGGGGAAACGCCAAATTGGAATTATAAAAATAAATTTGAACTCAGGAAAAATTTAATGAAGTAAATTTCCTTGTAATAAAAGTTGGAAGTAAGCTAATAAATAATTATCTGATAAAGTATGTTAATAAAATTTAACCTTGGTAAATAAATGAATTGTAAATGAATAATGGAATTTGGAAATGAATTAAAATTGTAAATAGAATTCGAGTTAGATTTGATAATGAATTAAATAGGAAGGGATGTTTTAAAATAAAAATAAAATAGAGTTGGATTGGGAAAAATGTAGTGGTTTGAATTATAAATAGAATTCAAAGGTGACTGAATAATATTTAATGGAAATTTTGCAAGTGAATTGGATATAAGAGAAGTGATTATAATAGAATTGGTTTGAGTTGCAAAACAAAACCCAAACGAATAGAAATAAATTGAGAATGGCCTTATGTTAGTAAAATAAATTCGATAATGAATTAAGTAAGTAAATTAAAAATTTAAAATGGATTAATGGAGTTAAATAATAAATGGATGAAATCTGAGAAAGAAAAAAAAAACTAAATCAAGTTGTGATTGGAATTGGATTATCAGACTGAACTTAAATTTGGTAGTATACTAATTTGAAGTATAAATGAGTTGAGTATGTGCTTGGATATTATTTTGATAAATTGACAAGGTGAATTTAAAATTAAATTTAAAATTAATGGGCTAACTGAATTAAATAGAATTTGATTTTGATAAGAATCAAAATTTAATGGAAGTGAACTTAAGTCGATGTTGGAATAAATTAAAGTAATTAACTTAAGTTTAAAATTTATAGAAGCTAGGTTTCAAATAAGAGTGAAAGCCTATTAGATAAAAGCTTGGATTGAATTAATTTGGGAATGCATCTGTTCTTCTTTTCTGGAAAGGAGAAGTTGTTTTCTACAGATGATAGTAGAGGTTGTGTTCTTGATTTTGGTTGATATGGTTGTTAGCATATGAATGATAATATATATGCTTGTGATTTAAAATCAAACATTTAAATAGATTGTTAAATTATTATTTTTATTGTTAAATTTCGGGGACGAAATTATTTTAAGGGGGGAGGGATGTGACATCCCGGATTTTGGCAGTATTATTTTAATAAATATTTAATGTGATTAATTAAAATATAACCTAACTTTTAAAACATATATATATATATATATATATATATATATATATTAATGTATTGGGAAGAAATATTGATTTGGAATTTATAATAAAGAGTTTCAAAATATTTTAAAAATAAAATCTATCTTGTTTACATATAAATGAAGTAAGTCCTGCTTATTAATATTTGCTTTAAATGTATATATTTGTTGTAATCTGGATAATAATGGTTGAATAAGATAAATCTTATCAATATTGCATCTAAATATAAAACGAATATATTGTTAAAAATAAATATAAATATATAGACTTAAGGGCATTTTTGTTATTAACATAAGTAAATGAAATAATAAATAAGAAAATTGAATGTTAGATAGTTAAACTTTAAAAATAAATAATAAAATGAGTGTTGAGATCAAATAAATAAGTTTTGACTTAAGGAGTTGATAGTTTATGTTAGAAATAAAATAAATAAGAAAAATATATGTGAAAAAAAAAATATACAAGACAATACTTATTGAAGTTAAAATAAATATTTGAGTTAAACATAAGTATGTAAGTTAGAAATAGACATAAAACAAAAGTTATAAAAGATAAAGTAAAATACATAGCTAAAATCTACCGACATGTTAAAATAAAAATACATTCATATTTTAAAGTAATGTGACAACAGTAAAGTATAGATAGTTATATACAAATTGGGATATAAATATCTATGTACATTTAAAAAAAAAACAAGAAACCAAAATATGTAGCTAGAAGCTTGCAAAAGAAGATAAATATATGAATGTACAAACAATTTAAGTACAACAAGACAATGAAATTTAATGCAGCCAACAATGTATATCATATCAGCTGCTAAAACTAAATTATCAGCCACCAAAGAAATAGAAATCTTCTTATTCAAATAAACAAGAAGAAAATATCTCTGATAGGTTGTACAAACAAAATTATATCACCTGTATACTTTCTTTCTATATATCTCCGTCTTCTCATTTCAGTTCGTAAACCAAAACCAAGAATCTGAAGTAAGAACTATTTCCAACTTAAACAAATTTAACTTAAACATCAATACAACCAAGACCAACCAGGGAGGTAAGCAGAGGGGGTTTCAGCTGGTTTCAAAATAGCAAGCATGTTTTAAGAGCTCTGTTCTGGTTCTAAATCAAGTGAGTAAACATCAATTTCATAGCTTCGAGATGATTAAAATGGTTCTGGGTTTATTGATAATATGGTTGCAGATGTTATTGGTTGAATATAACACTGTGATGCTTGCCCTTCTATGTTGGTTGTTGCAGGTTACATGTTCTTTTTCAACTTAAATTCATGATCATCGAATCATTGTAAAACCCTCAGTTACAATCAAATAAGGTTTTTTTAAAACTTAAACAAGGTCTTGTAAACTGATTAAAACATGATTAGGGAAATATTGTTTCACTGGAAGTCATGTTACCGGAAAATCAAGCTATAGATTGATAAATCAAATTGTTAAAAAGGGCTAATTCAAACTTATAACATGGATGCATGCTGGAAGTTATGATTTTTAAAACCCAAATGAAGATTTTTAGTTCTGTGATTTAAAAAGCAGTATGTATTTGAGCAACAGTTGCATTCCTTCAAATTTCTGGTGATCAAATCAATTTTAAAGGTTGAAATTTGGATCGAAGCTAATACAAACATTTGAGATGTGGAGAAAATTGTTAAATAAATTTTCGAATGCACAGGTTGATCAGTCGAATTGATTGTAGGGTTTTGTTGGAAGTTTTGTTTTTGGTCGTCTCTGAAGTGGAGTGCGTTCTCCTAAAATACGCGATCGAGTTGCTTGAAACTCGAGTGGGTGGGTGCTTAGAGGGTTGTCATGGTGAGGTCGAAATGTAGGCAACTTCGGTGGCCTGTGCGGCAGCGACGAGACTTGTTGATGAAGGTAGTTGGTGATAGTTATTCGACCCAAATACCTAAATTTCGATTTGGAGATTTCGAAGACGATCTGAGTGTGGATTTCGATTCTACGCGGGTTTTGTGACTTGCCGATGATCACGAGAGTTCATCGGAGCTTCGTGCCTCGTCGTGCACGTGTACGGCAGAGCATTCTGTGTCAGTGTCAATCTGGGTGTATGTCCTGAGTCGTATTCGAATTTGAGGTGGGTTTGCTTTGGGGTTTTACTCAAGAGCGCGAGAAAAATCCTGATGCTATATTTTAGTTTAAATCTAATACTTACTGAAATAAAAAGGAAACGAGAAACAAGAAGGAGGAGGAGAATGTACAGGTGAACGTTACGGGAAATGGGTGTGTAATACGAAGTGCTACCCGAGTTTCAATTGAGGAGAGTCTCGGGTTCCTCTTCAAAACTGCTGCAATATTATAAAAAAATTTATAACTTGTTTTCTACAAGTTTAAGCGTTGCAACTTAATAAAGGTGTAACTGTTTTAGTCAAGAATCTAATATAGGCCTTAATTATTCTAGTTAATACATTAACAATGTTTTAACACTTAGATAGTATTTTAATTAAGTAATTAATTTCAATGAAGTATAATGTTAATTAACCTTTAAAGTTTGTAGTTAATATTAAATTGATTTTCAAAGTTTAAAGAAGATCTCGTTGAAATGTTAGTTTAGTTGAATAATTAATTTCAATGAATTATTTTTGGGAAGTAATTAAGAATAATTACATTATAACTATAATTAGAGTTTGGATTCATTAATGATTAATTGATAATCAGATTTGTAATTAACTACTTAAAGTTAATTAATGAATGATTAGTAGTTAAGTAATTTAATTAAATTAATGATTAATGATTAATTAACTAGTAATTAAGAAATACTTCATTGGTAATTAAGTTGTGTTAATCAAGAATTAAGGTTTATTAATCAGTGGCTAAAGAATAATTAATTTACAATTAAATTTTTTAACTGGGATTAAGGGTAATTAAGTGATGGATTACCCGATTAAAATTAATTTGTTAATTAATTAAAGGGATTATTTAATGGGAAGAAATAAAAGGGTAATTACTTAGTAGAAGTGATAAAGGATAAATTACTGGGTGAAATTAGTCAAGGGATTAATAATTAAGTAAGAAGTTGATTACTTAAGTAATTACAGAGGGGTAAATTACTGTTCATGAGTAATTGGGCGGACTAATGAATAAAATTAATTGAGGATAATCATTCATGAAATGTGGAAGTATAACTATTAATGGAAGAAATTAAACAATGATGATAATCTTAATGTAATTAAAGATGAATGATTATGGAATGATAAATCAGTTGGGTTATAATTATTAATAAGCTGGACTTAAGGTTAATGGATTTTCAATTGTGGTTAATTAGAGTTATTCGAGAAGTAGTGATTGGTTACCTTGCTTATGTATGATTAAATGATTGTTTAAAATGTCCTGAATTGATTGATATTCCTGATATGAAATAGTTCGTGATATGTATATTGGGTGGGTGATGATAATGTGGCTACCTGTCAGTAATAAATTGCTGGTAAAAAGGGTGACATCATTTATTTAGAAATGAATTGCATTTCCTTGAATAACATGTGTTATGACAAACTGAATTCGAAGAGACCGGAGTCGGGTATTAGTTAATACCCGATACCACTTTGGTTCTTTACATATTGATATGTGGAATCTATAGGCTAAAAGGAAGCGATTTAAAGGAATTGGACTATTTAAATTTAAATCTGGGTACTTAGAAAAATGGATTTGAGAAATAAGTGATGTCTATAATAAATTATAGCTTGAGGAATTTAAACGAGTTACCCGGGTTTTATATGAGTTGTATACTTTTGTATTCCATGTTAGTTGGGTTTACTCACACTGGTTTCCAGCTTGACCCGGGTGTTACTTTGATG
The DNA here is from genome assembly GCA_030765085.1 of Allium cepa. Classification (NCBI taxonomy): domain Eukaryota; kingdom Viridiplantae; phylum Streptophyta; class Magnoliopsida; order Asparagales; family Amaryllidaceae; genus Allium; species Allium cepa. Next base: position 346,154,887 of record CM060937.1, read on the forward strand.
TAATGCTCGGGTCAGACCGAGTATTACAGATTTTCAGGTTAGGACGTTCAGGAGCTCAGGAGGTGAGCTGGTGGCAGTATCGTATAGAGTATATCCGCTGTATTTATATTATTGTTTATCTGAGTTATGATAATTGTAAATATTCAGTGACTGTATTTTATGTGAAACTCTGATGTATATTAAATGAAATCGACAGTTATAATATCCTTTTGTAAACTGTTATTATTTATTTATTATATTTTATCCGCTGCGAATGTGAGATGTATGGTGTTTCTGTTCTTCTTCTCCTATCTCTTTCTTCTTTTTCATAACTATCTGGAATTTTCGGGTTCGAAAATTTCGGGTCGTTACATATCACGCCATCCATGACTACTCAAACTAACAACCCTCCTTTCATAAATTAAAACCACTCCATATCGAGCCATACAATCCTTTACCAAGATTAATACATATCACACATAACTAAGCATGTAAGCATTTAACTCTATATCGTTTATAACCAACTTAAAATATGGAAGATAGTAGACAAATGCATCGATCTCCCAATAGGATTCAACATGGCAACAATCTCAAGCATAATATTGGCGGTTTTTACTACTTTTTCCACTAATGCGCTAGCTATGAATGAATGTGATGCACCAATATCCAATAAAACTTTGGTATGAAAATCAGATAGTAATAACACACCTTCCATAACCAACTTTACCTTTTCTTAGGCTGTTGGTGCAATGCTGGCAGTGGGTACATCTTCAAATGCATAAGCCTTTACAATCTGAACCCTATTTTTTAATGTTGGGCACTCCCTCTGATAATATCCCATTTGTTCACAATTATATCACTTAACTCCCATCAACCATTCATTTTTTTCCCGATTGTTCTTGTTGTCCTGATTATTTCGACTAACAATCCTTTGCCCAATGTCCCATCTTACCACACTGATGTCTTTATGTTCCCTTTTGAAGGTTCACCCTACAGTTCTTGGTTATGTGTCCTTGCTTATTACACCGCTACTTGCAATAACCAGCTTCTTATTCAGTCCACCTTGTGGTCCTTTATTCTTATGCTTATTCTGATCTCCATCCGGTACTTGTTCCTTGTTCAATTCTTCCCCCATAGCATTCAACAAGGCACCCTAAACCAATTTCTCAAAAGTTTTTCCCAATAGTATTAAATTAAATGCGAGATCCTTCCGTAGGGAATTCAAAGGAATTCAATCCCTTAGAAAATTTATCATCCTTCTTCTCTTGGGTCTTTATCAATTCAAATCCAAACTTCGCCGACTTATTAAATTTGTTTACGTACTCCTTTATGATCATGTCACCATGCTTAAGCTGAATAAACTCATTCTATAACATTCCACTCTCTGCCCTAGAAAAGAATTTTTCTCAAACTTCATTCTGAAAATTTCCAAAGTAATGGTATTTCCTCTATCTTGGCTATGGCAATCTCCTATCAATTTGCTACCTTTTCCTGCAGATGCTAAACTATCAACTGCCTCCTAGTTCCATCACTCAGTCCTGGTAAGCCAAATATATTCTCGTAGTTTGTTAGCCATATCTTGATCTCTACGCATGATTCTGTCTCAATATATAGTTTTCACCTAATTTGGCAAAATCTTTATAGAGTTTTGAAAAGTCAACTATCGATAGTTGAACAACAACTATAGCTTCGATTGCATCAACCAGTTTAGTGGATATGTTAGTGGTACTAGTCTAAGTAGTTGCTTGAAGATACCTATGGAACCAAATGGGCATGTTCATGGATGGAATCTCAAGGACATCCACTCATGTACTGTCACCCACACCGCTATTAACTCCACCAACATTTGCCCCCATTCCAATTTCTTTGAATTATTCATGCTTCGGTTATCTGTAAATGAGATTCATTAGCAACTCCATAATAGATAACTAGATAATCAGAGACAGGAATAGGATACAACGTATTGACAAATATTACATTTAGCTCTTATATTATATATTTTATAAAATATTCAGCACCTCTCTTAATACATCGATATCCTATAACCTATGCTCTTACACCAAATGTAACAACCCGCATTTCCAAACCTCTTAACCATATAACGAAGTCCCAAAATGCAAGTCCTTGGAAGATAAAACATATTAATATATAGATACATCATACGATAAAAACTACATTAATTGAAATAACTAATAATTTTTAGAATCTTACAGCAGATGGTCACACCAAATATTATATTACACAAATATAAAGATGTTTAATAACATATCTGATACCACAACGTAAGTCTTTACAAATTTCACATCACGTCTTCAAAATACCAGTTATATGCAACATTTATATATTTAATATTTATAATTGTACAAATTCACGCCTCCTAGTTCATCATGTCTCCAGAATCCATCAACCTGGATAATATAGATAGAAAAACATAGAAGTGGGTCATATATACGTCTTAGTAAGTGAAGCTAATCTAAAACTTATATACTACTATGACAGTGATCTAACAAGATCTAAGTCCACGTACAATATATGTAACACCCCTAATTTTATTTTACCATTATTGAAGAAATTTAATTGGATAGATTAAATAGAATAATGTAGTAGGAAAGGAAAATGAGATTTGAAAATTTATAAGGTTGAGCCATCATTAAACAATTAAGCAAGGTTATTTAAACTTGATCAAAGGAGGAATAAATGTGAAGGGTATATTAGGAATAGATCTACCTTTTATCATTAAAACCCTCAACCTCTCATTCATTCTCATTTTACAACATCAGATCAATTTTAAACCTAAGGGAAGAGGCTGAGTATTACTAAGGAAACTAGAAGATGAAAACTAAGGCAAACCAAAGGGGAAACCAAGGGAATTAAAGACTTTATCAAATCTCAACTCCAACATCAAATCTAAGGTGAATAATATGTAGACCATCCCTATTTCTTATTCTTGTATTTGTCTATGGGTTTGCCAATTATGGATGTATAATCATTGTTCGGATAGAATAATGATTCATGAAATTTTCATAAAATTATTTGAATTGGATTTATGGGTAAAACCTTTTTTTTTTAATCTTCAATTGCTTTGATTTTCTTATATGTTGTGTTAAACGATATTTTTTAGATGCATATTTAATTTCAAAAATTTTAAAGTCCAAATAAATATTTATGAATTTCATAAGGAGGAATTTGGGTTTATTTCGGGTTAAATTATTAAATTATTTCGGGTTAAATTATTAAAAATATTTATGAATTTCATAAGGAAGAATATGAAAATTTTGAATTTGTACGATTTTTGGGAAATTTTTCCTAAGTGTTTATGAATTAACATGGATTTATTATGCTAGAAAGGCATTTTTAAATTAATAATTAATAATTAGGCTAATGAATGATTTTGGAAAGTAAGTTTTGTTTCAGCAAATTTGAAAAGAAAACGTATAATTTTGTTGTTTGACCATTGATATTTTGACAAGAATTTGGAGTAGGTAAAAAGAATTTACCTTAAAAGGGAGGAAACAGTTTTTATGATAACCACGACTATGCCACCGATATGCGGCAATCCCATGTTGTTTGGCGTTATTAATGAAAAGCGGCATCGACGTAGAATAACACATGACATAATTATATTATAAATGTTAAAAAAAATTCTTTTCAATACCCCAAAGTTATTCCAAGCAGCGAGATACGTTCAGAGGGTGCGATTCCCTTATGGATTGCTTTTGAATCCTTACTTATAAGTATCTTGCGATTCAGACCTTCCATAGACACCAAAAGGTTTAGAGCTTGGACTAAATGACTTTACAGCTTCGTTTATCTTGCTTAAAGTCTTTCGATGGGGTCAAGAGGACTTGGACATGAGACCTAGGAAAAAAGAAGTCTTTCCGATCTTGTTGAATTAACGTAGAAGGGTATCCGATTTGGTTAAACCTTTATAAGACTCCACCCGAAAGCTTTTTCCTTGACCGAGATTAGATTTCCTTGGTTTATCTTATATAGAGAGTTAACTTAATTCTTTACCAAAAGGCTGGGCAAGCAGATGTTTGGGATTCGGAGTCATGCTAAGGTTGATGGGATACGGCATGTTATGATACTTGGCGAAAGGTTTGACCCTCAGGATTTATGACTCAGGAAGGTTTTATGTATACCAATTCTGAGAAGCCCCCTTTAGGTCCGAAGGATTTAGGCTGCAATCCAGAGGTTATCGAAGGATTATGAAGACCGCCTAATAAATAATATCATTATTTTTGTTGGTTCGGACCTTTCGAAGGAACTAAATTTGTGATTAAACCAGCAAAGTTTAATGTAAACCGCAAAGAGAATGTACAAAATTTAAGAGTTCCCTCTGATCCTTGAATGGACTTCTCTTTTTGATAAATTTTCCCAAATCACTACCAAATTAGGGTTACAAAAACTACGATTTTAGAAATACAAGAAAGGAATAAGGAAAAATCCACCAAACAGGACCCCTTGGGTCTTATTTGTAGATGTCGCTGGCCATGCTTCCGTCAATGTGCCTTCGACAGGGCTGAAAGGTTCCGTTCTTTTACATAGTTGCTAACCTTCCGACTTTGTCGAAAGGTTTTCTTTTTGCATGTTATAGCGGATCTATGAGAACTGCCAAGGGATCCTTTCTTCCATTTTCTTTTAGAAACATATTGCCCTAGTTGGAAACTCTGTCACATGTACGGTAGGTGAATCCTTCGGCGGTGCCGATGGGTTTCCAGCTATTGTGAACCCTTTGACTTTGTCGAAAGGTTTTTTACTTGGATGTTTTTGAGAGCCGAGATTTCCTTGAATGTTGATGGAGAATTGCATTATGTTCTTTTCTAATTTACGAATTTTGCCTTCATCATAGACCCTTCAGCACCATCGAAAAGTGTTCATTAGGTGTTCTGACCGGCCCGAAAGGCTTATTACACTTCCAAAAAAGGTTGTTACCGGGTTGCTTGTCCTTGTCTTGATTTCTTTGCCTCCTTTGGAGGGTAAGAGCTTCTTGGATATTGTGGAACAATACCCTCCGTCTTCTCCAAAAGGTCTTGAGCCACTTCATATTGTTGACTGCATCCCTTCGACCTCTTCGAAAGTCCTGATCTGGATTCCTTTTCTTCTATCGTTTGAGATCTTCTGACTTAAGCGGAAGGTGAATTTTTAGAATAAAAGTTATCCACCATTCATTACTGACTTTTAAGCATTGCTTTCTTCATAAAATTCTTTCGACCTAGTTGAAAGGTATTCTGGATGTGCTCTTACCGATTCAAAAGGCTTGCTATGCTTTTGAAGAGGTCGTCATGGAGTTGCACCTACTTGCTTTGATTTCTTCATCATCTTCGAAAGGTAAGAACTCCCTGAACGGAAACTTTCGACTACTTCGGAATGTTTGAAGCCATTAAATCTTAATGGCTGCATCCTCTCGACTCATTCAAAAGGTTTGGGTTGAGCTCCTTCTCCTTTGTCTTTGTTGAAAGACCTCTCGTTCTAGTTGAAAGGTGGATTCTTAGAGCATCACCCTGCCTATGGACTTTAAAAGATAGCCTTGGAATTCGTCGGAAGCTCCTTGTTGGAAGGTATGATTGTCCATAACATCTCGGAGCTTTCTGATCTTTCCTCATGCTCTTGTGACCCTTCTTTCATACCTTCGTTCTTTTGAATATTTTATGGTTAAGATTTAGCATCCCCTTGTATGAAAGAAGCTTTTGTTCTTTAGGACAAAACTCCAATGAACTTCCTTCTTTGCTTTCTGCAAAATAGTGTATAACTTCTATTAAGGTTGTGACTTTGTTATGAAATCTTAATGAGCAATCTCAAATGTACGTAGCTAATATTCAAGATGTCATTAGAGTATTATTTCCAGATAAGTTGCTTTGTAATGACCATAATTAAACTTCCTTAAGAATGTGGAGTAATATCACCTGATCTGCAAATATCGGTTCAAATAAATGAACCTTTGGAGAATATCTATTACAGACCCTTGATATTTCTTTCTCGAGTTAAACCTTTTCAACCTATGGAAATCAACTCATGCTATCGGTGACCTTTCCTTGTCCCTCTAAGTTTCCTTCATTTTCAACCTTAAACCATTCATTGGTAATTCTCATTTAGTGAAAGAAGAAAGTAGTTTAGTAATGTCTCCATTTGGTGTCATGTAGGTCTTGTATTTTGAATTCAATGGAAACTTCATAAATCATCATAAAATTCAATAAAGGGAACCAAGAAATAATGAACTCATGAAACTATTGATCAATAGGAAATCTTCATGGAAATTCAATGGGAAATTATAACACGAAAAATTCATGATTTATCAAAGAAATCAGTACGAAAATTCATTAATTCAATAATTCAGCAAGAAATCACCACAGTGATTTAATAAAGAAATCATGAATGCAAAATCAACAAATCATTGCTAAAATCCATAGGAAGAGTAGAGTTTATTAAACCCAAAATCCAATAAGATCACCAAAAATTCAATAAGGAAACCAAAAATATGAAATTCCTAAACCATTACGAGAATCGACAATTCCAAAATTCACGAAACTTGAAATCAGATATTCAATAATGAGATTAGAAATGGGAAATCTTCGAATCAACATAAAAACTCATCAGGGAAATCAAGAACTCACTAAAATAAGCAACTAATAAAAAATCATCATGAAAATTCAATGGGGAGAAGCTTAATATTTGGAATTCACAAACCATCATAAGAGACCAATAGCGAAATTCAAAGTTCATGAAATAAGGAATTCAATTAAAAGTTATCATGAAAATTTGATAAGGTAAACTTGAGTATAAAATCTATAAATCATCATAAAAGCAAAATGGAAATTCAAAATTGATGAAATCCAAACTGAAATTTGCATCAATAGAAAGAGTGAAACTCAAAATTCACAAAATCAAGAACTTATCTAAAGTCTCATCGGGATCTCATCTGACGAATTAAATATTCAAAGCTCCATTTACTATAAGTATGAAGCCATAGATATATCTAATAATAGCATATTTAGTAGACTTCAAATAAAAGATAACTAAGTTGATCTAACCTTAATTCTAAGGTTATTCCCAAGAAAGCTTCCTGTTAATAAATGTGTTACTTCAAAAGTGCCTATAAGTTAGTAGTATATGTATATATGTATATACATGTATAATAGACTCTTCTATCCAATTGTTCACTTTGTCTCAAAGGATTTAGGAGTGGCTTTCTTAACCTGATCTTGGATTGAAGTACTTTATCTTTATAACTAAAAATTTATTATCTATTCCATTCCTTTAGATTTCATATCAGTCTTTGTTTTTATTTCCATGTTATGGATTCCTTCTTCCATTTTCTAGTCTCATGCTTTTTTGTGGTAGGAAAGTTTCTTAATCCTTTGATGTAAGAATCACTTTCCAATGATTGGAAGTTCTGTAATTCATTATCATATCCTTTGCCTCTCGGTGTATCCTTTTCTAGGATTCCAACTTTCTCTCAGATGACGGATAGGTTTTTTTTCTTTAACCCTTAATTCTCTTGGGATCTGACCTTGTTCTTGAGTTGTAGACATCTTTGTCTTTATTCTTTTTTTCGAAGACCCTACTGGGCTTGGACGTCTCAGTCTACTCATTGATGAGCCAATCTCTGGTCTTGGACATTTTAATTTATCAATGGCCTCTCTTTGGGCTAGACATCTTAGTCTGCTGTTTGACGAGACTCTCTTTGGGCTTCCATTGTCTCAAAGGCCTACATACTTAGCTAACCTTTCTCCAAAAGGCCGCACTTTACTTGATCCTCCCCCAAGGGGTAATTTGGATGTTAGGGGCTTTTGATTTTGCGGGTGCTTATCCTGACTCTCCCATAAGAGGTGATATGGACGTTAGGGGTTCTATCTCTCCCTCTAGGAGATGCTATGGAATAGCGTTGGAGGCTTATGTCCCTCCCTCTAAGAGGTGCCATGGAATAGCATCGTGGGCTTATGTCCCTCCATCTAGGAGATGCTACGGAATAACATCGTAGGCTTGAGTATTTGTATATGAAAATAATTTTGGGCCTATTAAAACGGAGTCTCCTTTGAGAGAAAGAATTTTGCAATTAGACCCTTCTATTATATTGACGAGTTTCTTTTGAAAAATAGTTTGGACTCATGAATCCTTTTTATGAAAGTGTTTTTTTTAAATCTTTTGCAAGAACTTTCTTGCCATTCTCATAAGGAGATACAAATCTCAAATAGGAGACTAGGAGGTCATGATTAATAAAAACAACCTTTTAGTCGAGGATAGGGTTCTCTAGTTTAAGTTTCAATAATTTTTTTGTGCTTTCAAAATCTTTCTTGGAAAAGTACGAATAGGTTTATCTTTGCCCATGATTTTAGTAAACTTTGAAACATTACTATTGCTCAGTTTGAAGTCTTTTGTCGTGCATTTATTAATGCTATATAATGTCTCAAATTAGTTGTATAAATCTGATTTTGAGATAAATAAGTATTTGTTTCCCCCCAGGCCATGGGGTGACTGAAAATAATTTTCTTAAGAGGATATAATTTGAGAAGTTTCCTTTTGAAATCGCTTGCTAAAAATAGATTTGGTTTATATGTGTTTTCTCCTAAATTGGAATTGAGCTTAGCAGTGATTCAACATTTCTTATAGGAAAGCCTTGGTGTTGACTAAACTGTTGATAATTGCCTCATGTCAGGCTTCTGAGTCGTCCTCTTTAAGTCTTCTGGAGTTTGTCGAGTGCTTCGGTTTGATTTTGTTTTTACCTATAATTGCCCTCAAATGTTAATCAGCATATGATCAATGCATAATACAAATTTAAGTATCAAGTCAAAGAGCTATGCAAAGAAAGAGAGAAAATTCATAGTTGAACTGATGTCGCGAGTCCTCATGATTTGGTAGGAATCTGCAGTTTGGAGTTGCTGAATTGTTTTCCTTTTATTTTGAATAAGATGTCTTTCAAGTTTCTCTGATGAACTCCTGTAAAAATCCCGATCTGACCCTATCTTGAATTTAATCTGACAGGACACGACATTCATCTATTTCATGTCCATTTGCTTTATGGTACTCGTAGTAGCTTCCTCCTTTATTTGGCTCTGGGGCACTTTGAACTTTTTGAGGCATAATAATATTCTCATTTCTTTTTATCTTAGCACATATGTAGGAGAGGGGTTTGCTCAGGACTGCACAATTCATTTTAGAACACTTTCTTCGAATTCCCTTCGGGTTTTCACTTTCCCTTAGATCTTGTCAAGGCGCCTAAAATCAGGTTTATCTTCCTTGGATTCTCGGTGGAATTCTTTCTTAGCATGATGCATCTCGTCCAATTAAATAAACTTCTCATCCCGAAGAAATAAATATTGTAGATCTTTGCACCCATTGGTATAAAGGTCTTTCCAAAATGGGGTTTGTTCAATTAACCCTGATCGAACTGCAATAAGCTTTTCTCTATCGGTTTCACTTTCTGTCCTTAATGCTTCTACACTGAATCTATTTAAATATTCGCCATGTGGCTCCCCTATCTTTTGTTTATTGGTTGCTAGCGAGCCAAAGCCCATAGTTGTATCTTTGAATACAGAAAATTGAGCCACAAAGTCGCAAGTAAATTGTTCCTGAGAATAGATAGTTCCCAATCGGTAACTCCTATACCATTTGATTGCTTCTCCTTGAAAATTAATGAGAAAAAGTTTACAGCGAACTGTCCCAGAGGCATTATATAAGTTCATCCAATTTGATTATCTGGATCAGTAGTTCCATTGTACATTGGTAGGGGAATCTAAATGTGAGAAGGAATGCTAGTTGCTATAAATTCTTCTGAAAAGGGGGCCTTCTGTAGGATAACATATTTCCTTAATTCATTGAGTATATTTCTTATTGTATCCTCTATAACTTAGTTGTGAATGTTGTCATGGTGACCTCCACTATCTTTAATGTTTAAGCCATTCGATTGCTTGATGGTTCTCCTAGACTGACTTCCTTGCTCCTCATATTGATCTTCATTTAGACGTTGTGCCTCGTCGTCTCCTTCCATAAACTTTAGCGACTTTTAAGACAGTACTATATCAAGAAATTCCTTATTGGCTATCATTTGTTGTTGTAGGTGCTTGATTTTGATTTCGTTGTTTTCCAACCGCCTTAAGATTGAAGGTGGCCAATTTCTATATTTTCCTTGTCAAATTTTAGGACTACATTGCTTTTCAAAGTTGATTGTGGCTTAACTTCTTTGTTTGGGATACCAATATTATTGATGACTCCTTCCAACTTCTTCTTTTTGAATGAAGAGCTCTATTAATTCTTGGTAAAAGTGATTAGGGATCAGAGTTTCGAGCCCTCCTTCTAGCGCCAAAAATGTTAACAAGATTTCTTGTCAAATTCCTAAAGTTATTCCAAGTAGTGCGGTAAGTTCAGAGGGTGTGATTGCCTTAAGGATTGCATTTGAATCCTCACTTGTAAGCATCTTGCGAATCAGACTTTTCATAGACATCAAAAGCTTTAGAGTTTGGACTAAGTGACCTTTCGGCTTCGTTGAGCTCGCTTGAAGTCTTTTGATGGGGTCAAGAAGACTTGGATACATAATCTAGGAGGAAAGAAGTCTTTTCGGTCTTATTGAATTAAAGTAGAGGGGTATCTGATTTAGTTAAACGTTTATAAGACTCCACTCGATAGATTGTTCCTTTGACAGGATTAGATTTCCTTGGTTTATCTTATGTACAGGGTTAACTTGATTCTTTACCGAAAGGCTAGGTAAGCAGCTGTTTAGGACTCAGAGTCATGCTAAGGTTAATGGGATACGACATGTTATGATAATTGGCAAAAGGTTTGACCCTCAGGATTTATGACTCAGGAAGGTTTTATGTACACCAATTCTAATAACCCCCCAATAGGTCCAAAGGGTTTAGGATACAATCTAGAGGTTATCGAAGGGTTATGAAGATCGCCCATGAAATAATATCATTATTTCTGTTGGTTCGAACGTTTCGGGGTAACTGCACCTGAAAGTTGTGATTAAACCAACAAATATTAATGTAAACTGCAAAGTGAATTGCAAAATTTAAGAGTTCACTCTAATCCTTGAATGGACTTATCTTTTTAATAAAATTTCCCGAATCATTACCCAATTAGGGTTACAGAACTATGATTTTAGAAATATAAGAATGGAATGAGGAAAAATTCGCTAAACATGACCCTTTGGGTCTTATTTATAGATGCCGCTGGCCATGCTTCCGTCCTTGTGCCTTCGGCTAGACCGAAAGGTTCCGTTCTTTTACATAATTGCTAACCTTCCAATTTCGTTGAAAGGTTTTCTTTATGCATGTTATTGCGGATGTTTGAGAACTGCTAACGGATCCTTTCTTCCATTTGCTTTTAGTAACCTACCGCCCTTCTTGTAAAATATGTCACATGTACGGTATGTGAACCCTTCGACAATGCTGGAAGGTTTCCAGCTATTGTGAACCCTTCGACTTTGTCGGAACGTTGCTTTTTACTTGGATGTTGCTGAGAGCCAAGCTTTCCTTGAACATTATTGGAGAATTGACTTATGTTCTTTGCTGATTTATGAATGTTTCCTTCATCATAGACCATTTAACACTGTAGAAAAGTGTTCAGTATGTGTTTCGACCGGCCCGAAAGGCTTATTATGCTTTTGGAAAGGTTGTTATAGGGTTGCTTATCCTTGTCTTGATTTCTTTGCCTCCTTCGGAGGGTAAGAGCTTCTTGGATATTATGGAACAATACCCTCCATCTTCTCCAAAAGGTCTTGAGTCGCTTCATACTGTTGACTGCATCCCTTCGACCTCTTCGGAAGGCCTGATTTGGATTACATTTCTTCTATACTCTGTTTGAGATCTTCTGACTTAAGCGGAAGGTGAATTTTTTGAGTAACAGCTATCTACCATTCTTTGCTGACTTTTGAGCATTGCTTTCTTTATAAAAACCTTTCGACCTAGTTGAATGTTATTCTTGATGTGCTCCAACCGATTCAAAAGGCTTGCTATGCTTTCGAGAAGGTCGCCATGGAGTTGCACCTGCTTGCTTTGATTTCTTCATCTTCTTCGAAAGGTAAGAAATCCTTGAACGGAACCTTTCGACAACTTTTGAAGGTCTAAAGCTATTAAATCTTGATGGCTGCATCCTCTCGACTCATTCGAAAGGTTTGATTTAAGCCCCTTCTCCTTTGTTTTTGTTGAAAGACCACTCGTTGTAGTTAAAAGGTGGATTCTTAGAGCATCATTGTGACTATGAACTTCAGAAGATAGCCTTGGATTTCGCTGGAAGGTCCTTGTCGGAAGGTATAATTATCTAGAACATCTCGGTGCTTTTTGGTCTTTCCTCATGCTCTCGTGACCCTTCTTTCATAATTTTGTTCTTCTGAATATTTTATAATTAACAATAATTATTGGATGCGTTGAGCCATATGTACGGCATCGTCGTATGGGAATAGCGCATCATAGGTTTGTGGGAATTATGAATGGCTTAAGTCATGAATGTCGACATTATATGTTTTACGGCATAATTGCCGAAGTACCCGCCTTCCCTATTACTTTAACAATGCTGTAAGTAACTGTTTTGACTTAAAGTAATAATGCCACTGTTAATCAGTGTCAGCATCCCATAATCCTTTGTTTTCGGCGACCATGCAAGAGGTATTGGTGCCGCATTTCTTCTATAATTCCATTGAGGCTATATAGGCCATACTTCCTTGTTTTTATGATAATAGAAGTTTTGCTTTGATTGGTGGATAACCTATATCGTACGTACGTCGACAACCTCATTATCGACATAAGGTTTTATACTCAGAAGAGTATAAGTTTTGTCTTTTCATGTTGGATAGAGGTTCTCATGGGTATGTGCGGTATTGATGCCGCCTCTCTCCATTTTATAGGTCGAAAATGCTTAGTTTAATGAAAATTTAAACTTTGTTTTAAACGGCGACATAGCCAATGTTAAGAAGGTCATCAACCTTATGATTTCGGCAGTTAGCCATATGATTTATAAAAATATATGATTTTTTTTTCTAACCTTGGATATAGGTTCGACATTGTATAGTGCGGCACAAATACCAAATTTTTTCTATATAAATGGCGGTGGGCCAAATGTGTTTATTTCGACATTAATTGGGGATACCAATGTATGTTATTATATTTGCCAATTGTTTCACGTATTCGACATTAATCATTAGGGATACCAACGCATATCATTTTGATATGTTATAAGTTTAAGGGGTATACGACCTAATTAGGGACACCAATAGACATAGTTCGAATATTTAGGTTAAACATGAATTAAATTGATAAGTGAAGGGTTCGCAGTCATCCTAGGAAAACCATGGGATGCGTGATGGATAATCCACATCATGTCGAAGATGGATAGTCTCCAAATTATTGTTGAAGGTTTCGTGCTCATCCTAGTAAAACTATGGGATGTGCGGTGGATAGTCCACATCATATTAAATAAACAAAACCATATGTGATGGGCAGTCCATATGGGAGAGGAAAGATGATCCATACAAATGTTTATATATGAGATGGATAGCCCACATAACTTTGATAATGAAACCACGTAGGATGTATAGTCCATACAGTAGGGGATGGGTAATCCAAATAATTACATGTGAGATAGGTAGTCCATGTATATAGTAGATGGAAAGTCAATTGTAATTAAGATAGATAATAAAAAATGAGAATTAGTAGTCCAATATGTATTGCACGACAGCAAATACTTATGTTCTATGTTCTACCTGTTGTCGATGTAGGAGCACAACATATGGTAACGTGTTTCGATTAAGATATTAGTGAGGGGAAAACCCGTTTCATTTAATGGCTCGACCTTACTTGATATCTATTTTTGGTTCGAGATGGTAACTTATTATTCACACTGGAATGAAAGTGACTACTGCGTAGCTAATTATCACTTAGGATCGTGTAATATGGAATGTATTATAATCTAAATGTGGAAACAAATAATAATAGTAAAGTAAATAAGAATAAGCATATCAGGAGTTTTACGTCCAGTCCCAAAATTCCCTTTGGAATTTGACTCAATAACCCCTCACTTAACCTGAGGAATAGGTATACAACACCTGAGCAACCGATCAGGATTTTTCCGCCTCTAACAACCGAAAGAGGACTTTACCTGCCTGAACAACCGAACATGACTTCAATAGTTTCAGTAAAATTGCTTTGACACTTTGTGTTCTTGATAACACTGATTTGTCTTTGATAGTTCAACCTTCCTATAATCTTTTCCTCAAGTATGATGTGTGTAGTTGTGTGTATATGAAGATTAGGAAGTTTGAAATTGCTTTTAGAAATATAGAATTGTGATTGTAAGCAATGAATGTATGAATTCAAGAGAGTAGTTAATTCAGAAAATAAGATTCAAGTATAAGCAAGTAAGTGAAGTTATTTGATCTTGAAATTCATGCATATATATAGTAGTTAAGGAGTTGCAACTGTTGGTTAAGAGTTCTCAACGAATAGCAATGGCTGCAACTCTTCGCGAGGAAGAAGGACATTCGAAAAGGAAATGTCTTTTCAAAAAATAGCAGTTGGAACCAGGTCAGTCGACTAGAGAAAAATGGTCAGTCGACTGAATATTCAAAGATAGTAAAAGCAGAGTAATCCCGTGTAACTGTACAGGTTCAGTCGACTGGTCATTTTTGGTCAGTCGACTGAATTTGAAAATATATAAATGTGTATACGTATGTGCACAAGTTTAATAGGCTGTTTATAGATATTCAGTCGACTGGTCGATTTTGTTCAGTCGGCTGAATTCTATTGATAATCAAAAATCAGCACAGCTCATTTGGTTAAAGCACTTGCCTTCTAAACTAGTGACCTGGGTTTGATCCCTGCTCCATGCATTTTTTGAAAACTTGATTTTGATTAAAATATGGATGCAAGTTTATTTGAATGTGAATGATGATTCTTGAGGAAAGATTTTAACAAAGCACTAAACTAGACTCTATATACATATTTGATAACTCTTGTTAAAATATATAACTATATGAACCATACTTTGAGTCATTGAGTCCGGATGTGTTGTAGTCGTAGATTCATAAATTGTTGTTTCATGTCAGCAATCAAAATCTATGATCCAACATTCTCCCCCTTTTTGATGATGACAACTCCATTTGCTTCGGACGAATCTTCGACAAGTTTTGTTGACTTATCTCTCCCCCTGAATATATTCCTGTGATTATGCTATATATTTCTCCCCCTAAATCTATGCTATATATTCCTATAAATAATTAATCTTTTATCCCCCTTAATCTGTGCTTGCATTGTTTATTCGTGCAAATAGTGTTAGAGCAATATCTTTCTCCCCCTTTGTCATCGACAAAAAGGAGAGTTTATATGATGATAAAAATTATCTACCACATGAGTGTTAACAAAGAACAATATAGAACAAAATAACTACTACTTATACTGTAAGTATACTATAAGGTATCATCAAAAATAACATTTAAAGCATGCGATACCCAAGGTTCTTATAATTTTCTAATTTTTAGGAAACCATGCCCATTTGGGTGTGGTTGAACCTTTATAAATATAATTTTCATTATTAACTACCATATCAAAATAATCATCAATGTATTTTTCTCTATTTTTCCAATTAACAGGAACCCAAATACTTAGATAATTTTTATTCATATTTCTCGTCAATAATTTTGTACTTCTAAAGAAATTATAAACATTATTGGTCATAGCAGTTTTTGAATTTCTATAAAAATTAGATTTAGACTTTACTCGCAATCTAGTACTTGCACTAACATATTTACTATTCATGAAAGCGTATCTAGTGCTATTTCTACGATCAATTTTATTATATCCTAAACCATTTTTATCAAGTAAAGGTCTAGAAGTAGATAAAATAATGTTTAAATCGTTTTGACCTTTATTAAATTTTGTGACTTCAGTGTTAAGTTTATCAAATTTAGCTTTAAAGTCACAATTATTATTTTCAAAAGAAATATTACTGTTTTTCAAAATATCAATTTCTTGTTTAGTTCAGAATCTCCCTTTTAAACGTACAGTTCTCATTTTCGAGAAGAAAAATTCGAGATTGAATTTTCTAAAGATGATTGTAGTAAATCTTTTTGTCTTTTCAAATCCGTAATTTCTTTTGAAAAAATTTCTTTTTCTTTTTCAAACATAGTATTTTTTCGTTTAGAAAATCTTTAAGAGCCTTAAAATTATTTTTCAAAACACTCTGTTGATTTTCTAAATCCAATTTCTCATTTTTCAGTTTCTCATTTTCAAGTTTGATTGATTTCATTTTTTCTAAAATAAGAAAATTGAGCTTTGATATCTTATCGCTTACACTAATTAATTCATCATTCTCATTTACAAAAATTCATAAATCAAAAAGTACCTTTTTTCTGTCCTCATTGGTCGTTGCTCTGATAGTTTCAAGCTTTTTGCTTGTTGTATTTCGACAAGATCTTTTTCTGGCCATTATTCTATGATGTTGTGACGATCGATAGAATTCCAGGCTCTGATACCGATTGAAAGTGACTACTGTGTAGCCAGTTATCGCTTAGGATCGTGTAATATGGATTGTATTATAATCTAAATATGGAAACAGATAATAATAGTAAAGTAAATAAGAATAAGCACACCATGAATTTTTATACTGGTTCGAACTTCCCGTTCTACGTCCAGTCCCAGACTTCCCTCTGGAATTTGACTCAATAACCCCTCACTTAACCCGGAGGAATAGGTATACAACACCTGAGCAACCGATCAGGATTTTTCCGCCTCTAACAACTGAAAGAGGACTTTACCTGCCTAAACAACCGAACATGACTTCAATAGTTTCAACAAAATTGCTTTGACAGTTTGTGTTCTTGATAACACTGATTTGTCTTTCATAGTACAACCTTCCTATAATCTTTTCCTCAAGTATGATGTGTGTAGTTGTGTGTATATGAAGATTAGGAAGTTTCAAATTGCTTTTAGGAATATAGAATTGTAATTGTAAGCAATGAATGTATGAATTCAAGAGAGTAGTTAATTCAGAAAATAAGATTCAAGTATAAGCAAGTAAGTGAAGTTATTTGATCTTGAAATTCATGCATATATATGTAGTTAAGGAGTTGCAACTGCTAGTGAAGAGTTCTCAACGAATATTAATGGTTGCAACTCTTCGCGAGGAAGAAAGCTATTCGAAAAGGAAGTGTCTTTTCAAAAAATAGTAGTTGGAACTAGGTCAGTCGACTAGAGAAAAATGGTCAGTCGACTGAATATTCAAAGATAGTAAAAACAGAGTGATCCTATGCAACTGTACAGGTTCAGTCGACTGGTCATTTTTGGTCAGTCGACTGAATTTGAAAATATATAAACGTGTATACATATGTGCATAAGTTTAATAGGCTGTTAATAGATATTCAGTCGACTGGTCGATTTTGTCCAGTCGACTAAATTTTGTTGATAAACAAAAATCATCACAGCTCATTTGGTTAAAGCACTTGCCTTCTAAACTAGTGACCCGAGTTTGAGCCCTGCTCCATGCATTTTTTGAAAACTTGATTTTGATTAAAATATGCATGCAAGTTTGTTTTAATGTGAATGACGATTCTTGAGGAAAGATTTTAACAAAGTACTAAACTAGACTCTATATACATATTTGATGACTCTTGTTAAAATATATAACTATATGAACCATACTTTGAGTCGTTGAGTCCAGATGTTGTCGTAGTCGTAGATTCGTAAATTGTTGTTTCATGTTAGCAATCAAAATCTATGATCCAACATCCTATTTGTTCTATCCAAAGTTTTTTCTTTTCCACTTAAACTCTCATATACTTATTTGGTTAGGTCGGCAATAAGGGATTCGGGTTTCTCGTAAGACGAATAAGCTTCCACATACGTGCAGGAGGCAATCTAGGTATTTAAGAGTTCTTATCCAATCCGCTATGTTTTTGGTCTTGTCTGTATGAATGAAATGGAAAATTTATATATTTTCCAAGTATTAAACTCTGATCAACCAAGGAGGCATCTTCATATGTTGCACTTGGAGTATTTTGTAATTATTATCTGACCTTTTGACCCGGCTATATCCAGACTTATTTAACAAGTTATACTCAATGATAGACAAGGGAAACATCTAAAAGAAGTGATTATGGAGTTCAGAGATCAAGTACAAATGACGTATGAAGCAACGATCAAGTGAGACCAAAGAGATCGACTCTTCGGAATATTCTAAGTATCGGTTTGTGCCTCCCCTAGGCGGTGGATCGGTACCTATCCCTTCCCCTAGGGATTAGATCATATTACTTCCTAAGATTAGGGATCATATCATATTACTTCCTTAGGCATGGGATCAAATCGTATTACTTCCCTTTGAAGGGAATTAGATTGTATCACCTTCCCTAGGCCGAGGATCAGATCGTATCAGCCCAATTGTTCAACTCTATCTATAAAAAATGTAGGCGACTATGCAAACAAACTATAGAAACATGAAGCTAACGTCATGACAGACCTACATGAGTGATCACACGAGCCCTAGTGGTCATGAAGACCGATCGGCCCTAATTGCTCAATATTGGTAATTGGGTCATGAAATTTTTTAGGTGATCTCATCCACATCATGAGATTCTATCTACGAAACTTCAAGAAGATGTTCAGCTACCTTCCTGTTTAAATACAATGATCATTCTTAATAAAAGGGATCTTCTTTTCTGCTGCCGAGGCTCGACTATTACTATTCTTTATTCTTATAGTACCTAGTCCCAGCCGATCCAAATATTCTTGTAATCATGATCAAGTGAAATATCAAAATAATTATAAAGTGGGTGCAGGTCCAGATTGTCATACTCCTATAAAAATCTGTGTCTGATTTACTTTTTCTGCTCTGTTTTAATTTATTCTTCATTTGATCTCTACTATAACTCTGTTGGATGTCTATGACCTATTTTGATGCTTACATTTTGTTACTTTCACTGAGAAGGCCGATTCTTAGCATCTATGTATCCCTATTCTACCGTTGGATTGCACAGATCCGAGGAAGAGATCTAGATTCATCTTTCTAAAGTTTTCTATTGTATTCAAACTTGGAAAAATCCTACATGGAAACTATCTACAATGCCTCTTAGGAAGGAAAATTCCATTGCTACTTCCTCACGACCTACTAATGATGTAGTAGAGAACACGAAGATAGCTCTTTTGGATAATGAAGTGCAACAGGGAGTCCCTGGTACGTGGACCTCTTCCGATGTGATCATTAATGCTGTTACAGGGAGACTAGGGAGAGAGCCCCATGAGCCTTGTGAAGAATCGTAAAATCAAATCTGAGAGAACAAGGTCCTCATAAACTCCTTCGCAGGTCTCCTCAATCTGACTCGTCGTCGCTTACTCTGCCTCTCGAAGCATAGCTATTCATCATCAAAGCCATAGTTTCTCTCATGGAACTCCCATCATCGAGTCATGAGTTTTCATCGTTGAAAATTGTCAAAACAGTCGTTAAAAAACTAACTTTACGGTTTACTCCAAGTCAGGCCCACGGCAATCACTCATTTGACTCGAAACAAACTCTAGAAATTATGGCCCTAAGTCCGATCCGGGTAAAACCAAGATTTTATCCAAGAAAAATCAGCGATCGGTACCGATCCCCAACTTACTCAAATTTTCTTCCTTTGAAATTTTCCCAAAATCAGACTCAGGTTTTTGACCAGGTGACCCAAAGTTGAAAGTTTTGGCCTTATGACAGACTTGGGTAAAACTAAGATCAAGCAAACCTTAATTTGACTCCAAGTAGTTGTTATCACCAAACCATACCAGGTTCAGTACCGAACCCCAAGCAAAAATGACTCCAAGCACCATTCTTTAATAACACCACAATTCAAATCTCTACGACTCCAAGTGGACCATTTGCTGACTTTAAGAAAATAGCAAATTTTCTCGGGTTGGACTCCAAGTAAATTACTACTAATCTATTATCATCGACCCATCTTCTTTCGCCATAACTCGAGCATACAAACTTCGAAGGACTTGAAATTTGAAACATAGCCTTATAGTGCCTTCATTGTCTCTCCCGATCGATATCACTCAGTTTGAAATAAAAATTAGGGGTATGTACCAATCCCACCAATTAGGGATCGGCCCCTCCTCCGTCCCGATGATATAAAGCTCCTGCGTTCTTGATTCGGAACTCAACTTGAAGACCATGCATTCTCTTTACTCCCCATGACTGACCGAGGCATCGGAAACCAAGCGGTAGCTACTGGACTACCGTCAAGGAACAAACAAGGAACTGTTACTCAAACGGTACTCTTAGAAGCCACAGAACCAAGGCGATATGGTGCAAACCAGGATGAATTACCGGGCCAAGCTTCCACGGTAGACGATGGCTACTCCTAACTAACCAGCTTCTAAACATCTGACTGGGTGGCCATAATACTATAGCTCATGTGAAAAAGCCAAAGCCAAACCGATGGCGATTAGGGAGAGTCCTGGAGCCATAATCCTATTGCTGAAGCAATTCAGTGTGTAGAGTATCCTTGTAGATTCAACATGCCAACCATACCGGCATACTTAGGGAAAATCGACCATAGACTATGTCTCATGAAATATGAATGACACATGGATTCCGTCAGAGCAGCCGACGCAATCAAATGCAAATGTTTTCCTATCTTTCTTGAAGGAGCAGCGACCATGTGGTTTACATGACTGTCGCCTAGGTCCCTCTGCTCATTCGGACAACTAGTTTAAATGTTCTTGAGAAATTCTAAGTATAAGCATCTCACCCTAAGGATGTTGTGTCATTATCTAACTTATTCCATGTGCCAGGTGTTCCATTCAAAGAATTTTGTAAAGATTCAACACCGCTGTCACTGAAGTAAGCAATCCCAATGAGAATATCATACTGATGGCATTGATGAGGGGAATCGACCCCGAGATAGATTTTTGTGATTAGTTAGCTGGAAACCCTCCTACTACTTTGGACCGTTTCTATTATAAGGAGAAGCAGACTAGGAAAAAGAACAATGTAGACCTGTTGGCAAAAGGAATTCAAAGCGTGCACAACACGATGCCCTAGATGAGGACTCGGATTCTCGGATAGGACCTACGATCTTGGAATTTGATGCATACACTCAATGAATGATTTGAGCGAAAATATTCACCTGGAGTCTTGTGACTTGAAGCAATACATGAATCTAGCACCAAGAGAGTCCATCGAAACCTAAAATAAATTCAGGAAATTTTACATATTTCATAAAACATACGGCTATAACACTGGTGATTGCAGACACCTCCGAGATATTATCGGAGAGCAGATCTAGAAATGAAAGCGTCAATAGTAAGTGCAACCCCATAGGAAGGAGGGAAGGGAATGTCCGACCCTTACCAATAAAGACCTTTGATTATCAACTGGACCACAACGATCAACTTCCAATTGAGAAGGGTTGGGGCAGAGTGGAACAGTGAGCACACGATGCTACTTCAATTATCTATAAGTTTTATTTCAATCTTCTTTTAACTACTTTAATAAATAGACTTTGTTATTTCAACTTTCAAATAAAATGGCCCTTTGGTTGTGTGCCTCTATCTTAATTTAATTATGTTGTGGACCATGACTAACTTGATTTAAACTACAAGCGAACGATGCAAGTGACCAAGTACCTAGAGTTAGGCGCAAATCAACCTCCACAATACAAAAAATCAGACGAGATTCGACCATTTGTCACCAAATCTAGTTCCCTAGCATGGACTGAGAATAAATTTAACATGGAGGTGGTTCGATCGTCCATCGAATAACTCTAGTTCCCAGAGAATGAACTAGAATATAGGTATTATTCGACCATTCATTCCTCAAATCTGACCTGAATCCGACAGGAGGAGTATAAACACAAAAAATATTAGCATGGTTCGACTATCCATTGAGTAACTCTATCCGATGATTCGATGGGAGAATATAAATCAAAACGGACAGACCGACCGTCTAGCCTCGAATAAATGTGACACGAGCGTTTATTTGCTAACTCTGACCATGATTCGACTAGAAGAGCAATTCGAAAACGACGTGACTTAACCGTCTACTCTCCAACTCTTTCCTCTAACTTAGGGGCAAAGACATGACTCAAAGTGCATGCGATCCAATCATCTGCTCCTCTGCTCAAGTGAAAATTTTGGTAGAACACTCATCTTACTCCCAAGGCTTGGTAGAAACTGGTTCCAAATGAAAGTGAACGTGGTATGACCAAATAGGCATTGACTCCTGCCCCGGTTGCATTGGAAGTTTGAGTGCCTAACTTAAACTGGACGTGATTCGACCATCCAATCCAAAAAGAATGTTATCCGTCCATCCGCAACATTGCTCGCACTTGAAGTATGATGAACTATTCAAGCCTTACTCGGACATCGGCATGTCCAAAAGCCAAATCGAAAATCGGACATGGTTCTACCATCCATCGCCAATTCTGGTCCCCAGTGCAGAAGGAGTATAAACACAAAAATATGGATGCAGTTCGATGGTCAATTGATTAACTCTGGTCCACTAGTTCGGATTAAAACATAAGCTTCAAATGAGTGCCGTTTGATTTCTCGTCAAAAAATATTATTCCCTAAGTACGGACTAGAGTATAAGCAACAAAATATAATGCGACCCGACCATCTGGTACAAAGCAGACATGACATTACCATCCATGCGTCAACCTTGTCCTCGACATGTGACCCATAGCATAAATTCATGCAGATGCCCTCTAACCATACAACAATAAATTTCTTCCTTGACTTGGGTCAAATTCGAAAAATGGACGTGACTGACCGTTCGATTTTGAATGGATGTGGCCACCCGTCCAACCGTGAATGAAAATAACTTGACCATTATTTGCTAACTCCAATTTTCTCCTTAAAAGATGGAGTATAAACTCACAAAGTGGATGTAGTTCGATCATCCACTCATCAACTCTCGTTTTAGATTCAACAGAGGGAGCATATATCAAAAAATGGACGTTGTATGATTGTCTATTTATAAATCTAGTTCCTAGAACTCAAGTTGGAGTATAAACACTAAATGGGTGTGATTGACCGTCCATCAACAAACTCTTGTCCCCCGAGCGTGGAAAGGAGTATAAACAGCGAATGGATGTGACTGAACCATTGATTCATCAACTCCGATCTGAATCCATTAGGACGAGTATGAATTGAAAATGGCATGACTCGACCATCCATTAACTAACTCCGCTAACCTAAGTCTGGAGGTAGGAGTACATACTACTAAAAGTTGAATACGACGGCTCCTATAGCTCCAGCTTGGTATCATTTATGACTTAAGGCAACGAACATAAGGAAGACTTAATACAAAACCAACCGGAACCACGTCTGACACTGTGGGTGATTGGTAATACTGTACCACGAATCAGCGATCAATGTCGATCCAAACTTTCTATATCAAGCCATCGAATCATCGGTTAATGTTGGTCCACACCAACCATAAATGGATGTGATTAGACCATCCATCGCTTAGTTCATTTCCTTGATTCGACGGGGGAAGCATAAATCATGGAATGGATGTGAACCGACCAACAATTCTTTAGTTCCTGCCCAAAGTATGCTGACATCTGCACCAAAAGTAGACTTGATTGAACATCCATTACTTAGCTCATGCCCAAAATCCAACGAAGCATTAATGTCTTCCTCCTGGGAAGGAAAAATTAGAATACAATTTAGAATAGGCGTGACTTAGCCTTCCATCAACTAACTCTGACCTCGGATTCGGTAGAAAGAGTATAAAACTAAAGCACACGTGACTTTCTTGTGCATTTATCGACATTGGCCCATGATTTAGGAGACGTGAACTAGAATCAAAATGAATGTGACCTGACCATTCATCGATTAACTACTAGTTTTTAAAGCTTAAGATGGAGTATAACACAACTCAGACGAGAGTCCATGGACCATGCAGTACATCTATCAATCTGAGACTAGGGGCAGAAGCGTGGTCATCCAAAAGCTGGCTACAACTCAATACTGTGACTCATGCCTAGTGTTTACAATGACTTAAGGCTACGACCGAAAGGATACCTGGAGATAGAATCATCAAATCAACGTTCAGGCTCATGGGTGACTGACTATCACTCCAACCCAAATGACGAGCAACATATCGTGTGTATAATGAATGGAAAGTGCATTACTCAAATACACAAGCATATTCCAACTCAAGGCAAAAGCCAACTATGCAGCTGCACACAACGCAAGGCTGAACTCTACTCGGCATTTGATTCGACGTGCTTATAAGCCTGATTTTTGACCATTATAAACAATCACTCAAAGCATCCAGAACCCTTAACTACCAATTTAAATGGATAGTCACTGTTAGATGAATTGACCTATTCCCTTATGCAAAGTGTAATCTGGTGCGGTGCTGTGTTGTGCAGAATTATACAATTCAAAATTATATAACAGCTATGATGAAATTTGGGAGTTTGAGCGGAATGACATTTATTATTGACTGTCCCAATCGGATTTCACATCGATGGTTATGCATAAAAGTTACGCCCAAGTTCAGGGATCGACTGTCAGCGCATAAGAGCATGTCATCAACATTCAGGACATATGCATACATCAAAATTCAGGTCTAAACAAACAAGCGTATGCATCCAAATTCGAATTCAATTTCATGATCAATACATATGTATGCATTCAAATGCAAGTACATATAGGTCCAAATGTACAAGTTGACAAGGCAAGAATCACAAAATCTGTTCGTACATGTCCAAAGGCATAAGGAAAAAGCGTGAAAATTTTCGCCCAAGTATGGGATTCAAAAGAGACATATGCACGTCTTGCACACTATCTTCTCCATACGCAGGCAACAGGGGTTGAAGATTGGTATACCAATAATGGTTGACTTTCCCTCATGCATTTTTTTTTCAAACCAAAACAACCATCGGTCACTAAACATTCATTATTTTCTTCAAATCCTTATACAAGATTATGATGTGGGAGAAAACCCTTTCATCCAGTAATTTCAATGCACTATCTTCTCTAAATCTGGAAATAACCGCTGATCTGTCACCTACCACCAGCCTCCAACATCATTCCAACATGCTTAAACCCATCACTACCTGCCACTCCATTTCGACTCTTCTATGTTCCATAACGAATCCCTCCTCCATGCCTGCAACCGATCACTCCACACTGACAAACACCGATCCCTGCATCCTCATTAGTCCGCTTCATCTCCTCTACAACAATGCCAATCCCAAAATTGATTACCACTCAACCACACCGAACCCTCTGTTGGAATTCCTAAAGCTAGAATGAATGGAAATATACAAAGTCCTACATCGCCAAATTCTTGAGAGCTATATTGGTTTATATATGGTTTTCTCAAGTGCAGGTTGGGGGCCTGGGGCTCCCAAATGTATGCTTCGTTGTGAGGAGGGAGATCATGCATCACCACCACACACGCGCGCCGCCGCCGCCGCCGTCCGACCGAACCGGGCCGGGCTCGGGTTCGGGTACGGGTCTAAAATGACCATTCTTTTTACTAGGCCATTGTTTAACGGTTTTGGGCTTCGTCTGAAATTGGGCTGGGCCTGGAATTTAAAGAGAAGCGGGCGGGTGAACAGACGCAGGGTTTTTTGCCTGAGCAGATGCGACTGTTCATGAACGGACGCGAACAGTAAACGGGTGCGACCCGTTGGAAGCAAATAGGTGCGAGCGAGCCGATTGAAGCGGACGCCGACGCAAGCGGGTGCGACCCGACTGAACAGGCGCGGGCGAAACAGTGCGAGCAGGTATGAAACAGTACCGTTGGACGGGCGGGTGCGACCCGTTAACGAACAGCAGCGACCAAAAGGCAACGGGTGCGACCCGTCAAGCAGACGCGACTGTTCGAAGGGATACGGACGAAATTATAAATAGGAGAGAATACTGATCACATTCTTATCCTATTCCAATCTAATTTCTTCTGCTTCTTTGCTCCACTGCTCTATATTCCATATATATATATCACAGAGTTGACATACTCATTACAATCTCGTGCAGATTACGTCTGTTGTATCTTGGGAGAGTTTTGAAATAAAATTCTTAAGGAAATTGTTACGACAAGCCTCAGACGGAATTTCCTTTATATACTGGTTAGATTCACGGTAATCTTTCCCGTTTATAAGTTATACTATTTCTTACAATAGTATAACGTTGTTGTTGTAATTTATTTACAACGTAACTTATTGTTACATTTATCTAATACAGAATTCCAGCGTAGCGGAATTCTAATTAATAAACTTGTGCGACGAGTTTATTGTAGCGTGCTATCTGTTTTAGTACACTAGACATATAACATCTTAAGAATTTTACTGTTTTACACTAAAACAGAGATGTTAACAGTTGACAACATGAAAATGGACAAGTCCAACTTTTCAGCGGTTATTTCTGAATGCAATTTGATTCAGAACCCTAACCAATGGTGGGTTGACACATGAGCTACTCGTCATGTTTGCTCTGAAAAATCCATGTTTTCAACATACCAGAAATTCGATCAGAAAGAAAGACTCTACATGGGTAATTCTGCAGTTTCCATGATCGAAGGAAGTGGAACAGTTATCCTCAAGTTCACTTCTGGAAAAACTGTCAAATTGAACGTGCTTCACGTTCCAGACATACGCAAGAATCTCATCTCTGGTGCAGTCCTATCAAAGAAGGGATTCAAGATGGTGTTTGAGTCAGACAAGATGGTTCTGTCCAAAGCTGGAATGTATATCGGAAGGGGATATCTATGTGATAGCCTATTTAAGGCAAATGTAGCCGTTACGGGCAATAAATCTATGTATTCTGATTGTGCTAATAATAAAATTGAAGTCTCTTACTTGCTTGAGCACGAAATTTTACTATGGCACGATAGATTAGGACACATAAACTTCCGAAAAATGAAGAAATTATCAAACTTGGGATTGATTCCAAATTTCCAAGTAGATAAGAACTACAAATGTGAGACATGTGTAGAAGCAAAAATGGTCAAACAACCATTTAAATCTGTTGACAGAAGCACCGAACCATTAGGTTTGGTACATACAGATTTATGTGATTTTAAATCACTACCTACAAGAGGTGGGAAAAAGTATTTTATTACTTTTATTGACGATTATACGCGATATTGTTATGTATATCTTTTAAATAGTAAGGATGAAGCAATAACCGCGTTTATAAAATACAAGGCTGAGGTAGAAAATCAGTTAAATAAAAAGATCAAGATATTGAGATCTGATCAAGGTGGAGAATATGAATCACCATTTGAACAGTTCTGTGCCGAAAATGGTATAATTCATCAAACAACAGCTCCATATTCACCACAACAAAATGGTGTAGCCGAGAGGAAGAACAGAACGTTAAAAGACATGATTACTGCCATGCTTTTAACTTCTGGTCTGCCGACGAACTTGTGGGGGGAAGCCTTAAATATGTCTAATCACATATTAAACAAAGTTCCTCACAATGAAACGGGAACAATTCCATATGAGATATGGAAAGGACACAAACCAAGCTTTAAATACCTCAAAGTGTGGGGGTGTTTGGCAAAAGTTCCAGTTCCGCCTCCCAAGAGAGTCAAACTTGGACCAAAAACAGTAGACTGTTATTATCTTGGGCCAGCCCAAAATAGTAGTGCCTATAGATTTTTGGTATTCAAGTCTGATATAAATGATATTCATGTAAATACAATAATGGAATCAAGAGATGCCTCGTTCTTTGAAGATGTGTTTCCACATAAAAGAAACGATGGAAATCCTGTCCCAAAAAGGACAAGAGATAACAGAGATGAGACATGTGAAGATGAAATTCATCAGGACAACGAGAAGGTTGAACCAAGAAGAAGCGTAAGGGCAAGAACTTCCAAAACATTTGGTTCGGATTTTTTAACTTATATGTTAGAACACGAACCTCAAACGTACAAGGAAGCAATGTCATCTTCTGAATCTTCATGTTGGAAAGAAGCAATCCAAAGTGAGATTGATTCAATTCTAAGTAATAAAACTTGGGAAATTGTTGATATTCCACCAGGAATAAAACCAATTGGCTGCAAATGGATTTTCAAGAAGAAAATGAAAGCAGATGGCTCTATCGACAAGTATAAAGCCAGATTAGTAGCCAAAGGATATCGTCAAAAAGAAGGAGTAGACTTTTTTGATACATATTCGCCGGTAACACGAATAACTTCTATAAGAATGTTAATAGCAATTGCATCCATCTATAATCTAGAGATTCATCAGATGGATGTAAAAACAGCATTCTTAAATGGAAATCTCGATGAGGAGATTTACATGGAGCAACCTGAGGGATTTATTTCCAAAGGAAATGAAAACAAAGTCTGTAGATTAGTAAAATCATTATACGGACTAAAACAAGCTCCAAAACAATGGCACGAAAAATTTGATAGTGTCATGATAAGAAATGGTTTTCGTATAAATGAATGTGATAAGTGTGTTTATTATAAACAAATTGGACAATCATATGTGATGATTTGTCTATATGTGGACGATATGCTAATATTCGGTCCAAATACTCAGGTAATTGAGACCATAAAGAAAATGTTGATCAACAATTTCGACATGAAAGACTTGGGTGTTGCAGATATTATTTTGGGAATAAAAATAATAAGAACATCTAATAGAATTGAGTTATCTCAATCACATTATGTAGAAAAAGTGATTGAAAGATTTCAAAACTTTGGAATTAAAGGAGTAAATACACCCTTTAATCCATCGGAAGTACTGCATAAAAACACTGATGAGAGTGTAATGCAACTGGAATACTCTCGTGTAATAGGATGCTTAATGTATCTGATGAATTGCACCAGACCAGATATAGCTTATGCAGTAAGTCGATTGAGCAGGTATACAAGCAATCCAGGGAAGGAACACTGGAAAGCACTAATGAGAGTGCTTGGATATTTAAAAAAATACCACTAACTATTCCTTACATTATAGAAAATATCCTGCCGTCTTAGAAGGATATAGTGATGCAAACTGGATTGCAGATTCAGAGGAATCAAAATCAACGAGTGGTTATGTCTTTACCCTAGCAGGGGCAGCGGTGTCATGGAAATCTACTAAACAAACATGCATAGCTCGATCCACTATGAATCAGAGTTCATTGCATTAGATAAAGCAGGCGAAGAAGCAGAATGGCTTCGTCACTTTTTAGAAGATATTCCGTTTTGGCCTAAACCTGTACCGGCCATATGCATACACTGTGATAACCAAGCAGCGTTAAGCAGAGCGCAAAACTTTGTGTATAATGGAAAGTCACGACATATTCGTCGACGCCATAATACAGTTAGGCAGTTACTCTCAAATGGAACTATTTCCATAGATTATGTGAGAACAAATGATAACCTAGCGGATCCATTTACTAAAGGTTTATCAAGAGAGAAAATTGACTGCGCATCGAGGGGAATGGGTTTAAAAAAAGCCTAAACCAACAAGAGTTACCTTATACGGAAACCTATCCTAGCGACTGGAGATCCCACGGACTAGGATCAATAGGTAAACCAGTTATGAGTAACTCAAGAAGTAATGCATTTGTCTGGACTTGGTCCTACTCCATTCCTATGGTGCAAAATATAATGCATACCTACAGAAGTAGTTAAAGGTTAAAACTATGTTTTTTAATGATGACCATATCTTGAAAATAACAGGTGGGGTATATGTAGGATACTCTTAATGGTTGCGATCACCTATGTTAGTGTGAGCTGGGTCGGCTCTATGAGAATATTAAAGGCTTAAATTCTCTATAACACTCGCAGAACCAAAATATGTTCAGGACCAAAATGAACAAAACCAAGAGATTGGATGAGAAGGGAATCAATGCTTCGTAAAGCTTATTGTTTGGATATACAATAAAGGCCGACGGTTCAAGATGAAATAATTCACCGATTAGCCAAGTAGATCCGATAAGTTTTAACTAGGGAAAGTTCAAAGTGAAATATCTACTTATCCACGATAAAGCATTATTCCATATGTACTCTGTGATATTTCGCTTTGTGTGGGGGATATGTATATTATCATTCATGTGGGGGATTGTTGGAATTCCTAAAGCTAGAATGAATGGAAATATACAAAGTCCCACATCGCCAAATTCTTGAGAGCTATATTGGTTTATATATGGTTTTCTCAAGTGCAGGTTGGGGGCCTGGGGCTCCCAAATGTATGCTTCGTTGTGAGGAGGGAGATCATGCATCACCACCACACACGCGCGCCGCCGCCGCCGCCGTCCGACCGAACCGGGCCGGGCTCGGGTTCGGGTACGGGTCTAAAATGACCATTCTTTTTACTAGGCCATTGTTTAACGGTTTTGGGCTTCGTCTGAAACTGGGCTGGGCCTGGAATTTAAAGAGAAGCGGGCGGGTGAACAGACGCCGGGTTTTTTGCCTGAGCAGATGCGACTGTTCATGAACGGACGCGAACAGTAAACGGGTGCGACCCGTTAGAAGCAAATAGGTGCGAGCGAGCCGATTGAAGCGGACGCCGATGCAAGCGGGTGCGACCCGACTGAACAGGCGCGGGCGAAACAGTGCGAGCAGGTATGAAACAGTACCGTTGGACGGGCGGGTGCGACCCGTTAACGAACAGCAGCGACCAAAAGGCAACGGGTGCGACCCGTCAAGCAGACGCGACTGTTCGAAGGGATACAGACGAAATTATAAATAGGAGAGAATACTGATCACATTCTTATCCTATTCTAATCTAATTTCTTCTGCTTCTTTGCTCCACTGCTCTATATTCCATATATATATCACAGAGTTGACATACTCATTACAATCTCGTGCAGATTACGTCTGTTGTATCTTGGGAGAGTTTTGAAATAAAATTCTTAAGGAAATTGTTACGACAAGCCTCAGACGGAATTTCCTTTATATACTGGTTAGATTCACGGTAATCTTTCCCGTTTATAAGTTATACTATTTCTTACAATAGTATAACGTTGTTGTTGTAATTTATTTACAACGTAACTTATTGTTACATTTATCTAATACAGAATTCCAGCGTAGCGGAATTCTAATTAATAAACTTGTGCGACGAGTTTATTGTAGCGTGCTATCTGTTTTAGTACACTAGACATATAACACCCTCCTCCTCGGCCAAAAGCCGATCCCGCTTTTATTTGCAACAATCTCCATCTTCATCATATCCATGCCAATCCTCTCCTTCACAACCACCACTATACCAACAACTAATACCAAGCCCCACTTCATCTCTAAAGCACCACCATCGATCCCAAAACCATCAACCAATATGAATAGCCATCTCGTAATCAAACCCAAACTCGCCTCTATGATTGTCTAGATCCAAGCATTTACCCCTATGCAAAAACACGATTAGTATATTAGTCGAGTTTTCAAGCTCCTTGAAATGTTAATTTCATCTTGGGGTGGAAACGATTAAATTCAAGAGTACTCAAATTGGTGATGAATAAATCAAATACAGCAGTGGGGAAGGACGTGCTGGTGTTAGTAAGAATGGACGAGCGGATCAACATTCAATTTAGATGATTTGGTTGGAATTTATTAAGCTCGATCTTCAAAGTCTAATGATGGTAGGTGGGGTTTGGTAACAAATGAAAGAGAAGGGATCAGCGAAGGAATACGAAGGAAAAAAGGCAGGAGAGAAGAGGTATCAGATAGGTGCATAAATGTGAGAGAGGGGATCGATAATGACTAAATGTGAAATAGGGGATCAGTAAGTAAATAAAAACTGAAGAGAAGGAGTGGAGATAATGGGCTATTTACTCATACATGTGACCCAAAATGCACTAACCTAATAAATTCACTAAAGTGTAGTATCAATACCGAACACCATAGGAACCGGTATCAAGTACTGATGTAAAAAAAATTTGAAAATTGCAAACGCAGTTTGACAGAACTTGGCAACGACCTATAGGCATGTGAACATATTTGGGAGCCAATGACAATAGTGGAAACTTGAATGAGCACACGCACTCGACATTTGATTTCTTGAATCAATAGAAATTAAATTTCTTCTTGGAATTATTAGAATAGAAATCTGTTCAGATAACCGAGGCCTACTAACTCGATCAACAAACTTAATGGAATCAAGCATAAACAAAATCTGAAAGCTATATCCTAGATTTATATTAACAAATATCAAACAAGCGTAACAACGAATAGAGAGAGATATGACTCTTCAAAAAGAAATTCAATGAAAGGGTAATGATTGTTAAGGAAATTTAATGGAATCCTTCCCGATGACTCTAGCACGTCATGTTTGAAACAAGACATACTTTGGAGGGCAAGTGTTATTCAACCTTTTGACCCAACTATATGCAAGTTTTTTGGACAAGTTAGACTCGATGATAAATAAGGCAAACAACCCAGAGAGGTGATCACGGAGTCTAGAGATCAAGCACAGACGATGGTATAAAGCGACGATCTGGCGAAACCAAGAGATAGAATCTTCCAAATATTCTAAGTATGGATTTGTGCCTCCTCTGGACAGGGATCGCTACCTATCTCTTCCCCCAAGGGATTAGATCGTATTACTTCCCTAGGCTAGGGATCGGATCGTATACATCCCCTAACAGGGGATCAGATCATATTACTTCTCTAGGTAGGGCATTAGATCGTATCACTTTACCTAGAGATGGAAGGGGATTGTGTGAGCCTTGATGTTTAACTCATCAAAGATACATCGATATCTACAAAAAACATGTTGGCAACTATGTAGAAAAACTTTAAAAACATGAAGCCAACATCAAGATGGTCCTACACGAGGGATCACATGTTGAAGTCATCTAGACCAATCGGCCCCATTCGCTCAATATTGAGAGTTAGACTACGAATTTTTTTGAATGACCTCTTTCATATCATGAGATTCTGTCGACGAAATTTTAGGAGGATATTCGATCATCATCCCTTATAAATACAACGATCATTCTCCATAAGAGGAATCTTCTTTTCTACCATCCAGGCTCTGCTATTACAATTTTTTATTCTTTTAATACCAAATCCCAACTGATCCAAATATTCTGGTAATCACGACCAAGTGCAAGATCAATAAAAATATAAAGTAGACATAGGCCCAGATTGCCGAACTACTATAAAATCCATGTCTGATTTTCCTTTTCTGCCTTATTTTAATTTTATTCTTCATTTAATCTCTACTAGAAATCTATTGGGTGTTTATGACTAATTTTGGTGCAAACGGTAATAATTATATTTTCTTTGAACATGGAATTGCTAATGGGCGATGAATACAAAATGTTATTTATGAAATGAAATGTGAAAGTTTGCTGTTAAATTGTGTTAAATTTTTTCATATTCGTGTGCTTTTAAATATGGATATGATTAATATTAATTTATTTTTTCACTAGAAATTAATGGATGACTACAGCATCCGTAGCAATTATTTTTGGGCTTCAAAGTGGGGGATGTTAAAATTTGAACTAGGGAATAAGTTTATGTAAAATTTAAAATAATAAAATATTTTTTGCAAATATAAACCTACCGAGTTTGAGAATAAGACTGGGCTATGGGATAACACTATAACCACATACTTGTAATTGTTTTATATATACATATTTATATATGTGTGTGTGTGTGTGTGTGTGTGTGTATGTATGCATGTATGTAAATATCCCCTCTCTTAGACCGTTCTTCTATATCTTATTAAGGCTTGTGTGCAGATTACAAGATAGCGAGATAAAGAAGCAGGAAACAGAAGAGTGAATGTAGGTAGAGGAAGAACCTCTACTAATGGAAATGTTCAACCAAATACTAGAAGTAACCATGGTCGACAAGATAATGCTAATCAAAATGAAAATGCTAATGTAGATGCTAGAACCCCATCGGTCGGTATGGGGAATATGTATCAGTTCTTTGTGAACATGATGCAAGTTAAAGTTGATGCTGGTTTATCAGGAGGAAATGTTGCTATGGTAGGAGGAGTTAATCCCGTGGCACCGGTTCGTAATAACTATGCTAAGATGAACCATGATTATACTAGCCTTGGTGGGAAGCATTTTCTTGGAACCGAAGATGCTATTGAAGTGAAGAATTGGTCGTTACATTGTGAAAGAATTTGTGCTGATTTGGGTCTGAATGACAAGCATAAAATGAGGTTAACTTCGAGACAGTTACAGGGAGCTGCTTTATTATAATGGAACGGGTGACCGTAGGTATACCAAAAGAGGAAATGGCTTGGGATAAGTTACGAAGGAGATTTAAAGAAAGTGTTTAATCCGAGGTAGTCAAGTCCACCCTACTTAGGAAGTTCATGGAATTGAAGCAAGTGAAAATGTCGATGTCGGAATACTCTGCTAAGTTTGATAAGCTATTTAGGTATGGATATGCTACCATCCACACCATGATCAAGAGGAATGAGAAGTTCATCCAAAGTATAAGGCCGAAGATTGCTAGGGAAACTAAGCCATGTCTCAGGGATCCATCGATTTTATTGGTGGAAATAGCTGTTAGGAATGTGGAAATGATTTTGACTTTGGGGAGGAGAAGTCGGTGATGACTCATGGTTCCTAAAATAAGAAGAGGAAATACTTTAAGAAGAAGGGAGCTCAGAATGGTGGAGCCGCCAAAAAGATAAAAGTAGATATCATTTGTTTTAAGTGCAACAAGAAGGGGCACTATGCTAATGAGTGTCAATCTGGTGATTGCAACCTGGTTATGGGAAGGCAAATGTGAAGTGCTTTAACTGCGATCAATTGGGCATTACAAGAACAAATGTCCAAAAGTGGCCATGGCAGGAAAGGGAAAGGAGTTCGCTTTGGAGTCATCTACATTGAAACCGACTACAGCTGAGAGAGGAAAGTTTATGATGGAAGGTATGCTTTTGATTCATATCATACCAGTTAGCATATTGTTGGATACTAGAGCATCACATTCATTTATCTCATAGAGATTAGTAGATAAGTTAAATTTAGAACCATCATACCTTGTTACTTCCTTAAGGGTAGCTAATCCATTTGGAGGTTATGCAACTCTTGAGGTGACATGTGACTATCTAGAGCTTGAGTTGCTAGGTTATACTTTTACCAGCAGTTTGTTTGTGTTTGATTTTGTGGGTTTTGGGATTATTTTAGGTACGGATTGGTTGAGCAAATACGATGCTAGAATATTTTTTCAGGATAGGAAAATATCATCGGGACACGCCGATAGTAGTGATCGAATCATATACCTAGTTAAGAATTTTAGTTTAGTGGTTTGGGCTTTATTGGGTGCCAAAGAAGTGGAAGATGAGTTAAATCGGGTTTAGCTTCTAAAAGAATTACAAATGTTTTTAAGCCTGTTATAGGGCTACCACCGAAACGAGCTATTGAGTTTCGAATGGATCTTGTGCTTGGAGCTGAACCCTTAAGTAGACCCCCTAGCAGGATGACACCTACTAAGATGAAAGAGTTAAAGGTGCAGTTAGTGGATTTAGAAGGAAAGAAATTTATTAGACACTGTGTTGATTATAGTAAGATGGATGAGAAGATGATAAAGAACAGATATCCTTTGCCGAGAATCGGTGATTTGTTCGATCAGTTGAGTGGAGCCAAGTATTTTCTCATTTGGATTGAACAATAGGGTTCCATCATTCGAGGGCGGCAGAGGACAGTATTCCTTTAACGATGTTTTGAATGAGATATGGTTCGTACAAACAGTTAGAAATCCCATTCAAATTGACTAATCCACCTACTTTCTTTGTGGACTTGATGAACCGAATTTTTCAAGAGCACTTGGATAGGTTCGTTATGGTGTTCATTAATGACATTTTGATATATTCTAAGAATGAAAGAATTATGAGATTCACCTTAGAATAGTGCTAGAGACGTTGAAGCAGCATTAACTAAAAGCGAAGTTTTCAAAGTGTCACTTTTAGAAAAATGATGTGAAGTTTCAAAGCCATGTAGTTTCGAAGAAAGGGTTGTAAGTATATCCAACTAAGATAGAAGCTGTTAATGGTTGGAGGAGACCCGAGATAGTGACCGAGATAAGGTATTTTCTTGAATTAGTTAGCTATTACCGAAGATTTATGAAGGATTTCTTACGAATAGCAGCACCCCTGACCAAACTTATTAGGAAGAACATAAAGTTTTTTTGGTCTAATAATCGTGAGGAAGCAATCCTTAAGTTAAAAAAATTGTCGACCAATGCGACCCTATTAGTTATGCTAGATGGTAATCAAGATTTAATAGTGTATATTAATGCATGTTAAATAGCATTGGGAGTAGTGTTGATGCAAAGGGGTAAAGTAATTTCTTACACTTCTCGACAGCTCATACCACATGAAGTTAGATATTCGACTCATGTTTTGGAGTTGGCAACAGATATTTTTGCATTTAAAGCGTGGAGACACTACCTCTTAGGAGCAAGACTCAAGTTGTTTGCAGATCACAAGTTTTTAAGGTAATTCTCAAAGAAAGAGTTGAATGTGAGATAATAGAGATGGCTAGAGTTTTTAGTAGCTTATGATTTTGGTATTAAATGTATGCCAGGGAAGGATACAAAGTGGTGGATGCACTTAGCTGAAAACATCAGAACGTGGTGTTAGCAACGTTGGATGAATGGAAGGATTTAGAAGCATTGAGTACTTGTAGTGTGTCGTTAAGATCGACTGCTAGTTCTAGTCAAAGGACTACAATAATGCTTGCTTAGAAGTCCAAGTAGTATTGATAGATAGGATTGCTTATATGTAGAGAGATGATCCGTTATTAGCCGAAAGTATTAGAAGATTGGAAAGTGGAACCGAGGTAGATGATTTGAAAAATTTTAGTCTTGGCTAGAGAGGATGGTTAAGGAAGAAGGGGCATCTGTGCATTCTAAATGTTGGAGACCCAAGGAGGGAAGTTCTCAGGAAATATCATCGGTTGAAGTTTATAATTAATCCTGGAGGAATTAAGATGTATTAGGATATGAGGCGAAGTTTCCTCTAGGAAGGTATAAAAAGGGATGTAGGCTTATAGGTAAGGCAGTATTCGAATTGCCAACAAGAGAAAGCCAAACATCAAAAGCAGTTAAATATACTGGTTTGGAAATAAGAATCGATATCCGTGTATTTTGTTGATGGGCTGCCAAGATCGAAAAAAGGAAATGAAAGTATTGGGGTAATAGTGGATAGATTGACCAAATTTGCATATTTGGTTCTCGTTAAGTCAACCATGATGACCCCTGTATTGGCTAATTTGTTTAAATGAATATTGTTAGATTGCATAGGATTCCAAGAAGCATAGTCAGTGACAGAGATTCTTTGTTCACTAGTGAATTCCAAAAGAGCCTACAGGTGATATTACGTACCAAACTTAAGATGAGCACCCCTTATCACCTACGAACGGTTGGGTAGGCAGAGAAAGTCAATAAGGTACTTTAAGATTTGTTGAGAGCTTATGTACTTGATTTGTGTGGGTCATGGGAAGACCGTTTGCACTTAGTTGAGTCTTCTTGTAATAATAGTTACAAAAATAGTATAGGAATGTGACGACACACCTTTTTGGATGGTTCAAATCGACAATAAACCACACATGTCTAACTCAAACCATTCAAAAGGGAGGATCGCCAATGGGGTAAATAAGGAAAGAAAACAAAAGAAGGGGAAAACAAAACACAAAATCTTGCAGTGGAATTGAAAAATATATAATAATTCATGAAGCTGTTTTACAATATACATTTGATTACACAATTTTACAATAAAATCAGAGTATAAACAACAATATACCAAAAATGATGCAGCAGAATAATACTAATAATATAATATGCCAAACTTCGTCTTCGTCCTTAAGAAATAATGTCTTCAAACACTGAAATGCTTAGGCTAACCCAAGCGTAATGAAAAGATAAATCACTCCAGTCAAAACTAATAGTTCTTAAGTAAGTTAAATCAATAACAAGTAAATAGGAATGTAATAGCTTCAGAGATGTTTACGGGATTTTACATCTTCTATCCAGTGTATAACGTGCATCGAATAACATAAGATATGTTACAAGATTTTTCATTTTCTAAGGATCTGCTAAAATATCTATATGTATTAAGATACGCTATATATGTAGTGTCTTATTAGTAAAGTAATTATTTTTCTTAGCATTAAGGCTTTACATTAATCCCCCCGACACATTTTTAAGAAGGCAGTCTATGCAGGTCCTGCAACACAACCAGTAACGTCGGTAGCTAGTAAATCCCCTATAGGTATCATACTAAAACCAAATCATAGTGGTCACGAGTAAGGATAAAGAATATGACAAGGTACGTGAGGTAGTGCCCAAGGAAGGATACTACTAGTTCGGGTCGCAGGGCTGGTGGTAATGCATCGTAGCTACGATCGCCAACCGCGTCCTCCAAAATAAAAGCAAATCAAGGTGCACCGATCAAGCCAACATCAATAGTAATACGAAGAGGTATGTCTTCTAGGAGTAGCTAGCCCACTTGTCCCTGACAAGCCATCCTGTTTTAGTCATTTCAAATTGGCACAAGTGCCAAGGTCATCCATCATCGTTCTCTTTCTTCAAATCCATCAATACCTCCAATTCAACCTCTACATTCTAGATACCATCCACCACATACATGGTTTTTAAAGTGGTTCCAATATTGACAAAGAGTATGCCAATAAAAGGCCTAATCTCTTTAACAAGAAAACGTCATTTTTCACACCGGTTGATTGTTTACATTTCAAAACCGATTCATATTTGCTATCAAAATATCATATTCGATTTAAAATGTCTTTCTTTTCAAAACCATCATATTTACTCAAAATATGCCATTTTCACTTGAAAGTATCATTTCAAATTCCAACTTAGATAATAACCTCATTTAACCACATTCGAATTTCAATCAACGACTTGAATATAAAAATTTAAACTTTACACAGTTTGAAATTTTAGAAAATAGTTTGAATAGTTTTAGATAGTTTAAATAGTTTGATATAAAATGGTTTAATTATTGAAAATGGTTTATACAGTAAAATAGTTGAAAAAAACCAAATAATTAGAATATTAAAAGTATAGATTTTAAAAAGTTTATATTAAAATAATTTATTTTGAAAATAATATCAAATCAAACTGTTTCTCCCCATTTCAACAAATCTAGCCTCATGTGCAAATTTCCAATCAGCAAAACTCAATTTTCAATATTTCATTCGATTAACTCAGTTTCAATTAAATTTCGAATCAACTTGATTTTAATTTCAATTCGAGTTAACTTCTGTTTCAAAATGTTCATTTTTAACTAATCGTTCAATTCAATAATTCAATACAGTAATTTAAATTTCAATCCAATTCTTATTTTAAACCATTTCAATTCATATCGATTTCAAGTCCAATTTCAATTATCGATTTGAACCACTTAATCAAATTAAACCTCATTATTCAATTTCTAGATCCAAACTCTAAAATACTTCACTTTCTTGAATTAAAGTCAAATATCAAATATAACTTTACATTTCCAATTCATTTCTTTTAAACAATTTCTTTTAACAGATTTAAAGTTCACTTTTCAAAGCTTGAATTAGAAATAATTCTATTCATATAAATCTACAATTTTTTCCTTTAAAACAATATCATTTAATTAAAATCAAATTTTAAGATTTTAAAACCATTTAATTTAACCACTTCAATGTCTATATATAATTTTTTACCTTATGGCCAGGTGATGAGTTATTCAATTTAATTACATGGGTGGATATATATCGTTTCAACCCAAAATTAAATGACATAAGTATGTATTATTTCAACCTATTTCTTAGTTCATTTCAAATGATATAAATGATAATTTATATAATTTCAAATAATAAATAGGGTAATAATAAAGATATATCCAAAATAAACAAATAATGATACATCCATCATCAATCAATAGCATACAAAAACAAAAAACATCCAAATCAAACAACATATCACTATAAATTATTGGTTGTCAATATCAGGTATTTAACTAGCAATTAAATCAAATATTAATTTACAATTTAATTCAGTATAAACATTCAATTATAATTAAAATGTCAATTTAAACTACCAAATAGCAACCAATAAAATTCTTATCATATCATAAATTTGATTCAACTATCATAAGAAGGTTTAGCATTTCATGAGTGAGTTAAATCACTCACCTTTGATTTATAGAAAACTTAAAATCCAATAAAAACCAAAATTTTGACAGTCTCCAAATTCAACCAAGCCAGTTCCATTTCGTCCAGAATTTCGATATGATCTCAATTTAAGAAACCACGTCCAAATCCGAGTTCGCATGCAAAAGTTATGGATGTTAGAACATTGGAGATTAAGACATAAATTAAAAAATAAATGAAGGGCAAGAAGGTAATTTGGTCACCTACCCTCTCAAACCCTAATAGTCATGAACCCGCACCCACTACAGATACCACCATCAAGCTCCCACCACCACTGCTCTACACATCACCACCACGATAAGAGACCGCCATGTGAATCCCCTCGCCCACCTACGCCTACGACCCTGACGCGACCACCTCCAGCCTCCACTGCGTGCTCCGCCGCCATTGGCGTTCTTCGCCAAATTTTCGTGATCTTGACGACGATCTCGAAAACCATTTGCATGGATCGACTCTATTAATCACCGTCTACGCGCCAGTGCCTCTCGATCGTTGATTGATCGAAGATCCACCTTTGATTTGCAAACCCTAGTTTCAACGGCCATGACTATTTCACCCAAAATTGGACAAATGGTAGTTCCAATCGAAAAATGGATTGGAGATGTAGATTATGTTCATCGAGAGCTTCACGATGATATACTATATGATGGGTTTGAGCAGTTTGAATTTTGGAGTGTGATTTGGAATTGGTAATTAGGGTTTTGAGATGTCTACCACTGAGAAGGAACAGATGAGACAGAAAGTTGTGCAATAGAAAATGAAAATAGAAGACTGCTAGGATTTATAACAACCAATATGTAGGCAAAGATGGATAAGAATGGATGGAACAAATCGAATGGGTCTAAGCGATAACAATGGCCCGAAAAGCCCATTTCGTTGCCGAAACGAAAATAAGTAATCCAATATATCAAATTATAGGTTTTCAATATTTATAAACTCAATGGAACCAGTTTCAAAGCATAATTCTATTGAATATAGAAGTTAGCTTCTAAAATCAATTTACATTCATTTAAATTCCATTAATTGATTTCTACGCGTTTCAAGCTCGCACGATCAAAGGATTAGTCCAATCGCTACGAAACTTGAAATCCTATAATAATTCACCATTACAGATCCGACGAAACTGGTTTCGTCGAAAGCTAAGATAGTTCCCAAAAGGCTAATTTCTCACATTAATTAAATAAATTATTATTTAAAACCAATTTAGTCATTTTTAAAATCAAATTTAGAAGTTAACAATTTTCATCATTCTTGATTACACTGAAATTTAATGGTCTTTTGAAATTCAATTTTCCGTGTTAAAACTAATATTTAAATGTTAAATTAAATTTAACGTTTACAACTATAATAAAATCCTAGTTTATTATAATTTATATTCCAACAATTTCTTTTAATTTGATTTACATTCTTATTATTAAATCAACAATTCCATTATGAAATTTATTAACATAAATTTCAATCTAATTATTCTCATTTATACAGTTAACATATTTTCTTATACTAACTGCAATATTTAATTACATTAAATTTCGTTGATTTTCTAATTAATTCCAAACAGACTAAATAATGAGATGATAAATAAACAATTGTTAGTTTTAAGTAATTTAAACGCATTTATAAATTTATTGTTCACAACCAAGGATTACAACTACTTGCCACATCACTGATTTCATATTCTATATTAACCAATTTCAATTAAATGCATATTATTTCTATTCTTAATACAACATTTAATTCATTCCTCATTAACTTTCATTATTAAAATTTATTGAAATTACATTAATAGTTGTCAATTACATCCAGTCAACATTATTAGATTATATTCTAATATTTTTTTCATTCATAAATCAAAAATTTTAATTTCTCATAATATTAAATTCCAAAATCTTATTTAATTGGAAAATTTTAATTATCAAAAATACGGGTCGTTACAATCTCGCTCACTTAAAACTTTTCGTCCGTAAAAAGGAACAAGAAAGAATCAAGTGGTTTGATACTTTTCAAAATAATCAATCTACAAACAACTAAACCTACAAATTTAAGTTTAATAACATTTTGAAAGTAACTCAACTTCTACAGAAATTTTGAAGTCCTAAATTTACAAAAAAATTCGACAGAGTCTCTTTTGCGCGGTTAGGTCCGGAAAAATGATAATATCAATAATTACAATATAAATCATATTTCAATAATAAAACATCCCAAATCACGAGAGAAACCATAAAATATCGTTCCAAACCGTAATCCATAAACATATCTATCTGTCGGGCAAACAAACTCTATTTATTAAACCAAAAGCAACAGCTATTGCTTCCGTAAACCTATATTTCACTTATATAATCCAAAAGAGTTAAAACTATGTAAAAAGAGTAATATATTATTTGTTTCCATTAATAGCACAAGCAACACAACATATATAATAACCATATGTAAACAAAAGTAGTACAACCATTATATGCAACAAAAGATTCCATCACACATCCATAGCAATTAAAACTAATGGTTTGTCCAGATTCAGAAACTTTTCGTCGTACAAAGGTGATAAATAAACTACTAAGTGTACCTTACGCTCAATAGCGTTAGATGATTACTTAATAGTTTATTCGTACAACCTCAACAATTTGAATTATCATTTCCCAAACATTCCATATGCAAACAACAATGAATTTAAATATTATTTAAGTTTATTCTATTGGTTTCCTTTTTTCATCATTTACTTTTCATTTAGTTTCATTCACTCATAGAATGTCATCTTTCATTAATTTACATTCATTTACTTACATAAATTATTTCCCATTCAACATTTGAAGTCATCAATGAATCCATTATTAAAGTATTACGTACATCTCATTGCAGTTTAATTCACATTTATTATTTAATATATAACTTGATTTCCATTTAATATTAATATTCACTAATGAACCAATTCATACTTAAGTTTCTTTACTTTTAAATTCCTACTTATCTTTTCTTATATAATATCATTCAATAATAACTTAATTATGAATCATTTTATTCAATTTCTTAAGTTTATAATCATTTGCATAGATAATATTCACATTTTACCATTCAATTTAATTATTAGCATTTCAAAACATTAACTCATATTTATAACATTTCTTATACATCTTAGTTTTTCCATTTATAAACATATGTTCATTTTGAAGCATTTTTCTTATTAAGCTTTTACTTGCATACTATTCTATTACATATTCATATTTAACATTTCAACTTTTTAAACATTTCTGGTAAGTTCTATATATGTTTTTAGAATGTAATTAAATGTTATACAAATTTATCTTATTCATTTTAGCTAACCAAAGTGTCCAATAGCTTACGTCTACTAAAATTTTACTACTCATATTTCATTTAAACACTTAACTTCGGTTTCTTATTTCTCATTTTAGAAGTTTCCAATTATTAAAGTTTCACTTTATTTCTATAACTGAAAATCATTAATTAACAGAAACGTAAGAATTTAAATATCGGGTTCATTTCTAATCACATCGAAATAATATACACCAATATCATTTTATATATCAAATCATATTTATTTAGAATTTTAAATCAAAATTTGTTTGTCGAACCAATGCATAGAAAAGCTACTAAGTGGCCTCCTCCACTTTGAGACTCGAAAGTGAAAGTCGATGATGTCACGATCATCACCGAAATTATTTTCCAACGACAGAAGAGGGGAGTACAAAACTTATTTCCCTTTAAAAATTATTTTTAAAACATTTCTTTCAAATCTTATTGAAAATATTTCTACCCAAAAATACTTCCACATAACAAGAATTATTATTTTTCAAAATCTTTGAAAAACAAATTCAAACACAGGAATTTAAGTTCTCAAATTTTCAATTTAAATCCATTTCATTGGTAAATCATATTTTATCAACCTTATTTACACAAATTTTGTTTTCTTATAACATACGATAGTCAATAGTTTTAAAAACCGTGATTAACCAAACAATAAATGACAATAATTAAACCTTATCATTTCCTAAACAACAACACACCAAAAATATTGAAAATCAATTTATAAAGATATGTGTGTGTGTATACACACACAAAATATAATACTGGGTATAAATTATTTCGTCTATCAATTTCAATACAATATTGTACCCGTCTTCCTTATTCAAGTGTTAGAAACTCCTATGTATACCATATCATCCTATGTATCGATCAGAGTTCATAAATATCAAAAGGACAAATTAACACAATACAAAATATTTTTATAGCACTAACAAATAGGCTCTCTCGTATATATACACTCAACTCATAATAGGGAATTCCACTGCTCTATCTCTTAATGAGTTTAACCCTCAACGGGCCAAGGTATCTCTTAACCAAAGTTCTGATACCAACTATGACGACCCATCTTTTTAGACGACTTAAATCGAAAATAAACCACACATGCCTAACTCAAACCATTTAAAAGGAGGATTGTCAATGGGGGTAAATAAGAAAATAAAAGTAAAGAAGGGGAAACAAACACAGAATCTCATAGCTGAATTGAGAAATACAACAATCAAATAAAAAATTCATGATGCTGTTTTACAATATACATTAGATTATACAATTTTACAACAAAATCAGAGTACAAACAACATACTAAAAATAACGCAGCAGAATAATACTAATAGTATAATGTGCCAAACTTCGTCTTCATCCTCCAGAAATAATGTCATTAAACACTAAAATGCTCAAGCTGACCCAAGTGTAATGAAAAGACAAAACACCCGAGTCAGAACTAAAGTTCTTATGAAAGTTAAATCATTAACAAGTAAATAAGAGTATAATAACTTTAGACATGTTTACAGGATTTTACATCCCCTATCCAGTGTATAATGTGTGTGAAATTGCTTAAGAGATGTTATGGGATTTTCTATCTCCTAAGGATCCGTTAAACTATATATATATAGTAAGATACGCTATATATGCA
Source organism: Allium cepa (assembly GCA_030765085.1). NCBI lineage: Eukaryota > Viridiplantae > Streptophyta > Magnoliopsida > Asparagales > Amaryllidaceae > Allium > Allium cepa. Next base: position 346,199,839 of record CM060937.1, read on the forward strand.
GTGTCTAATCAGTAAAGTAAATATTTTTCTTAGCATTATTAATCCCCCTTAACACATTTTTAAGCAGGTAATCTATGCAGGTGTTGTAACACAACCAATAACGTCGGTAGCCAGTGAGTCTTCTATAGGTACCATACTAGAACAAAATCGTAGCGGTTGCGAATAAAGGATAAAGAGATGAAAAGTCACGTGAGGCAATTCCCATGGTAGGATACTACCTGTTCGGGTCATAGGGCTGGTGGTAACGCATCGTAGCTATTACCGCCCACCGCATCAAACAACCCCAAAATCAAATCAAATCAAGGTGCACCGATCAAGCCAACATCAATAGTAATATGAATATGTGTGTCCGCAATGGGTAGCTAGCCCACTTAGTCCTGACAAGCCATCCTGTTTTAGTCATTTCAAATTAGCACAGGCACCGGGGTCATCCATCATCGTTCTTTTTCTTCAAATCCAACAACGCCTCTAATTCAACCTCTACATTCTGAATATCTTTCACCGCATACACAGTTGTTAAAGTGGTTCCAATATTGACAAAGTGTATGCCAATAAGAGGCTCCGATCTCTTTAACAACCAAACGTCATTTTTCACATCGGTTGGTCCTTTTACATTTCAAAGCCGACTCATATATGATATCAAAATATAATATTCAATTCAAAATATCCTTCTTTTCAAAATCATCATATTTACTCAAAATATGTAACTTTCACTTGAAAGTATCATTTCAAATTTCAACTTGGGATATGACCTCATTTAACCACATTCCAATATAAATATAAATATTTCAACATTACATGGCTTGAAATTTTAGAAAATAGTTTGAATAGTTTAATTAGTTTGATATAAAATGGTTTGAATACTGAAAATTGTTTATATAGTAAAATAGTTGGAATAATTTGAATATTAAAAAGATAAATTTTAAACATTTTATGTTAAAATAATTTATTTTGAAAATAATATCTAATCAAACTGTTTCTTTCCATTTCAAAAAATCTGGCCTCATGTCCAAATTTCATAACATAACTCAATTTTCAATCTTTTAATTTGATTGACTCAATTTCAATTAAATTTCAAATCTACTAGATTTCAATTTCAATTCGAATTAACTTCAATTTTGAAACGTTCATTTTTAACTTCACATTCAATTCTACAATTCAATTTGATGATTTAAATTTCGATCCAATTTTTATTTTAAGCCATTTTAATTCATATCGATTTCAAGACCAATTTTAATTACCGATTCAAACCACTTAATCAAAGTAAACCTCATTGTTCAATTTCAAGATCCAAACCTTAAAATAATTTAATTTCCCGAATTAAAGTCAAATATCAATTATAACTTTAAATTTCCAATTCAATTCTTTTAAACAATTTCTTTTAATAAATTTAAATTTCACTTTTCAAAGCTTGAATTACAAATAGTTCTATTCATATAAATCCACAATTTATTTCCTTCAAAACAATATCATATGATCGGAATCCAAATTTAAGATTTTAAAACCATTTAATTTAACCAATCTGGTGTTCGTATATAATTTTCTACCTAATGGCCAAGTGACCAGTTAATTCAACTTAATTACATCGATGGATATGTATCATTTCAACCCAAAATTAAGTGACGTAGGTACATATCATTTCAACTTATTTCTTAATTCATTTAAAATGATATAAATGATAATTTATATAATGTCAAACAATAAATATGGTAATAATAGGGATATATCCAAAATAAATAAACAACCATACATCCAACATCAATCAATAGCATACAATAACAAACAAAATCCAAACCAAACAACATATCACTACAGCTTATTGGTTATCAATATCAGGTATTTAACTAGCAATAAAATCTAACATTAATTTAAATGTCAATTTAATTCAATATAAAAATTTAATTACAATTAAAATGTCAATTTAAACTACCAAATAGCAACCAATAAAATTCTTATCATATCATAAATTTAATTCAACTAACATAAGAAGGTTTAGTATTGCGTGAGTCGGTTAAATCACTCACCTTTGATATATAGCCAATTTAAAATCCAATAAAAGCCCAAAGTTCCAACAGTCTCCAAATTCAACCAAACTAGTTCCTTTTTGTCCGGAATTTCCATATGATCCAACAGAAGAAACCGCATCCAAATCCGAGTTCATATGCAAAAGTTATGGATGTTGGAACATTTGAGATTGGAATTTAAATTAAAAAATGAATGAAGGGAAAAATGGTAACTTTGTCACCTTCCCTCTCGAACTCTAACAGCCACGAACCCGCACCCACTATAGCTACCACTATCAAGCTACTACTGCCGTCGTTCTGCACATCGCCACCATGATCAGAGACTGCCACGTGAACCCTCTGGCCCTACCGCGCCTACGGCTTGACGCGACCACCTCCATCCTCCCCTGCATGCTCCACCACCACCGCGTTCTTCGCCAATTTCTGGCAATCTTAATTGTAACAACCCAAAATTTAACCCATAATAATTAATTAGTTAATTCGTAAAATAATAAAATAACTTTATGAAATATCAGATTTGAGCTACGAGAGTTGCACCATTGTGTCCGTACCAAGCAATATATATATATATATATATATATATATATATATGGCTAAGTCAACCAAGGGATCGACCTAACCCTTCCCTAGATCGATCGGCCGGTCGACCTAAGGGGAGGGGCGGTCGACCACCGGTCGACCCGCCTTGGGTAATGAACAAAGGAAAATACCTTCGTTCATGGCCAAATTTTGTGCATCATTTGCGTCATTTAGCTTCATATGGTCCTTCCGTTATTGCATCCGATGACTTCTATTCAGTGTGTGACATGGTTGCATCCTATTCAATCTCCAAATCCAACAGTCTGAGATCCACTTCTGCCCTATAAACAAGACCCTAGGCCTAACACTTTTTCTCATTCTAGATTTTCTCCATTTGGGTTCACCTTTTCAGGAAGGACCCTAAAAGGAATAATTTTTCAAGGAGAGAATCTTTTTAATAAAAATATTTTAATACCCTCAAGTGGATTCGGGAAGACCAAAAGGGAAGTGCTTAGGACCACAAGTGAGTGATCATAATTATTTTAGATTTTTAATCAATTTAAAATAATTGGGTTTCCAATAGTTGTAGTTTTTCTACGATTTTAGAAATAACTTTTTATCAGTTATTTTTAGTTTTAAATTTCTTTTCAGTCTATCTCTTTTTAGCTATTCTTTTCAGTTAATTGTAGTTAATTTCTATTAATTATAGCTTTTCCATTTAATTACATTTATTTAAAGTATTTTTAATATTTACTGTTAATTGCTATTTATTTACATCTTTTTCCACGTTTGGGATTTTCTTTTATAACTGTCAGCTTTCTTCTATTTCTCCTTTTTCTTCGCGAATGGATTAGAATAGTTTTAACGCGAATATGGATTAAGCAACAAGAAAACTGAAATTACATAAAATAAGATGTGAATTGAAACGACTGTAATAAATGGAAGTGGACTGAAATTGATCCATTTACAAGCCTAATTATGAAGTAAAATTAGGATTAAAATGAGCAAATAAAGATGTAGCTTATTTTCACACTTAGACTTTTGGGTAAGTAAATAAGCTTAATTATAACATAGGTTATAATAAGAAAACAAACAGAATGAGGCTTATTTTAAGACCTTAGATAATTTAATAAGCATAGATAGTAAGAATAAAAGTAAAGGCTTATTTGAATAATTTGTCTAAGTTAATAAGCAAAGAAGTAAAGTAGGACCTGTACCAAATAGCATTCTCCTATTTTTCTATGGACATGGTGTTTCACGTAATCCTAATGTGAGATGAGGAGCACGCTTATGCAAATAATGGTAGTAATTGGTCAATAAGTAGAAGTCCAAATCATGGGGATTTGGGCAAAGGGGTGCAGCTAGATATTGTTTGGATAATGGAACAGCACCAACAGCATTTCCCTTATTTTTCTATGGACATGGTGTTTCACATAATCCTGAAGTAAGAAGAGGGGCGCTTATGCTGGAACATAAGTGATAAGAAGACCCAATAGGTGGAGCAATAGGTAGCATGAGCATAGTGCCAGTTACACATGCGACTTCCATTTCGGTGCTCAGTAATCGCTATGAGTTCCTAGTGCTTAGTATGTGTGCCTTTGGTAGCACTATTGCCTTCTATGTAGGGAGCTATATAATGTCTAGTCCACAGTAGATACTTTGCATGTCATTCATAGACACCATTTCTGTGTAGAGAGCAATACAGCGTCTAGTCCGTAGTAAGGCCTATGGTGTAGTAGGCCGATAAAAGGGTAGAATTAGCGTTTCAGCCTAATTATAAGATGAGCAATTCAGCCTGATCAAAGCAGCCATCAAAGACAAGTACAAATAATCAAGGTTAACCAATCTGTTTAATAATTAATTCGTATTTATTTCCAGCTTATACGTTCTTCTATTATGTTTACTTAACGATTCTAGTAATTACAATCATTCAATGCACTTTTAGTCTGACCCACTCTTCCATTTTCCCCTTCCCTCCATAGGCATTCAAGGAAGAGGACAGTAAGTTGTAATTTCTTGGAGGTTTCTTTGAAGGAGATTCCACTATGTACTTCCACTTCTTTTATTTCAGCCTTTTGTTCTTTATTTGTACTGGCACATGTTAGGGAATATTTGTACTATGATTTTTGAGACTATGGTTTTCTATGATTTCATAAGACATATATGTAGGGTATTTTGACATGTGATGTATTTGGTATTTGGTGACTTATTTGTTTTTTTATGCAATTATGAAGTTTTGTTTTAAGTAAGTTATTATTTTATTGTTTCCGCTGTTTCTATCTATTTTTGTCTTGTGAATCTTAGTCTCTGCTAGCTTTAGTTATGCCTATAACGTACCACACCTTTTAGTGTATCCTTTTGTGTATAATAAGGGGTGTGGGGTGTTTCATTTTGTATCAGAGTCTAAGGTTACAGGATTCCTAAAAACTTGTTTTAAAAAATAAAGTAAGTTTCCAAAATCAACCTATTTTTAAGTAAAATATCTTCAAATTTGAAGTATTTTTCAGAAAGAAACTGTTATTATAGACGTAGTTTTTCAAGCATAAAAGAGTTTTTATAAAAATCCCTTCAAAATCCAGTTCAACCTTCTTTCGATTCTTTCAAGCCTAGCTTACTTTTATTTGCATAATATGGCTGACTGGTTCTGTAGAGCTACGGTACCACAGGTGCAAGGACAAGCGCCCATTACAGCACCAGTAGGTGGAGGTCCCATTAATCCACCTACAGTATCCAATTTTTCTAAGATATTCAAGAACTTCAAGTCTAGGAGGCAGAACGATTTTTGGCATAGAGGATTTCGAGGAGGCACGAGCTAGGTTGGAGGTTATGGAGTAAAGGTTCAAGATGTTAGAATTGGATGACCTCAAAAGTGGATCAAGAAAAGTGGGGAATGCAATAACTATGTATGGGTTGGTCATTACGCAAGGGACTATAAGAATAAAACGATGAAGGGGAGGTGTTTTAACTATGGGAAGCACAGTCATCTTAGTAGAGCTTGTCCTTAGACAACGAGGCATAAAGCAAGCGCACCTACGGTGCAAGTACAAGCTTTGGATGCAACACTTTTTAGCAGGGATTCAGATAGGGGTAGGAAAATCTATTTAGAAGGATTTATCTCTCTTTTTGATTTTCCCATTCGGACTCTTTTCAATTTTGGAGCATCACACCCTTTCATTATGAGTTCTTTAGTAGATTGTTTCCACTTAGACATCTCTTTAGTAGACCCAATTGTTGTTTCTAACCCCACATGAGGATCAACACACTTATTTATGATTTGTAGGGGTTTAAATTTTTTTATACCCTAAGCGTAGAATTTGATTGCAATGCCTATGTATTAGGATTTTCGAGGAATGGGATGATCTTGCGGATGGATTGGCTATCCACATATGGAGCTATATTTGGAGAGTCATTAGATGAGAGACATGCAGTGGTAGGACTCTCGAGGTTTCTTGCGACCTACAAGGGTCGGTCATGTTGAGTTTCCTTTATTCCCTTGATTCTTCATCGTCTGAGTTATATTCTGTTCCTGTCATCGAAGATTTTCTAGACGTCTTTGAGGAGGTTAGGGGACCACCCCCAAAGAGAGAGAGATCGACTTCAATATCTATTTGACTGATAATGCTAAGCCAGTAGCGTTACCCGTGAGGCACATGACACCTAGGGAAAGGAAGAAATTGAGCAAGCAAATCCGTGAGTTTTGGAGAAAGGATTTATAAGAAGGAGCAAACCGGAGTAGGAGCTCCAATCGTCTTTGCTACTAAGGCTGATGGTTCTCTTCGACTTGCGTTGATTATAGAGAATTAAATAAGCTCACAAAGAAGAACTGATATCCACTCCCTAGGATTGATGGTCTTTTTGACCAGTTAGTTGGCTTTTCGGTATTCTCACAGCTTGATTTAGCCATAGGATTTCATCAGCTTAGGGTCGCTGATGACAGCATTAATAAGACCGCATTTTGGACACCTGATGGATTCTTTGAGTGATTGATTATGCCTTTTGGGATAACCAATGACCCAGCTTATTTCGTTGATTTGATGAGCCACATCTTTAGAGAAATCCTAAATAAGTTTGTGGTTGTACTCATGGACAACATTTTGGTGTTTTCCAAGAGTAAGGAGGAGCAAGCTATTTATCTAAAGGAGATCCTTCGTACACCTCGCATTCTTTAGTTAAAAGCAAAGTTCTTGAAGTATCACTTTTAGCATAAGGAAGCATGTTTCTTTGTGCATAGAGAAGGTCTACACATGGAAAGAGTTTGAGAAACGATTTTGTACATTTTGGTTTGGATTGTAAAAATCCAAAGAGCGGTATGCAAAGATTGGAGATGTACAATAGATGTAGAAGAAAGCCCTTGTATAGATAATTTTAGAAATTATAATTGCTTCAGATAAGTGGAATTAACAAAAGTGCCTTAGGGTAAATATAAGCATAGAAGAGGAATAAGAACAAAAGACTTTAGTACTGAAATGAGATTTCCAAGATTTAAGGAGGATACTCCTAGGGTAATAAGTAGGAAAATCCACTTTATGTCTAACCCAATAAAATGAAATTATTAGAATTGAAAAGAAGAATTGTCAATATTTTTAAAAAATATATATGTATATTGGGGTTTTGAGAATATGGAAACAAATTTAAATTTGGTTTTCAAATGATATAAAATTTTTTAAAAGTGAAATTCTTATTGAAGAATTACAGAACGTATACAGTTTACTACTTTCTTTATAAGTAAACAAAAATTTTACATATGAAAATCTAAAAAGTATTAAGTATCGAAAACCTAGATTACAACATTTATTGTTGCAATAGATTTTTTTGTGAAAATAAAGGGAGTGTGGACTATAACACTACCGTTATAGTGAGTGACTCCCAAAGGAAATGTTTTTACATAGTAAATGTGGTTTATTAGTATTTATTTTTAATTAAATTCATACAATAGTATTTTTTGGTTGCAATAATAGTGTTTTACGCAACATCTGTTTTAAACCCAGATAAAAATATTTTTTTTAAATGATAATTTCTAAGAATAGAAAAAAAGTTATTTGTGAATACATCTATTAATTAAATAGGTGTAAGAAAATGTTTTTGGTTATTGATATATTAAAACAGTTTTGAAGATGTGTTTTTCTTAAAAGAAAAATTTAGATATTAGAAGATGTCTATTGTAAGAAAATATAATTTAAACATACTCTATTGGAATGAAAAGAATAATGGTAAAATTTTCCATGAGACCAATAAAAATGTTTTTTGCAAGTTACAAGGAATGCATGAAAGAGATATACATGGTATGGGAGCACCGTATTTTGTATAGCCTATTTCAAAAAATATAAAATAAGTTCCTTGTAATTTCACATAAACATGAAATCCACTTTTAAAAGGTTCATAGAATATTTTAGCATTAATAATTTCTCATAGGAGAGAGTAGTTCCAATACATTAGGGTATGAGACAGTTAGGTGTAATAAGAAGATGTTTCGAAAACACGTAAGGATATTTTAAAGATATTTTAAAAGGAAATGGTTTAGTGAAAAGGTAAATAAGTTTTTGAAATGAAAAACTAAATAAAAGTATAATTTGAAAATTCAAATTTTGTATAAAATTGAAAAGGTCTTTAAAAGAAAGCGAGGAATAAGATTTGGACTTAGAATTTGAAAGTTTATCCTTCTAGGATTGGGAAATAATGTAAATTCAAAGAGATGTAAGGATGCAAATCTAGAAACATAAAATGTTAAGGCAACCGAGTATTTTTGAATTTAAGAAGAACTTAAAGATAACACTTTTAAGGACAAAAATTTTAGGATTCGAAAGTTTAAAAGCCTCAGTTTTTTAAATGAGAGGGTAGATACCAAACCAAACTCTTAAAAGTGGAATAGATAGGAATTATCCCCTAAGGAGTGGCGGAAAAAGTGTAAGGCTATAAAGGAGACAATAGTAATTACTTTTGGAAGTAATAATAGAGTTTCCCGTAAAACATATAGGGCACTAGTGAGAACCTAGGAATGTTGATTCGTGTGAGCAGGCTAAAGAAGAATAGTAAAATGGAGTTAGTAAAATTGTAAGACATGCATGGTTGATGATGGACATGCCTAATTTTGGAAGAGGTTGGGAAAAGCATCTTTCTTTAGTGGAATTCGCATAAGATAGTAGTCTCAAGCTAGCATTGAAGTGGCACCTTCCGACGCTCTTTATAGAAGGCCGCGCTAGTCGCCTTCGTTTTGGATAGAGTCTACTAGGGGATTTCTGTGATATCCCGGAAATTTTAGCAATATCAATTTAATAATCTGTATTTAAAAATAAATTGATTTGATAAAATTTTAATAAAAATTTACTTGATTTAATAATTCAATTAAATAAATGTTTAATTGATGAATTTTATCTTTTAAAAGCTAATAATTGTATTCCTATTTATAATTTATGTATATATATATATATTTATATATATATTATAGATAGATAAGTTTTGAATTGAAATTAAATAAACAAATAAAATATTGTTTTCAATATTCATTTTGATAATTTGAAGATTATTATTTGTTTAATAAATAACTAATTGGTTTAAAATACTTAAAGTATTTTTTTAAATTATATAATTGTATTTTAAATATAGTTTAAATTTTTATAAGATAAATAAAAGTTTATTTTATTTGTTTTAAATATAGCTTATTAATTATAATTTGGATTTATATGAAAATTTAAGATAATCTTTATATATTAATTCTTTTAATTAAGAAAAATAAGATATGTAATTTATGATTTCCTTTATAAATGATTTAAAATTAATAAATATGTTATTTTCTAGTAATAATAAATGTATAAATGTAGATATATTTTTAAAGACAATATTATTATTGTCAAATTAAATATGTTAATATAAATTAGTTTTAAAATTAGATTTTAAATGTATAAATAGAATTTGAATTTGAATTCATTTTGAAATTCAAATTAATAAATTTATATACGAATCTTGTAAATAAGTTTTCAATTTTATATAAATTATTTTATTTCATTTAAGAGAAATACATATACATTAGTTTATGAAACTACTTTATATGTGTTTAATAAATAAAAAGATTTCAATTACCTTTAAAATAAATGAAAACAAATAAATTAAATATACTTAAGACACATGTTATTAAACTAAGTTGTGTTTATGACAAGTGCTATCTCTTTATACAAGTGTCTTTTATTTTGATTTCCTTTTAATTTTTAAAATAATTCACTTATACACTTATAAAACATGTTTTTTTTCTTCATCCTCATTTTTCTTCTAATGTTCATTTTCTTCTAAGAAAAGAAAAATCTCAGCTGAAAACAAAATTTAAATCATGTTCAAAAATCTGGTTTTTCCCAAATGCAATGCAATCCACCTCCTACAATTTGTTTTCAATCTCCAACCTGTAATCCATTTATCAATCATGCAAACTGTAAAATCATTTCTAGATGCAAAAGCATCTGCCTGCATGATTAAACCTGTAATTCCCTTCAAAGGATAAATTTAAAGGCCTCTGCATTTCTTTGAATCAGGGATCTGCAATGCATGTTTGAGCAAAAATCAAAGTATTGTCTGCATGTAAGTTTTAACAACAAACACTCAAGTTAAATCAAGTTTCAACTACTCAGTTTCTTAAAGCATAAGAGTAAAGGCTTTTCAGAAAAAAAATAGAGCTCTGTTCCATCTCTACTACAGGTGAGTAACTCTTTTTGAAAATTTAAATATAAACTGTTGCTTTAAATAGGTATGTTTGTGTATGCTATTTAGATTTCATGTTGATTTGTTTGCCTGTGCATATGATTTTAAATGTATTGCTGAACATATGCATACAAAAGTTTGAATGTATGTGACTGTGCTCTTATGATTCTAGTTCCAGATTCTTATACATGTAAATAAAAATAAAATACTTTTGTTCTTGTTTAAATTTTGTTAAGGATTAAATCTTGAAGCAACTGTGATGATTAAACCATAGTTTAGCTTAGAAATTTATTTAAGTAAAAAATCAAATTGGGTAATGTCTCTGAAAATTTTAAACTTCAGAGTATGTTAAATAAAGATGAAACTCAAATATTAAAAATTATAAATATAATGTTATAATCTGGAAACTTAAACAAGATAATGATTTTTAAAACTATAGTCATAGTGTTTAGTGAGAAGTTGAGACTGCAGTTCTTATTTGAACTGATAATGGGTTTGAGTAAATTTTTGATGATCAAGTTGATCAGAAGGTTTGGGGTTCTTGGTAGAGGAAGAGCAGTGATCAGGGGATGTGGCAAAAATGTCAGAAGGATGATTAGGTCTTGGTGAAGAAGATGGGAAGTGGATGAAGTCTGTAAACCTAGTTTTTAGGTACTGCAAGTGATTTCATTTGTATGGGGATTTCAGGTGACCGAGTGCGGTGATTTTTGTGGAGGTAGTGGCTTTGATGTCGAAGAGGGGTTGGACGGAGTTGCTAGGCCGTCGGTGACCAGTGGAGCGAGGATGTGAGGGTTTCCAGGTTTGGTTGAAGGTGAGCCTGTTGTTGCTGCCAGGTTGAATTGGGGAAACTCGAATTCGTTTTAGAGTGAAATGGAGTGGTATGACGGTCGCGAGGTGATGTATGGATGGTAGGCGATTTGTTCATGGTCTGGACGGTGGCCGGAGGTGGCTACAGCCACCGTGCATATGCACGGTGAAGAAGGAGTATCAGGGAGGGTGTGGGATTTGCAGTAGTATGTACTCGAGTTATACTCGGGTGAATTAGAATTTTGCTCGAAGTAGTTAGGTTTGCGACTCGAAGCAAATAAAGGGGGAACTCGAGTTGTTTCTGAAATTACAGGTTTTTGAAACCTGTAGTTTTAATTTAAAGATTTGTTTTAAAATCTAATGCAAGATTTTGTAAATAGAATTTAAATCAAAATTTAAGGTATGAATTTCAAATGAGATTTGAATCCAGGTTTGAAATTTAAATTTAAACTTTGAAACAAAATGTTTAAACAACTTCAAAGAGTTTAAATATTTTAATTTAGGATAAAGTTTTAAATTTAAGTAGAGATTCAAACATGAGTTTAAATCTGAAATCAAATTCCAATTTGAAACAATGATTTGAAAATAAAGGAAGGTTTAAGGCAATTTAATAGTTTAAACAAATTGGTTGTTCAAACATATTTAAATATGATTTGTATTTTGAAATGAATTTGGGGTTTAAATTTATTTTAACTTCCTTTATAAAATAAGGAATCTTTAGCATAAGATTTAAAGGTTTTGAATGTTTTAAAACTTTGTTTAAGTTAAGTTTGATTTCTTTTTTTTAAATTTAAAAAAGTATTTTGAAAACAATTTTAAGTTAAATTGTTTTAAATTACTTGATAATGATTAAGTAACCATGAATAAGAAGTGTTTTATTTTAAAGTAAACTAAAGTTTTGGTGATCCTTGTTTCATTAAAATCAGTAAGATAATTTAAATAATTTAATTAATTAATTAAAGATTTGAAATAAATTAATTAAGGTTAATTAAATTAGTAATTAATTTAAGTTAATTATTTAAGAAAGGTAATTAAAAATTAGTTAATAAGTTAATGAAGGCCATTAACTTGAGATTATTTATTAATTAATCAATGTAATTAATTTTGATAATTAATTGGATTAATTAATTTAAATAATCAATTTATGAAACTTAATTAAGTATGATTACTTTATGAAAATAATTAAAGATATTAATTACTCATTGTAATTAATTTATTAATTGGATTAGTTTAAATTAATTAATTAACTTTAATTAATTTAGAATAATCATTGAATGGTTTGGTAAGTAATCAAAGATGAATAATTACTTAGAGAAGTAATTAAGGCAAAGAATTTACTGGAGGTAATTAACTGAGGTATGAAAGAATTTTGAGATTAATTACTTGTGTAATTAATATGAAAGGTAATTTCTTTGTGAAGTAATTAATAATCAATTACTTAGTGTAATTAATTTAAGCATTTATTAATTAGGTTATTTGAAATAATTGAGTAATGTAATTAATTAAGAGTAATTAATTACTAATGAGATTAATCAAGATTGATTAATAAATATAATTAATTAATAAATATAATTAATTTAGAAATAATTAAGGTTAGTTAATTACTAGATGTAATTAATCAAGAATGATTAATAATTGTGGTTTAATTAAGGTTACTTACTAAATGTAATTAATTTAAATAAAAAATTAATTTAAATGTAATTAAGGATCATTAATTAATATAATTAATGATGTAATTAAGGATTAATTAATCAATGATAAGTGATTAAGGAAGTAATTAATTAATGTAATTAATTAAGGATTAATGTAATTAATTATAATTAATTAATTAATGAAGTAATTAAAGGTTAATTACTGATTTTGGTTAAGGATAATTAATTTGTAAAATTAAATAAAGATAATTACTTGAATGTAATTAAGGAATAATTAATCAAGGATGATTAATTAAGGTGAATAAATTGAGGATAATGATTTAATTGATTGATAATCAATTAATGATTAAGTAAGCAAGTTTTAAATGGTGAAGTAATTAATTTAATTCATTTTAAATTAATTAAAGAATAAGTAATTCATTTAATTCATTTTAAATTAATTAGAGATAGAAGTAATTAATTTAATTCATTTTAAATTAATTATAGATGGTGTGATGATAGATCTTTGCTTATGAATGGATGATATGGTTTGCCCTGAATGGTTTGAATCTCAGACATGAGATAAATAGTGTTGTGTGTCATGGATGCATTGGTTGCATTGTGATGATGATATGAGTTATCTATGGATGATGATAATGTAGATTATCAAGTTATGATGATAATATAGATTACATGTTTATGATAATATTGTTGATTATCCATTATGATGATGTGAAGTATCTATCTGTGTGTATATAGATAATTAGAATTGAATTGTTTTAAACTTAAAACAACTTGGACCTAAAAGACACGCTTTGGATTTCGATGAGACCGGGATCGGGTTTTCATATTTGGAATCCGAAAACCACATCAATTCCAATTAAATGTTAGGTTGTTAATCCAAGTGGAGCAAGTGAAGACTCGAGGTGTAAGGGCTATACGTCAGTATAACTCTGTGGGTGATTCCGTAATGAGTTTGACGGAATAGTGCTTATAGATTCGAGATGGTGAATCAGAGTGCAAGGGCTATGGTCGTTGACACTGAGGGTGATTCCAATAATGAGTGCAACGAGATAGTGCCTTCGGTTTCGTTCGAACCCGGAACGAACTTGTATGGATTGAATGCTTTCAGTACATCGTCAGGCGGACGATGAGCATTCTAAGTGATGTGTCCTATAAAGGTAATCGTAGCCTCAAGCCTCATCAACCGGGAATAGCTAAAAGAGGGGAGGTGCAGCAAGGCTTCGTGGGTAGCTCCCACTGGAGAGCAAGGTTGATCCCTGTCTAGAGGTCCCTTTATATTCGGCTGTGTGGGGCGGTTGGTTCGCGACAACTGCCGGGGTTGTCTTGTTCGAAACTATTCAGTAAGGAATGGGTCCGGCCTTGTGTTGCAGGAGAGTGGAAGTACTCCTCGGTACGGTGATCTAGGCCACGTACTGTGACGGGCGGTACCCCAGTAGCCCTGCCATTGTATGGAATCCAAAATCCAATAAGTGCCGTACGTATTAGTTGTGCCCAACTATGTTGGAACGTGAGATGTAAGCATTCTAGCTATTTCTGTATTTTACTTGAAAACCCTAGACACTATTATAATATCATCGGATTTCCTATCAAATGTTTTGGTTGGCGTAAGGTAAAATTTTTTCCATGTCTATGTGTGGGAAGTCTTACGTGATACCTTTCTTTTCAAAGGTTTTTCAAAAGTTAAGCAACTTTAACCTGTTACTCACACCAGACCCATGTCTGACCCGGAGTTTATTCTTGTTTTCCATAAACTCTTGGGTACTCAAATTTTTACGAGTAGCCAAGGGATTCAGGTTAGGATTCGGGTTAGCTTTGACGAATTGTGGAGGAGCAATGGAGAAGGAGGCTTCTACGTTAGATATTAGTAGTCCGCTGTGTGTTCTGTGATTGTCTCTGAGATTGTATTATGTTGTAAATACTAGACAGGTGTTTATAACTGTCTAGTATGTGTTGTATTATCTGTGTACTCTGATAGTGGTTGTAAACTATGTAAATATTTTATGTATTAATATAATTTATTCGTTCCGCTGTTTAGATTCTGATGTGTTGTTTCCTTCTTCTTCTCTTTCTTTCTATTCTCTATCCCTTTCTTTCTTATTAGCGATGCGACTTCCTGGAGATAGGAAGTTGGGTCGTGACAATTTCCTTAGTTCTGACATGATTAAAAAACTTCAGAAAATATTAAATATGATTTGGAGAAAATTCGTATCTCATGTCCACATTTCTTTGATAGTAATTTTTTAAATTTCCTACTGTCCATCTATAGTTTTGAATATGTTCTTTCCTTTATTATCCCTTGGGAGGGTAGAACTTAGGATTTAACCTATGGATACTACGATTTGACGTAGACATGTTATTAGAACATGTTATGGACGATGTATGCAAGTGGTTGCAAGTGTTTGCTAATTGTCGCATATACTTACATTAGGCACTATTATCTCTTAGGGATCGACCTAACTAGGACACTAGAGCATATGCATATGGATGTGTGTGCATTTTATTTTATTTTTCATGGTTGCTATAAATGGATGTTTATCACGTGGTTGTTGCATTTGGATGATGGTTGAAGCATGCATATAGAACTATCAGTTACCACTAATAATTTTTGCAATCATTTGGATACATAGCACGATCATGATTGCATAAAAGGAGGTCAACTGAATCAGTGTACCGCCTAATCTTCTACATTAGTTAGGGACATTAACACTACACTAATTGCGTAAGTATCATAAATTGTATTAGAAAAACATAAGGACAATTGATGGATGTTTGATGGTTGAGTAGTTGGTTGTAGATATCGGATGAAAACATTTAGTTTATTTTTTTATCCTTAGAGATTTCGGGGACGAAATCCCTTAAGGAGGGGTGAATGTAACAACCGAAAATTTAACCCTTAATAATTAATTAGTTAATTAATGAAATAATTAAATAACTTTGTGAAATAATCAAAATTGAGCCATGGCAGTCGCACCATTTTGTCTGTGGTAATTTTCTGGTCAATTTCAATATATAAAACATCAGAATCTGAGTTATATGAGCGAGATACCAAGGAAACAAAATATAAAAAAAAAATTTGGGCTAGGTCGACCGAGGGGTCGACCTAACCATGTCCTAGGTCGACCGACCGTTCGAGCCAGAGGGAGGGGCGGTCGACCACCCGATGGACCCGCCTTGGGTAATGAACGAAGGAAAATTCCATCGTTTGTGGCCAAATTTTGTACGTCATTTGTGTTATTTAGATTCATCTTGTCCTTTCATCCTTGCTTCCGATGGTTCCTATTCAGTCAGTAATATGATTGCATCCTATTCAATCTCCCAATCCAATAGTCTGAGATCCACTTCTACTCCTATAAATAAGAACCTAGGCCTAACACGTTTTCTCATTCTAGATTTTCTTCGTTTGGGTTCAACTTTTCGGGAAGGACTCTAAAACGAATAATTTTCCAGGGACAAAATCTTTTTCATAAATACATTTTAATACCCTCAAGTTGATCTGGGAAGACCAAAAGGAAGAGCTTAGGACCATAGGTGAGTGATCATAATTATTTTAGATTTTTAAGCAGTTTAAAATAATTGGGTTTTCAATAGTTGTATTTTTTTCTATGATTTTTGAATACCTTTTTCAATTTTAAATTAACTTTTAGTCTATTTCTTTTTAGCTACTCTTTCTGTTAATTGTAGTTAATTTCTGTTAATTATAGCTTTTCCGTTTAATTACAGTTATTTACAGTATTTTTAATTATTTACTATTAATTTCTATTTATTTACATCTTTTTCCACGTTTGAGATTTTCTTTCATAATTGTCAATTTACTTCTATTTCTTCTTTTTCATCGCGAATGGATTAGAATAGATTTAACGCGAATATGGATTAGACAACAAGAAAATTGAAATTATGTAAAATAAGATGCTAATTGAAACGACTGTAATAAAACGGAATTGGACTAAAGTTGACCTATTTGCATGCCTAATTATGAAGTAAAATTACGATTAAAATGAGAAAATAAAAATGTAGCTTATTTTCACACTTAAACTTTTGGGTTAAGTAAATAAGCTAAATTATAACATAAGTTATAGTAAGAAAACAAAAAGAATGAGGATTATTTTAAGACTTAGGATTAATTAATAAGCACAGATAGTAAGAATGAAAGTAAAAGCTTATTTGAATAATTTATCTAAGAAAAAAAGTAAAGTAGAACCTATACTAAAAAGCATTCCCCTATTTTTCTATGGACACAGTATTCCACATAATACAGATGTGTGACGAGGGGCATGCTTATGTTAATAATGGTAGTAATTGGTCAATAAGTATAAGTCCAAATCAAGTAGATTTGGGCAAAGGGGCACAACTAGATATTGTTTGGATGACGGACCAGCAGCAACAGCTTTTCCCCTATTTTTGTATGGACACGGTGTTTCACATAATCCTAAAGTGAGACGAGGGGCACTCTTAAGCTGGAGCATAGGTGATAAGAAGACCCAATAAGTGGAGCAACAGGGAGCTTGAGCATGGTGGCAGTTATGCGTGTGACTTTCATTTCGGTGCTCAATAATCGCTATGAGTTCCAAGCGCTTAGTATGTGTGTCTTTCATAGGTACCATTGCCTTTTATGTAGGGAGCTATATAACATCTAGTCCATAGTAGATACTTTATGTGTCATTCGTAGACACCATTTCTGTGTAGAGAGCTATATAGCGTCTAGTCCGTAGTAAGGTCAATGGAGTAGCAGGCTGATCAATGGATAGAATTAGGATTTCAGCCTAATTATAGGATTAGGAATTCAGCCTAATCAAGGCAGCTATCAGTAACAAGTGTAAACAATCAAAGTTAACCAATCATATTTAATAGTTGATTCGTATTTATTTCCATCTTTTTCCTTCTTCTATTTCAATTGTTTCTTTTTATATACTAGAACTGTTGTAAATCCTATTACCTTTACTTTACTTAAATTTTTCTACTAATTACTATCATTTACCATACTTTCAGTCTGACCCACTCCTCCATTTTGTCCATTACCCCCATAGGCAATCAAGGAAGAGGACAGTAGGTTGTAGTTGATTGGAGATTTCTTTGAAGGAGATTCCATTATGTACTTCCACTTCTTTTATTTAAGCTTTTTGTTCTTTATTTGTACTGGCACATGTTGGGGAATATTTACACTCTGATTTTTAAGAATATGGTTTTCTTTGATTTCATAAGACATATATGTATGGTATTTTGACACGTATTGTATTTGGTATTCGATGAATTATTTGATTTTTAAAGCAATTACTAAGTTTTTTTCTAAATAAGTTATTATTTTAATTGTTTCCACTATTTCTATCTATTTTTGTCTTTTGAATCTTAGTCACTACTAGCATTAGTCATACCTACAACGCACCACACCTTTCAATGTGTCATTTTGGGTATAATAAGGGGTGTGGGGTGTTTCACTGATTATGATCTCAACAAACCAACTGCATGGATCAACTGCACTAATCATCCTCTATGCGCCAGTGCCTCCCGATCGTCGATTGGTCAACAATCCACCATTGATTTGCAAATCCTAGTTTCATCGGCTTTGACTATTTCGCCCAAATCTGGATAAATGGAGGCTCCAATCGAAAAATGAATTGTAGATGCAGATTACTGTTAGCGCCAAAATTGGTCACTAACACCCGAATGTAAGTGAAAGCACCGGCTAACAGTCATAGATAATAGATAAAGTGTATGTAGTGAGTAATAACGTGAAGAACAGTCAAAATTAAAATGAAAACAGTAAGAACAACAGATTTTATAGTGGTTCGGCTAACTCCGGCCTACGTCCACTCCAGAAGTATCTTTTTTGTTGCTGTAATAATCGATTATTGTTACAAAGTGGTAGACTAGCCTTAGCCTTAGCCTTAGAGAATAGAAAGTTAGAGAACCGAAGAGAAGAAGATCCCTTTCTAAACCCCCACATGTTGTATTTATAGACAAAACCAGGTTGTTGGGCCTACTGAGTAGTTTGGGCCCACCAAGGCCATAGTCGAACCCTACTTCATTATGACGACTGATCCCTAGCAGGTGGTATGCCGAACGAGGGGAGGTGCGCCGAAAAAAGAGGATGTATGCCGACCGAGGGGAGGTGTGCCGACCGAGGGGAGGTGTGCCGACCGAGGGGAGGTGCATCGAACGTGACGAGGTATGCCATCCGAGGGGAGGTGTGTCGGTCAAGGTAAAGTATACCGACCGAGGGGAGGTGTGCCGATCGACGTCCAATGCCGAGCAAGGTACGATGCTGAATGACTTCCAATGCCGAGCGACTTCCAATGCCGAGTGAGGTACGATGTCGAGCGAGGTACGATGTCGCACGACATCCAATACCGAATGACTTCCAATGCGGAGCGAGGTACGGTGCTGAATGGCATCTAATGCCGAAAGGCTTCCAATGTCGAGCGAGGTATGATGCCGAACGGCTTCCAATGCCAAACAACTTCTAATGCCGAGCGAGGTACGATGCCGGACAGCATCCAATGCCGAAAGACTTCCATTGCGGAGTGTGGTATGATGTCGAATGGCATCCAATGCCGAATGACTTCCAATGCCAAGCGGCAATGCCGATCCGCAACCAAGCGACCATCCTGAACTTCCATACCTCGACCGAACATTGCCATGCTGAACGGCCGAGCCACAAGGTCGAACTCCGAACACTTCGAACCACTTCATTCCGACCAAACGACCTACCATCTATCCAAGTGAACATCATCCATTTGAACCGAACCCATCATATTTCAGCCTCGATAGTCGTAAAATTATTTTAGTTAAATTCGCCTGTCCGTGGCCTTGCCAAAAGGTGAGTTAACATTTGCCCTCCAAAACATGCCTTGCTATTGGAAGGTGTGTTTTGAATAGCCTCAAACCCGATATCCAAAGTCCATATCCTGTTTATAACCATATTATTAAACCCATGACCTTTCTAGGTTTAACCATGAATCCGTAGACCTCGTTGGGTCGCGTTATCATGTTCCTGCCTCGACTTTCACATCAAGGGCTTGTATGTTATCCGGTCTCGACTCTTCGGTCAAGGGCTTGCATATTCACCGGCCACGGCACTCCGACCAAGGACTTTGATATATTCCGGCCTCAGCACTCCGGCCAAGGACTTTTATATTCACCTGCCTCGGCACTCCGGCCAAGGACTTTGATATTTTCAAAGTTCGGCACTCCGTCCAAGGACTTTTATATCCACCGGCCTCGGCACTTAGGCCAAGGACTTGACATTCACCGGCCTCGGCACTTCGGCCAAGGACTTTGATATTCACCACCCTCGTCACTCTGGCCAAGGATTTTTATATTCACCAGCCTCGGCACTTCGACCAAGAACTTTTATATTCACCGGCCTCGGCACTCAGGCCAAGGACTTTGACATCACTGGCCTCGACATTCCAACCAAGGACTTTGATATGCACCGGCCTCGGCACTTCGACCAAGGACTTTTATATCCACCGGCCTTGGCACTCAAGCCAAGGACTTTGACATTCACCGGCCTCGGCACTCCAGCCAAGGACTTTGATATTCACCGGCCTTGGCACTCTGGCCAAGGACTTTTATATTCACCGACCTCGACACTCTAGCTAAGGACTTTTATATTCACCGGCCTCGACACTCAGGCCAAGGACTTTGATATTCATCGGCCTCGGCACTCTGGGCAAGGACTTTGATATTCACCGGCCTTGGCACTTCTGCTAAGGACTTTTATATCCACCGGCCTCGGCACTCAGGCCAAGGACTTTGACATTCACTGGCCTCGGCACTTCGGCCAAGGACTTCGATATTCACCGACCTCTGTACTTCGGCCAAGGACTTTTATATTCACCGGCCTCGGCACTTTGGCCAAGGACTTTTATATTTTTCCCGAGTCCATTCCATCGCTCTCCGGTGAAGGGACGTGTAACTTGCGGTCACCGCCCCATCTCTCCGGTCGGGACAGTAATCGCAAAACCTGAAATATATGTTACATTGTTCCGAATCCATTCAGAAAACCAGAAATCCATATCAAAAATCAAACATCCAAGACAACGTGGAAAACCAAAAAACCAACCAAACCGGGAGTCCAATTCAAACTCCAAAACCATACTAAGAAAAGTAAATGTCCAAAGTACCAAAGTTTGCACAAAAACAGAAAGAAAACATGATTTCATAGACCCAAGCAGCATGGTTTTTCGACATCTCAGAGCACGCCTAAGGACCATCCTCGATCCCGTACGTGTATAAGTGACCCAGCCGTATTACTTTAGGTACTATTAATTATTCAGAACCATCAAATCATTCAACTTATAATAAGCCGATGCTGACCGGACCCAGTGCCACCATCGCTAGAGGTAGGTGGTGGCCGCTCCCATTCCACTGCTACAGCTCGATTCCTTATGTATTGCTGTAGATGGCCATTCCTTTCATGCTCCTCGATGATATCCCTCAAATGC
This sequence comes from Allium cepa, assembly GCA_030765085.1. Taxonomy (NCBI): domain Eukaryota; kingdom Viridiplantae; phylum Streptophyta; class Magnoliopsida; order Asparagales; family Amaryllidaceae; genus Allium; species Allium cepa. The sequence goes on from CM060937.1 coordinate 346,220,974, forward strand.
CTGTAGTCGTTTGTGTTATGCCCATCCAGTTCATGGAATAGGCAATGCTTTCCCGATGCCCGCTCGTATTCAGAAGGCTCTCTCCTTGCCAACCGTCGATATTGGAGGCGCCCTCGAGTGTCCAAGTAAATCCTTTCTAGAGTCTCGGTTAAATCTGTGTAAGAAGAAAACTTTGACTCCTTTTGAGATTTCTTCGAAGTGCCACCATTGCCCTTTGTTTTCCTTTTTCCTTTATCTTCTTTACTTGGATCTTCGAAGGGTGAACCTCCACCCCTCACTGAAAAGCTTCAGCATCTCTCCTTACTCTCTCAGCCTGCGCATCCTCCTGTCTCAGGAACCTTTCCGCCTCATGTTAAAACTCCCTGAGATCCTTCGGTGGGTCCCGTTCCAATGATATTTTGAAATCTGAATTATCCACGATTCCTGAGACTGCTGCCATCAAAACCATTGACGGATCAGGTCGATTCACTGAGGCTACTGCTGCATTGAACCCGGTTAAGAAGTTCTTGAGTGACTCTCTCCCTTCCATTGCTTCATCGATGTCGAGTTCATTATGTTCTTGGGTCTGACTATATGGACCCGAAACTGTCTCATAAAATTTTGAATTAGCTCCATCCATGTGCCGATAGAACCACTCTCTAGCTGTCTGAACCACATAGCTGCGATATCCGTCAAAAACAATGGAAAGCATCAAGCCATGACCTCATCCGATGCCCCCACTACCTCCATATGACTCATGTACCTCGTCAGGTGAACGGTGGGATATGTTCTCCCATCATACCTATCCAACATTGGTAGCTTAAAGTCCGGTGGATTCCTAGATAGCCTGATAGTAGGAGTAAAGGGACTCCTATTCACATCCTTCAAGTCTCTATTTACCAATCGACCTCTCATAGCCCGCCTGACCATTTCCGCTAATCTATCGTTGTCCCCAAGTGGTAATCCTTGCCCATCGCCTTCGGTCTATCCTCCGAGTTCACGAGTGAATTCTGGCACATACTCCTCATCTCGTACTCCTGCATTCCTGTTGGTGTCGGGTTGCACAACGTCATCTGGTATCCCTCCATGGATTGGTCCAGCATTTTCTGGTAGCATGCCCCGGAGTTTAGATCCATTCAGGTTGATAGTCGTTTGCTGATTGGGGGCTGCCCCTTACAGAACCATTCCCTCCACTTGCTGGTTAAGAGCTTCTGATCCAGCTCCACGGATCTGAGCTCCTGCATTTCATGCCTGTGCAAATTGCCTAAGAAGAGCCTGCAATATCTCCTCTTGCCGTTTCATAATTGCTTCCATCTCCTCTCTGGTGATGTAGATGGATACTTGTCCTGCCCACGCTCTAGAGGAAGCCTCTTGACTTCCCTCCTGATTGCTTCTTTCTGTCACTTCCTTCCTTGTTGATGGCCTAGCCATCGCTTTCTAGAATCCAAGTTCCTAGCTCCAAAATTCCCGAGTGCTTGCCTTCTCAGTGAAACCACCAAAATGTTAGCGTCAAAATTGGTCACTGACACCCAAATGTAAGTGAAAGCACCGATTAACAGTCACAGATAATAGATAAAGTGTATGTAGTGAGTAATAACGTGAAGAATGGTCAAAACTAAAATGAAAACAGTAAAGAACAACAGATTTTATAGTGGTTCGGCTAACTCCGGCATACGTCCACTTCAAAAGTATCTTTTTTATTGCTGTAATAATCGATTACTATTACAAAGTGGTAGACTAGCCTTAGCCTTAGAGAATAGAAAGTCAGAGAACCAAAGAGAAGAAGATCCCTTTTTTGAACCCCCACATATTGTATTTATAGACAAAACCAGGTTATTGGGCCTCCTGAGTAGTTTGGGCCCACCAAGGCCATAGCCGAACCCTACTTCATTATGCCGACCGACCCTGGGCAGTTGGTATGCCGAACGAGGGGAGGTGCGCCGAACAAGGGAACGTATGCCGACCGAGGCGAGGTGTGCCGATCGAAGGGAAGGTGCGCCGAACAAGGGGAGGTATGCCGTCCGGGGGGAGGTGTGCCGATCGAGGGAAGGTATGCCGATCGAGGCGAGGTGTGCTGATCGACATCCAATTCCAAGCGACTTTCAATGCCGAGAGAGGTACGATGCCGAACGACATCCAATGCCGAGCGACTTCCAATACCGAGCAAGGTACGATGCCGAACGACGTCCAATGCCGAGCAAGATATGATGCTGAATGGCTTCCAATGCCAAAAGACTTCTAATGCGGAGCGAGGTAAGATGCCGAACGGCTTCCAATGATGAACGACCTCCAATGCCGAGCGAGGTACAATGCCGAATGGCATCCAACTCCAAAAAATTTCCAATGCCAAGCGAGGTACGATGCCTAACGGCATCCAATGCCGAACGACTTCCAACGCCGAGCGGTAATGCCGAGCCGCAACTAAGCGACCATCCTGAACTTCCATACCTCGACCGGACATTGCCATGCCGAACGGCCGAGCCATAAGGTCGAACTCCAAACACTTCGAACCACTTCATTCCAACCGAACGACCTACCCTCTATCTAAATGAACATAATCCATTTGAACCGAACCCATCATATTTCAGCCTCGATAGTCGTAAAATTGTTTTAGTTAAATCCACCTGTCCGTGGCCTTGCCAAAAGACGGGTTAACAATTACGTCTGTCAAGAGCTTTGTGATAATATATTATATGATAAGGTTTGAGCAGTTTCAATTTTGAAGTTTATTTAGAATTGGTAAGTAGGGTTTTGAGATGTTTGCCATTGAGAAGGAACAGATGAGATAGAAACTTGTTTGTACTAAAAATGAAAATAAAAGACTGCTAGGATTTATAATAGTATATATAGACAGAGATGGATAAGAATGGATGCAATGGATCGAATGGGTCTAAGCGATAACAATGGCTTGAAAAGCCCATTTCGTTCCTGAAGCCAAAATAGGTCATCCAATATATCAAATATAAGTTCTCGATATTTTTGAACTCAATGGAACCAGTTTCAAACTCTAATGCTATTGTATATAGAAGTTAGATTTTAAAATCAATTTATATTCATTTAAATTCCATTAATTGATTTCTATTCTTTTTTAGCTCGCACGATCAAACGGTAAGTCTGATAGCTAAGAAACTTGAAATCGTATAATAATTTATTATTACGGATCTGATGAAACCTGTTTCTTCAAAATCCGAGATAGTGCCCAAAATGGCTAATTTCTCACATCAATTAAATGAATTATTGTTTAAAATCAATTTAATTACTTTTAAATTCAAATTTAAAAGTTAACAATTTTCATCATTCTTGATTACACAAAAATTTAATAATCTTTTAAAATTCAATTTTCCAAGTTAAATCTAATATTTAAATATTAAATTAATTTTAATGTTTAATTACAACTGTAATAAAATTCTAGTTTATTATAATTTATATTCCAACCATTTTTTTAAATTTGATTTACATTCATATAATTAAATCAACAATTCCCTTATGAAATTTATTAACATAAGTTTCCATCTTATTATTCTCATCTCTACAGTTAACATCTTTTCTTATATTAACTGCAATATTTAATTACATTAAATTTCGTTGGTTTCCAAAGTAATTCCAAATACATTAAATAATGAGATGATAAATAAAAAATTATTACTTTTAAGTAATTTAAGCATATTCATAAATTTATTGTTTAAAACCAAGGATTACAACTACTTACCAGATCATTGATTTCATATTCTATATTAACCAATTTCAATTGAATATATCTTATTTCTATTTTTAACATATCTTATTCCTATTTTTAATATAACATTTAATTCATTCCTCATTAACTTTTATTATTACCATTTATTGAAATTACATTAATAGCTATCGATTACATCCCATCAAAATTATTAGATTATATTCTAATATTTTTTTCCATTTATAAATCATCAATTTTGATTTCTCATTAAATTCTAAAATCTTATGTAATTGAATAAATTTAATTATCAAAAATACGGGTCTTTACATGAATGACGCCTTTCGAAGTTTCGTATTGAAGGCCGTGCAAATCACTGTCATGTTTGTTAAGGACCGTTAAAAGATTAGTCCTTGGTCCATATATGGTGAGAGAATCCATTGAGAAGATTTAGTTAATTTGAGTTAGGATGAGGGAAGCTCAGTTTAGGTGGAAATGTTACGTAGATATATGCTGTAAAAGGTTAGAGTTCTCAGTTGGAGATCAAGTTTTTATTAAGGTTTACCGATGAAGGGTATGGTATGATTTGGGAAGTCAGAGAAACTGGCACCGAGATATGTTGGACCATTCTTTATTATAAAGTGGATCGGGAAACTCTCTTAACGAGTAGAGTTACTGAGTAGTTTGGGAAGAATCCATGATGTTTTTCGTGTTTCTCATCTGAGGAAGTATGTGCATGATCCACAGACACTATTACTCCAACCGCATTGGAAGATTTTGCAATGGAATGAGATTTGGCTTTTATGAGACAACCAATTCATGTTGTGGTAAGAGATGGAAAGAGGTTAAGGAATAAGACAGTCAAATTAGTGAAAGTCCAGCGGGGTGACAATGAGAAAAATTATACGCGGGACGCAGAGGATAGAATTAGGGATACTTTTCTTGAGCTGTTATGATGATATGTTCTATATTAGTTGTATATAGACTTAGTAGTTGGTAGGATATAGTAGCATTGTTTGCATGTTGATATGCTTGTAATGTAATCCTTACTGAATTTCAAGGATGAAATTATCAAAGGGCGGAGCTTGTAACACCCAAAATTTGGGTTTAACGTTATTCTGGAAATTTAATTGGAAAGGTAAAATAGAATAATGTAGTGGGACAGGGAGATGTGATTTGAAAATTTAAAGGTCAAGCCATCATTTGTCAATTAAGTAAGATTGTTTGAACTTGATCTATGGAGGAATAAATGAGAAGGATATATTAGGAATTGATCTATCGTCTAGCTCTAAAACCCTCATCCTTTCATTCATTCTCATTTTACAACATCAAAAAAACCTAAAACCTAAGGGAAAAGGCCGGCCATTAATAGGGAAACTAAAAGAGGAAAACTAAGGCAAATCAATGGGGAAACCAAGGGAATTAAAGGCTTTATCAAATCTCAACTCCAACATCAATTCTAAGGTGACAAATAAGTAGACCACCTCTATTTCTTGTACTTGAATTCGGCTATGGGTAGTATCTGAATTTTTTTGATAGTTTTTTGCCAAGTTATGGATGTATAATCATTGTTCAGATAGAATAATGACATGCGGCATTCCCATGTTGTTCGACATCATTAATGAGAAGCTGCATCGACGTGGAATAACGCATGTGATACATATGTCATAAGTATGGGATGTGTTGGGCCATGCATGCACATCGTCGTTATGAGAATAGCGCATCTCAGGGTTGTGGGAATCATTGATGGCATAAGCCATCAATGTAGACATTATATGTTTTGCGACATAATAGTTGAAGTTCCATGCTTTCCTTAATTACTTTAACAATGTCATAATTTACTATTTTGACTTAATGTAATAATGCCACCATTTATCAACGTTGGCATCCTATAATCCTTCGCTTTTGACAACCCTGTCAGGTGGTATTGGTGCCACATTTCTTCTATACCGCTATTAAGGCTTTATAGGTCGCGTTGCCTTTTTTATGATAATAAAAGTTTTGCTTTAAAAGGTGGATAATCTATATCGTACGTATGTCTACAACCTCATTATCGACATTAGGTTTTATACTTAAAAGAATATAAGTTCTGACTTTTAATCTTTGGTAGATGTTTGTCATGGAGTATGTGCGGTATTGGTGCCGCATCTCTCCATTTTATACCCCAAAAATGCTTTGTTTTACGAAAATTTAAAATATGTTTTAAAGGGCGAGATAGCCAATATTAAGAAGGTCGACAACCTTATGATTTCGATAGTTAGCCATATGATTTATAAAAATCTATAATTTTGTTTTTTAACCTTGGATAGAGGTTCGATGTTATATAGTACAACATGAATGCCACAATTATTCTATATAAATGGCGGTGAGCCATAAGTCTTTATTTCGACATCAATTGGGGATGCTAGTTTATGTTATTTGATTTTCCAATTGTTTCATAAATTCAAAATTAATCATTGGGGATGTAAATGCATATCATTTGAGATGTTATAAGTTTAAGGGGTTTACAACCTAATTGGTGATATCAGAGACATATGTTGGACATTTGGGTAAAACATGAATTAAATTGATATGTGAAGTGTTCATGTCATCCTAGGAAAACAATGGGATTTGTGATGGATAGTCCATATCATGTTAAAGATGGATAGTCTTCATATGGTTATTGAAGTGTTCATAGTCATCCTAAGAAAACTATTAAATGTGCGATGGATAGTCCACGTCATTTTAAATAAATGAAACCATATGGGATGGGCAGTCCATATGGGAGGGGATAGATAATCCATAAAAATGTTAATATGTGAGATGGATAGTCCTTGTTGACAATAAAATCTACTTAAAAGCAGATGTATGAAAGAAGGACAATAAAATTAAAGTTTTGATGAAGAGATAGGCCAAATCATCATGAAAGACTTAAAAAGAATGTGTCGAAGGTCAAATTACTTATATAGTGTAGAGGCCTTCAGCTCTGATGAAAGCGAATAGAACATTCCGCCACAACCAACCTTTCGACACAGATGAGAAAGTAACGATGACTTCAAAACCCCTTTCGAAAGAACTCAATAGTGCTCCCTCAACTACGCATCAAACCTTTCGAAGGAGTCGAAGGGATGCAATCATCAGAGTTTAACAGTCTCAAACCTTCCGAAGGAGTGGAAATGTTCCATCTCTCGGCATCAAGGTGTTCTTGCCTTTTGAAGAAGTCAAAGCAAGTGTGAGCAACTCCATAGTGACCTTTTCGAAAGCATAACAAGCCTTTAGAACCAGTTGAAATACATCTAGGATACCTTTAGACAATGCCGTAAGGTTATAAAAAAGTAGCACTCACAAATAAACAAAGAATGAAAGACAATCTTTCGAAAACATTGAAGTGAAGCACAACTCTCAACAACAATCAAGTGAAGAGCAACATTTCGACAAGTTCGAAGGGTTCACAATAGTATAAAGAAGACAAACCCTTCGATAAAGTCAAAGGGTTCATGAAAGCGTAAAGACAAGCAAACCTTTCGACAAATTCGAAAGGTCCATAAAGGCAAGAGAAAGGGAAACCTTTCGATAACGTCGAAAGGTTTAGAATAGCATGTTGAAGACGAACCTTTTAACAATGTCAAAAGGTTCACAATAGCATATAAAGGGAAGACTTTTCGACAAGGACCAAAGTAGGAAAGCAAAAGTAATGAACCAAGGAACACAAGATACTCATAACCTTTTGACACAATCGAAGGGTTCATAATCTTTCGATGAAGTTAAAAGGTTAAAGGCGGCATATAAAAGAAAGACCTTACGACCTGGTTGAGTGCATGGAGTCGAAAGGGATGCCACCTGCATCTATGAATAAGACCCATGGGGTCTAGTTTTAGGGGCCAGACTCTGAATACTGAATTCATCTTCTTCTCTCTACTTTCATAGTGATAAATGTACTTGGAAAAACTCTAAATTGAATTGGGGATAGAGCTTAAGTTTTTGTAACTCATTTTAGATATGAATAAAATGGAGTTAGCTCGGTCATGATGGATATTGACAATGAGGAGAATCGTTAAGATCACTAGCTAGTCTAATGATCAATTACACATGATTTCAACCTTTTTCTCATAATCTCTTTTGATATATGCTCTACATATATAAGATCGACTTAGATATTTCCCATCGAAGCGTGTCATCAATGAAATCCATACTTAATGTAAAACGATGATGATGTGTTGCGTATGAAAAAATACATGGTTATGAGAATAACTAAATTGGTCTTATATAGGAAAAGTAAAGGGGTTAAAGATATAAACTGGGACTGCTTTGAAAGGAGGAAAACCTTTCGACTTAGTTGAAAGGTGTAGTTCCTAATGAAATCATGGGTTATATATCTTATAACCGCTCTTGATGGATTTAATTCGAAGGGAATCTACTTCTTCGAGAATTAATAAACCCTTCGAATTGATTCCATAGAAAGAAATGGACATCGATGGTGCTAAAAACAATTAAGGTTGGCAATTAGCTATGTATCTCCTTACAACAATATCGAGAGGTTTCATACATTACCTTTCGGCACGATTAAGAAGGAAGTGGTAGACATCAACCGTAACTTCTTTTGACTCTAAGAGAAGATGGAATTCATCAAATTACTGATTTTTGAAATCTAAACAACTAAGAGTTACTTCAACCTAATAGAAAAGTTGAAGAAGTCTTGTCATACCTTTCGATAAAGTCAAATGGTATGGCAACTTTCATCTATTCCAACCTAGTTGAAAGGTTGGAGTGATCCTTTTAACAACCTTTTGACAAAGTCGAATTGTTGGACTAATTCCTTCCATCTCAACTTAGACGGAAGGTTGGGATGGTAATGCCTATAACCTTTTGACAAGGTCGAAAGGTTTGACAATCTAGTATATTATCAACCTGGTCGAAGGGTTGTAGTAGCCTCATTAACCTTACGATAAGGTCGAAAATTATGACTACTCACCGTTCTTTTCTCCCAGATTAATTTAATTAAGACAATTTATTCAAAGATACACTTTCAGAAGTGTGAATCATCTCAATCACAAAGTAATGTCCCAACAAAATTATCTTATCAAAGAATTGGGGATGTTGATAAGTTTTCTTGTTAACATTTTTGGCACTAGAAGGTGGGCTTGAATCTTCAAACTTTTCGTTATATATAGACTAATTATGGGACGTTTCTCTTGCCTAGGAAAAATGAGATCAAAATGTCTAAGTGGAATCGATAAGGGAGTAATTTACACTTCCAACCTAGAGGAGAATGTTGCTCCAACTTTCAACCCAGACAGGGTCATCCCAGGTCAAACTTCATCACCAACACAACAGGATGAGAATATAGAGAAAATAAATCACTTGTTGCAGCAATTACAAGAAATGCAAGATCTATTAAAGATGGCTTTATCTCAAAGATCATCCATAACTCCAAGGAAAACTCAAGGAGAGGGAGTAGTTTCTTGTAGAAGAAATCTGGAAACTAGTTCCAAGGAATGCAAAGACAAGATAGACTTGACCTCCTCAAAGAAGAACTCCCATAAGAAAAGGATAATTATCAAGGGAGAATTCTTAAAAAGTTATTAGCGCAACCTAGTAGTTCAATTTCTAATATATATTATCCAAGTCGGATAAATTATGGAAATGTTGAAGCTTTCCTTAAAGATGCTACTGAGAAGGCAATCGAGGATGCCATGATTTAAAAAGGCAAATGAACAATGGATGTAAGTGTAAATGGTAATGAGAGGGTGCTTCCATTCACCGATGAAACCATGGCGATTATAATTCCCTCTCATGTCAAGATCCCATCTATGTAATACCACGGGAACACGGATCGTGTTGACCACCTTATGGCTTTTGACAGCCAGATGGACCTATACAATGCTTTTGGGGCAGTCAGATGCCGACTGTTTTCTGTAACTCTTCAAGGGGCGATTGCCAAGTGGTACAGATGTATAGAGAGAAAACCATCAACACTTGGAAACAGTTATCTTATGAATTCTCGACATAATTCCGTGTTTGCAAAGATCCAACAATAGATTACATAGTCTTGGCCAACATAAAATGAAGGCAGGGTGAATCTTTGGCACATTATTTGAGGAGATTCAATGCAGAAGCGCCTAAGGCTAAGGACATGAGTGATTGAGACAAACTCATAGCTGTCCATTCTAGTTTAATCGTGAACAATCCTTTTTGGAATCAACTATTAATCAATGGCGGTGCAGACCTCTAAGACTTCCACTTTTAAACTGATAAATTCATCCAGATGGATGCGCTTTACTATTGCAAGAGAAAGTTACTTTCCAAAAAAGTGGGAGGAAAATTTGGCTTGGATCGTAGCCATAAAAGGGTACGGTGGGAAGAGCCAATCGCTAATACAGTCGCTTTAAACAGGCCACTGTCTTACATATATGCTACATCAAAAGAAAGAGTCAACTTTCCAACTTCTTACAAAGCTAAGAATAATCTGAAACGGAAGAAGGGAGGAGATTACTATGCCTATCATAAGGAAAACGACCATAAAACAGATGAAAGGAGAGTGCCAACTGACATTATTCAAAAACTGATCAGAGAAGGCCATCTCAATGAGTTTATCCAAGATTAGCACAAAACCCAAAGAACTAAAAATGCTCCCCAGAAGCATCTGGGCATCGCTATGAGTATACTATAATATGAAGTTCCCCTCAGCTTAAGACCACTGATTAACAGGATTGATATGATCCATGGCGGGCCACATTCGGTAAGAAATAGTAAAGGTGCACGAAGCAGATATATCAAGGAAGATAAGGAGAGAATTTAGTCTGTTCATGAAGAGCCTCTAATGAAGGGACCTCGACTTAATATTCAGATGCCAAATCCGATGGTCAACCAACAGGAGCTGTGAAGGGAGTCCATTATCCATATAACGAACCCCTTATGATCACTGCACAAATCGAGCTGTCAGTTGTCTCCAAAATTCTAGTCGATATAGGGAGTGTATTCAATGTCATCTTAAAGTATGCTTTTGGTCAAATGAATATCCTATGGCACAAGCTAGAGCCAAGCACCGAACCAATATTTAGGTACAATGACAAGGGATCAACTATGGTGGGGCAAATAGAACTTCCAGTACAAATGAGAGTGCCTCCAACATGTCAAACATTTGAAACCAACTTTGTGATAATTGACTAACCCTCCTACTACAATGCTTTCTTTGGCAGGCCAGCCCTGGATGAAGTTGATGCTTTCGTCTCGCCAAAGTATCTCATGGTGTAGTTCTTGACAAAGCGAGACTGGAGGACTGTGTGGGGAGAACAATTCAGCTCCCACGAAATGTACTTTGCTACTCTCGATGAATATAATAGGGAGTATTCTACTTATTTTGATTCTTTTACTACTTTACAGCCTTCGGATGATGGTTCTTACATCCAACATTTGGAGCTAGGATTAATGATAAGAAGTCTAATAAGCGTATGTATCAAAATTACATTTCTGCAGGAAACAAGAGAAAGAGGGTCAACACTAATTTAGCAAAAGAAGCACCAATAGTCACAGAGTTTGATTGTCAGGGTGAGACAGAGAGAACAAGGCCCATAGAGGACTTTGAGGAAACCCATATAGATTCTAAGGATGTTTCTAAAGTGGTCAAAGTGGGAAAAGATCTTGATGGCGAGTTAAAGAAAGATCTGATTCAGTTCCTCAAAGACTACAAGGATGTGTTTGATTAGCATATTCTGATATGTTGGGAATTGACCTGACTGTAATATATCATGCCCTTAACAACAACTAGGAGCATCCCCTATAATACGAAGGAAGATGCAATTGGATAAGGTTCAAACGGATGCTCTGAAAGAGGAGGTTAATAGGCTCCTGGAAAATGGATTAATCCAGGAAGTAGATTACCCCAAGGGTTAGCCAAAATGGTTTTGGTGAAAAATTTAAATGGAAAGTGGAGAACATGTGTTGATTACACAGATTTAAACAAAGCATGAACGAAAGACTGTTTCCTGTTGCCACGAATAGATCAGCTAGTAGATGCCACAAGTGGACATAAGTCGTTATCTTTTATGGATACTTATTCAGGGTACAATTAGATACTGATGTTCAAGCCTGATGAAGATCATAATAGCTTCATAACAGAATGAGGAATTTATTGTTATAGAGCCATGCCATTTGGTCTAAAAAATGCTGGGGCCACTTATCAGAGAGTGGTTAATCGAATGTTCAAAGAAGAGATCGGTAGAAACATGGAAGTTTATGTTGATGACATGCTAGTAAAATCTAATGAACCTGAAAACCATCTCAAGGATATGGAGGAAATGTTCAGGACATCACGAAGATATCAAATAAAGTGAAATTGGCAAAAGTGCTCTTTTGGGGTCCATTCTAGAAAGTTCTTAGGCTATGTGTTAAGTGCTCAAGGAATTGAGGCAAGTCCCAACCAAATTCAAGCTATAAGGTATATGGATGAACCAAAAACTAGCAAGGAGGTGATGAGTTTAAATGGAAGAATAGCTGCGCTAAGTAGGTTTATCTCCAAAGCTACTGATAAATGCAAACCCTTTTTTGATGTAATTATGAAAAGGATGAAATTTGAATAAGGAGAAGATTGCAGAAAAGCTTTCTTGGAATTGAAAAGTCATTTGGAGAAACCACCAATACTCTTAAGACCCAAGAATGGGGAGATTTTGTATCTATATATGGCAGTATTGGAACATGAGGTCAGCTCAGTGCTCATTCTAGAGGATAAAGGAGTGCAACTCCCGATATACTATGTAAGAAGGCGGTGAAAAGATGCAGAAGTCCGATACCCAGTTATAGAAAAATTAGCTTATTGCTTGATTCTTGCAGCTCAAAAGCTAAGAGCATATTTCCAAGCACATTCGATCAAGGTATTAACAAATTTTCCTCTTAATTCTGTTTTCAGTAAGCCTGAGACTTCATGGAGATTGGTAAAATGGGGTATTGAGCTCAGCTACTATGAAATAGAGTTTCAACCAAGGCCTGCAATCAAAGGCCAAGCAATAGAAGACTTCGTAAATGAATGCACCAGTTTTATAAAAGAACAAATAGAAAAGGAGAAAGACCAAAATCCCATGTGGCAATAATTTATGGATGGGGCATCAAATGAGCAAGGCTCCGAAGTAGGATATGTGATTATAACTCTAGACGGACATTGATTGCACTATGCCATGAAATTGGGATTTCATGTAACCAACAATGTGGCAGAATAAGAGTCCAGGGTATTGGGACCAACTTTGGAATTAGAATTGAAAATTCCTCGAATACAGATTTTCAATGACTCATAACTAAGGATCAATCAAGTGAAACAGATATATAAAACAAAGGGTCCCATGCTACCTTTATATGTGAAGAAAATATTGCAAATATTTGCTTTGTTTGAGGATTTTTCAGTAAATCAAGTACCATGGACAAAGAATGCATAGGTAGACTCTTTAACAAAATTGGCCAGCTCAAGGGGAGCCCCAAAAACATGAATTATTCCTGTTGGATATCAGGATAAGCCGAGCATTGAAAAAGAAACATCCAAACAAGGAAAAGAGTTGCTTGTGATGACTAGATCTCAGGCCAAATCTTGGAGGGGAGATGAAGTTGAAAATGGTCAAGAATTAGCAAATGAAACGATGAATCAATCCAGTCCAAAAAGCACTTATGACGGTACATGGATGGCGCCCATTGTTGAGTATTTTATTAAAGGAACATTACCACCTGATTAAGGAGAAGCAAGAAAAATCAAGACACATGCTCCAACCTTTGTTGTGATAGACGAAGTCCTTTATAAGAAGGGATACGCTCTACCTTATCTTCAGTGTGTGAGCATATTTAATGGGATGAGATTAATAGCTGAAGCACACGAGGGGTTGTGCGATGACCATTCAAATGGAACAAAACTTGCAAAGAAAGTAACGAGACAAGGATTATATTGGCTACACATGGTAAGCCAAGCTATAGACTATGTGAAAAGATATGAGAAATGGCAGAAGTTTTCAAAAAAAACCCAAATTGCCTCCAAGTCAACTAACTCCAATCACAAGTTCATGGCCCTTTCATGTTTGGGGAATAGACTTGACCGGCCCATTGCCAATTTCAAAAGGAGGAGCTAAATATGCCGTAGTGGCTACCGATTACTTCACCAAATGGGTTGAAGCCGAACCACTTCCAATAATCACTTCAGGAAAACTATTTGGATATGTCATTAAGAATATCAGAACCCGATTTGAAATCCACCAAAAGATCATCTTTGACAATGGGATGCAATTTGAAAGCGAAAAATTCTCTCGATTATACCACAAAAAATGGAATTATTAAGAGTTTTTCATTTGTTGCACATCCAAAAGCTAATGGGGTAGTTGAAGCTCAAATAAGACCATAAAAGCCATTCTGAAAAAGAATTTGAATAAAGAAAAATGAAATTGGGTAGAAGAATTACCATTAGTGTTATGGGCCTACCGAACATTTGCTAAGATGGCAATGGGACATACCCCATATTCCTTAACGTATTGGTGTGAGGTAATGCTACGAATTGAGGTTGAAATATCCTCATGCCGAAGGATTTCCTATGCATTTGATACGAATCAAGAATTGAAGAAAGAATCACTAGACTTGATACACGAGATAAGAGATGAAGCAACGGTGAGAACCTCATAATATCGTAGGGGAATCTCTAAATATTACAACTCAAGAGTAAGTGCTCATTCATTTCAAGATGGGGATTTAGTACTCCGTAGAGTAATGGAAATACTAAGAATCCTATAGATAGACCCCTAGGACCAAACTGGGAGGGGCCATTAATCATATGCAAAGTAATCCCACCAGGAACTTACAAACTGTGTCGCCCAGACGACAATATGGTGCCTAGGGCAAGGAAGGCCGAACATTTAAGGCCGTATTTTCCAAAGATGGATTAATAAAGAACATCTTTTTGTAAATAGAAAATCTACGTGGTTGGGAGTGAAATGCTCCTCAAATTTGGATTCTATCTAAGATGGTAATCTACCTAAGATGGTAGAAAAGCCTCTGTCCACGCCAAGATGGCAAGGGGAGAATGCCTCCTAGAGGGTGGACGGAGTAAGCCTCTATCTGTGCCTAAGATGGCCAGGGTGTAGAGCATCGAACAAGCCCTTATCTGTGCCACGCTTTAGCCAGGTTAAGGCACCTCTTAGAGGGAGGACGGAGTAAGTCTCTATCCACGCCAAAGATGGCTAGGGTAGAGCACCGAACAAGCCTCTATCTGCCCTACAAAAGGACCAGAGCCAGGCGCTTCCTCCGTAGGGAGATCGGGTAAGTCCTTGGTTCCAGCCTCTAAGATGAGCTAACCAAGAGCACCGGACAATGGACTAAGATGTCCAGGCCCAAGAAAAGTCCCATCAAATAATTGACTAAGATGTCCAGGCCCAAGAAAAGTCCCATCAAATAATTGACCAAGATGTCCAGGCCCAAGAAGAGACCCAATAAACAAAGGAATAAGATGTGCAAGTCCAAATGAGGCTCATTCAATACTGGACTTAGATGTCCAGGCCTAAGAAGAGGCCCAATAAATAATGGACTAAGATGTCCAAGCCCGAGAAGAGGCACATTCATCGAACAACTGAGATGTCCAAACCCAAGAGGAGGCTCTCCAATCATGGACTAAGATGTCCTAGCTCAAGAGGCAGCCAATCAAATTATTTCTATATACATTCAAAACCTGGAGGATTCATACATGTCAAAGAGGACGAAAGCATAAGAGTAGAACGGAACTCCACTTTCTTTTACCCGAATCAGGGTTTCAGGCTTTCTTAATATCACCTATTAATACCCGAATCTGGGTTTCTGGACTTTCTTAACATCATCTATTGATACCTGAATTTGGGTTTCGGTACCTTCTTAACATCATCTACTAATGCTCGAATCTGGGCTTCGGGATTCTCGTATATGAATTTCAAAATCTAACACCTGAATCTGAGTTTTAGGATTTTATCAACTGCTATCTTTCCTAACCCCAAATTAGGGTATGAGAACATTATTGATTACTATAATTCTTAATACTCGAACTTGAGTTTTGAAATTATTATCTGATTTTTCCTAAATACCCTAGTCCGGGTCCATGGCATCTATTGTGGGGACTATATTCATGAATTTTAGTTATTCAAAATACGCCCTAATGTGGGTGAGGGTATTCTATTTTTATAACCATCCGCCCTTACAAATATGTGCCTTAATCTGGGCCAAAGATTCTTCCTTCAAAGAGAATTGACTCAAATATGTCCTGAACAGGACTCGACATTTAATATGAAAATCAAACTACTAATCCTCATAATTGGTTATAAAATCTTGCATCTGGGTTTAGAAATACTATATATAAAACCATTCTTCGAATATTGCTATCTAAATTCCAAATATTACGATACCAGTCACTAAACTTTACAGGTTAATGCCCTAATATGGGTTAGATTTCATAGAAGATATGATGTAACTGAATCTACTACAAGCAACCAAAAATCTCAATTGGTTTTCTTAGTGCCAAAATTAAAAGTTGGTTTCTCTAAATTTCAAATGATGCTTATCAGGCAGATAAGGGCAATAATATGCTAATCTACTGCTGAGCATACATGTAAGTATATAGTAGCAATGGTACTTTTAATGTTGATTTTTGCAGGAAGGACGAGATTTTGAGGAGTAAGATAGCTATGAAGACTTTATCATAAAGAACAAAAGAATCTTTCATACGGGGGGTGGCGGCAAAATGTTGACCATAAAATCTACTTAAAAGCAGAAGTATGAAAGAAGGACAATAAAATTGAAGTTGTGATGAAGAGATAGGCATCATCATGAAAGACTTAGAAATTATTTTTTGAAGGTCTAATTACTTATACAGTGTGGAGGCCTTTAGCTCAGATGAAAACCAATAGAAACTTTTGCCACAACCAACCTTTCGACATAGATGTAAAAGTAAGGATGACTTCAGAACCCCTTTGAAAGCAATCAATAGTGCTTCCTCAACTACACATCAAACATTCCAAAGGAGTCGAAGGGATGCTGTCATCAGAGTTTAACGGTCTCAAACCTGCTGAATTGACAGGAATCCATCTCTTAGTATCCAAGGTGTTCTTTCCTTTCGAAGAAGTCAAAGCAAGTGTGAGCAACTCCATAGTGAAATTTTCGAAAGCATAACAAGGCTTTCGAACCGGTTGAAATACATCCTAGATACGTTTCGACAATGTCGAAAGGTTTAAAAAGAAAATAGCACTCACAGGTCAACAAAGAATGATAGATAACCTTTCGACAACATTAAAGGGAAGCACAGCTCTCGACAACAATCAAGTGAAGAGCAACCTCCTGATAAGGTCGAAGGATTCACAATAGTAATAAAAGGAAAACACTTCGACAATGTCGAAGGGTTCATTAAGGTGTAAAGATAAGCAAACATTTCGAAAAGTCGAAAGGTCCATAAAGGCAAGAGAAAAGGAAACCTTTCGAAAATTTCGAAAGGTTTAGAACAACATGTTGAAGACGAACCTTTTGATAATGTCGAAAGGCTCACAACAACATACAATGGGAAGACTTTTCGACAAGGACCAAAGCAGGGAAGCAAAAAAAATGAACCAAGGAACACTAGAGGTTCATAACCTTTCGATGAAGTTGAAAGGTTAAAGGCAGCGCATAAAAGTGGGACCTTCCAACCTAGTCGAGAGCATGGAGTCAAAAGGGGGCCACCTGCATCTATAAATTAGACCCAAGGGGTCCAGTTTTAGGTGCCGGACTTTGAGTATTGAATTCATCTTCTTCTCTCAACTTTCATAGTGATAATTGTACTTGGAAATTCCCTAAATTGAATTGGGGAGAAAGCTCAATTTCTTGTAACATACTTTGGATATGAACAAAATGGATTTGGCTCATTCATGATGGATATTGGCAATGAGGAGAATCAATAAGTTCATTAGCTAGTCTAATGATCAATTGCACTTAATTTCAACCTTTTTCTGAAAATCTCTTTTGATCTATGCTTTATATATATAAGAACGACTTAGATATTCCCCATCGAAGCACTTCATCATTGAAATCCATACTTAATGTAAAATGATGACGACGTGTTACATATGAAAAAATGCATGGTTGTGGGTATACTAAATTGGTCTTATATAGGAAACGTAAAGGGGTTAGATATATAAACAGGGACTGCTTCGAAAGTAGGAAAACCTTTCGACTTAGTGGAAAGGTTTACTTCCTAATGAAATCTTGGGCTATATATCTCATAACCGCCCGTCATGGAATTAATTGAAAGGGAGTTTACTTCTTTAAGCATTAATAAACCCTTCGAATTGATTCCATAGAAAGAAAATGGACATCAATGGGGCTAAAAGAAATTAAGGTTGGCAATTAACTATGTATCTCCTTACAACAACGTCGAGAGGTTTCGTACATTACCTTTCAACATGATTAAGAAGGAAGTAGTAGACATCAACCATAACTGCTTTCGACTCTAAGTGGAGATGGAATTCATCGAATTACCGATTTCTGAAAGCTAAACGACTAAGAGTTACTCCAACCTAATCGAAAAGTTGGAGAAGTCTTGTCATGCCTTTCAACAAAGTTGGAAGGTCTGGCAATTTACACCTATTCTAACCTAGTCGAAAGGTTGGAGTGATGCTGTTAAGACTAATTCCTTCCACCCAAACTTAGACGAAAGGTTGGGATGGTCATGCCTATAACCTTTCGACAAGGTCGAAAGGTTTGACAATCTAGTATATTATCAACCTGGTCAAAGGGTTGTAGTAGCCTCATTGACCATATGACATGGTCCAAAGGCATGACTACTCACCCTTCTTTTCTCCCAAATTAATTTGATTAAGGCAATTTATTCAAAGATACGCTTTCAGAAGTGAGATTCTTCTCAACACATAATTAGGTCTAAACAAAATTATCTTATCCATGCAAGGGGGATGCTGACAAGTTTTCTTGTTAAAAGTTCACATGACTTTGGTAATGAAACCATATGGGATGGGTATTCCATATGGTAGGGGATGGGTAATCCGAATAATTACATGTGAGATGGTCAATCCACTCAAATATAAGACGGATAGTCAATTGTAATTAAGATAGATAGTCAGACAAGAATTAAGACAACTACTTTAATAAAAAATTGGAATGGGTAGTCTAATATATGTTGCATGATTGTAAATACTTATTTTATATTTTCAAACCATTGTGGATGCATGAGCATAGTATATGGTAATGTGTTTTAATTAAGATACAAGTAAGGGGAGAACCCGTTCCACTTAACGACGTGGTCTCGGTAGATATCTAATTTTTGTTCAAGATGGTAGGTTATTATTCGTGCTAAACTGTATGTCTGACCCGATGTTTTTCCTTTCCCCCTTAAACTACCGGGTACTCATTTGAGTAGGTCGGGAATAAGGAATTTTAGGTTTCCCGTAAGACAAATAAACTTTCGGAGGTGTATAGGAGGAAATCTATCTATTTAGGAGCTCTTATCTAATCCATTGGGTTTTTAATTTTCTCTACATGAATGTAATGGAAAGTTGTATATTTGGCAATTATTAAACTGCGATCAGTCATGGAGGCATCTTCATATATATATCTCTTGAAGTATTTTTCAATATTTATATTTTCTCTGAACGTGGAATAGCTAATAAGATTATGTAACGAATATTATATATTATTTATGAAATGAAATGTGAAAGTTTTCTATTCAATTGTGTTTTTTTTTTTCATTTTCATATGTTTGAATATTGATATGATTAACATAGCCACTATTTAATGAAAATAAATACTATGGATGACTACAACATCCATAGTACTTAGTTTCGGGCCTAAAGCAAGGGATGCCGCAATATCTTTTAGACCTACCTACACCGCACTATGGAATGGAATTATACCATCTAAATAACCCTAAAAGTAATATAGTCTTGCCATTTGCGGTAAAGGATTACATGTCTACAACTATCCAGTTTTGCCGCTTGTAATAAAGGATAGTCACATATGGACTCATGTCCGATCCTACCATGTGCGCTACAGATCGAATATTGTCCACATTGAAACTCTCCTGGACCAGCCTTGATGCACTATGGGAGAATTCCATGTTAATAAAATTAATTAAGGACCACCGCGTGTGCTATAAAATTCAGGTATTCTTTCCTCCTCCAAAACTACATATATATAATCGTTAAACTATATAATCCAAAGCTATATACTTATCCATATCATCAACCACTCAATCTAAAGGTGGATACACCATGCCTACATATCTTGTTATTACTAAGGCTACAGTATTCATCTGCTGCCCAGTTCTCCATAGACTATGTACATTCTCAAATCAAGAAATTCCAAACTACACACTCGTATTTGGTTCGCATGCTTATCGGTTATTCCAAGGTCACATGTAATACATCCCTATCTGGAACATTGTCATCAATCTATGTACCCCCAAATATTTTCACAAATTAAAAAATCAACATAGCATCGCTAGGAAAAACATCACGCAACCTTCGAATCAACATACTTCAATTCGAGCATTCAAAAAGAAATCAAGATTACAAATCTGACTTACCCACCGATGGACCAGTGTGCACCAATGGTGCACTAATGAACTAGTCAGAAATGGAGATGGCAAGCCCTTAGGGAAGCTAGATTAATTTGTCGAGCTAGGAAGCCATCCACGATCAGCCAAATGGAAGAAAATTTTCATCTTGTAGGATGGATTCTTAGCGTATAATGCCTTCCTTAAGCAACTTGCTTTATCAAACTTCCAGTAGTTGTGGCCCACTGGTGGTTGATCATGATATTCCCACTACTCATGTAGTATGGGCAGTTAAGGGAGATCAAGATGCTATTGGGAAATGCTACATAGCAGACCTCTATGAGAACAAATGTCTGGGGAGAAGAAAAAGTGCAGAGATTATACTCTATGCTAAAAAAAGATTGTATATCAATTAAAGGAGGGCCCTTGTTCAGGTTTACAAATGATCGTTTCAATAAACTTAACTCAAGAGATGGAGTAGATAGGGCAGTCACAAAACTTTTAGAGGTAGTGGAGGTTTATGAAAGGTTAGAGTAATGGCCCAACTAAATTAATGAGGATCGAATCCCAATTGAAATAGATTTGAAAATATGGTGATAGGATTTTTGCAAGATAATTAATATGTATTTTCTTGATCCCATGTAGACAAGTGTGGAATTTCCCTCGCTATCGCGTATTCTACCGTGAATATTGATCTAGGAAAACCCTTGATGAAACAAAAGAAAAGAAATATGTGCCTCGAATGATCAGGGGCTCTTAACAAGGAGGTAAAACTTTATTAGAAAATAGATTCATCAAGGAGTCTCACTGCCCAAAGTGGATAGCCAACCTAGAACCGGTGAAGAAGCCAAGTGGGAAATGGTGAATGTGCATTGACTTTTTTGGCCTGAACGATGCCTGCCGCAAGGATTATTTCTCGATTTCATAAATAGATCAGTTGGTAGATGAGATTGTAGGACATGAACTTTTATCCTTTATATACATATACTCTAGGAACAGTCAAATTGCTATGTATGTCTTGGATTAAAAGCAAACTAGCTTCATTAAAGAGTTAAGCCACAACTGATACAAAGTCATGGCATTCAGACTTTAAAACGTTAAAGTAATGTACCAACACTTAGTCAATAAGATGTTTACCAATCAAATTAGAAGAGTAATAAAAGTATATGTTTACAACATGCTGGTAAAATCCAAGAAAGCCAATGGCCATATCACTCAGCTAGATGAAATGTTTCAAGTGTTACGGGAGTTTGGAATGAAACTGAACCTTTAAAATGTTCATTTAGCGTTTCCTTGGGAAAGTTTCCAAGCTTTATCTTACATGCTTGAGGAATTGAGATGTTCATTTAGAGTTTCCTTGGAAAAGCTTTTAGGCTTTATCATACATGCTAAGGAGATTGAGGCTAACCCATAACAAGTCCAAGTATTAAAATACATCAAAATCTCGAAACTCAAAAGGAAACGCAAAGTTTATATGGCGAAGTATTGACGTTGTTCATATCTAAGGCAACTGATAAGTGTGTTCTATTCTTTGAAACATTAAAGAAGAAGCAAGGTAAGTTCACTTGGATGGATGAGTGCTTGACAACATTCCTTAAGTTGCTGGAACATTTGCAAAACCCATCAGTTTTTCATGCCAGTAGAAGGAGTAGATCTATACATATACTTAGTGGTATTGACACATGCCTTATGCACAACATTGGTGCAAAAAAGGAGTGCAAGGACCAGTGTATTTCGTTTCACCCTATCGAAATCTAGGTATCCTAAACTGGAAAAGTTGACTTACCGTAAATTAGTATTATCCAAAAAGCAGAGGCACTATTTCCATTCTCATCATATTTGGTTATTAACTGTTCAACCATTAAGGCATGTCCTCCATTGACTAGGCACATCGGGAAGATCGATAAAGTGGAGCGTCAAGCTAAGTCAATAGAAATCAACTATCATCCTCGAACGTTAATCAAGAGGCAGGCCTTGGTGGACTTCGTCACTGGATTCATTATCAAGGATGATGAAGTAGGACCTTGAGAAGACGAAGCCCTTAGATGGTGCTAGAATGGTATAGGTTAAACCTAAGGGTTGGAAGATGAGCTATGCGGTACGGTTGGAATTCAAAGCAACAAAAAGTGAGGCGGAATACGAGACATTGTTAATGGGATTGGAAATAGAAAAGGAATTGGGGATTAGATCATTATGTTTGCATAGAGACTCACACCGTATAGCTAACTAGGTGATTGGGGAACTATAGGCCAAGGAGAATGCTTATCCTCTTATCTGAACAAGATGAAATTATTACTTAATGAGATAGAGCACTATGTGAATAAGCATATTCTGAAGGAAGAAAAACATGATACAAGTGACTTGGCTAAGCTGGCAAGCTTGGGGAACGGGCCACTATTAAGTTCAGTACCAATTATGACCCTACCCAATCTGAGCATTGAGGAGATAAATATAGTTTGCAACTATCAATGGAGATGAAATCTGGATGATTTTGATCATAAAATACTTGAATGAAGGGGTGCTGCGTGTAATAGAAACTGTAATGACCCCCACCTTGATGGGCTTGAATTTGGACTTAACTGAAACCTAAGTCCATTAGGATATAGATCGTTGTTTTTGGTGACTTGTAATAAGATTAAGTATATCAGAGAATGAACTCACAATGGAATAGTAAATATAATAGTACATACACACTAACTAAGACCAATACATTAGAGTCAATATTATTCCTTTAGTATCTGGTTCCCTTGCCAATGTCGAGCATAAATGAGAAGACTTCACTATCTATCATTCATATCTTTGACCTGTGGCTGTCCCTCTAAATCTAACTTGTGGGTTGTGATGAGTAAGATGTCAGAACAATGTTATGGTGATTGGAAAATTATATGCTTTATCCATAACACTATTTATGCCGATTGATTTCTATTTAAGCATTAAGTCCATTATTCAAGGTTATTCAATGGAATTCCATCTACACGTAAGATATGACCTACCTTCTTCGAGGTATAACTATATATAAATATGTATTGTACTACCCAAAAGAAAACCCTGAACACTTAATACTTCTTAAATATCAAGAAGGCAGACCCAACGACCATTTAATACCTCAACCCTGAAGCGAGGCCTTCGTAATGTAATCGCTAGTCAATCGACCCTTAGCTACAAAGGCCCATGATCCCTATATACTGCTTTATAATCTAATTTTCCATATTACTAACACATCTTAAAGACTTATCCAAGAGTTAACTAGCCCAAATCCAATAAGAAAATAAATAAATAAACTTTAAGATTTTTGCATATCCCATTACATTAGTAGGAAGCAAAATCCGTCAAGACTTAACCCAAGCCTTTGTTAATGACCGCTCGGGATCGCTGGTGATCATAGCCTTTATTCTAGCCATACTACTTAAATATCGATGCAACAACAAAATTGACATAGCCCATCGACCTTCCATAACTGAAATCCCATTCATACCAATCCTAATGTAAGTTATGAAAAAATACCCATCCTAGTTACTTAATAGTTTTTGTTAGAAATGAAGGTGATCCCATTTCCCTATTTAGTACTATTGTAGGTTACTTAAGACTTCTTATATAGGGAGGAGGTAGATCTAATGGCCATTTATTACCTTCTACCCCAAAGTAAACTCGTTGACATCTCAAAAGGTACCTAGCCATTTAATACAACAAATCTGAGGCGAACCCTTGATATATTTTCCAACATCACATGCAAACGCATATCCCTTTTTCATGGGTCCTATGGTTGGAGATGTCTCATGTTATAGTAAGTACACATAACTGTTGGTAGCCTTCAGGTGAAGAATAGTTTTCTATTGTATAACTCTACTGACCTCGCATTGCAAACCATTCTAAACCATACCAATTACCCTAGGCTTAAATATTAGGCTAGGACCACTAATTCACGCTCATTTTAAACGTATTATTGAGGCTATACAATTTCCTTCTTTGAATATTATACTGCTTCCTAGTATTTCATTCCTATCTTATACACATATTTCTTATATTCTTTATTTCCCTTTTAAGTCACATAAATGTCAATTATCTGAAATAAAGGGTCATTATTATTCAAGTTGGACAATCATTAATGACATTTATTTGTTAATTCTAATTCAACCTATTATGACTATTACATTTCCCCATGAATGACATAGCTTTAACCAGTCCCATTAAACATATTTACGTCCCCATTTAATTCTTGTAACTTCCTATTAACTACAAATTTATTGCCCTACCAATTTTTCAATCATTATTCCAAATTTTGAAGTTACTATCACTTTTCCATTTCCATCTCCTAGTCCTATGATTTACTACACTAATAATAACTAGTCGTCCTAATTATAACTAATACGTAATATTATGCAATATATATTTGTATTTTTAATTGATAGGCATCTTTATACATGCATACATATATATGTATATGTATATGTGTATGTATATATTTCAATTTCTATCTCATTAATTACTATAATTATGAATTTCAGAATATACACTTATATGTACAATCTGTAAATGACATTTATTTCCACGTTTTAAAACATTAAAACCATCCTTTCCAAAAAGGATTACCGCTATAAATTTTCAAAAATTACCTAAAAGTGAGACTTTTTCTCTATTTGAAATTGCAAGAAATTATTTCTTTCTTTTTGAAATAGACAGCGTGAGCTAATCAGTAGCATTGGCTCGGTTAGTTGGTAGTTCAAACTACAAGATTGGAGATCATGAGTTTGATCCTTAAGATTGATACTTGTTGACAATAATGATCCATGTTCTAAAAAAATAGATAGTCCAAACTACAAAGAAGAACATCCATACTTTACACAATTTTT
Source organism: Allium cepa (assembly GCA_030765085.1). Classification (NCBI taxonomy): domain Eukaryota; kingdom Viridiplantae; phylum Streptophyta; class Magnoliopsida; order Asparagales; family Amaryllidaceae; genus Allium; species Allium cepa. The sequence continues at coordinate 346,245,974 of CM060937.1, forward strand.
TTGGGTATATTCCTTATTATTTCAAATGTCGCACTTTTTATACATAGTTGTGGAATTAAATGATTTATGAAAATTACATGGAAACAGGTATAACTAAATTGTACTCACAATGCTCCCAATAATTTAAAACACAAGAATTCACCTTCCAAGTCAAATTAGGGTAATCCACCTTAATACTAAAAATTTACAATCCAATTATCATAAATTTGAAATAATCTTATAATCTTATCATCAATCTATTTTAACAAAGTTAGGGACTGATTTTAAAATTTCTAGATTATGGTGTAAATACCATCCTATTCCAATTAACTGACTTATAGAATATGTAGGCGAGATTTCAATTGGATACGTTCTTCCTATGCCTACAACTCAACCAATCCTGCATAGGCATAATATTTAAATAAAATTCAATGATTTAAATTCACATATTATGTATAAATTATATAATTTGTCATTCACCTTCATTACTTTCTAGATCTCCAAATCCGAATTCGTTCCGTTAATATGGTTCCTTTTCAATTTTAATTCAAAAAAATATGTATAACAAGATATATATATATATATATATATATGTGTGTGTGTGTGTGTGTGTGTGTGTGTGTGTGTGTGTGTGTACGTATGTATATACTATTAGAATTATAGACCTAAGAAGGGATTTAAGGTTAAGGTAAATATAGATTTATAATTATAGAAATTAACATTTTCCACATTTTTGGTTCGCTCCTTCTCTTCCTCTCTTTATTTTATGCCCTTCTCCGATTATATATGTATATATTATATAATTTTTTATAATTAACAGAAATAGTGGATAATGAAAAATGAAAGAGCTCCACTGCTTTAGTCAGAAAACTTGAGAAGAAAATTAAGGGCTAGGTCTGTATTTATAGGCGCTTGAATTAGTCGTATCCGTTAGATTTAGATTAATTAAATCCGGGCTGTTCGGCCAAGGTCCAAAACTAGCCGATAATGTTCAACCATCAACCGCTCCCTTATAGGCTGTCGATTGGCCTATAATAGGGGCCAATTGGTAGGGCCCACACAATTAATTTTATTTATTTCCTTTTGTTCCTTTTTACTTATTTTCATTTTGAAAACATCAGACGCTGATAACTTCTTCGCTTGAACTCCGATCGCAAAACTTCAAACATGGAGTTTTCTCAAAATTGCCATAAACGCATTGGTGCAAGTTTCATAGCCTAATTTTGATGTTTGCTGAAATTCTGTCTTTGAGTCTTACTAATTATTTATTAGTTAATGTTTGTTCTCTGGGGTGTTAGAAAAATGAAGCTAGAAAGCTATTGCGGAAGGTGCCTCGCTTTACTACTAAAGATGGCATGCTATATCGGGGAGTGTACTTTAGCATGTTTTGAGGATGCACCATCGGAGGGGAGCTCATGAAATGTTGGAAAATATACATTGCAGTAGTTATGGAAAGCATATTGTGGGAAAACTTTAGTGAAAAAGGTGTTGCAATATGGATATTTTTAGCCAATATTGAATTATGATGAGATAGATGTTGGATCATAGGTTTTGATTGCTGACAAGACACAACAATTCACGAATCCACGACTACGACAACATCCAAACTCATCGACTCAATATATGGTTGTAGTTTTAAATTTTAACAAGAGTCAATAAGCATATATATAGAGTCTAGCTGGTGGTTTGTCAAAATCTTTCCTGAAGATACATCACTCACAAATTCAATTAAAACCTACATTCATTTTCAATCAAATTCAAACAAACACACATATATTTCACTGCACTAGAAATGAGTACTCAGTCGACTGACCATGTGGTACCAATCAACCGCGTTAGTGTAAATATTTTTATATATTACACGTACCAGTCGACTGAACACACCTGGTCGATCAAATGAGTATGTGGATGACTCATGTGCACCTTTGAATTTAGTCGACTGAACTTGCATATTCAGTCGAATGACCTGTAACAGTCAAGTTATTTTGAAAAGACACTATCATTGTCCAAGAGATATCTCCTTTCTGTAGAGTTGCAACCAACAACTTTTCATAGAGAAATTTTTTCAGTAGTTGTAACTCATCGTATACTATAAAAGCACAAAAGTTTCAATGATCAAATCACCTAATTTTTTATTTTCTCTTGATCAAACGAGCATTGCATTCTTGATTCTATTATTTACAAATCTCTATACAATCATTCCTTACGATTCCATCTCCATGTTCTTCAAGCAATACTAATCTTCCTATTCTTCATAAACATACAATTATACACATCATTCTTGAGGAAAAGATTATCTGAAGGGTGTACTACAAATGACAAATCCACGTTATTCAGAGTAGACAAAGTCAAGTTAATCCAGTTTGTAAGAAAGTCTTGTTCGGTTTCTCAGGTGGTCAAGTCCTATTCTTTTGCTCAGGCGATCAAGTCCTGTTCGGTTGCTTAGGCGGTGTAATACCCATTCCTCTGGGTTAAGTAAGGGTTGCTAGCTTCAAGTCTAGAAGGTGTTTGGGACTGAACGTAGAACGGGAGTTCGAAGCAATACAAAAATTCCTGTTGTCATTTTACAACTATTATTTTCCACACTAGTTATTTATTATATTCCATATTACTTGATCCTATAGCACAGTCACTTTCATTTGGTATTAGAGCAAGGCCATAATATTACCGTAACATAGTTATCTGATAATTTTTAATATTGAAAACAACACCAGCACTATAACTAACACTACCTTTTTAGAAGGACAATCTACCGCACGAGTTCCTCTATTTAATGGAATGAACTATAACTATTAGGCTTGTAGAATGAGAATCTATATACAAGCAAGTAGTTACGAAACCTAGAACATTATGCAATCTAAATATATTATGCCCGCTACTGAATATTCAGCTTGGTCTAACACACAAAAATTAGATGCTACTGCAAATGCTAAAGTTATGAATATTTTAATTGTGCATTAGGCAAAAATGAGTTTAATAGAATAAGCATGTGTAAACTGCTCATGAAATTTGGCGTACACCTAAAGTTACACAGGACAGTAATAAAAAATTAAAGTAGAGTAAAATTTCTATGCTCAAAAATCAGTTCTAGAATTTTAAAATGAAGCAAGATGAGACCATAAATGAAACGTACCCTAGACTTTAAGATATATATCATTCTTTGATAGCATTAGGAGAAACATATATAGATTTTGACATTGTTTCAAAAATTCTCAACTCAACAATGGATGAGTGTGAGCGAAAAGTCTTAGCAATCGAAGAAGCTAACGACATTTCGACCATAAAACCAAAGGAGTTTATAGGAAATTTAGTGTCTTATGAAGTTAATCTACAGGAAAAACGAGTATAGGATTATGATAAGAAGAATATATCATTCCAGGTAGAAAAAGATGAATCAGATTCAGATGAAGAAGATATGGCGTTCATTGCTTAGAATTTCAAAATGTTTTGGAAATTTAGAAAGAGCAATAAATTCAAAAATAATAAAAACAACTCCAGCAATAACAACACCAACAAACCATCATCATTTGCTCTAGAATGTTATGAATGTCACAAGAAAGGCCACATACAGAAAGATTGTCCTGAGAAAAAGAAAGACAAACATAAGCACAAGAAAGACAAATTCAAGATGAAAGCTTTCTCTGTGTCGACCCTGAATTTTTGACATTTGAAATCGAAATATTTAATTAATTTTAAATGTTTGAATGATAGTTTAACTTGAATTTCAAATATCAGAATGAATTTGGCAATTTAATTTTTAAATTTTAAATTATTGAAGTTGGATAAAAATTTGAATCTTCAGTTTTAAACTGAATAAAAATATTTTAATGCCTTAGAAAATTTATATTGATAATACTGAGGTTAATAGAAGTTTCAGAATTTAATTTGGAACAGTTTTGTTCAGTTTTGGAATTTTATCGTTTAAATCGATATTTAAAAATAGCCTTCCGAGGCACAGCCTTGGAATTCAACGAAACTAATTCTATTGGATCTGTAATAGTTAGGTATTATCGGATTTCAATTTTTGTAGTGTTTGGAGTAATCGTTTGGCTGTACGATAAGCAAACGCGTTGAAATTTAAATTGAAATTCAATTTAATAACTAGATCCAAAATGCTATCTTCTCCATACGATCGAATTTGGACACGGAACCTTTTCCGTTGCGTTCGGAATAGGGGTTAAACATTATAAACGCCTGACGGCGCGCCTCGATAGGAGATCGAGATTTTTAAGCTCGATTTCGAGACGTTTAAATTCAAATTCAAATTTTAATTTTATAACTATGGCACATTTGGACTCAAAACGTTGTTGCCCTTTCTAACACCTGTCAAGCATGCAAAAGAATTAAAGGCACGTAATAATTTAAAAATAAATAAATAAATAAAATAAAGATAACGAATATATCGTTTAAAGGAATATACTGAGCTAATCTTTAAGCTTGGAAATAATGGCCGAAGATGAATCAACAGAAAATAAATTCAAACCCAAATTTCCTCAGATCTACCGTGTCCCTATCCTCCTCTATATCGAGCGAATTCATTCGTTTAATAAAAAAAAATAAAAAAAAAATCTGAATCGTTCGAAAATTAGCTATCTCAAGTACTTAATGGTCGAAACCCTATCGCGCGTGTGGGTGGGCGGCAGCGCGTTCGAGGAGCAAGGGCGATTCGCGTGGCCAATGCAATTGGCGACAGGCTAGGGTTTGGGCTCGACTTCTAGGGCATCACGATTGTAGCTTGAGGGATTGATGTCGTTCGATGTTGGGAGCGCAATTTGGGATTGTGGGCATCTGGCAGTCGCGACCTAGCTTGCGTGGCCACGATGGGCAGCGTTTGTACAAACAAGGCAATGATTCTGGGAGATGGTGGGAGGTCGCGACCGCGCGCGTGTGCGTAATGGCGGCGACTTAGGCGATGCACGAGGCTCGAGGAGGCGTTGTTTCGTTTTGGTGAGCGACGGCGTGGATTCGTCGGCATCATGGCAGAGACGTAACTTTGGGTGGTGCGGCCATCGGAGCAGATTTGGGTAGTAATAGTAAGTTTTTATTTCATTTATTTTATTAAATTTTATGTGTGAATAGAAACTTTTATATACGTTTACAGATGGATTTTCAAATATATATGTATTAGAATTTTAAACAGTAAAGTTAATTTTTGTTTTCACTTAAATATATGTGCATGCGAATTTAAAAGAAAAATAAAATGCATATATGACATATATATATATATATATATATATATCTGTGTGTGTATGAATATAGAAATAAAAGTCAAGCATGAATAAATACATATGTATATTTTTACATAGTCATATTCTAATATATATGGGTAAAAGCAGGGATTATATATATATATATATATATATATATAAGATTTTGGGAATTTTGAAAATATTTGAAAGTTTATAAAAAAATAGATCTTTGTAAATCCATAATTTATTTTCAAAATGGAAAATATGAGATAAATATACATATTTTAACTTGCTAAAAATAATTTATTAAAGAGAATATTAGTTTAAGTTAAACTATTATATTAAAATTTAATTATTTGTTTAAAATTAAATTAACAAGTAAATTTATTTAAAGGATAAATTAATTTTCCAATTGTTCAAAATATTAATCAACTGTATAATGTTTATACAAGGTCAAAAGCTCGTGAAAAACCAAATGGAATGGAAATGGGCAGCATGCATAAAAATAGGTGAGATCTTCTCACTCAAATGGGTTTTGTTTAAATTTTAAATATTTGATTCAAAATTGCTTGATTTTGTTGATTGTTTGCTTGGATGATAATTGATTATCTATTGTATTGAAATAGACCCTATACGCCGCATAATAGCGGAGGTTATTATATTAAACCCATATACCGCGATATTCCACCTCGAAGTGGAATTGGTATTATATATGTACTTGGAATTGTTGATTTCCCGCTTATATAGCAGATGAGACCCTATTGCGCCGCATAATAGCGGATAATATTTTATAAATCCCATATACCGCGATATTCCACCTTGAAGTGGAATGGGTATTTAATTGTGTGCCAACGTTTGTGGATGTAGGAAAACAGGTTGGAGGAATCCAACTGGATTCCTCAAATATTTAATTTGTTTTGTAGGTTGTGTGTTGATTATTTTTAAATTCGTTTGACTATTTGTGATTAAATCCGTAAAGGCTGTAATTCAGCCGAATATATTTTTGGTATCGTAGGATACCAGAAATAAATATTAAATTGATTTTGAAATTTGGATAGAAAATTTATAATGAGTTCACTCAAAGGAATCGTGTGAATTTTAAAAGAAGGAAATTTAAATAGATAAAGTTTTATCTTTGAAAACTTATCGAATTAACTCCAAAAATATGGAAAATATTTTTATAAAGGAATTTCGAGTAAGGTTGTTAAATAGTTGAAGAATTTATTTAAGATACGGATTTTAGATAATTAAAAGAGATAAAGAAATTTATTTCAAAAGGAAATTAATTTAGAAATTAAATTTTGGAATTTAATTTAAAGTTGAAATTAATTTTAGAAATCGATTCAGGAATTAATTTGGAGTAAAATAAACCTTAGGAATCGATTTGGAAATTTTGTTTGGTGTGTTGGAAATAATTTTGGGAAATTAATTTGAAATTGATTTGATTTGATATTGGAAAATTAATTTGGGGAAATCAAATTGGAAGTTGATTTTGTATTTGAGATAAACTGGAAATCAATTTGGAATTCGATTGGGTGTGAAAATGATATTTGGGAATCGATTTAAATTCATATATCAGTTGATATTTGGAATGTAAATTAAAAACAAATCGAGAAGATTTATTAATTTTTCTGAATGGACCAATTTATTTTGGGAAAAGAATTTTTCCCTGGAAAGCCGAGTATATTTTTAAAAAAGCCTTTGAATAAAATTTAAAAGCTTTTAGATTTGGTTTTAAAAGTAATATTGTTGGAGAAATTAGTTTTGGAGATTGTTTTAAAGTAAAAATTTATTTAATTAATTATATAAGGAGTATTTAAAATATTAAGTTGATTTTTGATTAGAAAATAGTTATTTAAATATTTATACTCTGTCTACTAATCTTATTTTAAAATTAGTTTTTGGGCTTGAATTTTTATATGAGGTATTAGTATAATATATTTCATAACTAATATTTAAGAAAATATTCTAAAATAGTTTATTTTAAATATTTCGAAGTATATTTTGAATGAGTATTTTTATATTATTTTAAAATTATTTGGAATCGGCAGATTTTCAGTGGAAATGAATAAATGTTTGGAAATTTATTTGAAATTTATTTTCAAAGGATAGAAGAGTGAAATTTTATCTTGTGAAGATATGTTGAAAATAATAATAATTGAGGGAAATTTATTTGAAATCCAGTGACGTTTATGAATGATGATTGATAGTTAAATAACCAGCTATCAATATTAGCCTTTTTAAATGGCATTTGAATTTCGATGCGAACGGGGGTCGAATTCCAACTGGATATTCGAAACCCACATCGAACCTTTGTGATTGTGATGGATCTTTGGTTTAAAAGATCAAAGTGAAATTGCTGTGATTTATTTGAATCTGAATGAACACTTATTTTCAAAATAAGCGCTCGTTTTTCGGATTAGCCGGGAGAGGACCTTGTGTCATAAAAACCCATTCTGAATAACGATACGACGAAATTGGATTTGCATCTGAAGATGGTGTTGAAGACTGGGTATTTTCGAAAGCGAATGGATACCGGTCGAATGTCTCTGCACTGGGTTGCTCTGGTATAGAGATTTTATCACCCTTTGTGATGAGGATTCCGGACGTGATTAGTGAATATCCGGAATGCAAGGGATTCTTTGGAAGTGCCTTCGATTCCGTTCGATCCCGGAACGGACTTGTATGGATGTGTGTTTGACGTTACACTTTGAGATGTAAAGCTGGTTTCTATCAAATACATTTCTGTTGGTGGCGGAGAATTTATTATCTTAGCTTAACATCCTTCTCTGAGACGTACGAGCTCAGAGGTTATGTAGTTGATGGTTACTAGTGATACATTCCCGAATTGGTAATGTGGCACACGAAGGGATGCTGATTATTTGTTGATCGAAGCACGGCTTTTGTGAAAAGCGTAGCTTTGTGGACGAGACTTCGTCGGACCTCACACCCCGGAATGGTCAAAACAGGAAGAATGGGGCTAGGTTATAGGGAGTAGCACCCCTTAGGGTATGTACATTTCCTTCTGGATAGAAGTGGTATCATGGTATGTAACCCAGATACTTAACTTATGTGAATGTCGCAAATATACATTACTTTGTGATTGTTGATGTTGAGGATCCTCGGATAAAGGTTGTTTACAACCGGGGGATGGCATACTCGTGTAGTAGTTACCTATTTTTGCAGAGGTAACCCGGCCTTGTGTTGGCAGAGATCCGGTTAGGTTCTTGGCGCGTCCATCCAGAGGCGTGCCCATGTGGCAATGGGAAGTTTCTTGGCCGGACCATTTGTTGGAAATCCAAAGAAACAATACGAGCCCTTTACGATTGCAATTGTATAACCTGCCACCTCAGGAGGTAGCTATAGCGGGCATAATATAATGGTACCTATGCTGGCTAAGATTAATATTATACTTTCGAAATGTTTTCCACTATGCACTAATAATAATAATATCAAAAGATTTTGCGTATTAAGAATGTTTGACTATCATAAGGAGAAATCTCCTCCAATTCTGCGTTTGCATTATGTGTGTGGCGGGAGGCCTTATGGTAGTTTCATTTTTTGAAAAGCATTGCGGATTTCTTTTAAAAATCTTTTGTTTTCCTTTTAGTAGAGAATAACTGTTTTTAAGATCTCACACCAGTCCCATGACTGACCTGGAGTTTATTGTTCCCTTCCTAGACTCTGGGTGCCCACAAAATTTCCACACGGGCAGCCTAGAGTTAGGTTATCAGGTCATTCTGGAATTCAGGAGTTGCTGTGGAGATCAGGAGCAAGCTGGATGGCGTAGCGTATCACTAGTATATGTTATATTTTTTTCTGTTGTTGTACACTCTGATAATGTAATGTGATGTAATGTAGTAACTGATATAGTGATTCTGTGTAAAGATATTTATTTATCTATTATATTTGTTCCGCTGCAAAATGTGAGATTCTATTATTGTTTCTTTTCTTCTTCTATCTTCTTCTTCTTAAACCCTAACGGTTTGGTTTTCCAGCATTCGATTGCATGGCATTTGATACAGTGGACGTATAAATGTCGACTTTCGGGCGTCGTGAAATCGGACCGTTATAATGTGGTATCAGAGCATTTGGTTAAGCGACAACCTTGGCTTTGTTGGAGGTTACTCATTAGAGATAGAGTCAGTAGTACTCTAGAATGAGATTGAGTGTAATAATAGATATGAGCACGTATATGTTAGTGAATATAAAATTGTTTTATATTGTGTTGACTTATCGGTTGATTGTTTATAGATTCTGGTCGGTGCAGTCTGGCCAACTGTTTCGATAGGGGTTTCTAAACTTTTAAACAAGATAAACCGACACAATATTGTTTTAAAATAGGGTAAATGAAATAACTTTACCCAAAACTATTTTCGTATATAAAAGAAATAAATTTTCTGTGAATTATTATAATTTATGGTTGCTTGGTTGTTAGGAAGTGATAATATTAGATTACTATCATCGTTGTATGAGAAATTGAAATCAAAACCAAAAGCTAAAAAATAAAAATACAAATCAGATTTGTAAATGTAAATTTTAAATGTAATTTATAATTTGGAATAAAATTCATTAATGGAATGAAATTGGTAATGTAAATGTATAAATGGGTTTTATAAATTGAAATGAGATTTGACTTGGATCAAGTTGAACAAAAATCCAAACTTGGGGAAAAAGAAAATAAAATGGATTGAATTCAAGTAAACTAATATGATAATTAATCAATTTACGAAATAGGAAAGTTGAATTAGTTAAATTAAAACTTGAATTGTGAGTTAAATAAAAAATGGTTTGAATTTGCGGATAAATTCAAGCAAGTAGAAATAAATTCATAATTTCCTTGTTATTGATAAAATGAATTAGAGATAGATTGAGAATGGGAATTTAAGATGGATAAGTGAGTAAAACTAATTTAATTAAATTAGTAGATGGAGCGAATTTGATAAATGAAAATCAGATCAAGGATTTAAATTGGGAAGTGTTACAAGGATAAATAAATTTGAATTTCGAATTGAAATAACTTAAGTAAATATTGGATCAAATGGAGCTAAGTGTTAATAAAGGAATTAAAATTAGTTAGTGAAACTAATTAAAAGAAGGACAAATTTAATGTGGTTTAAAATGAATCGAATTCAATATTTATAAATGAAAGGTAAAATGAATTCATATGGAATTTGGAATCCAGTTTAAATATAAGTGGTTATAAGCCAAAGTGGTGAATTGGAAATAAATATAAGAAGTACATAGAATAATTATCTTGAACTTAAGAAATAAATAATAAAATTCTTAAGTAAAATTTAGAGTTGGGAAATATTCTAAATTATTAAATGGAGGATAAACTAGAATTTGTGAAATGTTTTTAATTAAAATGAATGTGAATATGGAATGCAAAATGAATTGAACGGAATCAATTGGAAATGAAATAGAATAAAGAGTAAATTGAGTTTGTGTTAATTTAAATTAGTTATAAACTAGATTGGATATTCTACTAAGTGAATATCGTCGAAATTTGCATAGAAATGGTTGTTGTTTGACTCAAACAAGTATGTATAAAATTCTAAGAGTTAATAAAAGCAAATCAAATTGATTTTTAAATCACTTGAAATTGATATGAGTTCATTTCGCCTAAAAATAAATTGAATAAAAGAAAGTGAGTTGTAAATCACTTGAATTGAATAGAAATGGTATGTGAATTGATTATAAGCAATTAAATTTGTATCGGAACCATATAAATTGCTTATGGGAACTATTTTGAATGTATCGCTTGTGAAAACTATGTGTTTACTATTGGAAATAAGTGAAATGTGAACAAATTTCTTATATATGTCACTTATGTGTTTAAATTGAGTAAATACAGGTACAGGAGGCCGTTCAGTTGGATTTGGTCGTGCTAAAATGCTAATAATAAACCGCTTTGCTTAAAAATGCTAAATAAGGTACGCCTACGCGATAAAAATAGGAAATATGAACTGTTTTTGTTTTTTTCGGACCGGGTGGGTCGATGTATATATATTTATATCTTTTGTCAAATTGAAAAAGCTCCTTCGTACAAAGGAGACTCTGCCAAAAATTTTCGAAAATTTTAGGAGTAAGAAAAAAAAAATTGAAAAAAAAAATTGTTAGCGACAAACGATTTCAAATTGGAAATTGAAGTAAATTAGTGAATGAAACAGAATTAAAATAATAATATGAATCAGTTATAATTGAAAGATAAAATTCAATATTCATAGTAGAAGATAAATTGAATTCAAATAGAATTATAGTGTAAATTGAATTAAAATAAAGTTGAATTCAAATGAGAGTGAAAATGCAAGATAGAAAGAAAATGAATATATAACTTCAATAGTAAATTAAAAATGATATAAGAAGTATATATTGAAGATTTTGTAAAGGAATATGCAAATTGATTTTTGAATGTTGTAATTGGACATTATGATAAGCAGGATATACAGGTAAATTAAAGGAAAAAGAATTGGATTTTGATTTTGAAGATAAAATTGAATTGCTCGGCAAAAAGATACGGATTTAAATTTCTAAATGAAATTTGGTTATTTTATTGTCCAACCACTGGGCCTTTTGTTTTCTTTTGGGATTTGAGGGCCTGTGGAGCCTTTTTGTAGTCGTACCGAGCTAGCCAAGCAAAGGAGACGCCGGCGAAATTTTTCGAAAATTTAGGGTGTTAGAAATTTTTTTGAGAAAATATCGAAAGTTTGAACTTTGAATTCAAATCTAAATTTGAATTGGGAAGTAAACAATATTGTTGGAATTTATAATAGAACTTGGAAAGTTAGTTGAAATGAATCTTTAATAAAAGATTTGGGTTGATAAATTGATAAAACTGTTCGGGTTGGAAAATATTACACGGGTTAAGGTCCATTCTTCTTAACTTGTAATTTCGGGGCGAAATTCTTTTAAGGGGGGAAGGATGTGACGACCCTGAATTTTTGACATTTGAAATCGAAATATTTAATTAATTTTAAATGTTTGAATGATAGTTTAACTTGAATTTCAAATATCAGAATGAATTTGGTAATTTAATTTTTAAATTAAAATTATTGAAGTTGGATAAAAATTTAAATCTTCAGTTTTAAACTGAATAAAAATATTTTAATGCCTTAGAAAATTTATATTGATAATACTGAGGTTAATAGAAGCTTCATAATTTAACTTGGAACTATTTTGTTCAGTTTTGGAATTTTATCGTTTAAATCGATATTTAAAAATAGCCTTCTGAGGCACAGTCTTGGAATTCAATGAAACTAATTCTATTAGATCCGTAATAGTTAATTATTATCCGATTTGAATTTTCGTAGTGTTTGGAGTGATCGTTTGACTGTACGATAAGCAAACGCGCGAAATTTAAATCGAAAATTCAATTTAATAACTAGATCCAAAATGCTATCTTCTCCATACGATTGAATTTGGACATGGAACCTTTCCCGTTGCGTTCGGAATAGGGGTTAAACATTATAAACGCCTGACGGCATGCCTCGATAGGAGATCGAGATTTTTAGGCTCGATTTCGAGACGTTTAAATTCAAATTTTAATTTTATAACTATGGCACATTTGGATTCAAAACGTTATTACCCTTTCTAACACCTGTCAAGCATGCAAAAGGATTGAAGGCACGTAACAATTTTAAAAATAAAATAAAAAATAAAATAAAGATAACGATTCTATCGTTTAAAGGAATATACTGAGCTAATCTTTAAGCTTGGAAATAATGGCCGAAGATGAATCAACAGAAAATAAATTCAAACCCAAATTTCCTCAGATCTAATGCGTCCCTATCCACCTCTATATCAAGCGAATTCATTCGTTTAATAAAAAATAAAAAAGGTATCTGAATCGTTCGAAAATTAGCTATCTCAAGTTCTTAACGGCCGAAACCCTATCGCGCATGTGGGTGGGCGGCAGCGTGATCGAGGAGCAAGGGCAATTCGCATGGCCGATATAATTGGCGGCAGGCTAGGGTTTGGGCTCGACTTCTGGGGCATCGCGATTGTAGCTTGAGGGATTGATGTCGTTCGATGGTGGAAGCGCAATTTGGGATTGTGGGCATCTGGCAGTCGCGACCTAGCTTGCGTGGCCACGATAGGCAGCGTTTGTACAAACAAGGCAGCGATTCTTGGAGATGGTGGGAGGTCGCGACCGCGCGCGTGTGCGTGATGGCGGTGACTTAGGCGCTGCGCGAGGCTCGAGGAGGCGCTGTTTCGTTTTGGTGAGCGGCGGCGTGGATTCGTCGGCATCGTAGCAGAGACGTAACTTTGGGTGGTGCGACCATCGAAGAAGATTTGGATAGTAATAGTAAGTTTTTATTTCATTTATTTTATTAAATTTTATGTGTAAATAGAAAATTTTATATATGTTTACAGATGGATTTTCAAATATATATGTATTAGAATTCTAAACAGTAAAGTGAATTTTTGTTTTCACTTAAAATATATGTGCATGCGAATTTAAAAGAGGAAACATCTTTGGTGAGAATGCTCTGGAAATCATCACCCCCATCCATGGTCGCAGTTAACCCGATGGTTACGTTGCCATCCCGGCAAAATCCATAGATAACTGTAGGCCTCCATGCCCCTCGATTACACCATGGAACCCGCTACAGATTGCTGTTACAACTGGTGTTACGTTGCTATCACAACAAAAACCCATATAACTGTAGGACTCAGCACCTTCGAATTTCGCTGCCAAAAGAATGAAACTTCTCCACTCCACTCGACCATAGGTCGCAGTCTACCAATGTTACGTTGCCTTCCCAGAAAAATCAAGCGTAGACTGTTGACACTCACATCCACACGATTTCCGCTATGGTCCACATAGTAGATCGCAGCGACATCGAGTTACACTGTCGTCACAGCACAACCCAAATGCCTCTGTAGGCATCAGCACACTCGACTTTCGCTACCCAATAATCCTCAAGAACTAGTTTTGTCCGGGCTCCTCACAGGATCAACTTTAGAACCTCCCTCTTAGAGGCTCACGGCAGTACCAACCTATGGTACTCCTGAGAAGTTCATTCAAGGGAGCGCCTTTTTCTACAGAGCCATTTTCAAAACACTTTATACTATACACATATAGTATCTTCAAATCATACATCTAGTATGAATCACATATAAATCTCCTTTCTCAAAATCGATCATCTCAAAATCGATAATTCTCAAACTAGGCTTTCCAAATCCAATATTGATTTTACCCAAAAATCAAAAAGCCTTTCCAAATCCAAAGGTTTCAAAAACCTTTCCTCTAAAATCATTCTCATAAGATCCTTTATACATATATAGATATATATAATCTTGAAAAATCTTTGGATCATATCAAACTTGTATAAAACCCCTTTTATACTTTAAATATTTACAAAACCCTTTCTTCTGGCTATAGATTTAAAAAGGGAGATTTATCTTATATAACAAAGACATATAACTTTATTTATTCCGAATCAAATACTCAAATTTGATTACTCTATAAAGTCACTTACCAAATTACTTACTTCCATAAAGTAAATTTTTACCATAGAAATATCCGATTTCCACTTCAATTTATCATATATTTCACAAAATATACCTTTCCTTTCAAAAAACATTTAATTTTGAATCCAAATTTCATTTGAAACTTATTTCAAAGTTCAAATAATAATTCAGATCTTTTTAATCAACTAAATCTTTGAAATTCAATTTATCATCAAATTTCAATTTTGAAACCAAACCTTTGAAGTTTTATCTTAAACATTCAAATCTTAAGTCCAAAATGATTCCATTTTACCTTAATAGTGGATATATTACCACACCCCATTTCTTTAAACAAATCCAATTAACATTTTGAAGATTATTAATAACAGTAGGGTAATATCATCCAATTATTTTAAAACATCCATCCATTTCCAATCAACCATTTAACTTCCCAAGTTAAATTTTAATTTCACCTTGAAATTTCCAAATCAGGTTGATCATTCAAACTTATTTAACTTCTTCGAAGTTAAATTCAATTTACTTAATCCAGTCTAATTTTTACAATTTGAATTCCCATTCAAATTTTAAACTTCAGATTAATATCCTTACCACTTAAATTTAAAACCTACTTCACTTTGGGTTTCACATCACATTCCAAGGAAAATTCAAAACTCATCATTTAGAGTTTTTTTTTCAAACCATCTTTGATATTATGTATACTCCTTATACATATTATTTCTTTATTACTTTGAAACAAATTTTCAAATTTCTGGAACTAGATTTAAAACTTCACAATTTAGATCATTTTCAGTTCCAATTTATAAGTCAAACTTGCCTAAATGTTTTACTTCCCTAAAACATTTCATTTTGCTCATTCATTATTACACATTTTACCATTAAACACAACAATCAATTATGATAATAACCAAGATTATCATATCTGGGAACTAATTCATTATTATCTTATTCTGAAACTCTTCTCCAAATTCAAGATTTTAATTTCAGTTTGAATCCATTTCAAACTTACCTTTATTTAATTTCTATTTGGTTGTATTTCTATTAACACTTAATTTAATTCCAATAATTTAACCACCAATTACCTTAATATTCATTAGAAAGAAATATTGCTTTATATATATATATATATATATATCAAAATATATGCTTATATAAAATCATTTAAAATCTTTATATAAGCAAATAACAAGTACGCTCTCATATATATGTATATATATGTATGTATGTATGTATGTATACACACACATACTCAACTTATTCTTGGGTAACCCCACCAGAGCCAAGGTTCTTGCTTAACCTTCAGCTCTGATACCAAATGTAACGACTAGGAAATTTCGACCCCGAAAATTCCAAATAGTATGGAAAAGAAGAAAGATAAAGAAGAAGAAACAGGAACAAGTCACAAAAACCTCACATTCGCAACGGATCAAAATATAAATAACTGCTTTACAAAGAAGAACTGTATCAGTACACTTATATTTTTATACATCAGAGTTACAACATTACAGAACACTGGACAGTTTAAAACAACATGTCCCAGATAATCAGCAATAATATACACAGCGGAAAACACTCCATAAGTTCCTGCCATCCCGCTCGCCTCCTAAACTCCAGAACGTCCTTACCTGAAAAACTATAATACTCGGTCTGACCCGAGCATTACATCAAAGTAACACCCGGGCCAGGCTGGAAACCAGCGTGAGTAAACCAATCTAACATGAAATTCTAATGCACAAAGCATATTTTAAAAAACGTGGTAACTCGTACTCCACTATGAGTTCATTACTTATTATGCTTAACACTTATTTCACAAATTTCCATTTCTTTTATTGTTCTTATTCCTATTTACTACACTTGTCATTATACTTAAGAATCTCATATTTTAATGCATTAGAACAACCTTCCCTTCCAAAAGGAACTATTAACCCCATAATTCTCTATGAATTTCTTAATAGCGGAATTTAGTTTTATGCGAAATTAAAAGGAATTATATTTTATTTCTTTATTGAAATAGACAACTCAAAATACAAGATTTCCCTTATTTGTACATCACTTTCATTACATTTACATTCCTTGTTATTTCAAGCAACACAAATTTATTTATAACATGGATGATTCCTGGAGACTTATATTATTACCTCTTTTCATTCCAACAGATTAAAATATATCAAATTCCAAACTAATTACAATAAACGCCAAAATAGTCAAATCAAATCTTTCTATAATCAATTAGGCTATTCCATAATCATTACATGTATAATTCATTATCCAATTCACTATTTACATTTATACGTGTATATAATAAATTATCCTAACCGAGATTTATATCTAATCATTATGCACTTATAATTAAATATCCAAATAGATTATAAGTAGGAATAAATGAAATAGATCACAACGATATAAACTAATCTTATTACAAAACATGTAATTTTTCCAATCACCTTGCTTCTAGCTTTTCCATTCTCCAAATCTAGATCGGTTCCCTTTTTATTCGACTCTCTCTTACTTCAAATTCAAAATAATAAAAAGAGTTTTCAGTTACTAAAGTTATAGATCTACAAAGTGGATTGTATTAGAGTTCTAGATTTATGATTTTACCTTTGTTTATGTTTTGAATTACTTTTACTAGTCTCTTCTCTTATTTCTCGCTTTTCTTCACTTATATACATATATAATATAATCCTTTACTTTTTGAAATCAAAAAATTATAGAGAAAAGAAAGTGGCAGAGCTCATCTCTGTGACCTAGAAAATATAAGAAGAGAAGTAAAAACTGGGCTTGTATGTATTAGGATTTGGAGTTAACTTGGAGCATTAGATTTATCCTAGGAAATCTTTATTTTAATCGGAGATGCACAACTAAAACTTGGCACAGAAGTAAAATATTTGGTTGCATCTCCGTCGTTCAATTTATGCTCCAATATCTCAAATTTACACGTCAACGGTCGACCTTATATGACCTTAGTCGACTGCTACCGATCGATCTAGCCGCGTTTCGGGTCGACCATTGTGTGTTTTAACAGCTAATTAAGTAGAAAACTTTGATTTTGTTTATTTTGTTCTTTGCTTAAATGATTACACTTGTTTGTTTCCTTTATAAACCTTATTGCAATAATTTTTTTCACTTATATATATTCTCTTAGATTTAATTTAACACTAAAATTGAATAACATCTAAGTTTTCATTAACGTTAGTAATTAGCATTAATTAACTTTTATTACCAAAATTACGTATATAATTATTTCGATTCAAATACTTCAAACGCTAACAAAATTTTCATTTGAGCACTGATTGGAAACTTTATATATGAAAATTGATTAGAAAATCACCTCAAACCCAATAGTATAAAATACGTAGCCAATTTCTAACGTTCATAAAAATTCTATTTTTTGACATTTACTATTTATTGATTAATTTCTTTTAAATTAATTACAATAAAAATTACGTGTGTTACATTCTTCCCCCTAACAAAATTCTGTCCTAAAATTCCTCAAGGAACGAATAACGTAACCTAACATGCAATTATTCCAAACTAACCAACCATTTAGCGTGCAACTAATATTGCAACTAATTGTGTATAGTACACAATGTATCACAACATGTATGATATGTGTTTGAACCAAAAATGACTCAAACACCCATAAAATTGTGTAAAGAATAAAAAGTGAAAGAAAATAAATGAAAAAATGTGCATGAAAAGAACATATAGCGTTTATAGTGGTTCGGCCTAGGTCCACTTAATTATTTTGTTACTTAGATCATTGGATTACAAGCAGTTGTTCTTAAGGATCGGTATAAATCCGAGGGTGATTACAGAAAATTAGAGTAGAGAAAGCAAGAGCTCATAAAAATGAGCCTTACCGCTCTATTTATAGATATAGGGAGCTTAAAAGCTTGCCTCCACGATCTCACCTCGTTTTCCATCCCAAGGCTAATCCTTTAGAGAAATGGTGACCATGTCAGCAAAATACGTGGATTGATATCAATCCATGGTCTTAGATCTGTATCAATCCATAAATGGCCAAAATATTTATCTTGAACTCTTTGGGTCGACTCAATTTGTAGCAAGCTTTATGACTCCACACTTGTTTGCACCATTAGTAGTTTGTTTCTAAGTAGAAATGGTGGATCTATGGAAGAATGGAGTTGCTGATTTTGGATGCTTTTATAGATGGATAGAGAATTGCATGTGATTGGCAAAACAACATTTGGAATAGGCTTCTAGCATCAAGTAGGGTGAGTCGGAGGTATAGAGGCAAGTTTGGATGAAGTAATTGGATCGTATTGTGGATCGGTACCGGTCAGCATTTGGGTGTTTGTACCTGCTTCTTGTGTTAGTTTGGTCTTTTTCATATGACTTTGCATGCACTTGGTTTCTGGACTTTTAGACTGTCGCTCTGGGCTTCCTGCCTTGATCGTTTCCTAGTTCAGTCCGTCTAATCTTTTCGAATACTGCCTGGTCAAAAGCCTGGATAACACTTGCCTCCTAAAGTACATCTTGCTTCAAACATAATGTGCTTTGGATTAAGATGGGCCAGGATTGTCCCTAAGGAATCTACTTTATGTTGTGAATGGTCATTATCCTTCACGCGAATTGTTTTCGTAAAGAGTTACATCTATAGCCATTCATGGCTGTGCTTAAACAACATCTGATACTCTAAATCCAGAGTATGTTCTCATGATTTGTCACTCCAAACTCCATAATTTTTAAATCATTCCTCTCGTGTATTTTCCAGGTTTGAATCAGATTTCCCTTGACTCTAGTCGTCGGGGTTAAATACATACATGCATATGTATGCACGTACACGTTCTTGAGTAGTCCTATTGTGATACTCACGGACATGCATGTATACAAGGATGGTTATCTTAATTTTTCCTTTTTTTTTAAATATGGATAGATACCGATCAAGACATTTGGATCGGTACTAATCTAAGACTTTAAGAAAAGTCTTTTCTTTACTTGCCTAAAAACACGAGCCTAGGTTTATACGCCTGACTTCCTCTTATCTCTCTCTTTCCTTTACTCTTGCATCATCCTAAGCTCTTGCCACTGACGTTAAAATCCTCTACACCAAATAACCTCTCACCTTCGTTCAAATCTAGGAACATCACCGTAACCTCATCCTATCTGAAATCGACCTCTGAATTGTCGCCATCCTCTTATCTTAGCACAAAGCCTCTTTCCATGCTTTGACTGAACTCTTGCCACCGATCTAGGAATTGGAACTTATTCCCATCCTAGATCTGCACCTCAAAACCGTTAGCCCTAGGTAGGTGGCAGCCTGGAATCACGTATCATTGGAGTTGGACTTGGATGTTGATTGTTTTCACGTTAGCAGCAAAGTTAGGGCTAAGAGATGGTGTTTAGAAAAGGGGAGAAAATTCATCGAGCCTCGAATCGGTGCTGATCCGAGACTTAGTGAGTTTTGGAATTTGAAATTTCTCTTGAGTTATAAGCTCGTGTTCCCACTCACCAAGTGCTATGTCCTGGGTTCTAATGTATTTTCAAATATCAACCCTGGACATGAAGTTCATAGGGATGATCGGTGATGATGGTCACTTTGTGCGATATCCAAAATTTAAAATGAATCTTGTATGGTATCAAAATTTAGCATTGCATGATACTACACAACATTACACTAGTTTCACTTTAGCATGGGAGGTGCAACTTATAATTATTCTGATGCTTATTGTCTATTGAGTATTCACAGAAATGTAGCATAGATGTTCCAAGCGTCTTGCCACTTAAGCTGCAAGTCCATCTACTTCCAAATTTGTCGAATTTGATACCAAGTCAAACTCGAATATAGTTCTGCTCATACAACAAAATCCAGCACAACCTAGGCCTCCAGTTGAAAATTCACAAGTAGATCTACCTTATCTAAAGGTTCTTCAAATGCCCGCATAGGGCCTTGAAGTAAAAATTGAAGCTGCTCTCGACACTCTCAAGGACATTGTTATTCTAGAAGATTTGAGTGATTCTATTGCTTCAAAGATAGAAGAGGGGTTGCTTTGTAGAATCCGCGACAAGCAAGAGATTCCATTCGAGGATATACTAGTCCCTTCTCGCCACCAGAGTGCTCATAATCCCAAAAAGGGTTCTACCGTATGCAATAGGTATATGTTTTTGGAGGGATCTATTCGACCATTCAACTAATTCATTCATTGATGCCTGAACTTCATAAGGTTAGCTCTGATGTAACTACATCCGAAGAGCAATGCCTTCCTACATGGCACATATATTATCTTTGATCAATAGTTGCATCGAGTGCCTAGTGATGAGGAAATTCGAAATATATATAGCTTCAAGAGTCAAAAAGGAAGCCCTTCTTAGACTTCTCTGGAGCTAGCAAAAAGCTGTAGAGTTTTCATTGGCACATGGAACAAAGTCATCTATTTTAAGAGCAAATGGTTTTATATCCGCTATCCACCCAGGTTTACACATATGGAACAAATTTGTTTGTTGTTGATTCGCCTTGTAAATTTTCAAGCTTAATTCATATTCTTTATGTCATTTAGATGTTCCGGCGAGACCCATAAGCATGGCTCTTGTAGGTGCCGTTTGAGCCCTTATGGAACTTCAGGAGGGGGATAGAGATGTTGGAGTCCTTCTCTCACATGAGTATCTCCTAGCTCATAACTTTCTAGAAGGCACTATAGCACTGGTGTAGTCCAAGTAGCTTCTTACGATGATGATTATAATAACTCGCCTATAGGTGGTGATGCAAACCATGAAGTGCCCTCGGTCCCAAGTCTAGAGGTGAAGTTGAAAGAGAGCAAGAACGTGTCGAAGAAGGCAAAATCATTGGAGAAGGTGGCGAAGCAAGCCACGAAGATGTTGATGTAGGCTATGAGCCTTCGATTGGGAAGTCCAAGGATGACCCATGGTACATTCTGAAGACGAGGCTTGTTGTGAAGATGACCAAAGTGCAGAATCTACATAGCCTCCATTGGCCACAACTATGGAGAAAACTCCTTCACTTCCTTCAACAGATACATTTGCTAACTTAGGGCCAATTCCTACCAAGTTTGGCTCCTTCGGTATTGGGAACATGGTCTCAGAGGGTCTTGATTCTCCTCTTCACTTTGATGGTAGCATCATTGCCACAAGCGTGGGAGAAATTACATCCATGAGCAAAGCTCTGGAAGATGGTCCACCGGGGGGACACTAGGACATTCACACACTCATGCAATTCATGGCACTACGCTGCACTTGACTTGTGTCCTTCCTTATTGAATCTAACTTATTTCCTTACCTGTAGGGTCATGATTCTCCCCTTCTCTTATATGATAACATTATTCCTACCAGTGTGGGAAAGATCACTTCCATGAGTAAAGCTCTAGAATAGGGTCTATCACTCACGCGCACATGCACTTGACTTATGTCCTTACTCATTGAATCAATTTTGTTTCCGTATCTTTTATTGGATCCATGGAGAGGAAGAAGTGTATATTTCAATATCTAGAGGAAAACATATCCTGACCACATACTCATCATCCTAGGACGTACCATCAAGGCGATGAAGAGATTCTAAATCTAGCCATTGGTCTGCCAGTAATAACCCTAGTATTGGTGATTACCTGTAATATTAAATTATAACGATAGTTATAATTTAATAGTGGAAATAAAATAAAATAGAGAAGATAAATTTTGTTAAAGTTGCTTATATTAAATAAACAATGTGTTTGAGAATAAATATTGGGTTTAAATTTGATTGTTCGGAGATTTAGTTAAATAAGTTTAAAATATTGGTATTTGTTAATTTTGAGCTAATAAACTAAATAAGTGATGTATTTCAACATTAAATTGTTGAAATGAATATAATTTGATGAAAATAATGTTTTAAAAAATTTATTTTGATAACTTGGATAGAAAATGATCAACTATTGATTTTTATTTGAGTAAAGCAATAATATTGTAAATTATTGCTTTATATTAACCTTTTAATGAAATTAAAAGGAGAAATTTGAAGTAATTATGTAATAAATTAATACAAAAGATGAAATGTTGTTTAAAAATAATATTTTGTTGATTAAATAATGTTAGAATAATTTATTGTAATTTATTTGATAAGAAAATAATTTTTGCATAAATTGTAGTATTAAAATTGGTGTTTTTATAATAAAACAATGCAAATTGTGTAATATTGAAAATAAGGTTTTATTGGTGAAAAAACTTTTTGCAGTTGAAACAAATTTTATTTTGTAAAAACAACAATTTTATTTACATACAATTTGTTGTACATATTTTATTTGGCCTTAAAATGAGAAAACTTGTGTATATATTGATTTAAATAGGGAAAATAGTGTACATTTCAGGGTATTTCTCTAAGTATTATTGTCTTAGGCCAACTTGGTAAGGTTTTAAATCTATTAAACCTTTCAAGAACTATCTGGTAAAAAAAAAGAGCTGTACGTATATTTTATCTCGTGTTCTTCTCAAATAGAAACTTTACAGTAAATAGAAAATTGGAAGAAAAAGAACATGGCCTTCCTCTTGTAAAAATCCAAACTTTGCTCAAATTGCTGCAAATAAAATAATAAAATCACCAAAAGAAGATTAACAAGGTAGTCCAAACCAAAAGATTTATTTCATCAAAAATAATGAATTTGAAATACGATTGTCTGTAACTTTTTGTTTTTGTTCTGTATGCTTCTTTTCTATCTTTTATAGGGTCTTGAAGCCTCTCTTCTTCAACAAAGCTCTCCTCTTGCCATTGAATTCTTTCCAAATTGCTAAGGTGAGTATAATACTCACAACTGCTAGCAAGAAATGAGTTTGCTGAGAAAAATCATTTGAAAACTGCTCACTGTATATGCATTTTCTCTGTTACTTGTTTATGTGAATTTCTCGTTTCTGGTTTCCATGTTGAATGGCTCCGTCTTCTTCTTTTTGCCATGAATTACTATTGAATCTTTTCTATATTATAGTTTAGTTGTTGATTTTTGTCCATGTCAAATTTCAGTGCAAAATTCATCCATTTGATATGTCAAATTGTTATCAGAAAATCAGTACGAACAAGAAAACAACAACCTGTTTCTTCCTGTAGCATAGCACTCTCCCTGGTCGACAGGCCTATTGACCAGGCCTTCATATGATCGATAAGGAGGTCGACCTCCTTGAGCCAGAGTGTCGACCCACCTTTTCCCCTGGAACCTGTGCATTCCTGCCTAGTTTCATATGTGTTTCTATAGCTTTTTGCCTTCATTTACTAAGTATTTGACACCATTTCTTTGTAATTTGGAGATGTTTTTGAATATGATTGAGGGCTATGATGTCTATCAATGGACTAGCAAAGATTTAATAGAATTTGAAATTCAAATTTGATTTAAAGTTGGATTTAATTTGAATATTGATTTTGGAGTATTTCCTATGTTTTTCTTCGGTTCAGAACACTGTTTCTTCCAAACAAATTTTAGGATAAATTAAAAAAAAATTAACTTTTGAAATTATTATTAAACAATTTTTTAAAATTATTTTAAAATTATTTTTAATTTATTAAATATGTTTATTTCCTATAATAAGGAGAATTTTCATTAAATTGCTTTCAAATTGATTCAGAAAATTGTTTTGAAATCCCGTTTTCTCAAGTAAATTATTTTATAAATAATATGCATTATTTTACACTCTTAGGACATATGAGGAAGAGAATTAAATGCTTCAGTAAAACATGTGGTATGGGACACGTGAGTTTGCTTTTCGGTTAATGCTGGACTTGTACGATCGAAGCAATTCTGGGCTATTGATTTGATATTATTTCTGTGATTTTCCATTTTATGGTGTGTTTGAGATTTATAATTCCTATATTAGGAATTATCTGTGATGGCCAATATATGGTGAGATTTGTCGTTTGAGATCTCCTAGAGTTGG
Organism: Allium cepa; assembly: GCA_030765085.1. NCBI lineage: Eukaryota > Viridiplantae > Streptophyta > Magnoliopsida > Asparagales > Amaryllidaceae > Allium > Allium cepa. Next base: position 346,270,489 of record CM060937.1, read on the forward strand.
AGATATATTCTATGAGAACCCGATATATTGCTTTACTTGCCGATGAGATGAGGTGAGTCGTGAGTTTTCTGAGTTTTGAGATTTTAAACGATTTTTTTTCTAATGTAGCATTGACTAGCGGTTAAGAAACCATTAAGTGAGAACGTGTGGTATGTGGCACACTTTTACCACTCTTCGGGTTTCTCTCTAGGGGTTTGTGACACATTCTAGGTTTACCAATACCATAGACCTTCGGGTCATCTGGGATTTACGACTTCGGTCATCAAGGATTTACGACTTCGGTAGTCTGAGTTTTACGACTTCGGTCATCTTGGATCTACTACTTCGGTCGTTTGGGATGGGTACCTAAAATATATGTGTATATATATATATAGTACCGGTTTGAGTTTGGAACGTGTAACATTGCTTCGGCATGCAATCGGGGATCTGGCTACTTCGGAGTTTTCTGAGTTTTGAGTTTATTTCGATCTCACCCTTTTGAGATGATGATTTTATTTGTAGCCTTGCATTAGATAAAAGGCTTATATACATACATACATACATACATACATACATACATACATATATATATATATATATATATATATATATGGTTATTTCGATCTAGAGATTTTGAACTCTTATTAGAGTTCCATGTGATATGTGTTTTGGCGATTTGATGTTTTCTCCTATGGCTTTTGTGTTGCTTATTTGCACTTATGTTGAATAATCTTGAGTATGAATCACTTGTGATATGTTGAACCTTTTCATGAGTTAACTTTGAGCCATATACAATTTCCACCCCTGGAATTGAGAATTTAACTCTATCTATATCATTGCTTTCTATTTAAGGGAATGTTTCCTTTATGCACTCATATCCCTTTATCAGTTGCTAATCATTATGTTCTAGTTAGCCCGATCCTTGTATTTATTATTCGGGTCACACCGAGTTGCATGATAGGATATATTGGACTTTTGCTAGCTATAACTTTTGGATTTCTCCATCGACCTTGGATAGGAGGCATAGCTTTTCTAGTAGTATTTTGTAGTGGACTTTGATATGTATATTATTTTGTGGGGATTATGTATATTTTGTTGTTGTAATACCACTTATGACATGTTATATTACATTTGATATATGTGTATATGTATATCGTCTTTGTTGCTGCTCTGTGATTTGTGATTGATATTGTTATTATGTTTTATTTTTGAATCAATCATGTAGCCACCATAGTAGTGTATTAGATATGAATTAAGTATGTAGAACACTTAAGACAAAATGATAAAAAAAATGAGTACCAAATTGACATATTTAGCTCTTATCCAATGCAAGACTATGATGGTTGCCTTTAAATAGCCCAATTCTCCACATTAGAAGACAGAATTACACAGTAATTCACTTTGTTAATGTGGGCCTTGGGGTGGGGAATAGCTTGGTATCAGAGCAGGTTCACAACGAAATGTATTAAACACAGAACATTACACACAATTACCATACATCAAGTATACTACAAGTGTAAACATCATCCTTAAATTGTAGTGAACCTATCCTTGTCTTTAACCTTTTTGAGTCCTTTGGGGGTAGATAAGAAGAATATGTCTAGAAATGTAAATTTAGATTCCATAGTATTCCTTATTTAATTTGAAATGCTAATATCTACCCCTGTGAATAAATCCTATCTTATCTTAACTTTCAACTAATGGCTGGAAGAGGAAGAGGTCGCACTTCGAAGGCGGGATCATCTGGTGGTTCTCGTCCCGAAGGAGTCTATATGTCGACCGATCAGATTATTGAGCTTCTTAGGAGCACTCAGCCTCCCGCTCCCACTCATCCCTCTCCTTCGTGCAAATTCGCACTTGCATGTATGTACAACGACTTCACCTATCTTGGGGGCAAGCCATTTAGAGGCTCTGAGACGATTTTAGTGGTTCAGGCTTGGCTTCGGACATGCAAGCACATCTTTACACACATGGAGATATCCGATCATCACTAAGTTCTTGTAGCATCGAGCATGCTGCAAGAACGTGCTCTAGACTAATACAAGCTACTTATTGCTGAGATAGATGAGTCTACCCTTGCATGGAAGCTTTATAGGGACCGTTTTGTGCTTAAGTTCGTGCTAGAATCTAAGAAGGCTTTCCTTGCTCGTCACTTCCTAGAGTTGAAGCAAGGCAAATTATCCATTTCAGACTATGCATCCTCCTTTGAGTCCTTCTCCAAGTATGGGATCGAGTTCATTAGCTCTCCATATAAGAAGAACATAAAGTTTGTTTTGGGATTAAAGAAATGTTTGAAGAAGCCGCTCATGCTTCAGCTTAAGCTCTCATTTGAAGAGCTTGTGGATTCGGCGCTTCACCTTGAAACCACCAAAAAAGAAAGAGATAGTAGTAATGAGGCCGAGGTTCGAAAGAACCCAAATAAGAAGAATTTCCATTTCAGAGAACCCAATCCTTTCCTCCAAAGAAGAAGGAAAAGCAAGGCAACTCTTGTTCTCATCCTCATGTAGCACCCTCTTCAGCTAGGGATTTGGCATGCTTTAATTGTGGTTCTAGAGATCATCTAGCTAGATAATTCCCTCGGCCGTGCAAGTGTGCTTATTGCAAGAAGGAAGGACATATGGTTTCTTCGTGTCCTAATTAAAGAAAAGGTTCTAGTCGGGGAATTCGAATGCGACGAAGGCTTCTAGTAGTGCATCTCAGCCTCGAGGTATATCTCCTACCATTTTGGAAGGTTCTTTTCTTTTTCATGACCGTTCTATTCGAGTCCTCTTCGACACGGGTGCTTGGCATTTATCAGTATCGAAGAATTTTTTAATGCCGTTAGTGTAGGATCTAGATTAACCCTAAAGGGGGGGGGGTGAATAGGGTTATAGCAAATTTTCTCGAATTAAACACAGAAATAAACTGCAGAAATAAATATGCTGAAAAGTAAATCACACACAAAATTTACCCAGCTTCTGCAACCCCTGCCTACTGCTGCATTCCCAGATTTCTATTAGAATTAAACAGTATCCCACTTACAAACACTCTACTAGACTCGCAAACCTTTGCTCCCACTCACAAACACTCTACTAGACTCGCACACCCTGCTCCGCGTATAGAGTTTTGCTTACTTGCAAACTCTGCTCCCGCCTATAGAGTTTTGCAAACTCGCACACCTTGCTCACTGAACTAATTCTAACTAGACAATCTGACACTACCTAAACCCTTTAGGTGGTGATTTACAAATTCTTTGACTCGAAAAGAAAAAACAACTTCAAAAATACAAGCAGGAGTAAAAATTAAAATATAAACTTGAATGCATAATTTTTTGCTCAAATAAAAAAAACCCTTTTTATAAAACCCTAAATAAAATCCCCTTTAAAAATAAATAAGCCGGCCCTGTTCTCTTTCCTTCTTATTTTAGCCCGGTCCTCTTCTTATTCTCGTGAGAAGAAAAATATGGTGTCTTTAACTTCGTTCTTTCTCAGATCTGTAATTAGGGCTTTGAAATAATATTCGAAGCCGCGCCTTGTTGATCGATTAATGGATATCTCCGTGTGCTTCGTTCTCGGTTGTTCGCTCTTGGCCGCTTCTATTTGATCGAGTCCACTATTTGCTTCAGTATGTAATTTTGCCTTTTATGCTTTTCTGATTTTTGCTCATTTGAACTCGATTGATGATTCGATTTGAATGATTATGCTCTGTTTTGCTCGAACTCGAATGCCTTTAGCCGATGATGATTATGGGTTTATATACGCGTTCGATTCCCTTGAATTGCGTTCGTCTGATTGTTTCAAAAATTTGCTTTGGCCGTTCGATATTGTTTTGATGCTTGAGAATTCACTAACTTCTTCAATGGATACTTGCTTGGTTGACACGGTTTGAATTATTCAGCTTCGAATTTGTTTCGTGGCCACCACGGCTTGTTTAATTTCTGACTTGGTTTCATTTTACTCCGGCCTTGACTTTGTTTGATAATATCTGACCATTGCTCTGATTTTTGCCTTTCCTTTCTTGTTGACTTTGGCATGACCACGGTTTTGATTTTGTGACCTCTGTATACTACGGCTCTGACCATCTATGTGTTTATCCCTGAGCACTTTTGTGCATTTCTTTAATCTTTTGTTCATGCTGCAACTATGTTATTCACTGTACTTATTATAGTCACTGTGCACTTTGTAGCCTTGGTTACTGGTCAAGTTCATTTGTATTTGAACTACTCTCTGGAGTGGTTGTACACTTGTAGTTGAGTCTGTTTAATTCACTATATTGCCACTATTGCAAGTTTTCCTTGATATTGAGTCACTGTCTTCACTGTAATATGTATTCAAGTGTTCACTGCTTTGTAGTCTCTGTTTGATCTGATTTTGCTTTGACTTTGGTCGCTGCCGTGCATGGCTTGAAGTCTGGTGCTTTGTGTCTTGATGCTCGGCCTATTGTGCATTTGTGTCATAATTTGTATTCTCTGATTCATTGTTGAATATGTTGGCTGCTGTGTTGATCTTGCTTGCATTGTCACTTGGTCGACACTTGTAGTTGTACTTGCTTTGATGCTGGTTTGAGGCTGTGTCATGTTTGAACATAGCATTCATGTGTACTTTTGATTTGCACCTGAGTTGAATCCAGTTTTAAAACTTGTGTTTGACCTTGTGCTGAGATTTGTGACTTTTATGTTATTGCACGTGAGTTGAACCCGGCTTTTCATTTGGGTTTGACCTGTGCTCACCTGTCCCTGTAGCATTATCAAGTGTATATCGATGTGCATGGACTTGTGGCATATACAGTGATACACTGTGTATGTCACAATTTGTTCGTGTATGATGAATTCAAATTTAAATGATGACGAACAACCCAAATAACTGAGGCAAATATTATTTTCAAAATTCACGTTTTATTTTATACTGTAAAAATATTTCCTTTTTCAATTTTACTGCGTCAAAATTTATTTTTGCAGATTGCTCAGATGCTGGATTCAAAAACTGGAATGAAGTTGAAGATAAATACGAGTGTGAGTGATATGTAGTGAGGTCAACTGTAAATGTAAAATTGTGATGTAATTGAATTTGTATCAAAGTTGTATAGTGAATAGTGAGAGCTTGAATTTGTACTATTCAAAACTGTAATAAATATTTGTTTGAATAAAATATTTGTTTGAATTCAAAATCTGTATATATGTTTATTATCATCAAACAAAAATCATATAAGCCCAAAGCGCATATTCAACAATCTCCCCCTTTTGATGATAACAAACATATATTTAAGATTTTGACCACGTTCAATGTATTTGATCAATGATATACTCTAATTGCTCCCCCTATTTAAATGCTCCCTCTCTACATGATGCTCCCCCTACATATATGCATACAAATAGAAATATATAAATGAGCCTAGATGTAAATGGAAAATTATTTGACCTTTGCTTGATATTTCTTGACAAAATCTTAACTTTTCTCTCCCCCTTTTGTTATCAGCAAAAGAATGATAGTGTTAGAGAAAAATAGAGATAAAGTGATCAATATTAATCCAACATTAAACTCAAATTGAATATAAATATTAAACTTCAATAAGAATAAAACAAAAATCATAACTACCCTTGTTAGGCGCATATTCCACTTTTAGAATTATGGAAATGATGTTCTAATATAAAATCATACAATTGTATCAACTTGTGGTACATTTATATCAGGAATTTGAATATCTACTAATCATGCATAACCGTTAGGACTTTTAAATGAGATTAGTAGTATTCTAATTTAATTTTTTTTTTTTAAAATGAAATCAAGTATCTTCTAACCACGCATGACCGTGAGGACTTTTAAATGGGATTAGAATCAACTTGTCTATTTAATCAATTAATTTTGATATGCGTTCCATACATGCATAACCGTAAGGACTTTTAAATGAGCATGGAAGCACATAATCAAAAATCCAAGTAATTCACCATGCATAACCGTGAGGACTTTTAAATGAGAGTGAATACTTTGGATATTTATTAATTTTTACAAAAAATATGAAATGAAAAACAAATGATCCCTGATTATAGTACCACATATCGACAAACTATATTTAAGATTGATAAACCATGGTCGATAGAAATATGATAGATAAAGAAATGTCATGGAATCTTTACCCAACAAAAAGTTTTATAACTCTTGTTTTGAATTCCTAAAGAAAATTTTCAAATATACTCTCTTGAGTAATGTATGTTAAATATCAACACTTATCATCTTTTCAATCACTATTTATCTTTTTCGATAATTAGTAGGGAGTCGGATTAGTTAATATAGTTATTTAAAATCAATTTCAAAAATAGTTATAAAATCAATTTTTCTTAAATAACTAATCTGATACAAGGCCAATAGTGATTGTTTTCCATAAGGGGTTTTATAAGAAAATTTTCTGCTAAAATAAAAATTATTTCAAGTGAAAAAAATGCAGATATTTTCTTTGAAAAACGATGCAGCAAATGAATGTTTCAAAAGTTAATCATGTTCCACTAGTAATTTTTCTATCAACTATATTACCAGTGTAATCTGTATCTGAATTTAAATTTCACTCAATATTCACTCGTTGAATGTCAAAGACCAGATTGTGAAATTTCAACAAATTATCCCACAATTATTTTCAACAATTTTTAAATAAATTTCTCTTGGATTTGAATTGTAACCATGTTAACAATCAAACACATATCATAGTGTCAATCTTAGAAGCCGTAGAATAATCAACTATATTCATGAGCAATCATTGTCATTCCAAACAGTTTCTTGAAGTTTCAACAATTTCTTAAAATCCTTTTTATAATTTTTAAAAGAAAATAGAATTCATTAGGATTTTAAGATGAAGCCATGTAAATAAAAGAAACTGTGAATATAGAATTAGCTAAATGGATTATCAACAATCAATGAATTTCCTAATACCAAAACACCATCATTTTTCCAATTTAATCTGTATGAGGTATTTCAAGAATTGTAGTGTTTTTGGCATAAAAACATGATTGGCTAACAATTTTGAAAAAAAATCAAAATCAAAATCATCATTATTTCATCATCACATTATTGGCTGATTTAATTCAGAATATGGTGCAGATTATCACAATTTATATATCGTTCAAATAAATATACCTTCACCTGTTTTACCTTTACGATAATTTTTTCGTGATTGCCCACTGTGATTCTGTCACCTTTGTAATAGGCTAAGGAACTTTCCTTTATTGCCCGTTGTGTTTCTGGAACAGCCAAAATCCAGATTTATGTGACCTATTTGTTTTTATAGGTCCATGATTGTTAGTGGCAGAATATTTTGAAAAATAATTTTGTGGAGACTCAAAACTATTTATAATTGCTCCCTTCGGCACCAAATTTGTTTAACTTTGAGAGTTTTTATATTTATGCCTTTTGGAACCCAAATTGATATAGTTTTCACGTGTTTGGATCTATACCAACAATTATTTTGATTGTGTCCAAATTTTCTACAAATTGTGCACACTGAATTTTCTTGATTAATCTTGCTTTCAACATTTTCAGATTTATTATATCCAAGTCCTTATCTAACCATATTAACAGTTTGCTTTCCTAATAGCATATTCAATGGATTTTCACTTTTTGAGAATTTATCTAAAGTCATTGACAATTGTTGGACTTGTGTTTTGAGAGATTCATTTTCATTTATCAATTGTGTACACTTTTTAATAGAATCCTCTCTCCTAGTATTTTCATTCTCTTTTAAAATTAGAATTTCATTTTCAAGTGATTTTATATTGATTTCTGATTTTTCAATTTCCTTTTCGAATGTTGGACACTTATCACACTTAGTGATCTTACTTTGATACGTTTTAACTAATTTTTCGAGTTGTTCATTTAATTCTATCAAAGTATCTTTTTGTGATTCAAGTTTGGTATACTTCTCACTAAGTCGTTCAAAACAGCCATTCACTTCGTGGAAATAAATAAGTAATTCAGAGTGAGTGAGTTTTGATACCTCGCTTGGCTTCATATTGTGCTCTTTGTTTTTTAATTTTTGATTTAGAGCTGGATTTCTGTATTTGCGGTTCCTCCTTTTGAATTTCTTCATTAGTAATGCCAGCTCGGCTGCTCCATCATCATCATCCTCATCACAACTACTATTTACCAATCTAGTTAAGCACATTTCTTTAGCTGAGTCGGTTGTGGAGGACATCTCATTACTGTTGACTTTTGCACCATATATTGCATCGAGAGTATTCCAGATTTTCTGTGCATTTTCACAATGAGAGACGAAATAAAAATTATCACGATTAATATGAGAATATAATATAAGCATAGTAAGAGCATTAATCGAGATAATTTCCTTATTTTTTATATCACACCCATTTTCAATAATATCCTAACATTTAATATTAACAGATTTTAAATAAAATTCCATTTTCAATTTCCAGTTCAAAAAATCTGTTCCATCGAAAATAGAAGGAATAATATTGGAACGACCCTCAACAAAAGTATTATTTGGTGGATTCATGATTCTAGAGTTAAAGAAAAAATACCGGGCTCTGATACCACTTGTAGGATCTAGATTAACCCTAGAGGGGGGTGAATAGGGTTATAGCAAATTTTCTCGAATTAAACACAGAAATAAATATGCTTAAAAGTAAATCACACACAAAATTTACCCAGCTTCGGCAACCCCTGCCTACTGCTGCATTCCCAGATTTCTATTAGAATTAAACAGTATTCCGCTTACAAACGCTCTACTAGACTCGCAAACCTTTGCTCCCGCTCACAAACACTCTACTAGACTCGCACACCCTGCTCCGCCTATAGAGTTTCACTTACTCGCAAACTCTGCTCCCGCCTATAGAGTTTTGCAAACTCCCACACCCTCCTCACTGAACTAATTCTAACTAGACAATCTGACACTACCTAAACCCTAGGTGGTGATTTACAAATTCTTTGACTCGAAAAGAAAAAACAACGTCAAAAATACAAGGAGGAGAAAAAATTAAAATATAAACTTGAATGCATAATTTTTTGCTCAAATAAAAAAAAAACCCTTTTTATAAAACCCTAAATAAAATCCCCTTTAAAAATAAATAAGCCGGCCCTATTCTCTTTCTTTCTTATTTTAGCCCGGTCCTCTTCTTATTTTCGTGAGAAAAAAAATACGGTGTCTTTAACTTCGTTCTTTCTCAGATCTGTAATTAGGGCTTTGAAATAATATTCGAAGCCACGCCTTGTTGATCGATTAATGGATATCTCCGTGTGCTTCGTTCTCGGTTGTTCGTTCTTGGCCGCTTCTATTTGATCGAGTCCACTGTTTGCTTCGGTATGTAATTTTGCCTTTTGTGCTTTTCTGATTTTTGCTCGTTTGAACTCGATTGATGATTCGAGTTGAATGATTATGCTCTGTTTTGCTCGAACTAGAATGCCTTTATCCGATGATGATTGTGGGTTTATATATGCGTTCGATTTCCTTGAATTGCGTTCGTCTGATTGTTTCAAAAATTTGCTTTGGTCGTTCGATATTGTTTTGATGCTTGAGAATTCACTGACTTCTTCAATGGATACTTGCTTGGTTGACACGGTTTGAATTATTCGGCTTCGAATTTGTTTCATGGCCACCACGGCTTGTTTAATTTCTGACTTGATTTCATTTTACTCCGGCCTTGACTTTGTTTGATAATATCTGACCATTGCTCTGATTTTTGCCTTGCCTTTCTTGTTGACTTCGGCATGACCACGGTTTTGATTTTGTGACCTCTGTATACTACGGCTCTGACCATCTATGTGTTTATCCCTGAGCACCTTTGTGCATTTCTTTGATCTTTTGTTCGTGCTGCAACTATGTTATTCACTGTACTTATTATAGCCACTGTGCACTTTGTAGCCTTGGTTACTGGTCGAGTTCATTTGTATTTGAACTACTCTCTGGAGTGGTTGTACGCTTGTAGTTGAGTCTGTTTAATTCACTGTACTGCCACTATTGCGAGTTTTCCTTGATATTGAGTCACTGTCTTCACTGTAATATGTATTCAAGTGTTCACTGCTTTGTAGTGTCTGTTTGATCTGACTTTGCTTTGACTTTGGTCTCTGTTGTGCATGGCTTGAAGTCTGGTGCTTTGTGTCTTGATGCTCGGCCTATTGTGCATTTGTGTTGTAATTTGTATTCTCTGATTCATTGTTGAATATGTTGGCCACTGTGTTGATCTTGCTTGCATTGCCACTTGGTCGACACTTGTAGTTGTACTTGCTTTGATGCTGGTTTGAGGCTGTGTCATGTTTGAACATAGCATTCATGTGTACTTTTGATTTGCACCCGAGTTGAATCTAGTTTTAAAACTCGGGTTTGACCTTGTGCTAAGAGTAGTGACTTTTATGTTATTGCACGTGAGTTGAACCCGGCTTTTCATTTGGGTTTGACCTGTGCTCACCTGTCCCTGTAGCATTATCAAGTGTATATCGATGTGCACGGCCTTGTGGCATATACAGTGATACACTGTGTATGTCACAAGTTGTTCGTGTATGATGAATTCAAATTTAAATGATGACGAACAACCCAAATAACTGAGGCAAATATTATTTTCAAAATTCACGTTTTATTTTATACTACAAAAATATTTCCTTTTTCAATTTTACTGCGTCAAAATTTATTTTTGCAGATTGCTCAGATGCTGGATTCAAAAACTGGAATGAAGTTGAAGATAAATACGAGTGTGAGTGATATGTAGTGAGGTCAACTGTAAATGTAAAATTATGATGTAATTGAATTTGTATCAAAGTTGTATAGTGAATAGTGAGAGCTTGAATTTGTACTATTCAAAATTGTAATAAATATTTGTTTGAATAAAATATTCATTTGAATTCAAAATCTGTATATATGTTTATTATCATCAAACGAAAATCATATGATCACAAAGCGCATATTCAACAGTTAGATGTTTCGGTCTTGTTGCTTACTTAAGGATTGCGAATCCCTTTGTGGGGATCCATTATACTTAGCATGAGAATTTTGTGGTTGTTCCTTGTAGCTTATCATTTTGTGCAAATTAGCACGTTATTTTCTATTTAGAGTTTGGAATGATTTGAGTTGGAGTGGCTTGTATATTATCAAGCCACATTCTGTGATTCAAAGGTTCATATATCTAGGTATCCAACTTTGGCTGATTTGTTGTTTCGTGCTCTTGGGAATGTTAATGATGATTTTGAAATCTTTATATCCAATCTTGAGTTTCGAGATGTTAATGATATATCTCGAATTCCTGTCATTATGATTTTGTTGTTTATGTGAGTCCATTTCGGGTATGGCACCCAATCGAGTATTGTGTTGACCTCATTCCCAGTTCTTAGCCTTTTGGTCATCCTTCCACGAGGATGTCCACTAAGGAAATGAGGTGATTCATTGAATTTATTCGACATTTCCATTCTTACCACTTTTGAGATATCCTCCTAGGATATTAAATTATTGATATACTTTGTGGTATTACTTCTTTTGAAGTAATGATATATTGTTAATATTCGTCATCCAATTTGAGAAGATGTCTTGCCCTTACCCTTACATCTCATCTGTTCCTTTTTAATCTATTGAGTGTTGTTAGGGTCATACTTTAGTTTGACCCTACATTGATCTCCTTGAGTTACGAGTCGTGGAGAATAGCATTCCTCTTACCGCAATCCTCACTTGTAAGGGTCTTGTAAGTGGTTTGTTATATCGTTTGAAATAACGAACACTCTAGTATATCCCATCAATCGTGTGAATCGAGTATTATGAGAATATCTCGATGCGTTCTTCTTGTACTTTAGATTTTGAGTATAAGCAATAAAAATTGAGTTTTCAAAATTTTCAAAAGTTGAGAAATGTTTTTAAGAGAAATTGGATTTTTGTTTATAAGTTAGATAAAGAATGTTTTGAGTATTAAATACGAGGGAATTCTTTTAAAGAAAATGATTTGTGTGTTGGGTTGTCGATCAAGTGCTTTAAGAATTCTAGTCGATGTGCCTGCTCAACGTTATCGATAGGAATTTCCTAACCGCTGAGATGAGACAATCAGATGATAAATTGAGTTTTAATAACATTATGTTTGGTAATAAATTAAATGGTTTGAGAATAAAATTTCTTTTGGATGAAATATGCAGCCATTGAACTACCGTGGGTTGGATGAGTGGTGAGGCAGTTTTGATCATTTGGTCAACCCTGCATCCAATCAATAGGTTTATTCATTATAAACCATTGGTGAGGCAATGCCATTAAGATAATTAAATTTTATGAGTTTGAATATAATTATGTTTATTTGTTGAAATGATGTACTTTAGATGAGATAATACTTTGTTTGAAAAGTAAAATGTTTATTGTACATTTTAGTATGAGATATTGTGGTGCGTATGAAGCTTGTTTTGAGGTTTTTGTGTGTTTGAAAATAAAGAATAGTAAGATTTTAAAATTTTATCTTAAGGGTTATTGAAATGAAATTATAAAGAAAAATTAATTTGAAATTTAATTTTTGTATTGAAATTATTTTTCATTTTATAAGTGATATAGTAAAGAGTTTTGCAAAATTTCCAAGTATTGAAAAGTGAGATTATGATTATAAAGATAATGAGTTTTGAAACTCTAAGAAGTTTTGATTGTAAATTTATTTTTGATTCATTGTGTTTATTTTTCCTTAGTGCAATGGTATGACGACTTGCGTTTTTGCGGTCATTTGAGTTTGGTGGCTTTCGAAGAAACCACCTCTCGTCGAGTTTTCATACCTCTCTTGTTGTCAAACTAGTGTTGGAGTAGCTCTTTTCATAGTGACATACAGAAATTCATATTGATGATCATCTTGTTGATTGGAAATTGAGATAAAGGTTGAGTTAAATCCGAACCCTATTTAAGAAGTTTTTGAGAAATCAATCTCGTTCAATTAGTTTTTTGATAGCATTCTGATTTGTGTTCTTATTTCCAAGGAGAGATGCCTTCGAAATCATGAGTTATTGCTCATACAAATTCTATAGTCCGCTAACCCTGACGAATATATTCGGGAAATAATTGAGTTTTGGTCTTCTTTCATCTTGAGTTGGAAGTAAGAAATCTTAATATCAAGCTTGTCTATCTTTCTTTTGATTGATGAAATAATTGAGTTGAATACATTTCTTCTCTTAGAATTGCGAGGACGTAATTTTTATAAGGGGTTGAGTCTGTAACAACCCTAGTATTGGTAATTACCTGTAGTACTAAATAATACCGATAGTTATAATTTGATAGTGGAAATAGAATACAATGGAGAAGATAAATTTTGTTAAAGTTTTTTATATTAAATAAACAATGTTTTTGAGATTAAATATTGGGTTTAAATTTTATTGTTTGGAGATTTAGTTAAATAAGTTGAAATATTAGAATTTGTTAACTTTAAGCTAATACATTAAATAAGTGATGTATTTCAACATTAAATTGTTGAAATAAATATAGATTAATGAAAATAAGGTTTTAAAATTTTTATTTTGATAATTTGGATAGAAATTGATCAATTATTGAATTTTATTTGAGTAAAGCAATAATATTGTAAGTTATTGCTTTATATTAACCTTTTATTGTATTTAAAGGATAAATTTGAAGTAATTACGTAATTTATTAATATAAAAGATGGAATATTGTTTAAAAATAATATTTTGATGATTATATAATGTTAGAATGATTTATTATAATTTATTCGACAAGAAAATAATTTTTGTACAATTTGTCGTATTAGAAATGGTGTTTTTATAATAAAATAGTGTAATATTGAAAACATAAGGTTTTATTGATGAAAATAACATTTTATAGTTGAAATAAATTTTATTTTGTAAAAACAACAATTTATTTACCTACAATTTGTTGTATATAGTTTATTAGGCCTTAAAATGAGAAAACAAGTATATATATATTGATTAAAGTAGTAAAATAGTGTACATTTCGTAATATTTCTCTAACTATTATTGTCTTGGGCCAATTAGGTAAGGTTTTAAATCCATTAACCCTTTCTAGAACTATCTACGGAAATAAAAATAAGTTGTACGTATCTTTTATCTCGTTTTCTTCTTAAATAGAAACTTTAAAGTAAGTAGAAAATTAAAAAAAAAACCATGGCTTTCCTCTTGTAAAATTCCAAACTTTGCTCAAATTGTTGCAAATAAAAGAAGAAAATCACCAAAACAAGATTATACAGGGTAATCCAAACCAATATTAGAATTATTTCATCAAAAATCATGAATTTGAAAAATGATTGTCTGCAACCTTTTGTTTTTGTTCGGCATGCTTCTTTTCTAGATTTTACAGGGTCTTGAAGCCTCTCTTCTTAATCAAATCTCTCCTCTTGCTATTGAATTCTGGCCAAATTGTTAAGGTGAGTATAATACTCGCAACCGTTAGTTGGAAATGAAGTTTGCTAAGAAAAATCGTTTGAAAACTGCTCACTGTATATGAATTTTCACCGTTACTTGTTTCTATGAATTTCTCGTTTTTGGTTGCCACTTTGAATGGCTGTATCTTATTGTTTTTGCCACTATTTGCCATCAGATCTTTTCCAGACTAAAATTTTGTTGTTGATCTTTGTCCATGTCAAATTTCAATGCAAAATTCATCCATTTAGTCTCTCAAATTGCTATCAGAAAATCAGTACAAATAAGAAAACAACACCCTGCTTCTTCCCGTATCTAGCACTCTCCTTGGTCGAAAGGCCTGTCGACCAGGCCTTCATACAGTTGACAGGGAGGTCAACCTCCTTGAGCCAGAGTGTCAACTCCCCTTGTCCCCTTGAACTTATGCATTCCTGCCTTATTTTATATGTGTTTGCCCAGCTTTTTGCCTTCATTTGCCAAGCATTTGACAACATTTCTTTGCAATTATGAGTTTTTTGAATACGATTGAGGGCTATGATGTCTATCAATGGGCCGGCCAAGATTTGACGGAATTTGAAATTCAAATTTGATTTAAATTTGGATTGAATTTGAATATCGGTTTAGGAGTATTTCCTATGTTTTTCTTCTATTTCGAACAATGTATCTTCCTAACAAATTTTGTGATAACTTTTAAATAAATTAGCTTTTGAAATTATTATTAAACAATATTTTAAAATTATTTTTAATTTATTAAAATATTTTTATTTCCTATAATAAGGATAATTTTCAACAAATTGCTTTCAAATTGATTTCGGAAAATTGTTTTTAAATCCTATTTTCTCAGGTAAATTATTTTATAAATAATATACATTATTTTGCACTCTTCGGACGTGTGAGGAAGAGAATTAAAAGATTTAGTAAAACACGTGGTATGGGACACGTGAGTGTACATTTTCGGTGAATTCCGGACTTGTACGATCGAAGCAATCTGGGCTATTATTCGAGATGATTTCTGGAATTTGCCATTTTATGGCGTGTTTGAGATTTATAATTCCTATTTTTCAAAATTATCTTAGATGGCCAATATTTTGTGAGATTTGTAGTTCAAGATACTTAAGACAAAGTGAAAAAAAAGAGTGCCAAATTGACATACTTAGCTCTTATCCAATGCAAGACTATGATGGTTAACCTTAACCAGCCCAATTCTCCGCATAAGCAGACAGAATTACCTAGTAATTCTCTTTGTTAATGTAGGTCTTGGGGTAGGGCGTCACACTAGCCCTGACCAGGGTAGTTCGGACGGAGGTGTTTATGAAAGAGATTATCAGTCATGGCACTTTGATTTTGGATATTGTTCCAGGTCAAGATCACCTCTTCCCAATGGCTTGGACGAACATTCTGACTGCCACAACGACTTTCAGTTAGGCAATGTTTTCCATGAACCACCTCCGTCTTCCTTCCTATGCAGCATTTGACACCATCCCATTCCAGTCGATCTTCTGACCCCTGACACCACATGAGCAGTTCTAAGACTTCTCACACAAGGCTAGCAAAAAGCAGATTGAAGCTCTGATCGTTACGTTGGAGGAACGACTTGCCGCCAATGCTCGAATGGCTGAACTAAGGGAACAGTTTACAGATGTATGCTTTGATGAACTTATGTTTATACCCAATTTAAAGTATATTACTTTGGGGGTAAAGTAAACGATGATGGCTTATGCATCAGATGCTTATGATCAATATAATCAATGTAAGTGTTAGCCGCAAAGATCTCTGCAGTCTCGAGAGCAAGGAAGCTCGAAATAAAAAATTTAAAACTTTTAGAGGCATAAGTTAAAAGGATCATTGCTAATCTTAATGCAGAAGTTAAAAACTCGAGAAACTCACAAGCTAAAGCAGAGAAAAAGGCTGAGGATGCTAACAAGGCATTAGAAAAGGAGTGAACCGAGCATCGTGATGAGATTGAGGCTGCACACCATTAGAATTTGATTAGTGCTTGAAAGAGATGCCTCAAACAAGAAGGTGATTGAATTGTCAAACAAGCTTGAGAATGAAACAAAAGAGAAGAATGAAGCTCTCCAGCAAGCTCAGGATTGCTGTGAAGAGCTGCTCGTCGCTCGTGATGAAAGAGACAAGGTAAATGCACATGCTCAAGATGTGGATGCACTCATCAAAAAGGAGGTTGAAGCTGCTGAAAGGTGAATGATGTAGAAGTTTGAATCAATGCTCATCAAGTAAAATGCCAAAGTAGTCAAGTTCTACAACTTAGAGTGGTTCGACCATGATTACCATAGATTTCTTGCCCTTGCTTGGGAACAAGTTACCGAGGAAGAAAAGGAAT
Source organism: Allium cepa (assembly GCA_030765085.1). Lineage (NCBI taxonomy): Eukaryota > Viridiplantae > Streptophyta > Magnoliopsida > Asparagales > Amaryllidaceae > Allium > Allium cepa. The sequence continues at coordinate 346,287,118 of CM060937.1, forward strand.
TATTGAAAGGTGGTGAGGTGGACTTGGCAAAGCTTGCAAAAGAAATCTTAATAGGAGATGATTCAAAGGTGCGAAAGAGGGACAGCTTATTCTCCATCAGAAGCTAGCCGATACAGTGCGGAAAGACTTAGGCAAAGCCCTTAGATCATCTCTCCAAGATGCCACTATTGGACACACTTTCAGACCCAAATTTAGTCATGATTCATCTTTGCCCCTATGTATAATCGAGATCAACCACAAATGCTAAAGTCCACCATCCTTTCTCCCATCTTGGAAAGGAATTCCAATGGCACATGGACTCTCACTGAATCCTGAACTGAAGGAGGTATGTCATTAACCTCACCTATATTTCAGTGAGTCCATATTTCGTCGATCGAAATCACTAATTTTTATTTTTATAACTCTCAAGTTTCAGGTCTACCCCGGGTCATTTTGCTTTTCGACAATGGTCTTCAATCGGGACAAAAAGTGTCTATAATGAAATTGGCAACCATGACCAAGATGGCGTCGAGTATCTAAAACAGTCAGACTCCTGGGCCTAGGTAACGAATGATAGACGCTCTACAGGATGACCGATGTGCTTCTGGGAGCTTAGGCAGAAGATAATGTTATTAGCAATGCGTCCTTTGAACCCTTGTGGGGTCCCACCCTAAGTACACTTAAGAAGGAACTTTTTCTACCCAAAGAGGTCATGATAGAGAAAAATATATACGTTTCCTCATCCTCTATCCATAGCTTTGCCTGGTCAGACTTTGTTCCCGTCAATCTTCTTCCGCCCGGGAGCACCTAGAGCGTGACCGTTAGATAATCGCAAAGCAGTTCATCTAAGGGTTCAAGAAGAGGCATGAAGAAACCAGATCAAGTTACACCTCCTTCTATGGAGGAGAAGAAAAATCCAAGAACCAGAAGCCAGTTAGGCACTCCGCGGCATTCTAGGGTTTCGGCCTCTACTTTTGCTCTACAGTTTAGTTGTAAATAAAACCTGTACTTCTCCTTCCAAGTTTAAATATGAATGTGAATAATATTGTTTTACCGGATCTTCATGCAAATTTGTCTAAGTATTTAAGAAACAAGCTTTCCATTATATGTACTCGTGATCCATCTCTTTTCATGATTACGGTTGTTATTCTAGTGAATGCAAAGAAATTTTTAAGTGCAAAGCTCTAGCATCGATTTGGGTAAACCATTTTGTACAATAGTTCAGGTACCTTTTCTACGATAATGACACCCGATCGCACCAAGCTTCAGGCACTGGTTTGAGGTAACTACTTAAGATCACATTTTGCACATCCTCATTTAGGACGCTTTACTTTCTATTACACCTAACTCTAGGCATTGATTAAAGTTTATAGGTATGATGCCATCTTACATCAGGCATAGATCTTTCATCTTGCCTACTTCGAGTATGGTGTTAGTGATTGGATGGTCATTTTCCTTCCAATCTGAATTATACTCCTGCCCCTACATCAATGGCAAGAGTTAGTTGATGGATGGTCACTTCACATCTTGTTTGGTTTATACGCTTTCCCCCACATCAGGGGAAAGAGTTAGTTAGTGGATGATCAAATCACATCCTATTTGTTTTATACTCTGGCCCCCACATCAAGGACAAGAGTTATTTGGCGAACGGTAAAATCGCATTCTTTTTTTTTACACTCTTGTACTCACATAAAGGACAAGAGTTAGTTAGCATCTATTGATTTCAAAAATGGTCACCACTACTAAACAATGTTAAAGCACCACCAATCCAATATAAAATATCCAAACAGAGAAATATATAGGTAGATCACAGATTGAATAGCAAAAAATGTAAACGAACACATGGATATTATAGTTGTTCGTCTAACTCTGACCTACTTCCACTCCAATAATCATCTTATTATACAGTAGGATTACAAATATAGTTTATTTTTGCCTTATAAAAATAGTAGAGGAAGGAAAGAGAAACAATGAATAAGAGTTGAAATAAGATCTCTTGCAATGAGCCAACGATCTCGTATTTATAGGTGAAGACGAGCAAATATCTAGCTAAAAATCCACATGCAGAAGACTGAAGCCAAGACGGATGAACCCAGAATATTTAGGGCCCTCCAAAGGCCATATAGACCAATTAGCACAGATCCTTATAATGGGATCGGTAACAATCAGTGTAAAACCATGATTAGTGATCGACGATCCCCATGTGGGTCCCCTTCTTTCCGCACTTCGTATTTCCGTACTTGTTTCCTAAGTCGATGTGTCGTTCGTTGAGTTATAGAGCGATCATCGTTGATTTGAACTACCAATTCAAGTGATCCATAGCCATGTTGTTCCGATCGGATCCTTTGCTTAAGGGAAGTGCAAATCCACACTTAGCCATTTTTTGGATGCTTTTGCTTGAACCCGCTTGGCTATCATCCATAGCCTTGCTTATAACCAATCTATGAACTTATAATCTCCTCTTCGGCCTTCCTTCCTTGAAGATCATGAAATCCAGTTAGCTAACTCCTTGATATCACAACCTTGCCAAAAGGTGGAATAACATTTGTGGCCTAAAACATGACTTGCGATAGGAAGGTGCGTATTGAATCACCATAATCCAAAATCCGTAATCCATTGATAGCCAAATTTCTAATCCAAAATCCAATCCTTTGCTAAACAACGTTTCCATGGTCCATGAATGTTCCGAGTCTATTGCCAATTCAAAATTCATTCTAAATCCTTAGCCGAATTTATATCCGTCCAAAGCCTGTAACCGACTCCACGATCACACCGGATCGTTTGCCAATTCCAAGATCTTAACCGACCAAAGCTTGGTTCATTGTCTCTTTGGACAGATCATAGCCTCTCTGAGCTCTTGCTGGACTTCATCCAATTACTCTCAGGTGAACAGGGGAACAATGATAAGTAAGCCAATTATGTCGCTCTCCGGCGAAGCAATAATATTCTTGCACTTCGACTCAATGTCGCTAAATATAAAACGATTTCATAGCCATCGTAGGCAAATCATGGTCGCTCCAGACTCTTGCTGGACCCAACTCACTCTTCGGTGAGAAGGGCACAATGATAAGCAGGCCGATCATGTTGCTCTCTAGCGAAGCGGCCTACTTCTTGCTTCTCCGATCCCGTCTCTCTGGTCATAACAAAACGTGATCTATCAGGTATTATTCTCCAGCCTCGATCCCCCAATCGAGGACTTAATCCATGTACGAGTCCATTCCGTCGCTCCAATGAAGGGACTCCCACCTTGCGGTTATTGCCCAGTCTCTTCGATCGGGACAACCGCGCCCTGTTTCATCTATTACTTTCAAAAGAGGATTTGAGAATTCCAAAATCCATTCATTAAATCATTAGATTTAGGTTTTTACAACTAGAAAACAAAAAACATGGAGAACTAAAAATAGCCTTTTCAAGCATGACGGTTTGTCATCGTTTCAAAGCATGCCTATGGACCGACCTCGATCCCGTACATGTTCAAGTGACTTAGCCGTTTTCACCTGATGTGGACGGTGGCTGCTCCTATTCCACCACCGCATTTCGAGTCTTATATGCTGCGGTAGCCTACCATCCTTGATGTGTTCCTCAACCATATCCTTCAAGTGCCTGCAATTATTGGTAGTGTGCCTATTCAGCTCATAGAATAGACAATATTTTCCTAATGTCTGCTAACGCTCCATAGGCTCCCTCCCTACTGATTTACGGTATGGAGGGCGTCATCGGGTATATATATATCCTTTCTAAAGCCTTGTTCAAATCATTATAAGAAGAGAACTTCGGTTATCTCCTTTGTTTCTTCGATCCATTGAAGATATCATCTTCTTTTCACTTTCCTTTATCATTGCTTGAACCTTCCCCAGACAGTCCTCCGTCCCTCACTACGTTAACCTCTTCTCTACTAGCCTTAGCATCATCCTGCCGTAGGAATCTCTTACCTTCACGGAAAAATTATCCAAGATCCATTAGTGGATCCCATTTCTATGAAATCTTAAAGTCCGTGTCATCTATAATCCTAAATACCACCGCCATTCAGGCCGATGATGGATCCGACAGTCCACCAAAGCGATTACCGTGTTAAACCATGTCAAGAAATTCCTCAAGGACTCTTTGGTCCTCTAATTTAGCGTTTCCAATGTTATTAAGCTCTCGATTCTTGTGATGTGGACCCAAAATTGCCTCAAAAATTTACCAACCAACTCCATCCAAGTACCGATAGGACTGTTCTTCAATTGCCAAAAACACATTGTAGTTATATCCGCCAAGTACAAGGGAAAACATCACGTATCAATTCCTTTGATGCCTCTAGCACTTCTATATGCCTCATATACCTCATCAGATGAACAGTAGGTTCTGGTTTTCCATCATATGCCCCCAATATTGGTAGCTTAAACGCTAGTGGATTCCTAGAGTGTTTGGTGTTTAGAGCGAATGGACTCGTATATACATCCTCCAGATCCCTATTCACCAGTATCTCATCCGATCATCTCTACAAACCTGTTATTATCATCTAAAGGTAGCCTCCATCATCATTTCCATCCTGCCCTCGAGTCTATGAAGGAATCGCGGAGCATGCTCCTCTAGACTTACATCTGCAATTCGATCTGCACCAAACTGCAAAGCATCAAGCACTGGACTATTCCCGACCAATCCATCCTGACCCGAAGGCATAGCCCTAAGTCCTAGGCGATTGGCGTTGATCCCTGTGGGGTGAATCGATGGCGATTACTACATGTTAATCGGGCGCCACCCTTGGATTCTCAACTCCATTTTGCTGCCTTTAAGCTTCGTTTCCCTATTCCTTGTTCAGATATTCTACAACCCCTGCTGCTCCAATTCCTTGTTCCAGATTAACATTAGCTCCTGCTCCAGCCTATCCAACTTGCGTAAGGAAACACTTGGTCATCTCCCCTTGTCTCTTCATCACCCTCTCCTAAATAATATCTTTCATCATCTCCATCTCGTTCTTTATGATGTAGATGGAGGAGAGATTAGCCCCAGCTCATGGGGAAGCCTCTTACTTCCGCCATGGTGACACCATTCTGCCAATGGTCTCCTTATTGATTTCGTAGCCATTGGTCCAAATCCAAGCTCCAAATCCTTTCCAAATCAGTAGGTGCTAGTCCTCTCAGAAAAAGCACTAAAATGATGAAGTCAAAAATGGCCTCGAACACCCAGAAATGTGAATGCACCGTCGATCCAATATTAAATATTGAAATAGAGAAATATATGGGCAAATGACAGATTCAACAGGAAAAAAAAATTAAAACATGGATTTTATAGTGGTTCGGCTTAATCTGGCATACATCCACTCCAATAATCTTTTTATTATACTTTAGGATTACCAATACAATTTCTTTTTGCCTTAGAAAATTAATAGAGGAAGGAAAGAGAAGCAAGGAAGAAGTTCCAAAAGAAGATCTGTTGCAATAAGCCAATGATCTCGTATTTACTGAAGAAGACGTGCAAATATCGAGCTGAAAATCCGCGTGTAGAAGATCGAAGCAAAGATAGATTGATCCAAAACAGCTAGGGCTCTCCCCAAGCCATATAGACTTAACGACACCGATCCCTCTAAGGGGGATCAACAATGATCGGTGTAGGTCCATGATTGGGGATTAACGATTCCCTAAGTGGGTCCCCCTCCTTTTGCTCTTCATATTTTCGTAGTTGTTTCCTGAGTTGATGTTGCATTCGTCAAGTCATTGAGTGATCATCATTTAGTTGAACTACTAATCCGAGTGATCCATAGCTATAAGGATTTGATCTGATCCGTACTCCATCACATTGATCTGATTTGATCCCCTACCTAGGGGAAGTGCAAGTCCATACTTAGCCATGTCTTGAATGCTATTTGCTTTAACCCGATTGACTTTCATCCATAGCCATGCTTATAATTGATCTCCAAACCTGATAATCATCTCTCCTGGCTTCTTGTCTTGATGATCATGAATCCAATTAGCAAACTCCATGGTATTATGTCCTTGCCAAAAGGTAGGACAACAAATTCTATTTCTAGGTGTCAGGAATGGTTGTACTCTAAGGGTCCAATCATGGACCGTTGAAGTCATGGTTGGCACCTAACTCTAGGTACCTACTTATTTGCATTATACACATGCAGATTCCTTCAAGTCGATCTTCTTTCACAATTCTTAAGCTATGTAAGGATAGAAACACAGATCAGGAAAGCCATTTCATTCTTTGAAGATGGGAAATGGAAGGTTCTGTTTTATTACATGGCTTTATTCAATTATCTGCGAATTTATTTCTAAGTGAAGTAGCTTCGTAAATGCTTGCTATTCCATGCAGGAAGTGAGATCCCATCAAATGTTGCTTGCCTAAATGTGCCATCTCCTACCATTTTCTCTATTTGTTATGGACCATCCTATGTCGGGCCCAAGTTCCAAGGGCATGGGAAGATCTATTTGAGAACCAGGTTTTAGTGACCCATTTTTTGTACCCTTTGAATTAACAATAAACCACACATGCCCAACTCAAATTGCATGAAAAAGCGGATCATTAAGGGTAGAAAGAATATAAAGATAGAAGAGAATCTCACACGAATGGAATAACATATATTATTTCAATATAAAATCTTTACAACGGAAAATTTTGAATACAATATGAGAGTCTAACCTAAATTCAGCCTGAATAGTTATAAACCTCTGTACCTACAAATTCTAAAAACAACAAAACAAATGCAGTAGATGCAGCGGATAATAGAATATGTCTATATGATGATGAAGATCTCCAGCTTTCCTCTAGAAACTCCGACCTTCTTCAACTAAACTTGAAACTACTCGGATCTGACCGGTGTATTAAAAATACCCGGATCAGGCTTGATAAACCAACATTAGATACTTGAAAATTTAATGTATAGATTATAACGATGTTATTAAAACCTTTGAAAAGAAGGGTATCTCATAAGACCATGCCTACGCATAAATGGATGGGCTTGATTACCAAAACACTTTTACCTTCCTAATAATTTGATATTATCTTTAATGACCTCCTTTTGTAAAACATCTTCCAAATATACTTATTCAAATAAAATATCAATATTTGGAATAAGTCTAAGGGAATATATTCGGACTAGGTCAAACAGAGTATACTGGACGGAATATATGATGCCAAAAGGGGTAGATGAAAAGTTTGCAAGTCATTACAGCTATTTTGGGACTACAATCAAAACTATATAGCTCGTATTGGTATTGGTTTTCCAACATTATAAAGAACCTCGATAACCAGGCGTAGCAATTGGAACCTGGTGGTTTTTCATGCAAGGACTCACACACCACTATTCCTCATATTGCCACACTTCTTGATATCCGGTACTTCTCATGCAAGGACTCACACGCCACTATACCATACAATAAGGGTCTCATCTGGACACTTTGGTGACCTAGATCATAAGCCGCCAGTCACCTTGATGGATCATACACCACCCTCGTTATACTAAGCCTGAAATATGTAACATTGTTCCCGTATCATTTTCGAGATGTGAGGCTTGGGACACTCAATTTAGACAAAGCCATGATTTTCATACAAAGCCACACTTTTTCATAACAGGTTCCACCTTGAATGCTAAATTGCCATTCTTTTCATCACTATTTGGCTTCCACGAACATACAACCTCTGAGCTCATACGTCCGAGAGAAAGGTGTTAAGCTAAGAGTAGTTGCCTTCTCCGCAACCAAATAGATGTACGTGTGTAAAAGTCAACATTTGTGACCCCACAATACAATGTCAAACACTCATCCATACAAGTTCGTTCTTGGATTGAACGAAACCGAAGGCTCTCCTCCTACTACCATTAGTAGCGAGTAGTCCTTGTAATCCGAAGATTTCATGATATGATAGGACCACTGCGATAATAAATGTCTCTATATTGGGAGCTACCCAGAGAATGTCAACAAGCAGTACTTCTGCTAATAAAGATCTCCGATCTTCAATAATCATCATCTTCATCACGTCTTCACTTTTGAAAAAATACATTGGTTTGAAGTGGTTTCTGGATAGAAATCGTCCAAATCCAACCCTGGTTCCTTCGCACTAATCATCGATTAAAAGATGTTTAGTTCACATATGGATATCAATCATCATTCAATTTAATTCATCTTTTTATCGTCCATAAATATCTCATAGAGTTATATTCATTATATGATTCCTTTATCTTTTCAGAGTATACGGAATTATTAAGCCTCAATTTATCAAATACTTTGGTTAATTAAAACCTTTTTAATCTTGGAATAATTCCAAATCAATTCACCTTTTTACTGAAGAAAACATTTTCAAATCATTTACTTAACTCTTTACAAAGATTTTCCATTTCAAAACATAACTTTTCCATTCCTGCTTGATGAGGCTCGAGGCTATGCATTACCTTTTTAGCACATACACACTTTGAATGCTCACCGTCCTCCTGACGATGTTCTGAAAGCATTCGTCCATATAAGTCCATTCCGGGTTCGAACGGAACCGAAGGCACTACTCCTACTACATCCATTTTGGAATCACCCTCATGATTAGTAGTGATTAGCCCTTGCACTTCACTGCGTCACCTTTGACTCCAAGCTCTTTTCTTGCTCACAAAAAAGTTCAAACCGGATCGAAGTGTTTTCGAGAAGTTAATCCTGATCCCGGTCTCTTCGAAACGATCAGCGCATTAGCCAATATTGATAGTCGGTTATTTAACTATCAATAACATCCACAAACAATCCATGAGCCTTAATAATTTCCCACATTATTTATTTATGTCAAAATATCTTCACGAGATATTCTCTACACTTTAATTCCTTTGAAAATATTTTCCAAATCACTTTTTATCTCATGGAAAAAATTTCCACCCAATTGTTTTATTTCAACTAAAAACCCCCAAGTCTTAATACTTTAGATTTTAAAACAATTTAAATCTCTTTATCCAAGAACACACACACACACACACACACATATATATATACTTTAAAACATTTAAAATAAAGCTACTTAAAGTACTTGTTCAAAATAAAAGTTATGAAATTCTATACGAATTCTCAAATAAAAACTTTAAGCCAAAACTAATTTAAAATAAAAGTTATTCTATAAGGTATAGTATTAAATAATTATCTTTCTATACATAATATAGTTAAACCTTTAAAATAATTACTGTTAAAATAAATATTTACTTTTAAAAATTCAAAATCATTAAATAATAATTTTTCCTTCCAAAACACTCTTTAAAACCATTTTAAAAACCTTTAACTTATACTAGGAAAATCTTCCTTTAAAAATATACTTGGCTTTCCAAGGAAATACACTTCCTTTTCCACATCTTTTTAAAAATAAACCACTAATTTATATTTTTGAAACAATTTACCCATTCCATTATAAATTCTCATCCTGAATTTATACTTCAAATATCCACTGATATCTTATTTCACTTTATTTATAAACCCAGATTATAATTCCATTGTCTCATCTTCCCTTTAAAAACACAGTTTCCGACACTAAATAAATTTTCAAATTAAATTCAAAATTAAACCCATTTTAAAATAAATTTCTTTTCTTATCCAAATTTATTTCAGAACTCATTAATTTCAGATTTAACTTTTTTATTTATAATTTAAAATCTCATTTAAACTGAAAATACCAGTTTCTTATTTTCCAAATTTCTTCTTTATCTTTTCAAACAAACTAAAACCTTGAATTTAAAATAAATTCTTCATTCCTTTAAATAATAACACTTAAGTTTAAAATTTCGTTTATTCTTATTTATTCAAAATCTCCTTTCCCATACTTGAAATTTATTTATTAGAATTTAAAAATCAACTTTTATCCTTTTCCAATTCATTTATCCAAACCTTTATAATTATTTACTTAAGAATTCATCTTTTTATTTCCCTTCAAAGATCCAATCTACATATTTTTTATAACTTAGTATACCCAAATATATTCAATCAGACCATAGCATCAAATATTTTCAATTACCAATATAATTTATCATAGATTATTTTATAAACCGTATCACAGAATATTAAAACAATCTAAATAATTTCGAGGAATCCAGTTGGATCCCTCCAACATGTTTCCCTGCATTCACAGATGTTAGCACAACAATTTAAAACACCAATTCCGCTTCAAGGCGGGATATCGTGGTATAAAGGGTCATCCATTATTATGCGGGACGCATAGGGTCTCATCCGCTATATAATGCGGGAAATCAATCACTCCAATACACACACACACACACACTGCTATAGATAATTACCACATCCAAACTGATATTAAATTATCAATCCAAACAAACGACCGATGATTTAAATTTAACTATTTAAATTTAAAATGGAAATTCGGGTGAGTGAGATTAACTCACCTTTAACTTTAAATTTGCAGATACGATCCAAACCGGCTTGTCTTCCCACGATTTAAGACCTTGTATAAACATTAGATGATTTTTATTAATATTTGGATAAATCAAACAATTAATTTCCATTTAATAGATTTAATTAACTAATTATTTTAATTTTAAAATAATTTCTTTTAAATAATTTCTCAGTAACTAAAATAATTTGGATAAGTAAATTAAACAATTTAATCTCCGTAGTACATTATTTTAAAAAAAACTAGTAAATGAAAATTGGTGTATATATATATATATATATATATTTTTCAAACTACATATACTAAAGAACAAACTATAAACATTTTAAAAATCTATTTTTTTATAAACTCCATAACATTTTAAAATCCCTTTTTATTTTCAAACTCTTATCTATATAAAATAATATATATAAATTTAAAAACTGTTTTTCTTTTCCCAGTAAACACGACAGTAATTTGCTTTACTGTAATTATTTTTCTGTACATAAATATACACATATAAATTTAAGAAATATGACAATACCTCACTGCCCAAACACAACAGAGAAACCAAACTCGATCACCATCATCAAAACCCTAGATCGCACCTTCTGACCAACACCCTTAGCCGCCTATCTAATGCCCTCTCTGATGCTTGCCTACCATCGAGATTCTTGCTTGAATGTTGCCACTCGTCGCCCCGTCCCCCGAGCTACTGCCCAACCGCACATCCATGCTTGCATGCGAACGCCTTTGCCTTTGCTCTGCTTCCCAATCCACGGTGTGCTCCATCGCGTTTGTCCAGGCATTTCACTCCTCGCTATGACCGTGAGCAGAAAATCCCAAATCCAATCGAAGTCGATTTGATCCCACCTTCTCGCTCTCATGAACTCCATCCCTCGGTCGAAAACCCCTACCGGCGACGCCGCATTCGAGCCCATCAGTAAAAATTTCAATGTCATCGTGATTCGATCGATTGAATTTGAAGTACTAGATAAATAAAAAGGGAAAGGGTATAATATTGAGTTGATTTGGCAATGTTCGATCGCCATTGATTTGAATTGAAGAAAAAAAGAAGTCTCGGCCATGATTTTATTATCTTCTTCTAAAAATAAAGAGGGAAAGGAAAGTAATTCGAATTTTTATTTCTTATTTTTTTTAAATCTAGGCCATTAAAACTTTAGAAAGAAAATGACGCGTGCAATACCAACGAACACGTGTTTGTAAGGCAGGACACGTGTCCCTTTGAAATGAAGGCTAAAAAGTTCTAATATTGATATATAATATAATATAATAAATTCAAATTCAAATTGTTTCGATTAACGTAGCTCACAGTCTCGATCTCTAATCGAGGTGTGCTGCTGGGCGTTTATAATGTTAAACCCATATTCCGAACGTAATGGAAAAGGTTTCGAGTCATAATTCGATCGTGTGAAGAAAATAGCTTTTTGGACCCAGTTATTATATTAAATTTTCGATATAAATTTTAGCGTGTTTATCTACCACACGGCCAAATGATCACTCCAAACACTACGAAAATTTGAAATCCAATAATAATACACTATTACGGATCCAATGGAATTAGTTTCGTCGAAATTCGAGGTTGTGCCTTAGAAGACTATTTTTAAATTCAATTTAAACAATATATTTTTAAAACCGAGCAAAAAACTTTTAAATTCAAATTTGAAGCTTTCCTTATCTTCGGTATCATTAATACTAATTTTCCAAACCTTTGAAATATTTTTAACAAGCATAAAACTGAAGATTCGATATTTTACCCAACTTTCAAAAATTAAATTCAATAATTTAATTGCCTAATAAACAGGGATACTTGAAATTCAAGTTAAATTAACTTTCAGATATTTAAAATCAGTTAAATATTCTAATTTCAAATATTCAAAAATTTTGGGTCGTCACAAATCTAGATCTATATAATCTTCTCTCTAGAACTTTCTATAAAAAAAGATTAAGATAGCAAGGAAACAAAACAAAATGAGAAATTAGTTGTAGATCCAAATCTGGCTGGAAAAGGGAAAGAAAAAAGATGAGAGATTCAACCCACTCATGCAATACTAAAAATTCCATTGCAAGTTAAATAAAATATATGATGTGATATATAATTTTTTTATTGTTATTTGTTGATTTAAGTTGACATTTGAATTGATATTGAATCTGAAATGACATTTAATTTTATATTGGAATTCAATTGATAGTTAAACCCCGATATTGATAACTATCATATGTTGAAATATATTGGTTGATTTGGATGTTGTTTGAAATGGATGTTTATTGATTGATATGTTAGATGTATGGTTGCTCATTTATTTTAATATGTCCCTGTTATCACCTTGTATATTATTGGCATCATTAAAGAGGTCCTCTGAATCATTTTAGAATGGATAATTAAGACATTTAAATTATAGGTCGAAATGATATATACCCATACAATTTCTTGAATTTGAATTATTTTTTGAAACCGAATTATTTAAAAAGTTTAATTTTTTAATTTAAACTTTGGTATTTTAAATAAAGCGGTTAAAATTGGTATTTCGAATTATTTGAAATCACATAAATCACTGCACTTACGTTGTACACTTGATGAGAGATGAAAAATCACATAACATCTCTGAAGCCTTTGCACTTATATTTTTATTTGAGATTGATTTGACTTACGTAGAAATTTTTAGTTCCGATTCGAGTGTATTGATTTTCATTATACTCGGGTCAGCCTGAGATTTTTCAGTGCATTGAAGACCATTTTATTTTTTGGAGGACAAAGATGATGATTTAGTATATTATTTCTGTTTATTGTTATTACTCCACTGCTTATTATGTTCCACTGCATTTCTAATGTATGTATAACTCTGGTTTGAGTTGTAAAAGTATAATCAAATGTCGTTTGTAAAACAGCTTCATGAATTATTTATTTGATTATTATATTTTGTCATTCCGTTGCGAGATTCTGCAATTTGTTTTTTCCTCCTTTTCTATTATTTTCGTATTTACCCGATTAATAATTCTCCCTTTTAAATGGTTTGAATTAGACATGTGTGGTTTATTGTCGATTTAAATCATCTAAAAATGTGCAGTTGTATGCTACGGTGGGCGTTACCCCACTGGTAGATGGTTCGTTACAGTTGGTATCAGAGCTTTGGTTTAGACATAGCTTAGCCTATTGGGGTTAACTCATTAGACATAGGGTAGTAATACCTTAGAATGAGTTCTCTGAATGTATATACAAGAGTGCGTATTTGTTGGTGTTATAAAAAAATGTTTTATATAAGTTTTGAAATGAAAGTAGTTTTCCTAATATTATATGATATATATAAAGGAATTGATTTTTATAACTGATATAGATATTTGTAATGTGTTTGATTTATGAAATGGTAATATTAAGTCATTATCATTTATTGTTGATTAGTTGAGTTTTTGCCAGTTTATAAGCATTGGCTAATTATTGTTGATTGAATTAATAGACTAAACACTAGATTATTAATGGTGTATTAAAGAGAATAAAATGAATAATTTAGATATTTGTTTATGGAATTGAAATTTTTGTTGTGAAACTTATTGTTTGTTGATTGGTAGTTTCAACTATATAAATGAAATGGAATATTTGGATATTTGGATCGTCAAAACTTCTGAATTAACATATGAATTGAAGCTTAATAATTGTGTTGAATTATGCATTTGAATTTGATAACCTCAATTTGAAAGCTAGTGAAACAAGGTTAATTTGTTATAGTTGAGTAGAATTTTTGTATACATTATTGACATGTAATGTAATAATATTTAAAAATTGAAATTGTGAACTTAGCATTTATGAAATGTGCCATAAATAAATTGAAAGGTAAAGATGAACTAAAAATGAAATGGATATAAATAAAGTCATGCCTTGTAAAAAAATTTATGAAATAAATGGAAGTTGCAATAAATAGTTATAATTAAAGTTGTGACAATTTTAAGCCCGAATAATGTTTATAAAAAATTTAAGCTTCTATAAATTGGTTATGAACTTAAGAAAATTCCTTATGAAACGATTTGCAAATTAATGTAGTATTAAATGAGAAATATTACATGAGAAATGAATGTAATTTAAATTGAAGATAAATATAAGCACTACTATGAGAATGAATATATTAATATTTTACATTAAATAGAGAAATTCTGTGAAACAAATATTAAAGTATGAAGTGATATTTGTGTTAATCAATGAGATTAAAAAATGAATTTAATTGATATGTAACTGGGATGAATCGAATTGGAATAAATAAGTAAGTTGTGCGTATATTATTTTATTCGCATAATTAAGTTGATCCGTATTTGAATACATAAGTTCGAGGTGAATTACACCATTTTGCGTAAGGACTTTTCATTTGATTTTTGATGGCAAATATTTGATAAGGATTTTGGTTTGATTCTAGAATATTCTATCATAGTATATAGCTATGCAAGGAGAATGATGGTTTCTAGTCAAGGATCCATATCGAAGTCTGCATTAGGGATGTTGAATGAACAATACTAGTTCGAAAGCGAACTTGTGTGATCGAGCGAGCGATCGAATGTGATTTTGCGTAATGATCACATATGTACATCTTAAGTTCTAATATTATTGATATGCTTTGGCGCCGAAATTGAAAGTTGTTGGGTTTGATATCTTTGTAATTCAAATTGAGAATTTTCTTGTATGCAAAACTACTATTAATTTAAAACCATTTTTCAAAAACTATTTTCTTTTATTTTTCCTATACAAACTATTTTCTTTTATTTTTCTTATACTAACTATTTATTCTATTTTATTTACAAAAATATTTTATTTACAAAACTATTTTACAAACTATTTTATTTATAAATTATTTTACAAAACTATTTTATATACAAAAATATTTCACAAAACGATTTATGTACGAAAATATTCTAAATTCAAAACCTTTTATAAAGCAAAGATATTGAATCTCATATGCCTTTCCACACAGCGGAATTGATTTTGGAAAATTTTGATTCTTGTATAAGATGGACTTTATATAAATACAAGTGATTTTGAAACCGTTGATTTTGGAAGGTATTCGATCTGAAGAGATAAATCTTATATTTAACGGAATTTATATAAGAATGATTTGATATATTCAAGATTATTGATTTTGTAAAGTACTTTATCTAAAAATGAAATCTTATATATAACGGAATTTATACAAGAATGATTTGATCTATTCGAGATTATTGATTTTGGAAAGCACTTTATCTGAAAATGAAATCTTATATATAGTGGAATTTATATAAGTGTGATATTTGAAGTTATGATTTTGACGGGGTACTATATACCGTATGTTGTATTTTGAAGTAAGAGTTATGGGGAAGTACCCTCCATGAAGAAGCATAGTATGATATGCTTTGACCCAGATGGACTTGGGGAATCCAAGAATGGATTCGACCGATAAACCCTAATGGACTTGGGTGAATTTAGAAATGGATTCGAACTGATATGGTTGTCCGGACATAAACTCATGAGTTGCTCGATTTTTTTAGGGTAGATGGTTCATTAGTTTACCCAATGGAGGCGCTTTCGATCCTGGGATCTATTGTTTATGGATCTTTCGGGAAGGAAGTGCATCCATTGCGTTAATCATTGAATCAGTAGCGTACAACTATAGTAGGGGTCGATGGTCCCTTGTTTACGAACTAGCTACGATATTTTTTTGGAATCTGAAAGGTAGAACGATCTTATGGAAAGTTTTTTGTCCATTGCGTAAATACTGGATCAGCAGCAGACCACTTCTATCTTATTATCATCACCTAACATTAGATTTTGGGCGGTACTTCTCATACCTATTTTTAAGTATTTTCACTAGGTGTTGAAACAGGTCTACTAAGTACTTGGAGAATTCTAGCCTTTGACCCGATCAACGTATGGCCAGAGCCTGCAAGAACGAGGATAAACCTGTTAAGACATCGAGTTATAAAAGTATTTTAATAGAGTATTATATAAATAATATTTTGATCATTTTTGTCAATTCTAAATATTTTAAAATGTTTAAAATATTGTTTATTCATGCACAACATGGTTTAATAGTAAATTATTAGTGTTGTAAATATTTGAGAAGTTATTTATTAAATAAAACATATTTAAAGATTATTGATTTATTAATAATATTTGAAAAGTATCTTGAGATAAAACTAATAAATTTATAAATAATGGATTTAAGGTTTTCAATAGCTTCTTTGTAAATATAAGTAATGATGTAAATAATTATTTTCAAATAGTTTACATATATTTATAAAGATGTTATTTAAATATTTAAGTGGTATTTATACATGAAGCAAGGAATTTTACAAATGGATTTTTTTTGAAAAATATTAAAGATGGTTGATTTGCAAATGAAGCTTCCAAATGAATATTTCAAGTAAAATTTATATAAGTTTCTTCGAATTTATAATTTAAAGATATTATATAAATGTATAAAAAATCTGATTTACGAAGTTTATTTATAGTAATATACTTGACAAACAAATGTGAAACTCTATTTTGGAAGTATAATTTGGAATATTTACTTGATTTCAAAGTACTAATATTAAATTTATTGATTTATTTACTGTTTGAATTTTTGTATTAAACCATAATAAATGTTTTTACATGATTTGAATATTCATTTTTAGAACAAGTGTGTAAAATTAATTATAAGGGATGAAATTTTATGCTTTGATTTAGAAATTTAATGTAAGATTTGAGTAGACTATTAGTTTCTGTTTAATAATTTCGAGTTTATACTTATTTTAAAAATAATGAGTCTAATAAATCTTCAAATTTAAGGGACTTTATTTTAAAAGCTTATTATAAATATAAATTTCTAACATTGTTTTAGACTTTTGAAAAACCTTTACAAATTGCTATGAGGATGTTTTAAATATATCTTATATTTTTACTAAGTGAATAAGGTAAATGTTTTAATTGAATTTTTTAGTGATATCATAATATTTCCTTTCTCTTCAAGGGTGAATAAAAAAACTTAAATTTTTATTCAATAACTGAATTAAGTTATAAACTTAAGTAAGGCAGTAGATGTCACGACCCGACTTTCCACTCCCGGAAAATCGCATCATGAATAAAGAAAGAAAGGGATAGAAAAGAGAATAGAAAGAAGAGAAGGAAGAAACAACACAAGAATCTCAACAGCGGAACGAATAAATTATATTTATAACAAAATATTACATAGTATACATCAAATATCAGAGTTACACAGACATATACAACACATACTAGACAGTTATAGACACCTGTCTAGTTATACAACTCAAATCAAACACAACACTCAGAGATACCAAACACAGCGGAATTATATAACTATACGCAGAAGCCTCCTGCTCCATATGCTCCTCCACAAATCGTCAAAGCAATCCTGAATCCTAACCTGAATTCCCTTGACTACTCATAAAAATTTGAGTACCCAAGAGTTAAAGAAAAACAGAAAATAACTTCGGGTCAGACATGGGTCTGGTGTGAGTAACAGGTTAAAGTTGTTTAACTTTGAAAAACCTTTGAAAGAAAAGGTATCACGTAAGACTTCCCACACATAAACATGGAAAAGTTTTTACCTTACGCTAACCAAAACATTTGATAGGAAATCTGATGATATTATAATAGTGTCTAGGGTTTTCAAATAAATAAGAAATAGCCGAAATTGTTACATTCATTAAATTCCAGCTACTAGCCACAAAAGTGGGTAATACAATCAAAACCGTTGGCACTTATTGGATTTTGGATTCCATACAATGGCAGGGCTACTGGGGTACCGCCCGTCACAGTACGTGGCCTAGATCAACGTACCGAGGATTACTCCCTTCATCCCCTGCAACACAAAGCCGGACCCGCTCCTTACTGAACAGTTCCAAATAAGACAACCCCGACGGTTGTCATGATCAACCGTCCCACACAGCCGAAATATAAAGGGACCTCTAGACAGGGGTAAATCTTACTCTCAAGTGGGGGCTACCCACGAAGCTTTGCTGCACCTCCCCTGTTTTAGCCATTCCCGGTTGATGAGGCTTGAGGTTACGATTTACCTTTATAGGACATATCACTTAGAATGCTCATCGTCCACCTGACGATGTTCTGAAAGCATTCAATCCATACAAGTTCGTTCCGGGTTCGAACGAAACCGAAGGCATTATCTCGTTACACTCATTTTGGAATCACCCTCAGAGTTAACGACAATAACCCTTGCACTCTGATTCACCATCTCGAATCTATAAGACCTATTCCGTCAAACTCATTACGGAATCACCCACAGAGTTATACTGACGTATAGCCCTTATACCTCGAGTCTTCACTCGCTCCACTTGGATTAACGACCTAACGTTATTTGGAATCGATGTGGTTTTCGGATATCCAAATATGGAAACCCGATCCCGGTCTCATCGAAATCCAAAGCGTGTCTTTTAGGTCCAAGTTGTTTTAAGTTTAAAACAATTCAATTCATTATCTAAATATACACAGATAGATAATTCACAACACAATAGATAATCAGCCTTATCATTATCAACAGATAGCTCATATCATAATCAGATAATTCATACTATCATCCAAAAGCAACCAATGCATCCATATCACATACACTACTCATCTCATAATTGAGATTACAAACCATACCAGGCAACTAATACCATTCATCTAACATAAGCAATGATCTAATGATCACACTTTCTATAATTAATTTAAAATGAAT
Organism: Allium cepa; assembly: GCA_030765085.1. Classification (NCBI taxonomy): domain Eukaryota; kingdom Viridiplantae; phylum Streptophyta; class Magnoliopsida; order Asparagales; family Amaryllidaceae; genus Allium; species Allium cepa. The sequence continues at coordinate 346,306,149 of CM060937.1, forward strand.
TAAATCAATTACTCAATCTCTAGTTAATTTAAAATGAATTAAATTAATTACTTCATCATTAAAATTCTGCTTAACTTAACCATCAATTGATTCCAAATCAATTTATAAATCAACATCTAAATATTCATTTAATATTGATTTACTATCTCTAATTACAATAAGTAATTAGCTTATAAGTTAATCACATAAGTTGATTACTTAAACCCTTTGCAAACAATTAACTTGTAATTACTAAATTAATTGATTAACTAAAATTAATTACATTAATTATTTATTCATTATTAATTATACTTTAATTAATCAATTCCAAATTACATCATTAATTAATTAATTAATGATTCTAATTACATTTAATAAACTATAAATTAATTACATAAGTAATTAATCTAAAGTTAGTCCACATATAAATGTTAATCACCCTTGATTAATAACCATCCAGTAGTTAATTACTTTAATTACTCATCCCATAATTAATTATTCTTAATTAATTATCTAAATTAATCCCCTTGATTAATTTCAAAGTAACTTAAATCCAAATTACTTCTATAATAAATATCCTTAATTACATACTGTAATTATTAATTAATTACTTCCTTAAGTAATTACAAATTCATAAATTGCATAAAGTAATTATCAACAATCCTCAATGTTTTAATTTAAATTAATTAATCTAAACTAATCACATTCATTAAATTAATTACACTAAGTAATTAATCCATTAATTACCTTCATTAAGTAATTAAAACTTAAACAATTGATTATTATTAATTAATTAATCTAATTAATTATCAAAAATTAATCACATTAATTAATTGTTAATTAATCTTTAAGTTAATGACTTCATTAACATTTCTTAATTACTTAATTAAGAATTAACTTAAATTAATCATTATTAATTATCAATTAATTAATACTTAATTATCATTTAATTACAACTTAATTAATCACTAATTATTAATTAATTAAGATCTTAAATTATCTTTAATCACTTGATTAAATAAATCTTATCATAAATTAAAATTTAATTAATCATCCTTAATTATTGATTAATTAACCTTAATTAATTAATCTCAAATTAAATTAATTAACTTAAGAATCATTAATTACTTAATTAAACATCCACATAATTAATTAAATAATTAATATTCATATTAATTTCCTTAATTATTAAATGATTTCAATCATTTACTTTATTTATCCTTTAGATAAACATTTCTTATTAAATTAAGTATTAAAAACAAAATGTTTTAAATTTACTTTAAATTCTATTTTTCTTCCTCTAAACTTAAGACTCAATTTTAACTTAAGGAATTTTTAAAACAATTCCAAACTTAATCTTATATGTTAAAACATCTACCTTATCAATAAGTTAAAACAATTTAAATTCCAATTAAATTTAAATTCAAATCAATTTAAAAATTACTTTTAAAATTTCAAAATTTAAATACAACTTCCAAACTCAATTTAGTTTTAACTCTTTAAAATTCTTTCTACAATTCACACCTTCAATTCAAATGCAAATCATTTAATCATTTAAAAGCAATTTAAATTTAAACCTTTATTTAAAAACTGAAGTTTAAATTTTTATTCCAGTTTTAAAAACTTAGATTTGAATTCACTTTGAATTTCTAATTAAAATATTTAACCTTCCAATCACATATTCATTTACACTTGAGAGTTTGATTTCCAAATTTAAATTTAAAACATAAATGATTTCAAATCTCAGAAAATTAAATTTGAATTCACATTCAAATTTCAGATTTCAAATCAGTTTAAATCTTCACCTGCAAATTTAAACTTTCCTATACTTTCTTAAAAACAGAAAACTGTTCTCTGTTTTGTTTAAAAACCAAACATTGAAAATCTTTCTTTTTGAGTTTAAATTATTTCAAAAACCAGAATTGAAACTTATCTGAATTCCTATTCAAATTCAGTTTGAAATCCTAAGTTAAAATTTAGTTTGCATTTAATTCACAATTTGTAAAACTGAAAAAAACAGTTTCCAGTTTCTTTTTTTTTTTAAACTTGAATTCCTTAACTCACACCATTTCAAAATTAGAATTCAAACTATTTGAATTCATCTTAGATTCAAGTTTTAAATCTAAGTTCCATTTCTAGATTTAATTTTAAACTTGATTTTTAAAATTGTTGAAACAGACAAGCTTCTGTTTTTATAAAAATCTGAAACAAAATGGTTCCCGAGCACTTTTATAAATTACTTCGAGCCATTAGTGATCTTGCTTCGAGTTAAAAGCCTCCTTGCTTCGAGTCCCCACTAAATTGACTCGAGACAAAACCCTGTAACACACAGTTCTTCACAACATGCACATTTCCCTTGTGCACCACCTGAACCACCTCAGACCATCTCTGTCCATCACCTCTGGCCATCTTCTCTCCGGTCAGTAAACCCACAACTCACCTGAACAACCCAATATCTAGATTTCAACTTGAATTAAATTCAAGTTTTTAAAGCCCAAACCTGGAAATCTTTCCCTCCCCCTCAATGTCTAACCTGGCAACACCCATCTCTTCCACCTCTGATCACCATTACACACCATACTCCGGCAAAAGCTTCACCACTACACCATCTACGAATTCCCAAAACATCTTAGAACTCGATGCACCCTTGAAGCCACAACACCCCAACATATTAACCCAGGTGAAACTAGGTTATATACTATCATTTCCCAATCTCTTCACCAAATTTTATTTGTAAACCAATTTGATATTTTTACTATAATATATGATAGATATCTATCTCCAGAAGCAATTTCACTCAAATCAATTGCAAGTTTCAATTAATTTGGGCCAAAGTGTAAAATACAGTTTGGAACTGCCTATTATATTTAACACTGTAAATTTTAGTTTTTGTTTTAAAAGTTCTTGAATTCACTTAATGATCCTATTCATGAACTTGAAACATGAATTCATGATACCTACATCTTCTAATTTTTACAAAATTTAGTTGTGTATTTATGCTTCAGACAACTCAGAACTAAAGCCTGTAAAAACTAAAAAAAATCATCTTATCATGGAATGAGCAAATTCCATTTAAGTGCTAATACAAGATAGTAATCAGATCAAGGAAGAAAACCATTTATCAAATTTAAACTTAAACTATGATAATCAGAACATTGGAAATCAAACATGCATGGCATTTCATATATACACAGGCAGATAAAAGAAAAACAGATTCAAAGATTTAACTTAACAAGAAAAACAAGCATGCATTCCTACTTGATTTATTTTAAATTAAGTGTTACTCACCTAATTATGCAGAATGCAGAGCACAATCAACTTGCAGGGTATCAGGCTTTTGAAAATATGAAATGCAGACTCCCTTCTTGCTTTACATGCTTCAGTTTTCAACATGCAGGTTCCAGATTTGAAGTGCAGGCACTTAGTTTTGTTTGCAAATTGAAATGCAGGCTCCTTGAATGCTCTTTTAAAACTTGAATAATGCTTTTAAAACATGCAAGCTTGAATGCTTTTTGAAGAATGCAGATCCTTGCCTTTAAAATGATGCATGCAGGCCTTCTTTGAATGTTGCCTCTAGATTGAAGATTTCATGTATGCACAGCCCTTTTTTTCATATGCAAAGAAATGCAGGCTTTTTCAAACTGTTGTGCAGGTTTGTATTTTGAAGAAGAGAAGTTGCAGATTTGAATTTTGAAAGAGGAGTTGCATGCAGGCCTCAAATTTGAATTTGCAGATGCAAAGGAATGCAGATTGTAATTTGAAAATGCATGTAGATTTGAATGTATTTGGTTTCAGATTTTTGATTGTTTGATGCAGATTTGCAATTTTGAGAAAGAGGAGTTTTGAATGCAAAGTGTATGCAAGTTTGAAATGTGCAGATTTGAATTTGGGTTGTGAGAATGAAGTTTTGGTTATATTCTTTTATTAAGGAATGAGACCAAAAATGCATATGAATGAAGAAACAAGCTAATATGAATGTATATTTTCAGATTTAAATTAATTAAAAGAAAAAGCAAATAAAATAGACACTTGTCATTTTAAAATAAACACTTGTTAGCTTAAGGTTTTAATATACAAACACTTGTCTCTTAGATTAATAAATATGTTTAATTAAAGTTAAATAAATATTAAACATTGTTAATTAAATCTTATACATAATTATGTTATCTAAATAATTCTCTAAAGAATAAAGCAAAGCATTATAATAATATACAAGTAATTCATTTGAAAAGAAACCTTTAAAACAAATTTATAAAAGAGCTTGTAACATAATTTAATATACAACTTGAATTAAAAATGAATTTGAAACTAATTAAAAACATTTATCTCATATTTAAAATCATATAGTATTTAATTAAATATTTCTGAAAAGCTCAAATTAAAAATATATCACCATTTCTGTTTTCAAAACATTAAAATGATGCTATACTAATTTAACTAAAACAACTTATCTATTTAAAATATATACATAAATACATATACATTTATAAATAGGAAATAGATTTATTAACTCATTAAAAATAATTTCACAGATTAAAAATTTAAATAAAGAAGATTATTTAAATCAAATCAAATTTATTAACAACAATTATCAATTCAATATAAATTTAAACCCAGATTATTAAATTTATATTGTCCAAAATTCCAGGATATTACAATCCTTCCCCCTTAAAAGAATTTCGTCCCCGAAATTTAAAACAAAGGCAATTTAATAATCTATTTACAGATTTTATTTTAAACACAGCATATGTTATTCACATGCCAATAACCTAAGCAACCAATTCACACATTCATAACAAATCTAATTATCCAAAAGAATTTTGGATAAAACTTCACGAGTTTCCCCGGTATATATATATCGGGATACTCGCTCTATTGAATACAATCAATCAATACTACTATGCTATAGAGCTCCTAACAACAATTCTATACAGAATATCAGACTACAGACGAGTCTGACTCAACAAACAAACCATCCTAAACTCCTGGTTCTAAAACCAGAAATATCAAACACATACTCCCTTAGAGATACGCGAAACACCCTGAATCCCAGTTATCCAAACTGACAATCCAGTTCTAGGAAAATCAAACACTGATCTTACCAATCACAGAAGAAACCAAAACACTACGGAGCTAGCATCCCAAACTTATAGCTCCTTGGATCAGAGAAAACTTAACCAAAATCAAATCTCCGATTCCAGAATCCAAATTTCTCTGTCTCTTATCCATAAAAACTCTTCGGACGATCCTGGGCTTACCAACATCCAACCTAATCAGCTCAACTCTTGCTGATTCCGAAAGAAACAGACTGAAGCAAAACAATCCAATGATCTCCTCAAGATCACACCAAACTAAGAACAAACACTCTGCTTCTCAACAACAGAAGACAGAACCAACTTCTCCTTATCCGGAAAAGAAAACAGAAACATTCCCAAACTGCTTCCGTTGCGCAACTCTGATCCGAAACAGAAGAAAATGCCGACGGAAAACATAAGCACAGACTAGACAACCCAGCACAAAAATAAGGTTCCATATATCCATAAGAAAACTCAGATGTTCCTCCCAAACCTGAGTTGCTTCACCAACTTTTACCTCAAGGAACCATCCATCTACTAACTGAACCACCAGATCCAATCCTGGAAAGAAAACTCGATCTCCAGATGCAGACAAACTCTGACTTCCAGAAGACATCCAGACAATCTCCAACAAACACAAGAGAACATACTATCGCAAGTCACTTTTGCGATCAACTCAGCCTAAATCCAAAGAAAACTGCTCTCTCTCTCTTAACCAAATAGAACAGCTTATGCTGACTTAGCCAACTTACCAGAGAAAAGATCCACTCTGCTGCTTCTGAACTCCCCTTCAGAAAAACTACCCAACCAGAAGACTCCTTATCATCTCAGAATACTCTGCTAAACTCAGCCACATCACCGTGCTGACTCACTTCTTATTCTTCTTCCAAAGAAAACATCTTCGGAAACATCCATAGTCACTGCATCTCATCACGCAGCTACTAATTCCTGAGATATCAAGATACCATCACTTGCTTGCTTCTGCTCAACCGACAGATCAAAACTCAATTCAACACTTCAAAGATGAACTCCGAACCTTAACAGGTTACCTTCAGAGATCGATGAAGTCTTTCATCACTACAGAACTCACTCGAGACGATATTAGGTCTACGGTCTCGACAAATACACCTCCAACCTCAAACATTCAAACTCCAACCAGTGGTAGTCGTGTTACACACACTTCTACCTCATCTACCTTTATGACTTATATTGGAAAACTTGAACAGGTAATCCAACAAATAGGTAGAAATATATATATATATATATTAAAAATTACAAATACGTTCTCTCAAGATAGACACCACTACAGAGCCTAGGTATTCACTCAACCTAATGCTCTCTATTCAGAGCCTAAGTATTCACTCAACCTAACGCTCTGATACCAAAATGTCACGACCCGACTTTCCACTCCCGGAAAATCGCATCATGAATAAAGAAAGAAAGGGATAGAAAAGAGAATAGAAAGAAGAGAAGGAAGAAACAACACAAGAATCTCAACAGCGGAACGAATAAATTATATTTATAACAAAATATTACATAGTATACATCAAATATCAGAGTTACACAGACATATACAACACATACTAGACAGTTATAGACACCTGTCTAGTTATACAACTCAAATCAAACACAACACTCAGAGATACCAAACACAGCGGAATTATATAACTATACGCAGAAGCCTCCTGCTCCATATGCTCCTCCACAAATCGTCAAAGCAATCCTGAATCCTAACCTGAATTCCCTTGACTACTCATAAAAATTTGAGTACCCAAGAGTTAAAGAAAAACAGAAAATAACTCCGGGTCAGACATGGGTCTGGTGTGAGTAACAGGTTAAAGTTGTTTAACTTTAAAAAACCTTTGAAAGAAAAGGTATCACGTAAGACTTCCCACACATAAACATGGAAAAGTTTTTACCTTACGCTAACCAAAACATTTGATAGGAAATCTGATGATATTATAATAGTGTCTAGGGTTTTCAAATAAATAAGAAATAGCCGAAATTGTTACATTCATTAAATTCCAGCTACTAGCCACAAAAGTGGGTAATACAATCAAAACCGTTGGCACTTATTGGATTTTGGATTCCATACAATGGCAGGGCTACTGGGGTACCGCCCGTCACAGTACGTGGCCTAGATCAACGTACCGAGGATTACTCCCTTCATCCCCTGCAACACAAAGCCGGACCCGCTCCTTACTGAACAGTTCCAAATAAGACAACCCCGACGGTTGTCATGATCAACCGTCCCACACAGCCGAAATATAAAGGGACCTCTAGACAGGGGTAAATCTTACTCTCAAGTGGGGGCTACCCACGAAGCTTTGCTGCACCTCCCCTGTTTTAGCCATTCCCGGTTGATGAGGCTTGAGGTTACGATTTACCTTTATAGGACATATCACTTAGAATGCTCATCGTCCACCTGACGATGTTCTGAAAGCATTCAATCCATACAAGTTCGTTCCGGGTTCGAACGAAACCGAAGGCATTATCTCGTTACACTCATTTTGGAATCACCCTCAGAGTTAACGACAATAACCCTTGCACTCTGATTCACCATCTCGAATCTATAAGACCTATTCCGTCAAACTCATTACGGAATCACCCACAGAGTTATACTGACGTATAGCCCTTATACCTCGAGTCTTCACTCGCTCCACTTGGATTAACGACCTAACGTTATTTGGAATCGATGTGGTTTTCGGATATCCAAATATGGAAACCCGATCCCGGTCTCATCGAAATCCAAAGCGTGTCTTTTAGGTCCAAGTTGTTTTAAGTTTAAAACAATTCAATTCATTATCTAAATATACACAGATAGATAATTCACAACACAATAGATAATCAGCCTTATCATTATCAACAGATAGTTCATATCATAATCAGATAATTCATACTATCATCCAAAAGCAACCAATGCATCCATATCACATACACTACTCATCTCATAATTGAGATTACAAACCATACCAGGCAACTAATACCATTCATCTAACATAAGCAATGATCTAATGATCACACTTTCTATAATTAATTTAAAATGAATTAAATCAATTACTCAATCTCTAGTTAATTTAAAATGAATTAAATTAATTACTTCATCATTAAAATTCTGCTTAACTTAACCATCAATTGATTCCAAATCAATTTATAAATCAACATCTAAATATTCATTTAATATTGATTTACTATCTCTAATTACAATAAGTAATTAGCTTATAAGTTAATCACATAAGTTGATTACTTAAACCCTTTGCAAACAATTAACTTGTAATTACTAAATTAATTGATTAACTAAAATTAATTACATTAATTATTTATTCATTATTAATTATACTTTAATTAATCAATTCCAAATTACATCATTAATTAATTAATTAATGATTCTAATTACATTTAATAAACTATAAATTAATTACATAAGTAATTAATCTAAAGTTAGTCCACATATAAATGTTAATCACCCTTGATTAATAACCATCCAGTAGTTAATTACTTTAATTACTCATCCCATAATTAATTATTCTTAATTAATTATCTAAATTAATCCCCTTGATTAATTTCAAAGTAACTTAAATCCAAATTACTTCTATAATAAATATCCTTAATTACATACTGTAATTATTAATTAATTACTTCCTTAAGTAATTACAAATTCATAAATTGCATAAAGTAATTATCAACAATCCTCAATGTTTTAATTTAAATTAATTAATCTAAACTAATCACATTCATTAAATTAATTACACTAAGTAATTAATCCATTAATTACCTTCATTAAGTAATTAAAACTTAAACAATTGATTATTATTAATTAATTAATCTAATTAATTATCAAAAATTAATCACATTAATTAATTGTTAATTAATCTTTAAGTTAATGACTTCATTAACATTTCTTAATTACTTAATTAAGAATTAACTTAAATTAATCATTATTAATTATCAATTAATTAATACTTAATTATCATTTAATTACAACTTAATTAATCACTAATTATTAATTAATTAAGATCTTAAATTATCTTTAATCACTTGATTAAATAAATCTTATCATAAATTAAAATTTAATTAATCATCCTTAATTATTGATTAATTAACCTTAATTAATTAATCTCAAATTAAATTAATTAACTTAAGAATCATTAATTACTTAATTAAACATCCACATAATTAATTAAATAATTAATATTCATATTAATTTCCTTAATTATTAAATGATTTCAATCATTTACTTTATTTATCCTTTAGATAAACATTTCTTATTAAATTAAGTATTAAAAACAAAATGTTTTAAATTTACTTTAAATTCTATTTTTCTTCCTCTAAACTTAAGACTCAATTTTAACTTAAAGAATTTTTAAAACAATTCAAAACTTAATCTTATATGTTAAAACATCTACCTTATCAATAAGTTAAAACAATTTAAATTCCAATTAAATTTAAATTCAAATCAATTTAAAAATTACTTTTAAAATTTCAAAATTTAAATACAACTTCCAAACTCAATTTAGTTTTAACTCTTTAAAATTCTTTCTACAATTCACACCTTCAATTCAAATGCAAATCATTTAATCATTTAAAAGCAATTTAAATTTAAACCTTTATTTAAAAACTGAAGTTTAAATTTTTATTCCAGTTTTAAAAACTTAGATTTGAATTCACTTTGAATTTCTAATTAAAATATTTAACCTTCCAATCACATATTCATTTACACTTGAGAGTTTGATTTCCAAATTTAAATTTAAAACATAAATGATTTCAAATCTCAGAAAATTAAATTTGAATTCACATTCAAATTTCAGATTTCAAATCAGTTTAAATCTTCACCTGCAAATTTAAACTTTCCTATACTTTCTTAAAAACAGAAAACTGTTCTCTGTTTTGTTTAAAAACCAAACATTGAAAATCTTTCTTTTTGAGTTTAAATTATTTCAAAAACCAGAATTGAAACTTATCGGAATTCCTATTCAAATTCAGTTTGAAATCCTAAGTTAAAATTTAGTTTGCATTTACTTCACAATTTATAAAACTGAAAAAAACAGTTTCCAGTTTCTTTCTTTTTTTTTTTTAAACTTGAATTCCTTAACTCACACCATTTCAAAATTAGAATTCAAACTATTTGAATTCATCTTAGATTCAAGTTTTAAATCTAAGTTCCATTTCTAGATTTAATTTTAAACTTGATTTTTAAAATTGTTGAAACAGACAAGCTTCTGTTTTTATAAAAATCTGAAACAAAATGGTTCCCGAGCACTTTTATAAATTACTTCGAGCCATTAGTGATCTTGCTTCGAGTTAAAAGCCTCCTTGCTTCGAGTCCCCACTAAATTGACTCGAGACAAAACCCTGTAACACACAGTTCTTCACAACATGCACATTTCCCTTGTGCACCACCTGAACCACCTCAGACCATCTCTGTCCATCACCTCTGGCCATCTTCTCTCCGGTCAGTAAACCCACAACTCACCTGAACAACCCAATATCTAGATTTCAACTTGAATTAAATTCAAGTTTTTAAAGCCCAAACCTGGAAATCTTTCCCTCCCCCTCAATGTCTAACCTGGCAACACCCATCTCTTCCACCTCTGATCACCATTACACACCATACTCCGGCAAAAGCTTCACCACTACACCATCTACGAATTCCCAAAACATCTTAGAACTCGATGCACCCTTGAAGCCACAACACCCCAACATATTAACCCAGGTGAAACTAGGTTATATACTATCATTTCCCAATCTCTTCACCAAATTTTATTTGTAAACCAATTTGATATTTTTACTATAATATATGATAGATATCTATCTCCAGAAGCAATTTCACTCAAATCAATTGCAAGTTTCAATTAATTTTGGCCAAAGTGTAAAATACAGTTTGGAACTGCCTATTATATTTAACACTGTAAATTTTAGTTTTTGTTTTAAAAGTTCTTGAATTCACTTAATGATCCTATTCATGAACTTGAAACATGAATTCATGATACCTACATCTTCTAATTTTTACAAAATTTAGTTGTGTATTTATGCTTCAGACAACTCAGAACTAAAGCCTGTAAAAACTAAAAAAAATCATCTTATCATGGAATGAGCAAATTCCATTTAAGTGCTAATACAAGATAGTAATCAGATCAAGGAAGAAAACCATTTATCAAATTTAAACTTAAACTATGATAATCAGAACATTGGAAATCAAACATGCATGGCATTTCATATATACACAGGCAGATAAAAGAAAAACAGATTCAAAGATTTAACTTAACAAGAAAAACAAGCATGCATTCCTACTTGATTTATTTTAAATTAAGTGTTACTCACCTAATTATGCAGAATGCAGAGCACAATCAACTTGCAGGGTATCAGGCTTTTGAAAATATGAAATGCAGACTCCCTTCTTGCTTTACATGCTTCAGTTTTCAACATGCAGGTTCCAGATTTGAAGTGCAGGCACTTAGTTTTGTTTGCAAATTGAAATGCAGGCTCCTTGAATGCTCTTTTAAAACTTGAATAATGCTTTTAAAACATGCAAGCTTGAATGCTTTTTGAAGAATGCAGATCCTTGCCTTTAAAATGATGCATGCAGGCCTTCTTTGAATGTTGCCTCTAGATTGAAGATTTCATGTATGCACAGCCCTTTTTTTCATATGCAAAGAAATGCAGGCTTTTTCAAACTGTTGTGCAGGTTTGTATTTTGAAGAAGAGAAGTTGCAGATTTGAATTTTGAAAGAGGAGTTGCATGCAGGCCTCAAATTTGAATTTGCAGATGCAAAGGAATGCAGATTGTAATTTGAAAATGCATGTAGATTTGAATGTATTTGGTTTCAGATTTTTGATTGTTTGATGTAGATTTGCAATTTTGAGAAAGAGGAGTTTTGAATGCAAAGTGTATGCAAGTTTGAAATGTGCAGATTTGAATTTGGGTTGTGAGAATGAAGTTTTGGTTATATTCTTTTATTAAGGAATGAGACCAAAAATGCATATGAATGAAGAAACAAGCTAATATGAATGTATATTTTCAGATTTAAATTAATTAAAAGAAAAAGCAAATAAAATAGACACTTGTCATTTTAAAATAAACACTTGTTAGCTTAAGGTTTTAATATACAAACACTTGTCTCTTAGATTAATAAATATGTTTAATTAATGTTAAATAAATATTAAACATTGTTAATTAAATCTTATACATAATTATGTTATCTAAATAATTCTCTAAAGAATAAAGCAAAGCATTATAACAATATACAAGTAATTCATTTGAAAAGAAACCTTTAAAACAAATTTATAAAAGAGCTTGTAACATAATTTAATATACAACTTGAATTAAAAATGAATTTGAAACTAATTAAAAACATTTATCTCATATTTAAAATCATATAGTATTTAATTAAATATTTCTGAAAAGCTCAAATTAAAAATATATCACCATTTCTATTTTCAAAACATTAAAATGATGCTATACTAATTTAACTAAAACAACTTATCTATTTAAAATATATACATAAATACATATACATTTATAAATAGGAAATAGATTTATTAACTCATTAAAAATAATTTCACAGATTAAAAATTTAAATAAAGAAGATTATTTAAATCAAATCAAATTTATTAACAACAATTATCAATTCAATATAAATTTAAACCCAGATTATTAAATTTATATTGTCCAAAATTCCGGGATATTACAGTAGAAGCTTAAGTTATATTTTTTGAAATGATTCGTTAATGACTTAAATCCTTAATGGAAAACAAATTATGTAGGTCATTGATCTCTATATAAATAAATGAATGGAAAAATAAATAATGAAAAAATGAAAAAAACCCAATATAATAAACTAAAGTAAATTTAAATTAGAATTTAAAATATTGTAATGGAATAAAATTTTAACTATTTAATAGTTGGAACTTCTAAAGTTGAAAGTAAGAAATTAAATGCAAAATTATAAATGAAGTATACAAGAAATTTGAAATTTGTAACTTGTAAACAAAAAGGATATGAAAATAAGAAATGATAACTATTGAATGTTTATTTACTAAAATGAAATAAGACAAGCTAGTGTAATTTTCAATTACATTCTTAGTATCATATATATATATATATATATATATATATATATAACTAACTTACCAAAATAATAAAAGTTGTAATGTTAAATAAGGATATGTAAGGGAATATTATACAAGAAAACTTAAATAATGAAAGTGTTCGATGAAATTTACTTTTATAAATAAGAAATTTGATATGAAATAGTTATAAAACCTGAGTTATAATTGTAGTGCTACTTAACTAAATGAAATAGAAAGTGAATATTGTAAGCAAAGAATTATGAACTTAAGTTACTGTTTGAAGTTATTGATAATTAAAGTAAATAACTAAATGAATACTATATTAAATTTAATGATTGTAACTTCAGAAATGGTTGATTACTTTGATCCCTTGTGAAGATTGTATGCTTGTTTGCAAAGATTGTTGTTATGTTGTATTGATTTATTTTGACTTTATGTAATGATGGTATGTTTTTGGTTGAAAGTGATTGTTGTTATGTTATGTTGATTTTTCGTCATTAATTTAAAACAATATAATCATTTCACTTCTATATAATTATTAATCTCTTTGGATTATATAGTGGAATACAGGTTATGGAAGCAATTGCTACTGCTTTTAGTTTTATAAAATAAACGTTATTTGTCCGACAAATAGGTACGTTCTCGGATTACGGTTTTCTAGCGATATTATATTGTTTCCCCAGCTATTGGGATATATTATTTTGAAAATATATGATATATTTTGTTATTTTGATATTACGATTTCTCCCAAGCCTCTCCGTACAAAAGAGACTCTACCGAAATCTTTCGTGAATTTTGGACTTACAAATTTTTTGTGAAATGTTTTCCATACTTTTGTTAATTTGAATATAAAAGGATTTAATTGTGGCAGACTGCTGGTAGAGGATTGATGCTCTGGGATGGGCAAGCTAAAAGGGGGATTAGTGTGGCGGACAGCTGTATTCCCTAGCTCTACTCTTCGGAGTAGGTTTTTTTAAAAAAGGATTTAATTGTTTATAAATTAATATATTTTATTTAAATTATTTATTATGTAAATAAATTCTTTACAAATTTAATATTGTGAATAAGATATATCGATTACTTAATTCCTTCTTTTCCTTTTTTTTCTTTTTGGGGACGAAATGTTTTGAGTAGGGAAAAGTGTAACGACCCGTAATTTTCAACAATTAAAAATAATTAACTTAATAAAAATTTTGTAATTAAATGTTGGAAGAAATTAAAATTTAAGATTTATAACTGGAATGATACTATAATGAAATGCAACAATGTTAATTAAAGCTAATTATTAACAATTTAAAGGGAATTCCAATTAATTGCAATAGTGTAAGGTTATACTTGGTTATAAAGTGAACATAGGAAAAAGAATGTAAATATTGAATTCATTAATGAAATAATATGTTGTTAATGGAAATTGAATAAAATTATTGTTATGAAAGAAATGGTAACATTTGTTTGTATGCAATAAACTTATAAATGTAATTAAACGCTAATGGTGACAATTGTTATATATATTACCTATTTATTTGGTCTATTAAATTTAATTGGAAATAAATGGCAGTTAATTCCCTTAATAGTGCAGTTAATATAGGTTTAATTGATAATGGTAAAAAGGTTGATTCTATACAATGTAAGCAATGTAATTTTTTATCATAGTATGACCTTTGATTTGAATAAAAGGATGGAAATTAGTACTCAAATTTATTGGAATTTGAAATTCTAATAACTGAATTTAATCCAATCAATGAAATAAAAGGTTACGCAAATGAAAGGTATGATGAAATGGTAAAATATTGATGTAATGGAAATTATAACAATGTTGACTATGTATGTAAGGTAATAATTGATTTAATAAGAGAATGAAACCAAGTTAAATAAATTATTTGAGACTTTAATTATAACTAATGTGTGAAATTGACCAAAATTCAATAAAAAGGAAATATAGCAGCTAACACAAATAAAGGAAGGAAATCGGAGTATATTAGCGTAATGAAATGTAAAACAAATGTTAACTATGTTATTAGATCATATGTTTGGACAATAAATAAAATTCTAAAACAACAAACTACAATGAAGTGGAAGGTTCTAACGCGTATTTAAATATAATTTAATAATAGGAGTTGGAATAATAAAAGTCAGATTTAATGATGAGTTAAATGAATATTGATTGATAGAGAAATACATTTATTTAGTATGTAATTTAATGCTTGTTGGATACTGTAATTTTATAAACGTGTTTGCACGACTATAAATAAGGATTACTGTGTTCACGTATTTATTTAATTGATTTCATTAATTAAGGTCTGTTTTGAAGTGGAAGATTAAAATTTATTGAAAATAAATTTATTGAAATCTTTCAATTGAAAAAGAAAAAAGAAACAAAGTGCAATTAATAAATTTAATGTAAGAATGTTTTCAGTTGGAATGTACATTATTCGGAAATATAAGAAAGGATTTAATATTGTATAAGTTGATCATTTTAGAATATAAGAATGTTTACATTTATGAATTGCAAGTAATGAATGAGCATTTTAAGGAAAATAAAAGAATGTGTGAGGAAAATAAAGTGAACGTTTCCATTCTGAACATAAATATAACGTTGTAAAAAGAGAAAATTGAATTTTTGAAACAACACATTAGCTAAATAGCAGGCATAGGTTGCACGGAAGTGATTTTATTGCTAACCTTGAAATTGAAAATAAATTAAATATTTGAGTTCATAATTACATGTCGATAAAAATGTTGTTTTTAAACTTGAATTTTTAAATCATGGTTCATATTTTATTTTATGTAGCGACGGTCCCCGTTATGTAAATTGGTGTATTCAAATTTAGTTATGTTGTGGTAATAAAATATTTAATGAATGTCAAATTTTGTATGTTTGGGGTTAACAAAATTAATTGAGTGAAAAAATGTTTTGAAATTTGAATTCCAAAAGTTTTTTTTATAGAGTAGAGTTGGTCCATTCATTCCCTTTCTAATAATATTTGTCACACTTTTTTTCATTGTTTCCTCTTTTGTTCCATTACTCATTTCCATTTACATTGTCTAAAGTTGTGACGCCCCACCTCTATACTCACGCTAGCCAAGGACACTACAGGGTAATGCCGTCAACTAACATGGAGAATAAGGCTGGATAGGAGCGACCATCTATAGCCTTGCTCTAACTATCAATTGAATACGTCGACAATAAACGTACCAAGCAGGTCGACGTACTCAGCGAATACTTAAAACAAAACCATAGGTGGTTGTAGGATCTATCAGAACAGAATATAACAACTCAAATGTAATATACATCACAGAACAGTAGATCATCATATACACATATATTGATACATAACAGAGTTTACAAAATAATACATGTCAAGTGGTATAGCAAACCACAATATACAGACGAGTCAAAAGAATACATATATCAGAGTCACAAATAAAGGACTACACAAAAAGCTTTAACAAAAAGGAACAAGCTAAATAGTCCATGCGGAAGCAAAATAGGCTAAGTCCAACAGCACCTAACCTGAAACATCTCGGTCTGACCCTAGTATAAAATACACGGGTCAGTCTAGCTAAACAAATCAGTTAGATAAACTGAACAACAATATACCCGCAAGGTTACAAGGTATAACAAATATCTCTAATGAGATAACACAATCATCTAACAAAAGATGAATCATATGATAACATAACAAGCCTCATATCATCGGTAACTCATAAAAACAAAGGATAAGAATATCCCAAAGCAAGCCATAAGGCAAATAACAAATACCAATAAGGTATACAAGTTCCACAAGGTAATCGCTACTCATCATGCGGCTCAAAAAGACCAACACCGAAGGGCGATACCAAGGGAATATACATATGAATGAAACATCAGAAAATTTGCTCGAGCTCAGTACTGTACAAACAAGGATCCATGAGCCCGAAGACTCCAATCCCAATATCACCCATGCGGCTCATAACGACCAACATCGGAAGCGATACAATAGGGCAACCCAATATCACCCATGCGGCTCATAACGACCAACATCGGAAGCGATACTATAGGCAACAAACCCGAAGGCACAAACCCGAAGGCAACATACCCGAAGGCAACAAACCGTAGTGGTGAAGGTCAAAGACCTAGTACTGGACACCACTAACTAGCGCAATGTGTCATAACTCTCAAAAAGGAATCCGAAAAGTGGTAACGTGAGTCCCATAACCACTCGTTCGCACTAAATGGTTTACTATCCGTTAGTTAATTTCACACTCAAAGCAGTACAAAGTTCACCTCATATCATCAGTAAACCAAACCCGAAGGTTAAAACGATCAATTGAATAGGTTGGGGATTAACCGGAAAGATAAACGCACAGATTCATGGCCCGTGTTTTGCCCAACCATTTAATCACCCTTCCACTTCGCTCGAAGTGCGAAATTGTGCGTGTGTTTTAAATAGAATTTATAAATTGGAGAAGCGAGCTTTTAATACGATTTGAAGAAATCATTTATAAAAACCCGTGAATAAAGTAAAAAAGGAATCATCAAGGTCAAATATGCATAAACAACTAATTGGAATCAATATGTATCGATTAAATTTGGAAAACTAAACGAGCAAGGCAAGTTTGCAAAAAACAGCATATTCAGACGTCTGAAAGAAGAGATTCAGACGTCTGAATCTGGAATTCAATTTCTTTTCAAAAGAGGATTCAGACGTCTGAACCCAAATTTTCAGACGTTTGAAATAGGCAATATTCGGCCTATTTCCTTTCTGGTTGAAATTTAGCCAATTCAAACGTCTACAATATACTTTCAGACGTCTGAATCTGGGGGTGAAAATATTCCCCAGAACAATATTCAGACGTCCGAATCTGGAGTTTCAGACGTCTGAAACATGATGGTCAGGCAATTCCTGAACCTAGGCCAACTATGGCCAAACAAATCGAAAGCAATCGGATGCGTGTTGATTATGGGCTTACGTCAAACGACTACCCAACCTTAACGACACACCCAAACACTCCGAACAACATAAAACATCAACCATATAAGGTTTTACATAGATTTGGCTTCAAAAATCATAATTTGGCAATTTCACCAAATCAACCCAAATCAAAAGCAAAAGAACATATGAACAAGTGTTAGGAATCCATACCCAACATCATGATATCAAAAGAAGTAGATGTGATTTCAAAACTCACCTTTTAATCCAAAAACAAAGAAGAAGGAGTTCAATTTGCAAGGAGAAGACCAACAAATCTCCACTTCTACTCAACTAGCTTCAATCTAAGAATAAAACAAGTATTTTCCTAAGTTTAGGTTTAGGAATTTCCTGAGATTGAAGAGAGAAAGAGGTAGAGAAGATGAAGAAGAGCTTACCAATGGATTCACTTTGATTTTTGGAGCAAGAAATCAAGTTAGAAGTTGAAACTAGGGCTTGCAATTTCTGTTTCCTCTCCCCTTCCACCATTTTCAGTTTTGCTTAAGTTTAAGAAATGAAATGAGGGTGAATGGATTAAGAGTTAATGAGCTAGGGGGGTTAAGAGGAGATTGGGGTTGAACCCAAACTCAAGCCCAATAGAAAAAGTAGCCAAAATTCAACTTACTCCAAACATATCAAAGATTATACTCAAAAAGATCGCAAACGCCATTTTGGAATCAATGAAAGTGGTTTCGAGTTCCAATTCGGCCGTTTGCAAAAAGTAACATTTCGGACCAAAAATCCAACTAACGACACTTTATTTAATTAAAACATTTAAATATAAAATCGTTAAATATGCAGGTTGTTACAGATCTCCCCTCCTTACAAAATTGCGTCCCCGCAATTCCTAGAGACGATATTTGTAACAACTACTTACATACAACATTCAAAAGAAAAGGAAATAAGCTTAAGACGAAAAGGTATACTCACCGTTCTCAAGCAAAGATAGAAAAACCGGATAAGATCGCTCAATAAACTCTCTGGTTTCCCAAGTACAGTCATTGGGACTTGCGGACCATTGAACTTTAACGAGCGGCACGTCCTTGTTCCGAAGGCATCGCACCTCCGTGTCAAGTACGCGAATGGGCTGCTGTACAATAGATAAGTCCAGTGAGATCTCAAGCTCAAGCAAATCAGGAGAATCATTAACAGAGTCCGATTCCCGAAGACACTTTCGAAGTTGCGAGACGTGAAACACGTCATGAATGCAAGATAAATGAGCAGGAAGTGAAACTCTATAAGCCACATGGCCAATACGTTCGGTAATAGAAAATGGTTCTATAAATCGAGGAGCCAATTTCCCAGTCGTACTGAAACGCATAACCCCTTTCAAAGGAGAAACACGAATAAAAACAAGATCACCAATCGAGAACTCGAGAGGCTTTCTACGGTTGTCAGCGTAGGATTTCTGGCGACACTATGCCTCTTTCATTCTCAACTGGATGAGATCAATCTTCTCAGGAGAGTCACGAACAAAATCTAGACCAAGAATAAGCTTCTCTCTGGATTCCAACCAACAAGAAGGTAATCGACATGGCCTTCCGTATAAGGCTTCGAAAGGAGCCAAACCGATACTAGACTGAAAACTATTGTTGTAGGACAACTCTACAAGAGGTAGGTGATCCTCCCAACAACCACCGAAATCAAAAATACAAATACGGAGAAGATCTTCCAACATACGATTCAACACGTTCTGTCTGTCCGTCAGATTGCGGATGATAAGCTGTACTAAAATTAAGCTTTGTTCCCAAAGCTTGCTGAAGACTCTTCCAAAAATAACTCGTGAATAAAGGATCACGATCACTCACAATAGAACTAGGAACACCGTGAAGTCTCACAATTTCCTTGACATACAACTTAGCCAAATGCGAAGCAGTTCTATTAGACTTAATAGGAACAAAATGAGCAGACTTGGTGAGGCGATCAACAATAACCCAAATGCTAGAATGGCCCAATCTCGAACGAGGTAGGCCGTCAATGAAATCCATAGAGATCTGATCCCATTTCCACAATGGAACCTCTAGAGGCTGAAGAAGACCAGAAGGACGCTGATGTTCGGCCTTAAAATGCTGACAAGTTATGCAATTACTCACATTACTCGCCACATCGCGTTTCATGCCTTGCCAATAATAAAGACGATGCATATCGGCATACATCTTACTACTACCAGGATGAATGGTATACTTAGAACGATGACAATCATCAAGAATGTCATGCCTAAGTGCAAAATCAGAAGGCACAAAAAGACGGTTCTTCTTGCGAAGACACCCATGAGAATCAATGCTGAAATCCCGCAACGCCTCATCACAGGATCCAGACTCAAAAAGATGAATAAGATGCAACAAATCAGGATCACACCGTTGGGCATCGGCAATACGATCCAACAAAATAGGTCGAGCTCCCAAACTAAATAATAGAATAGGAGTATCAGAAGATGAACCTCGATCCCGAATTTCACAAAAAGATAGAGTCTCAAGAATGTCCCATTCGGCAAGCATCATAGAAATAACAGCCGAATGTTTGCAACTAAGCGCATTAGCAACACGATTACCCTTACCAGGGGTATACTGGATATCAAAGTCATAGGAGGCAAGAAACTCGAGCCAACGTTGTTGCCTCATATTGAGTTCCTTCTGAGTAAACAAGTACTTCAAAGATTTATGATTGGTATAAAGAATGAAGCGCTAGCCCAATAAACAGTGTCGCCAAATCTTCAAGGCAAAGACAATGGCGGCTAACTCAAGATCATGAGTGGCAGAGCGAACTTCATTCGGACACAGTTGCCTAGAAGCATAAGAAACTACCCGATCCTTCTATATAGGAACAGCACCGAGTCCACTACCACAAGCATCGGTGTAGACAACAAGATCATGATTCCCCTCGGGAACCACAAGAATAGGAGCATTAGTGAGAAGTTCCTTCAATGTCTGAAAGGAAGCTTCACACTTGTCGGACCAAATAAAATGAATGCCATTCCAAGTAAGGCAGGTGAGAGGAAGCACAATACGGGAAAAATCCTTAATGAACCGACGGTAATAACCCGCCCATCCAAGGAAACTACGAACCTCATGCACATTCTCAGGCCTCTTCCAATTCTGGATGGCTTCGATCTTTGAGGGATCGACAGAAATGCCATCGGAAGATACAACATGGCCTAAGAACTTAACCCTATTCTCCCAAAAGTGGCACTTGGAGAATTTGGCTCTAAGCCGATGATGACGGAGAGACAATTCTCAAGTGATTAGCATGCTTGGCTTCAAACTTAGAATAAATAAGGATATCATCAATGAAGACAAGGACGAACTTATCGAGATATTCCCGGAATACCCGATTCATGAGATCAACAAAGAAAGCAGGAGCGTTCGTCAACCCAAACGGCATAACGAGCCACTCAAAAGAACCATACCGAGTGCGGAAAGCGGTAAGAGGAACGCTATCCTCCGCGACTCGTAAATGATGAAAACATGTGGCAAGGTCGAGCTGAGAAAAGACCTTAGCACCACTCAATAGATCGAACATATCATCGATCCTAGGCAAAGGATACCTATTCCTGATGGTTAACTCATTAAGCTTGCGATAGTCAATGCAAAGCCTAAGAGTTCCATCGGACTTCTTCACGAAGATGACCACGGATCCTCACCGAGAAAAACTGGACTGAATCAACTGCTTGGACTCAAGCTCTAAAAGATTCTTCTTGAGTTCCTCATTTTCCTTTGTAGACATCCTCGTGGGAGGACGACTAACTGGCTGCGCGCCTGGAATGAGATCAATGCGGAACTCAATTGCCCGTTTAGGTGGCAAACCCGAGACAGGCTCAAAAACATCAGAAAAGTCACAAGCAATAGGAATACGAGATATATCATCATCATCTCGCGAATCAAGAGAATATAAAGCCATTTCGGAATTATCCACATCCCGAAGAATAAGAGATAGCTGAGTAGGCGAATCCGGATGTCAAAGATATATAATTCTCACCGAACAGATAATCCTAGCATCATATCTTACTAGCCAGTCCATACCCAAAATCAAATCAAATCCCAGACAAGAAGTAACGTGCAAACTCGCACGAAAAGAAAAGCCACATAAAACAATCTCAACATCATCACAAAGCAAGCTAAGGGTCGCGGATCCCCCAAAAGGATTCGCAATCCTTAAAGTAGTAACCAAATAAGAAACATCCAAAGATAAATCATCAACGATCTTTTTCGATATGAAAGAATGTGAAGCACCCGTATCAAAAAGAACTCGTATACTATGATCATGAAATAAAATAGAACCTTCCAAAATAGATGGAGATATACCTTTGGGTTGAGAAGGACCTTCAGAAGCCTTAACAGCATAAAGCTTGCTAGACTTGGCACCAGCCGGAACAGTAGGGCAAGCTGAAACATGATGACCTTCCTTCTTGCAATAGCGGCATAAGAGAGGCTTAGGACAAGCTCGAATAATATGATCCGGAGAACCACAATTGAAACACTTCCGAATGAAAGGTGTTCCAACAGACTGAGGCTAAGAACTAGAACTACCAGTCTTCTTCTTCTTAGAAGGAAAAGACCTGGACTTCTGAAATGGAAACGGCCTCTTGTTGGGGTTCTTGGAAACCTCAACATCAACATCACTATCACACTCCTTCTCGACGGTCTCCAGATGAAGCGCCGAATCAACCAACTTCTCAAAAGAAAGCTTAAGCTGGAGCAACAAAGACATCTTAAGATATTTCTCAAGACCAGAAACAAACTTCAAATTCTTCTTATAAGAAGTGCTAATGAATTCAAGACCATACTTAGATAAAGCCTCGAATGATGCAACATACTCAGAAACAGAAGACTTCCCTTGCTTCAACTCAAGGAAGCGACGGGTCAATAAAACTTTTTCAGATTCAGGAACGGACTTGAGTTCAAATCGCTCCCGAAACTGAGTCCAAGAGAGAGTAGACTCATCAATCTCGGCTACAAGAAGCTCATACCAATCAAGAGCATGCTCTTGTAATAAGCTAGAAGTTACAAGAACTCTATCATGATCGGAAAGATCCATACGAGAGAAGATACGCTCGCACGTGCGAAACCAAGCTTGGACTTCAAGAACGGACTCAGAGTCCTTAAACGGCTTTCCCCCAAGATGAGCAAAATCACTGCACTGGCGTGCAAAGGCAGACTTACGAGGTGGAGACACTCAAGGAGGAACTGGAGGCTGAGTGCTCCTAAACAATTCCAAAAACTGATCGGAAGACATATAAACGCCATCCGGATGTGAGCCACTGGATCGCCCATCATCCGAACGTCGTCCCCTGCCTCTTCCAGCCATACGCTGAAAGTAAGATAAGATCAAGATTATTCACAAGGTAGATACGTCAATACGGAATACTACGGAATAAAATGCATTCCTAGACGTATTCCCCAAATTCTATCTAACCTTTGATAGAAGAAGGAATAGAAGGCACGATGATTCAAAGATTTGTATCACTTATACACTTTAATGTACCGTAATATGTGCATCTATTCTGTGTTTATCATATTCTGTTTGAACCTTTCTCTGATACCACGCTGTGACGCCCCACCTCTATACCCACGCTAGCCAAGGACACTACAGGGTAATTCCATCAACTAACACGGAGAATAAGGCTGGATAGGAGCGACCATCTATAGCCTTGCTCTAACTATCAATTGAATACGTCGACAATAAACGTACCAAGCAGGTCGACATACTCAATGAATACTTAAAACAAAACCGTAGGTGGTTGTAAGATCTATCAGAACAGAATATAACAACTCAAATGTAATATACATCACAGAACAGTAGATCATCATATACACATATATTGATACATAACAGAGTTTACAAAATAATACATGTCAAGTGGTATAGCAAACCACAATATACAGACGAGTCAAAAGAATACATATATCAGAGTTGCAAATAAAGGACTACACAAAAAGCTTTAACAAAAAGGAACAAGCTAAATAGTCCATGCGGAAGCAAAATAGGCTAAGTCCAAAAGCACCTAACCTGAAACATCTCGGTCTGACCCGAGTATAAAATACACGGGTCAGTCTAGCTAAACAAATCAGTTAGATAAACCGAACAACAATAAACCTGCAAGGTATAACAAATATCTCTAATTGAGATAACACAATCATCTAACAAAATATGAATCATATGATAACATAACAAGCCTCATATCATCGGCAACTCATAGAAACAAAGGATAAGAATATCCCAAAGCAAGCCATAAGGCAAATAACAAATACCAATAAGGTATACAAGTTCCACAAGGTAATCGCTACTCATCATGCGGCTCAAAAAGACCAACACCGAAGGGCGATACCAAGGGAATATACATATGAATGAAACATCAGAAAATTTGCTCGAGCTCAGTACTATACAAACAAGGATCCATGAGCCTGAAGACTCCAAACCCAATATCACCCATGCGGCTCATAACGACCAACATCGAAAGCGATACAATAGAGCAACCCAATATCACCCATGCGGCTCATAACGACCAACATCGGAAGCGATACTGTAGGCAACAAACCCGAAGGCACAAACCCGAAAGTACAAATCCGAAGGCAACATATCCGAAGGCAACATACCCGAAGGCAACAAACCGTAGTGGTGAAGGTCAAAGACCCAGTACTGGACACCACTAACTGGCGGAATGTGTCCTAACTCTCAAAAAGGAATCCGAAAAGTGGTAACGTGAGTCCCATAACCACTCGTTCGCACTAAACGGTTTACTATCCGTTAGTTAATTTCACACTCAAAGCAGTACAAAGTTCACCTCATATCATCAGTAAACCAAACCCGAAGGTTAAAACGATCAATTGAATAGGTTGGGGATTAACCGGAAAGATAAACGCACAGATTCATGGTCCGTGTTTTGCCCAACCATTTAATCACCCTTCCACTTCGCTCGAAGTGCGAAATTGTGCGTGTGTTTTAAATAGAATTTATAAATTGGAGAAGCGAGCTTTTAATACGATTTGAAGAAATCATTTATAAAAACCCATGAATAAAGTCAAAAAGGAATCATCAAGGTCAAATATGCATAAACAACTAATTGGAATCAATATGTATCGATTAAATTTGGAAAACTAAACGAACAAGGCAAGTTGGCAAAAAACAGCATATTCAGACGTCTGAAAGAAGAGATTCATACGTCTGAATCTGGAATTCGATTTCTTTTCAAAAGAGGATTCAGACGTCTGAACCCAAATTTTCAGACATCTGAAATAGGCAATATTCGGCCTATTGCCTATTTCCTTTCTGATTGAAATTTAACCAATTCAGACGTCTGGAATATACTTTCAGGCGTCTGAATCTGGGGGTGAAAATATTCCCCAGAACAATATTCAGACGTCTGAATCTGGAGTTTCAAACGTCTGAAACATGATGGTCGGCCATTTCCTGAACCTAGGCCAACTATGGCCAAACAAATCGAAAGCAATCAGATGCGTGTTGATTATGGGCTTACGTCAAACGACTACCCAACCTTAACGACACACCCAAACACTCCGAACAACATAAAACATCAACCATATAAGGTTTTACATAGATTTGGCTTCAAAAATCATAATTTGGCAATTTCACCGAATCAACCCAAATCAAAAGCAAAAGAACATATGAACAAGTGTTAGGAATCCATACCCAATATCATGATATCAAAAGAAGTAGATGTGAGTTCAAAACTCACCTTTTAATCCAAAAACAAAGAAGAAGGAGTTCAATTTGCAAGGAGAAGACCAAAAAATCTCCACTTCTACTCAACGAGCTTCAATCTAAGAATAAAACAAGTATTTTCCTAAGTTTAGGTTTAGGAATTTCCTGAGATTGAAGAGAGAAAGAGATAGAGAAGATGAAGAAGAGCTTACCAATGGATTCACTTTGAATTTTGGAGCAAGAAATCAAGTTGGAAGTTGAAACTAGGGCTTACAATTTCTATTTCCTCTTCCCTTCCACCATTTTCAGTTTTCTTAAGTTTAAGAAATGAAATGAGGGTGAATGGATGAAGAGTTAATGAGCTAGGGGGGTTAAGAGGAGATTAGGGCTGAACCCAAACTCAAGCCCAATAGAAAAAGTAGCCAAAATTCAACTTACTCCAAACATATCAAAGCTTATACTCAAAAAGATCGCAAACGCCATTTTGGAATCAATGAAAGTAGTTTCGAGTTCCAATTTGGCCATTTGCAAAAAGTAACATTTCGGACCAAAAATCCTACTAACGACACTATATTTAAATAAAACATTTAAATATAAAATCGTTAAATATGCGGGTTGTTACAAAAGCCTTTTCATTTCATGAACATTACATAATTTTCATATTTTTAATTCTGTCTTCACCTCTTTTAATACCTACCCTTTTTTAGGGTTGTTCATATTCTTACTTTATTTCAATTCCTACTTTGTTTATATTTTGCTTTATTAGCTATTCACTAGTTTCAATCTTCATTCTTGTAGCTTCATTTCATTTTTTTTATATCTCATCTTTTGTAGCTTCATTTTTTTCTCTCTTCACCTTCCTCCTTTTTTTCATGTTTCTTCTTTAAATCTCCTTTCTCTCCTTTTTTCCAAAGCTTTTTTTCTCTTTTCTTCTTCTTATTCTTCAAATCTTCTTCTTTTTCAAAGCTTCCTTTTCTTTTTTTCAATTCTTCTTCTTCTTTAATTTTCTCTCTCTTTCAAATCTTCTCTTCTTTCCATGTCTTTTTCATAAAATCTAGATCTATATAATCTTCTTTCGAAAACTTGCTATAAAAAAAGATTAAGATAGCAAGGAAACAAAACAACATGAGAAAGTAGTTGCAGATCCAAATCTGGCTTGAAAAGGGAAAGAAAAAATGAGTGATTCAACTCACTCACGCAATACTAAAAATTCCATTGTAGGTTAAATAAAATATATGGTGTGATATATAATTATTTTATTGCTATTTGTTGATTTAAATTGACATTTGAATTGATATTGAATCTTAAATGACATTTAATTTTATATTGGAATTTAATTGATAGTTAAATCCTAGTACATTTAATCTAAAGCCTTTGCACTCATATTTTTATTTGAGAATAATTTGACTTACGTAGGAATTTTAGTTCTGACTCGAGTGTATTGTTTTTCATAATGCTCGGGTCAGTATGAGCCTTTTTAGTGTATTGAATACCATTTTATTTTCTGGAGGACGAAGAAGAAGATTCGGTATATTATTGCTATTTATTATTATTCCACTGCTTATTGTGTTCCACTGCATTTTTTTTCTGATGTATGTATAATTTTGATTTTAATAGTGAAAGTATAATCAAATGTCATTTGTAAAACAGCTTCATGAACTGTTTATTTGATTATTATATTTTGTCATTCCGCTGCGAGAATCTATGTTTTGTTTTTACCTTCTTTTTTATTATTTTCGTACTAGTGTGAACTCGTGCTACGCACACGGACCACATCCTATCAGCATGTTCGGCTATATTGTGAATTGTGGTATTTTGGTTGAAATATATCTATTTAGCCGTCCACCAAAAGCGGAGGCATGTACAAAGATAAATGAATCAATGATTGGATTCCTTTCTTCATAGCGACTACTTAAGAAGAAGAAAAGTTATAGATAATGATGCTTTCTTATAGAATTATAACCTAGCAATAGACCCTAATGTGTTCATGCATGAGTACAATAATATTGGCCTACAATAGTAAGAAATAATAAAAATTGATGGATGTTTGGACACTTAGGTTTGGTTTATTGTATAATGGACTATAGGTTAATGAGGATACCATATTTCTTTCCTTTGGTGGCTTCAGTTCAAACATATGGATGCTTCAGATCAAACATATGGAAATGAAATTATATAACTAATATGAGAAGCCAAACTTAAAGTTCAAATGTGATACATATAAATGTTTCCATTAATTAAATCATCTATTACAAAATTCAAACGTCGGCATGTATACATATAATCAAAATATTAATTATTTCTTTACTTTTAGCATGTGCAACTTTAGTAAGCTTAAATAAATAGACAGAAAATGTAGCTTTACTTACAAAGCTAATAGTACAGATTTTAGCAAAAATGCTACCTTGCGTTGTGACTTCTATAGAATTCAACTCAGCTGGAAAAGTAACCATTGAGGCCCACAGGTGAGTCCACATGTGTACACTCTCACCGTGGCAAAGAAATTAATTGTAGCACTGTTCCATTTAGCTATCATCTTAAATGGCTCTGCAATGTACACCCAAAGCAGTAGAAAATGTTAGAATATGAATCAATAAGCATTTACATAACTTGGTAGACTCGATTCAAAATTTATAATTATCATAGGATGTGTATATTTTTGCGCATAATGTTTTTTACACATAGCAACTACTCCTATGTTGATTTTTTAACATTTTGAAATATAACACTTATGTAATGTTCGTTACATTGAGATTTGGCATTGGAGAAAGTTTGGGTGGGACATTCTAAAATGTTGAAAACATGGATTTTTATGTTGTCATACTCACTACAACAGCAATCTCTTTTTATCAACTCCAAAATCATTGACGCAATATGGTCATCTACCTATAGATATAACGGCCAAGGACTAAACTATGACTGTTCAAAACTAAAGATGAATGAAATGGTATAATTCCAAATAATTGGGCTCTTTAGCCTTAGCCAGTGTACATGCGGGTTCGTTAAATATGCTGATCTTTTACAGCTTGGATTCATAGAAACAAAAATAGATCAGATTAAGTTACCTGGAAAATGTAATCATTATATGAAAAAATTTCATGTGAAAACTATTTTGAAGTATCTCCAGCTCCTTTGGAGTGCAGCAGATTCTGCTAGATGAACATTCATAGCTACAGCTGTAAAAAAAGTTAGTTTGTTAGACTTAAAAGTACGTAAAATGTTGAGGAAGAAATTAATTTGAAAGTATTAAACTCATTAGAAAGAAAATTGATATAGTGGATTAATTGATGACCAAATCTAGAAAAATACAGATGATGCTTAGATTATTATCCAAAAAGTAAACCAATTGTTTAATGAATCGATTCGATCCAGAAGAACTGAGATGCTGATGTATAAATTAAAACTATTGAATAATCTTAATTAATGTAGAATTAGTTAAATAGTAGGAGTTGCAAGAAATCATGGAAGAAGGAATTGCTCCATAGCCGCAATTTAATTTAGGGTTAGGGAAAGAAAAAGGGCAGACGAAGGCAAAAGAAAAGATGTTGTTGGAGTATAGGTTGTATGCTGATCTGATGTTGAGACTATTCAGCTTAACAATACAGAAATAAGAAGAGCTTCAGAAGTCACCATTTCTTACTTTCTCAAATGAAGCAAAACAGGATGTTCTAATGATTAGCAATATTTCTTGCATGCGTATATGCAATATCCTAAATAGTCGACTGTGATGATTAGTAAAATGAATGTAAAAAAGTCAACATAGAGGATTTATTCTATATAAAAAATTCTGACACGCATTATAACTATCCTTTGTATCCCAATGGTAATGCAATATTAACAAATAACAAACCCAAATTAAGGACTAACCAAATGCATATTTGGAAACATGAAAAACTTAAAGCTTTGAACAAAATCAAGTACCAAGCTGACCAAATTCCATCACAGAAACAAACGAAATTGAATTTTGATCGCTAAGTCAAAATGTGTGAAAATAAGAACTGCTTATCAAAGAGGAATGAGATAAACGTGGTGAAGAATGTGTATATCAAAATGTTTGGATACTTATAATAGGACTGTGTGCAACGAATGGTAGAGTGATAAAGCAAGATTTATTTTGAAAAGAACTACAAACGTAGCTGAATAAAAGTTGTTATGAAGATAATCTACATATTTTTATAAACTAATGACATACGTGTTTAGTAAATCAAGTAAACTAATGAATTTCAAAACCTCTATCCATAATCTCTAAATGAACCTCTAAATATCCATCATCTGCAAATTATGATTACGATTCAACTTGGATTTCGGAGGTTTACTTGAACCGATTAAGCAAAAATGGGGGCCAAAATTTTCTATAGTTAATGTCCATTGTACTTAAAGCCTATAGTTCATGCTGTACAAATAATATTGTAACTTGAATCAAAAAGGAACATAAAATTTCTCATGTAGTTGATGACTTAATCATACCGAAATCTCTGAAACCTTTTATTAAAATTTAAGGTCTGGAAAAGGGAAACCCTCAACTAAGAAAAAATAATAAGAAAAATATGCAAGAAGATAAGAAGATTACCAAGAACCCTGATTTAAAAATGAGCATGAAAAGCAGTCAGATGTCTGATCATAAAAATTCAATTTATTATTATTATTATAAATGTTCATAAATTTAATTCATCACTAACTATTGTCACACATTTAAAATTATGTAGTCAATATTTAAAATAACAACTATCAGCCTAACAGTTATCTGTGTAATCATTAATATTTTGCAATCTAAGTATATGTTGGCCATCATAGCCAGTTTAACATCTGGAAAAAAATTTATCACGTGAGGAATTAATTGTTGGGGAGTGTAAATTATTTGTGTACATTTGCCTACCAAAATTTACAATTTTTAGGAGAGGTTGATTAGGCAACAAATTAAACTTACAGTAATTACCTCCAAATCAGAATGCATAAAACAGTAATTAGTGTTATGCGTTAGAACACAAATCAAGTTACTACTTCCACGAAGATTAATATAGAAGGCACGTATGTGAGTTAGAAAATTTTAATGATGGTATCATGATAGAAAAAATAAATGCACCCAGTATAAGTAAAACTAGGTGTTAGTGCATTAGAATCATATTCTTATTGATGATGTCCAATTCATGTTGGTTATATGAACTTTTCCTCATCTTCATTTACACTCCCTTTGTATATTATAAAACAGAAGTTTATTTATACTCATGTTTCAAGATAAAAGAACAATCAAGCGTGACCTCTTATATTATGTTTTTTAGTATAAAAAATTTTGTATTCAAAAATGGTAAACAAAAAAATTTGTTCTGTACCATAGAAGTGAAATTTGGAACATATGGAAACAAATGATCCAATTTGTATCATGTCTAGTGAATTTTTTGGACACGTTAAAGAGGGCAGTTTCTGTTTTTTGCCACAATTCAAAATAGAACGTTAAATTAGAAAAAAATATATTTAATTTTCACATGTTTAGATGAATAAACAAAGATTCAAGATAATTAATTGCTACCACCACTCCGTAAACGAACGCACATACCTTGTCTCCATTTTAAGGAAGGAATAATATTCTAAATTAATTTCTTAAATAAGATATGTTGCTGCTATTAATTTGAGATTAATGATATACCTGGCATCAAGGAAAATAAAAACGTTTTCAGATATTGGATGAATTAACCAATTTAAGAGATCAAATTTTTTTTGGAAAGTATGAAAATTTTCAAATCACAATTACTGATTGGGTAGAGCTAGAGAAAAGAGGGAAGAAGTAGAGCAAGCAATACACATACCTTGCAGCGGCTATCATGTTGAGTTTGAGAGGCACTTCATGATAAATACTGTTACACCACCTTTGATAAATAAAGAGAATATATTCATAAATTATAATAAATTCAATAAACCTTTGCAGTTTACACTACATGTTTAAAGTAAATTCAGAAAGGCTTGGAAGGAAAATAATCCTAAAATGTTTGAGTACTTTCCCATGTGTTGCGAAAAATATAATCAAATAGCGAACCGTCGTAGTAAAAGGCCAGATTACATCTTATGCTATGGAAGACATAAATAAACACAGCTGTAACATACTGTGCTCTAACTGTTGAATATTCAAAGACAATTTTTGATGTAGCGCAATCTACTAACTCAGTGGTTTTGAGTCGTTCGTTGACTTTAGGTCGCACACGACCTAGTATAGGTCGCTCGCGTGTTAATGGGATGAACGCTAAGGCATACCAGCGACCTAACAACTTACAACCTCCCTAGAATAATGATGCAACATTCGAGCGTAGGTCGCTCTGTAGGATCGATTTCACCCTAGAGGGGGGGGGGGTGAATAGGGTGATGGTATAAATTATAAAAATTAATTGCGGAAGCTTATTAATTAATTTCAATTCAGATCACAGAATAGCAGCACAGATATCGCAGAATATAAATAACAGGAAAAAACAGAACAACACAGAATTTACCCAGCTTCGGCAAAACCCTGCCTACGTGATGCCCCCAAGGTTTCTACTAGAAATTAGATAGTCCCTCGCTTACACACGTAAACTCGCTATACCCGCTATTGACTAATCTAACTCTACGCTCAAAACCCTGCCACAACTCAACTACCGAGTTGCGAATTCTCAAGCTACGCCACGTAGCTTGTCCCCTAGTCACACGACTAGAAATTAAACAGTTTAAAAAAGAAAATACAAATTAAAAGCAATTTGAAATACAAAACCCTATTTAATAAAAACTAAGCCCAAATTAATAAAACAAAGGCCGGCCCCTTATTCACTTCTTCAACCCGTTCCTTTTTCTTTGCTTTGTGAAAATATGGCCGATCCTCTTTCGTTCCTCTTTGTGAATTAGGGCTTTCGTTCGTGCGATCCAATTTAGGGTTGTTGGAGAAGTCGACTGATTAGTTGGTTGATTGCAATCACTGTTCCTCTGATTTGCTTCGGCAATCGACCGTATCTTCGATTTGAACACGACTTCTTATTTGATCGAGTTCGACTGCAAATTGATATGTGATTTTTGCTTTATTGCTCTAAGATAATATTCTTGAACTCAATCGATATGCCGATGATGATTTGTGGTAATTATAGGGTTCGATCCCCTGAGTTTTCGTTCATATATTCGTGTTTGAATTTGTCATTGAATCACTTCGGCCACTTGATGATGCTTGAATGATTGAGATTGATTCTGACTTTTTCATATGCGTATAATTTCATTTCTTGCGTCCCACGGCTTTGATGTTTGACTTGTTCATATGAGTGTAATTTTCATCGTGAATTTTGGTTTCGTGAATTTTCTTGTACCTCTGTGGCCTTGACTTGAGATTCTTCACTGCACTGCTTCATCATGTTGTATGCACTCCATAATATCGTTGAATTCATTTGAGTAGTTGATATTCTCTGGTCAGTTACATGTTCATGATGCATTATGCCTTTGCCTCTATTTGCTTGATGTCTACATGGATGAGGTCTTGCTGCAGTTTGGTCACATATTCATTCTTTGATCATGTTGGCTATTTGGTCGAGTTCATTTGAGTCAGTGGAGTTGTTTCATTGTGGCATTGTATTTAGTCGAGTCTTGTTCTAGCCATTGTTTTGATTTGAACCTGATGTTGAGGCTGATGCATCCTGGCTTGTTTCAGTTGTATCTTGTTTATGTGCATATTGCTGAGGCTTGTGGTATTTTTTGCTGTTAGATGGTAATGTTGTGATGTTTTTGCTTCGACCTGTACTTGACCTTGCCACTTGACCATTTGTATTCATGTATGTGTATATATATATGTATGTTGATTCATTTGCTTAGTGCATTGCTCACTTTTCTGATCTTTGCATTTGTGAAACTGTTCATTCCTAGTTGCCTTGAGTAGCAGAGCTATAGTTTCACTGAACTTGATATCCTGGTGTATCATTGCACTTTGCACCATCCATACTTCAGTCTGGGTTCACTTGTTCATACCACTGTTTCATGCGTGCTCTACTAGTTGCTGTGTTGATCACTTTCACTGCTGTTGCATGCATTTGTCTTTGCTTGAGTCTTGATTCAATTTTGATATTTGACAGCCCTGGCTCGATGTTGTTACTGCATTCATGACCACTGTCTTGCATTGAGTATATGCAGTGACATGTTTTCCTGTATTCATGTTCTTGCAGTCTTCATTTTCGGCCTATAGTATTCATAATGCATTTGTATGTTGTCACTGTACCACTGGTGCAATCTTGGAGTCTGCCTTGATCATCTTGTAGTTTGATCTGGTCTGGTGCACCTTGTTTGCTGTTTGATTGTGCTGTTTACCCGTGTACATTTGAGTCAGTGAACTTGTTTCATTTGGGTTGTAGTTTGGTGTCATATTTGCTGTGCTCGAGCTCTATGCACACTGATACACTGCCTTTGTGGTCTTCATTGCATTCATGTCATGTTGCCTTGTGTTGAATCCAGTTTTAAAACTCGGATTTGACCATGTGCTTGAGTCGTGATTTTCAATGTTATTGCACGTGAGTTGAACCCGATTTTTTTTATTTGGGTTTGACCTGTGCTCACCTGTCCCTGTAAATCAATCAAGTGTATATATTGGCGTGCACGGCCTTGTGGCATGTACAGTAATACATTGTGTATGTCAAAAGTTGTTCGTGTATGATGAATTCAAATTTAAATTATGACGAACAACCCAAATAACTGAGGCAAATATTATTTTCAAAATTCATCTTTTATTTTATATTGCAAAAATATTTTATTTCCAATTTTACTGCGTTAGTGAATATTTTTGCAGATTGCTCAGATGCTGGATTCAAACTGGAATGCAGTTGAAGATAGAAATATGAGTGTGAGTGATATGTAGTGAGGTGAATTGTAAATATGAAATGTGAAGTAATGAATTGTAAATATGAAATGTGATGTAATTGTAATCAAAGTTGTATAGTTATAGTGAGAGCTTGAAATTGTACTATTCAAAATTGTAATAAATATTTGTTTGAATAAAATATTCGTTTGAATTCAAATTCCGTGTTATTTATTTTATTCAGCAAATATTTATTCAATCTGTGAAAAATAAAATAGTATATTAACAAATACATTTAAACGAATGTATATATGTTTATTATCATCAAACAAAAATCATATAAGCGCATATTCAACAATCTCCCCCTTTTGATGATAACAAACATATATTTAAGATTTTGAATATGTTAAATGTATTTGATCATTGATATATCCTAATTGCTCCCCCTATTTAAATGCTTCCTCTCTACACAAAACTCCCCCTACTTATATGCATACAAATAAAATATGCAAATGAGTCTAGATGCAAAATGGAAAATTATTTGACCTTTGCTTGATTTTATTTAACAAAATCTTAACTTTTCTCTCCCCCTTTTGTTATCAGCAAAAGAATAATAGTGTTAGAGAAAATAGAGATAAAGTGATCGATATTAATCCAACATTAAAACTCAATTGAATATAAATATTAAATTTCAATAAAAAATCAAACAAAAATCATAAATATTTTGTTAGGCGCATATTCCACTTTTAGAATGATGGAAATGATGTCATCATATAAAACCATACAGTTGTGCCTATTTGTGGTATATTTATATCAGGAATTTGAATATCTACTAACCATGCATAACCGTTAGGACTTTTAAATGAGATTAGTAGTATTCCAATTTTATTTTTAAAAAAAATGAATTCAAGTATCTTCTAACCACGCATAACCGTGAGGACTTTTAAAAGGGACTAGAATCAACTTGTTTATTTTAAAAAAAATCAACTTTTGATATGCGTTCCATACATGCATAACCGTGAGGACTTTTAAATGAGCATGGAAGCACATAACAAATTCCAAGTAATTCACCCATGCATAACCGTGAGGACTTTTAAATGAGAGTGAATACTTTGGTATTTATTTATTTTTATTTATTTTTGTTTTTTTTGTTTTTTTAAAAAAAAAATGTGAAAAACGAAAAACGAACGATTCCTGTTTAAAGTACCACATATCGACAAACCATATAGAATTTTGATGAGTGATGGTTGATAGAAATATGATAGGTATAGAGATGGTCATGGAATTTTTACCAACAAAAAGTTTTATAACTCTTGTTTAAATTTCTAAAGAAATTTTCTAATTATACTTTCTCGAGTTATAATATATAATCAATATCAACACTCATCACTTTTTCAATCACTATTTTTCTTTTCAACAATCATTTGGGAGTCAGATTAGTCATAATAGTCATTTAAAATCAAATTCAAAAATAATTATGAAATTAATTTTTCAAAAATGAATAATCTGAAAATATGGTCAAAAATGATTTTCTCCAGGGGGTTTTTAAAAGAAAATTTTCTGCTATTTGAAAAATATTTGAACTGAAAAATATGCAGATATTTTCTTTGAAAAACGATGCAGTTACTAAATGTCTCAACAAAAAATCACGTTTCACTAGTAATTTTTCTATCAACTAGATTACCAGTGTAATCTGCATCTGAATTTCTCTTTCACTCAAAAATTATCATCAATTGAATTTTATAGACCAAAACATGAAGTGTGCACCAAAACTTTCAAATTCAATTTTTTCAACAATTTAAATGACATTCTTTTGAAATTGAATTGAAGCCGTGTAAATAATCAGAAAACCGTGAATACAGAGTCAGCCATATTATAACCAATTGTAATATCCAACAAAACACTATTTTTAATCCAAACTGATATATATGAAGTAATTCAAAGAATCTAGAGATTTTTATAGTGTTTTTGGCATAAGAATATAATTGGCCAACAATTTTGAATAAGTCAGAAACAAAATCATCATCTTTTCATCAATCTCAATACTGGCTGATTTTAAATCAGAATACGGTGCAGATTATCACATTTAATATATCGTTTAAAACATACAATTACCTGTTTTACCTTTACGATATTTTTCATTGTTGTCCGTTGTGATTCTGTCACCTTTATACTAGGCTAAGGAACTTTGATTCGTCGTCCGTTGTGTTTCTGGAACAGCCAAAAATCCAGAGTACACTGTTGTTGTTCCTTAGCCTGCCACCACACCTACACGATGAAAGATTTATGTGACCTATTTGTTTTTATAGGTCCATGGTTGTTAGTGGCAGAAAATTTTGAAAAACAATTTTGTGGAGACCCAAAACTATTTATAATTGTTCCCTTCGGCACCCAAATTTGTTTAACTTTGAGAGATTTTATATTTTTGCCTTTTGGAACCCAAATCGGTATAGTTTTCACATGTTTGGGTCTATACCAACAATTATTGTGATCGTGTCCAAATTTTCTACAAAACGTGCACATGGAATTAACTTGACTAATATTGCTTTCAACAATTTTCGAACTATTATATCCAAGTCCTTGTCTAACCGAATTAACAGTTTGCTTTCCTAATGGCATATTCAACGATTTTTCATTTTTTGAAAATTTATCTAAAGTCATTGACAATTGTTGGACTTGTGTTTTGAGAGATTCATTTTCGTTTAACAACTGTGTGCACTTTTTAATAGAATTCTCTCTCCTAGTATTTTCATTCTCTTTTAAAATCAAAATTTCATTTTCAAGTGATTTTATATTGATTTCTGATTTTTTAATTTCTTCTTCGAATGTTGGACACTTATCACACTTAGGGATCCTACTTTGATAGGTTTTAACTAGTTGATCAAGTTGTTTATTGCATTCTATCAAAGTATTCTTTTGGGATTCAAGTTTGGCGTATTTTTCCCTAAGTCGTTCATAACAGCCATTTATTTCATGAAAATATATAAGCAATTCAGAGTGAGTAAGTTTTGATACCTCGCTTGGCTCATCATCGCCACTATCAGTTATATTCCCTTGAAGGCACATATCTGCTTTCTCACTCTCACTGCTAGAATTTTGATTATCTTCATCACTTGTATTCCATGTGGCTGCAAAACTTTTCTTTTTCTGATTCTTTTCAAAGTCGCGTCGATTTTGAGGACAATTGGGCTTGATGTGTCCGGGTTGGTTGCACTTGTGACAGATGATCTTCTGTTCTTCAGAGTAGTCTAGTGCTTTGGCTATTCTGCTCTTCGCTTTTTGAATTCGAGCTGAATTTCCATATTTGTAATTCCACTTTTTGAATTTCTTTATTAGTAGCGCCAATTCTGCTGCTCCATCATCTTCATCGTTATCATCATCACTTTCGGTTGTTCTTTTGAGCGCTATTGATTTCTTTCGATTATCTCCTCCTTCACGCTCTTCCTTGAATTTCATTTCTAGCTCATAAGCGGTGAGATTTCCGATGAGTTCTTCGACTTTCATTTGTTTCAAATCTTTTGATTCTTGAATGGCAGTCACTTTTGCTTCAAATTTTCGTGGAAGGACTCTAAGGATTTTTCGGACTATCTCCAACTCTGTGTATGATTTTCCAAGAGCTTTTGATTTGTAAACAATATTGGAAAGTCGTCCATGCATCTCTTTCACATTTTCTTCCTTCGCCATTGTGAAGTTCTCGTATTCGCTGCTTAGCATGGCAAGGCGAGATTCTTTGACTTGAGATGTTCCTTCGTGAGTCACTTCTGGTGTGTGCCATATTTCCTGTGCAGTTAGACACTGTGAGACACGATTAAATTCAAATCGATCTAATGAACAGATAATAGAATTCATAGCTCTAGCATTAGCATTTTGTAATCTATTTTCTAGTTCTGTCCATTGATCTTTTGGTTTCTCTATTTCCTGATTATCTACAGTTATAGTTGGTATTCTATAACCTGTCTCAACAATATTCCAAGCGTCAATGGTTTTCAGAAAAATTTGCATTCTATTTTTCCAGTAAGCATATTCACCATTGAACATTGGTGGTCTAACTATGGATTGACCCTTAGCAAAAGCAGTATTAAAAGAAGCCATTTTAAAAATTCAAATTTTTAAAACAAAAAACGGCTTTTGTTCCTAGCTCTGATACCACTTGTAGGATCGATTTCACCCTAGAGGGGGGGTGAATAGGGTGATGGTATAAATTATAAAAATTAATTGCGGAAGCTTATTAATTAATTTCAATTCAGATCACAG
This sequence comes from Allium cepa, assembly GCA_030765085.1. NCBI lineage: Eukaryota > Viridiplantae > Streptophyta > Magnoliopsida > Asparagales > Amaryllidaceae > Allium > Allium cepa. The sequence continues at coordinate 346,344,926 of CM060937.1, forward strand.
AATAGCAGCACAGATATCGTAGAATATAAATAACAGGAAAAAACAGAACAACACAGAATTTACCCAGCTTCGGCAAAACCCTGCCTACGTGATGCCCCCAAGGTTTCTACTAGAAATTAGATAGTCTCTCGCTTACACACGTAAACTCGCTATACCCGCTATTGACTAATCTAACTCTACGCTCAAAACCCTGCCACAACTCAACTACCGAGTTGCGAATTCTCAAGCTACGCCACGTAGCTTGTCCCCTAGTCACACGACTAGAAATTAAACAGTTTAAAAAAGAAAATACAAATTAAAAGAAATTTGAAATACAAAACCCTATTTAATAAAAACTAAGCCCAAATTAATAAAACAAAGGCCGGCCCCTTATTCACTTCTTCAACCCGTTCCTTTTTCTTTGCTTTGTGAAAATATGGTCGATCCTCTTTCGTTCCTCTTTGTGAATTAGGGCTTTCGTTCGTGCGATCCAATTTAGGGTTATTGGAGAAGTCAACTGATTAGTTGGTGGATTGCAATCACTGTTCCTCTGATTTGCTTTGGCAATCGACCGTATCTTCGATTTGAACACGACTTCTTATTTAATCGACTTCGACTGCAAATTGGTATGTGATTTTTGCTTTATTGCTCTAAGTTAATATTCTTGAACTCAATCGATATGCCGATGATGATTTGTGGTAATTATAGGGTTCGATCCCCTGAGTTTTCGTTCGTATATTCGTGTTTGAATTTGTCATTGAATCACTTCGGCCACTTGATGATGCTTGAATGATTGAGATTGATTCTGACTTTTTCATATGCGTATAATTTCATTTCTTGCGTCCCACGGCTTTGATGTTTGACTTGTTCATATGAGTGTATATTTTCATCGTGAATTTTGGTTTCGTGAATTTTCTTGTACCTCTGCGGCCTTGACTTGAGATTCTTCACTGCACTGCTTCATCATGTTGTATGCACTCCATAATATCGTTGAATTCATTTGAGTAGTTGATATTCTCTGGTCAGTTACATGTTCATGATGCATTATGCCTTTGCCTCTATTTGCTTGATGTCCACATGCATGTGGTCTTGCTGCAGTTTGGTCTCATATTCATTCTTTGATCATGTTGGCTATTTGGTCGAGTTCATTTGAGTCAGTGGAGTTGTTTCATTGTGGCATTGTATTTAGTCGAGTCTTGTTCTAGCCATTGTTTTGATTTGAACCTGATGTTGAGGCTGATGCATCCTGGCTTGTTTCAGTTGTATCTTGTTTATGTGCATATTGCTGAGGCTTGTGGTATTTTTTGCTGTTAGATGGTAATGCTGTGATGTTTTTGCTTCGACCTGTACTTGACCTTGCCACTTGACCATTTGTATTCATGTATGTGTATATATATATATATGTATGTTGCTTCATTTGCTTAGTGCATTGCTCACTTTTCTGATCATTGCATTTGTGAAACTGTTCATTCCTAGTTGCCTTGAGTAGCAGAGCTATAGTTTCACTGAACTTGATATCCTGGTGTATCATTGCACTTTGCACCATCCATACTTCAGTCTGGGTTCACTTGTTCATACCACTGTTTCATGCGTGCTCTACTAGTTGCTGTGTTGATCACTTTCACTGCTGTTGCATGCATTTGTCTTTGCTTGAGTCTTGATGCAATTTTGATATTTGACAGCTCTGGCTCGATGTTGTTACTGCATTCATGACCACTGTCTTGCATTGAGTATATGCAGTGACATGTTTTCCTGTATTCATGTTCTTGCAGTCTTCATTTTCAGCCTATAGTATTCATAATGCATTTGTATGTTGTCACTGTACCACTGGTGCAATCTTGGAGTCTGCCTTAATCATCTTGTAGTTTGATCTAGTCTGGTGCACCTTGTTTGCTGTTTGATTGTGCTGTTTACCCGTGTACATTTGAGTCAGTGAACTTGTTTCATTTGGGTTGTAGTTTGGTGTCATATTTGCTGTGCTCGAGCTCTATGCACACTGATGCACTGCCTTTGTGGTCTTCATTGCATTCATGTCATGTTGCCTTGTGTTGAATCCAGTTTTAAAACTCGGATTTGACCTTGTGCTTGAGTCGTGATTTTCAATGTTACTGCACGTGAGTTGAACCCGGTTTTTTTTTATTTGGGTTTGACCTGTGCTCACCTGTCCCAGTAAATCAATCAAGTGTATATATCGGCGTGCACGGCCTTGTGGCATATACAGTAATACACTGTGTATGTCACAAGTTGTTCGTGTATGATGAATTCAAATTTAAATTATGACGAACAACCCAAATAACCGAGGCAAATATTATTTTCAAAATTCATCTTTTATTTTATATTGCAAAAATATTTTATTTTCAATTTTACTGCGTTAGTGAATATTTTTGCAGATTGCTCAGATGCTGGATTCAAACTGGAATGCAGTTGAAGATAGAAATATGAGTGTGAGTGATATGTAGTGAGGGGAATTGTAAATATGAAATGTGATGTAATGAATTGTAAATATGAAATGTGATGTAATTGTAATCAAAGTTGTATAGTTATAGTGAGAGCTTGAAATTGTACTATTCAAAATTGTAATAAGTATTTGTTTGAATAAAATATTCGTTTGAATTCAAATTCCGTGTTATTTATTTTATTCAGCAAATATTTATTTAATCTGTGAAAAATAAAATAGTATATTAACAAATACATTTAAACGAATGTATATATGTTTATTATCATCAAACAAAAATCATATAAGCGCATATTCAACAGCTCAAGCAAATCAGTGATGCAACACGAGCTTCTTTAAGTCGCGAGTTTTCCTTATGCCGCGAAATCCAGGATGCGCGATTTTCCTTAGGTCGCTGATCTCATAGGTCGCGTACCAATGATATGTCGCTCAAGTTTAGATCGCGTGAAGATTTCCAGAAGCCTAGTTCGTTGATGCCGCTAATATCTTATGCCGCAGAGGTTTAGGTCGTTCGTCTTGGGTCGTGTATTGTAAAAGTATTACTGATTGTGTCATATATTTCCTATGTCGAGGTTGTTGGGTCGCATATTGGTTAAATCGTGTTGTATTGCACATTTCTTAATTCGTGTTGTATGCTGTTGTGTTGTATAGGTTATGCCGCAGGTTGTTAGGTCGTTAACGACCTTGGTTAAGTCGTAGGTCGCGTAACGACTTATGTTAGGTCGGTGGACTGTGCTGTTGTGTTGAGTTGTACCCTATAAATATGGGTGTTGGATCATTTGTAAGGGTGGTTGATTTTGAATAAAAATTTGTTTGAGTGCTTTGTTCCTCTTTGAAATTGGAAGTTGAGTGTGAGCTCCTTTCTCCATTTGCGGTATTCGAGTGCGCTCGAATCAACGGATTTGAAGCCGATTCACGGAATCTCGTGCGCGAGATCAACGTAGAAGAATCGTAGATCTTTTAACACGGTATTGTGCGCGATCAACGTGTTGGAGATAGCTAGAATTCGGTATCTCTCGAGATCAACGAATTTGGGCATTCGGTATTTTCCAATCCATCGATTTATCTTGTTTCATCTAATCGTTTCTTTGATTAGTTTGACACGAATCCTTATTTCTTTGTCATCCGTATTATCCGCTGCATCAATTTTAATCATACAACTACATAAGAACAAACAATAATAAATATTGAAATAATTAAAGTGGTATGAATAAAAATTGGATCGAACTACAAGCTTCTTCTAACATCAATATACTCCATTTATACACTAAAAAAGCTCGACCAAACATTTTTTTTCTAATTTGGACATTTATACTTTGGTTAAACCATCATTATAAAGGAGCGCATAATTTATTTACGATTATTTGACTGCAAATGTAATGTGGTATGGTTATAAATATCTAGTGCAAAAAAAATGCTTAGGCCAACCAACCTCTTTGAACACTTTTTTCTGAAAAATTCAGGTTTTCTTTGTTAAGCAAATTATAATGATGGAATGTAGAAAAATCATAAATTATAGGAAGAAATATGTACCTATTTAATCTCCATGCACAAAGTACATGTTTAACAAATTGATGAGCCTAGAAGTGGACCTGTAACATATGAATAGATGAATACATTGAATATTGTGCATTACTACCATAATTTTTATGGAAAATGAAGATTAAAATTTAGCATCAGTAGCATAAATCATGTGTATTTTTTTTTAACAGGAAAATATATAAATATCAAAATTGTAGGAGAAAGCCTTCCTCCAGAGGCTTACACAAGAAGGCGAGGCAAATGGAGAACAAAAACCTCACAAAAGTTACAGCAAAAAGAAAAAACAAGATAAAAACCAAATCACAGACTCAAAGCAGCCATGAAGGCCCGGACAACCGCCCAAAAACATGACAACAGCCCGCACGCCCGCCACAACCAAAGGTGTAGGCCAGTCCACCCAACACGCCACCAAAATGACAGCAACAGCAAAACCAATCTCAGAATGATCCAACGGATCTGCAAATCTGCCAGCACCATCGAGCACCGGCAAGTCCACAGCCCAATGGTGACGACAGAAAAAAGAATAGGAGACCACCGCTACAGAAGCTAGAGCTCTCAACCACCAAAGAAAGGATAGACCGTTGAGCGGAAGAAAACCCAAACGCGCAGTCCGAAATGATAATAGAAATCACCAGCGAAACTAGCCTAATCCAAAGCCAGACCTAGATGACAGCCCAAACCTGAAACTAAAACAAGAAGCCAAATTAAAATAAAAAAGGGAGGGGAACGGGTAGGGATCGGGGGGAGAAATCCACCACCCGACAGCAGAAAACTAGCCGACTCCCAGTCTAGAAGCAGTAGGAGAACAGGAAATCGACAGAAGTTCCACTAGCCGCCTAGAATGGTGGCTCAAGGGACCCCTGAAGGGTCTACCCCGGAAAGCCAGGAAGACGTCACTCCTCACATGACGGATTATGGACAGCGGATCCATAGAGATGCTCTCGAAGGTAGCCTTATTCCTCGCACACCAGACCTGCCAGCAAATGAGACAAGGAATCAACCGGAACACGATAGACCGAAGCGATTTCCCAGAACTCCCAGCCCACCAGGAGTTCAGAAGATCAAGGGGAGAACTCTCAGTACTTCGAACACCGATTAGATTTCCGAAGTAATTCCAGCAAGCTCTGGCCGAGAAACCACCGAAAAACAAATGGATCAAGGATTCAGTTTCACCGTTTCCGCAGCATCTGCAGCGAGAAATCGTAGGAAGGCCGATCTTTGAAAGATTCTCGTCCAGTGGCAATCCATCATGTAGCAAACGCCACATAAATAGAGATACCCTGGGGGGAATGCGAGAATCCCAAATAAAAGAAAATTCAGGGCGCATTGGGGAAGGAATTCTGATGGAGGACCAGGCTTTCAGAATCGAAAAGGAAGAGCCATCCCATCCTGATAAACCGCCGTGAGAATCAGATAAAAGCTTTACAGACTGCATGTGCTTCCAGGTCTCGCTAGCTTAGGTAGGAGTGCCCAAAAAATTCGAACCCGCAAGTCTGTGGTACTTAGCTCGGAGGAATGAAGCCCACAAGGAGTTGTTGGCGCCAAACCTGTACCACAACTTACAAGAGAATGCCGCACAAAGGTCTGTGGGGTTACGAAGACCCAGGCCTCCTTCGTTCTTGGGACGACAAATCATGTCCCACGACACCCAGTGGTGTCGACGGCCGTTGTCCTTGCTTCCCCAGAACAAAGAAGAAGCCAGAGACCGATAAGATCTGAAAAAAGAGGAGGTAGGGGTCATAGTCGCAAAAATATGAGTTCCCATCGAGTCTAAAACAGACTTGATAAGAACAAGTCTGCCTGCTTGAGAAATAATGGACGAGTTCCAGCGCAAGATCTTCCCCCTTACTTTATCGGATAAGGGGTCGAAAATAGCGTTAAATTTTCTGCCCCGGTACAGGACAATACCAAGGTAAGGAAGGGGAAGGGAAGATTCCTTAAAACCGGTGAAAGTCTCGATCCAAGAAGCACGGGATTGAGACATGTCCTTCGAATGGACGAAGCAACATTTGGACGGGTTAACGAGTTGGCCCGAAAATCTCTTATATTGATGGATGAAGCTAAGAAGCCGCCTAACAGAGGAACGACTACCGTTAGAGAAAATGACAATGTCATCTGCAAAGGATAAGGACGAGATGAGAGGGAAACCCCTCGGGATCCCAAAGCGTTGGATTTGACCGTAGATGGTTAAGGATTGGAGCCCGCGAATAAAAGCCTCTGCCGCGATCACAAAAAGAGACGGCGAGAGAGGGTCACCTTGACGTAAGCCCTCCCAGCTTTGAAATACCCATGGGCCGAGCCGTTAATGAGGACAGAGAACCAACAGTTGGAGATGAGCCTCCATACCAAGTCTATCAGGGCCTTCGGAAAACCGAAGGACCTTAAAACCTTGATGACGAAAAACCAGGACATTCGGTCGTAAGCCTTTGCCATGTCCAGTTTGAAGACAACATTAGAACCCCAAACTTTCCGTTCAATTTAGGAGATCAGTTCCTGGGCTAGAAGGACGTTATCAGAGATAAGCCTGCCCTTGACAAACACTGCTTGAGACGGAGAAATGATACGCTCAAGGAAAGGCGCCTAATGGGAGGCCAGGATTTTAGAAATGACCTTATTTGAGAAGTTGCAAAGACTAATTGGCCGGAAATCCACACAAGTCTTTGGGTTATCGCACTTATGAATGAGAATCAGATTGGTGGAAGTCCAACCTGCGGGAAGTTTCCCACCAGAGAAGAAGGATTGAATGGCAAGACAAAAATCAGCCTGGATAATAGGCCAAGAGCACCTATAAAAGACACCATTGAAGCCATAAGGGCCACTGGCACTATCCTTGCTGAGAGCAAAGACACAAGCACGGATCTCCTCTGAGGACGGGAGATCCGCAATCCTGGCACCTTCCGAAGGGAGAATCACCGGAGGAATGAAAGCTAAAAGGGCCGGGTCTGTAACCGAAATAGATGGAGAGCCCAGAAAGGATTGGAAGTGGGATAGCATGATGTCTTTGACTTCCTAAGGCGACGAAGTCGAAGAGAGATCAGCCCTCATGATCTGTCGAATCAAAAGAAGGTTATTCTTCTTCCGAATAGAAGAGTGGAAGAATTTGGAATTAGCGTCACCCACGACTACCCATTTGACCCTCGCCTTTTGACGGAGGAAGTCATGCCCGACACGCAACTCCGAAGAGAAGGAAGTTTGGGCAAGGGTCCACGTCTCCTTGTTGACTGTCGTCGGCTCCTCGTCAAGCAAGGATTCAGCTAAGATAAGCGCCTCTTCGGCCAAACGAACACGATCGAAGATATTCTTGAAAACCTGAACGTTCCAAACCTTAAGGCAAGCCTTAAGACGCGAGAGCTTTCTCCCGAAAGCAGCACAGGGGGAAGCTAAAATAGGATCACTCCAAGAGTCAGAAACCACCTGAAGGAAAGAGTGGTGAGATTTCCACATACTCTGAAACCGGAAAGAGGAGGGCCCCGAGAGCGAAAGAGGAGAGCAACGAACAAGCATAGGGGCATGGTCCGAGAAGGACCGATGTAGATGGGCGATTGAGAAGGAGAAAGGAAGACGAAACCATTCCTCCGAACCAAACACACGGTCAAGTCTAGAGAGAATATGATTCGGACCCTCTTGGTTGTTAGACGAGGTGAAAGCAGAGCCGACAAAGGGGAGCTCGGTTAGGCCAGAGGAGGCAATGAACGAGTTGAAATCCGCCATCGCCCCTCTGTTGATCGCCGCTCCTCCCCGTTTTTCCGCTTGGCAAGCGAAGATATTGAAATCGCCACCTAACATAGAAGAAGAGAAGCCCTGAGAATCAAGAGCAAGAATGTCAGACCAAAGAACTAATCTCTCCGAACAATCACATTTGGCGTAGACTGCGGAGAAAAGGAAAGGAACAACAAAGGACGCAGACGAGCACGCCACCGAGAAAAGCTGAGGGGAGTCGAAAGCAGGTCGAATCGCAATAGATTTGGACCATAAAATCCAAATCTTACCCGAGACATTAGCTGAACCACCACCAAAACCTAAGGAAAAGACAATCTTGGAAATACCTGCTGGGTCAATAAAGGGTTCCAGGAGAGCGACCAAGCCAACAGAGTGTTTCCTGACAATGCGTTTAAGCCTAGCCACAGACGCATCGTTGCCGATTCCACGCACATTCCAGAAAAGGAAGTTCACCATGAAAAGAGAAAGGAAGAAAACGAGCAGAAAGAGGCGAAAGCACCTCCCACAAGGAAAAAGAAAACCACAAACTCAAACCAAATACAGCAAAAAATGAGTAGATCGATCGATCTGCTCGGACGCTGCTATAGAGCATGTGCGAATGGTACGAGGGGTGGAAGGAACTCTCCTCTATCTGCGCCTAGACGATCGAATGGTAGGGTCGAGTAGCGCAGGAGACTCCTCTCCCCCGGATCCAACCAAAGAAGCTAAGGAGGAACCACCCAACGAAGACGAAGGAGCAGAGTTCCTAGCTAGAAAATCTAGACGCTCATTGAGGAGCGCAATCTCTGCCTTACTCATTAGAGGAATGGAGATGGACAGAGAACACGACGAGGATGGGCGCGAGCACTCCGAAGAGCATCGCAGGGGAGAAGGGACCAAACGGTCCGAAGAGCACTCCGAGGGACCCGCTGGGAAACGAAGTGGAGGAAGTATGCGCTCCAATAGCAAACCATACAGCCAGGAGAACCAGACAGGCGACGGAGGGGAAAAAGCACCAGAGGTGGAAGCAGAGACTAGGGAGTAGCAACCAACGGTAGAAGCCACTGGAATAACCACCGAGGGACAAGAAAAAAGAGACGGGGGAGCGGGATAAGCGCTGAATGGAGAACCTGACAGTGGACAGAACGACAGACTGAGAAATGTGGACGAGCAAACAAGTTACTTCCCAAGTTGCTGTGGGAGTCCTACCACTGCCAAACTATCACTAGTCAAACAGTCCCGCGCTGTGGGTAGGAGTCGCGAAACAGGGGTAACAGCAGAGCAGAACAACGGGGGTTGGCAATAACCCATACTGTCCGTATACCGGTCAAGGATGACCGCTATACGACCAGAGTCGGGAGATCGCCCTAACCGACTGCTCCAGGCCCAAAGAAGTCCCCCTAAGAGACGAAGGTAAACCGGCATAACTGAAACACGAAAACAGAAGAATGTCACTGACGATAAAAAAAGCGTATCGTAGTGACACAACACTAGAGCCCAGCAAGTGGGTACTAGTCTGTCTCCCCCAAATGGAGAGCAAACAAAGACACCATCGAAATGGCTACAGGAAGCATGCCTCGCAGCCAGAGACCAAAACCTCTGAAGTTTGCAGCTTGAAAAGAGATCTCGGCTGGAAAAACCAAAAAAGAAATAGCGAACGGGACCTAACAAAGTACCCGACAGAGGAGAAGTGTCAGGGACGAAGTCAGGGAGCACACACAAGCGTATGTCAGGGCTCAAGCAACCAAAACCACCAGAAAGGTAACCAGCATAATCTACGGCAGAAGAACAAAAGAAAGAAACGCTCAACTGCCTACAACTGGCAGCTCCATTCCTCCGGAAAGACGGTTGCCGGCGCATAGCAAAGCCAAGCTTACGAAGAAATGACAAAGCCAACAACAGCAACGAACTAGGTAAAACCTGCTCGAACTCAAGCCGATCAAAGGACAAACCACCATCGGCACAAGAAAAAGCCAACGACTTCATGCCCGAGAGACACCTGCCAGGCCCTAAAACAGACGGCCCAAGTGAGACACCTGGCAGAATACGATCGAGTCGCGAGGCAAAGGTGATCAATTCCTTTTCCCCGCAACCATCATCCTTACCAACGGCGCCAACCAAACCAAATACGCAAGAAGAATCCAACAAACCGACTGGAGCCTCATCCGATAAAAAAGACAGGCGAGGGACGAAACAAGAATTGACGTCTCGCCTGTCTGACCTAACCTCCGAGCCCACAGAACCGCACACCGAACCTGCATCAAGCGAGCCAAAGTTCAAGCCACTAAGGGGAAGAACCAAACCTCCCACCTCATCCCCGAAGTGAAGTCTCGGCTTAAATCGGGTGATGAAATCCCGATTATCGCAAGAATTTTCCACACAGGGGCAGGAGGACGAGAAATCAGGCGCACCATCAACAAACGACAGCGGACCAGAGAGAGCCGCGCCTCGCACGGAATAAGAAAAACAAGGGGAAATCTCCATGAAAACCCATCCACTACCAAGAACCTGAAACGAGACAGAGCCGCCGATTCCTTATGGGAAAATACGCAAATCTCAACCGAGCAAGAACCAGAAAAGCACACCGATAGAGGCGGGGCCACCACTGACAAAAGAGCGGCAGCCAAATCAGCGAAGGAGGGACAGGCTCGCACAAAATCGCCTCGAAAGTAAAAAATCCCCAAATCCATAGGAAACCCTAGAAGCAACAGCGAAAGATTGCACAGGGCTGAGAGGGGGAAGATCGCACCCAGAAAGATAAGGCGCAAACAATTTAACTCAGAAAAACTAAGTAGAATACGGAATAATCAGAGAGAGCGGAAAAAGAGAAATATCTATAAATCATGTGTATGACTTATTAGTAGGCATCTCTTTTGGTTTCCAATGTATTAAATATCATAATACTCTATATATCATAAAAAATGGGTAACTGCAAATTGATAGAATTTGCAAAGCTCATGCCAATAGCTTTCTAAACAAAGAAATGAAACAAATCGAGATAAAAATATGATCGAATCTCTTGTTAGAAAAATTGTGTTTTTGGTTAAATATAATATTGAATTGACCAATAAGTGTCTTCATTTGTTTTGTTCCATATTAGCCAAATTAAAACATCGTGAAAAGTCAATCCATTTATTATAAGAAGTTTAGACAACATTAAAGCTTTGAATTTAAGAAAATAAAATTAAAAATAAACATGTATGCTATATCCATGGACAACCAAATTAATTCTTCATAAATCTCGAATTGATATAATTAAGCTAATCCAGGAAGAAGGCAACGCAATCATGTTCTTATCATGTATACATTATAAATGCATGACTGTTTAATTTCAATTTGTAAAAGATGGATTTGGAAGAGTTTTGCTGCTATGGTGACAAGTAAATTCAATCAAATGTAAGAACAGCAAATTTGGAGGAATTCAATGAGCAAATTGGTAATTTGTTGTGTGATCCCTTCTAAAATTTTGTTCCAGGCGTATAATTTTACAACGTAAGTGTTCTGCTACATTAGCAATTTTGCATGCTTATAGTAATCAAAAGTTAAGCACAAAACTGCAAGTCATTGCCAAATCAACCCATACTTGAGCACAATTACATCAACTTTCATTTGACCAAAAATTATTACTTGTAATATTCCAAGTGTTAAAATTCTCTTTTGAAAGTTTTGTTTGTAGCTTATTGTACTAACTATTATAAATTGTAAAGAAAATAAATAAAAATTGTAATATGCTACACTAATGAATGGATAAATAAATGCTGATAGGATAATACACATGACAATTCATCAATCAACCATTCAATAGTTGTTTTTTTAATCCATAAATACAACTGCGAGGCCGTTTCAATTCATTTCTTGCTAAACACTTCAAAATGATTTCAAGCAATAATCATTCCTTCTAGAAAGTTATCATCAATATACTATACTCATTATTCAGTGTTGAAAACAAATACATAACCGAAATATGTTAAATTGCAAGTTCAAACTTCCAGTATTAATTTCTTGGAGTGAACTGATTTTTTTCTAACAAATGCAACAAATCAGAGAATGATATAAATGCAAACGCAACTCTAAAATATGTTCATAATTAATATAATTACTATAACAATAAATGAGCATAAATTCGACATTAAATAATTCCTTATATTATCACCGAACCCGTGGTATGCAATAACGCACACGGATGTTAATTGAAATTTTTCATAAGAAATAAAATGTTATAAGTAAGTCATACATTATTATTCATTGAGTAACCGTTTAATGGTCATTTCAATCATATTTTTTCAAAAAATAGAGAAATTTAATTACATTGTCTTTAAAATAGTTTGGTTCCATATGACAAAAAATGCACATAAGAGATTATTTGTCAACAAGTATATAGCCATAAAAAATATAATATATTCAAATATTTTCATATGTAGGATTTTGTGAAATTACTTTCTGAATGATGATTTAAATCAGGGTTGCACTATTATTTTAGTTTAATGATAACATGAATAAGGATGGCCTCTTTATATAATATGGGTCCTTAATAGATGTGTGTAGCTTATACTTCATTTGTGAATCGCTAGAGCTGTGAAATGTATTAACTGATATTGCGTCATTGCCTTGTCCCTTGAAAGACTCTTACGTTTTTGTTCACATATAAAAGTAGCCACAACTAACATTAATAATATTTTGACATGTATAAACAGCGAAGAAAAACCTGACTACATTGTATTTCCACAGACTACAGCCAATTGTATAAATAATGTATATACGATTGTGGTAAACTATGTAATTCCACTTGAATTTACTCAAAATTCATTTCATATAAAGGTACGAAATATTGATGAGATTATATTATTCAGAAGATAGTTTAAAAGAACTAAGTAGTAAAAGATAGGCAGACTTGATATATACATAACATGAGACTTTAACTTTTTTTACATAACAATTATACTATTTGAATATATATATATATATATATATATATATATATATATATATATATATATATATGGCATTTACTAACTAATTCAAAAGTGGGGAAAACAAATGAATAACCTTGTTTAAAAGGCGTTCAGGTTGGTGCTTGTAATATATCAATGATGTTGGGTAGTTTGCATTATTCCACATGGATACAAATCCAAACTCTTTATTCAAAATTCCTTCTCCTCTTCTTGTTCCTTTAACAGACAATTGAAAAATATGTTTGAAATGGTACTATAAAATTTGTATGTCGTAGGTCATTAAATGGAACAATACCATGGTGGAAACATGCATGGAGATGTAGTAGACTTGGAAATGTGAGTTTGTCGCATTTAAATTTGAACCGTTGCAAGCATTACAGTAAATTCATATCGCAAAACTAATATTGCTTAAATATCTCCATGCCATAGAATGAAATTCAAAGCCTTCTTGAAAAAGGCTTGAGATGGTTGACCTCCCCTCACCCCACAAGGTCGTTCCTATCCAAAGGCCTTATCACTTTGCTAATCACCTTACCATCTTTGTATTTTTCTAATTCATGCTATAAAATTTAGGACTGTTTCATGATATGCTTGAGCATCTAAATCAAGAAAATACCATATAAAACATTTTCAACAAATAAAGCAAATGAAGCACAACTAAAGTAAACAAACAGTCGGACCATTATGAAAAAACCATCAGATCTTAATCTAACCTCGAATTTTAATAATCTTACAGACATGACCCACATAGATTTGAGCAGCCGCTAATTTGATCTGATTAGCCACTAAGCACAACAAACTTTTTTGTTGTTGCGTTTTTATCTAAATAATCTTGTCAAAATATAAAGTATGATTTTTGATAATTTATACACACACATATACATATACACAAACTTGAATGTCAGAGTTCAATCGAGCAGTCACTAATGATTGATATTTTTATAGCCAGATTAAGTATTGTATTCCACGAATATTTCAAAAAATACTGCTACATCACAATCCATTTATATAGCATAGTACTTAATTAGTTATACAACACAACATTCAACCATTATATACCACCATCGTATACGTACGACCTAAAAAATAGAATAAATGTGCCCTTGACTTTGACCATGAAGACCCATTTATGGAACTCACTCTGATTTCTTACACTAGATTATTGTATATCCATCAATTGTAAAAGGATATAATTTTTTATTACGGATAAAAGCTTTGGCAATATCTGGAATTACATATGCTTTGAATGCCATTTGCCTTGGACCATTCTCTCATTATATTAGTTTCTTTCGTATTTCATAAAATAGTGATGCTAAAGAAATCAACCTAGTTATTTCATGAAAAAGATGGATTGAAGCCATAAATTGAATTACAGCTTCTAGCCTCACATTATTATTACTTAATTAAACAAAATAATCTTTTATGCAGACCTTGGCAAACTCAGAGTAAGAGGGTTGTTCCCTTGTGCATCATGATAATAATACACTTCAGCACCAGAAATAATCCTAATAATCAAAAGAACTATATATATAAACATACGTGGGTAAAAAGTAGTTTAACTTTTCAGAGTTGTTCTCATAAAAATATTTAAGTATTTAAAGTATATATTTATGACATAGCTCGACTTTCAACCACATGGTAAAAAAATAGTTTGAAAGCTTAATTCACTACGTGAAATTGTTCAGAAATATTTTTATGCACATTCAAATAAGATTACAATAATTACTTGTTCACAGAAAAAAATTAGTCGGTTTCTCCATTTTTTCACGACCATGAAACATGTCCAAAGAATCGAGATAATATGAAATTTTGACAACATAAATGTTTCATCATGTTATATCGTGAATAAGGCAATTTATGTCCCTTTATATCTCTATTGTACAATAATAAGAGGGCCCTAAATCATTAGAACAATGTGGAGATAAGCAAACTTACTTGGACATCTGAGCGATTGAGCTTATGAGATGGCCTTTGTTGTACTACAATAGTATTACTACCAACTCATGTATCTTATACTTGCCCATCTCCATGCCCCTCCACCATATAAATCACAACTGCACCAACATGAAAATTATTTTTAATACAAATTATTCATATATTAATCTACTGTGAGAATCTCCAGTAGAACGTCCATTTTGCCACGGTGAAGAGGAGATTTGGTTGGAATAATTTCAACTTCGATAGCAGCATTTTGAACATGAATTTAAAAAAAATATAATTTGCTAAACAGTTTTTGAAAAACTCGTTTAGAATAATATATTTAGACCCTAAACGAATTGCAGAATACCATTTGGTGTATTTTATAGTAGAAAAAGAAATTTTGATCATTAGATTGTTTTTTGTAAAAACGTACACTAACCAGTTTGGAAAAACCATTAGTTATCCACGCTCAAAAGAAAGTTGGAGCAACTTCCACCTTACCTGCTTCATCACTCTCAAATTCGAGCTGTTGGTGCGTGATGAAGCAATATAAAGTTTGAATTCCTCCCACTTTTAGAGTTTCTTCCAATTGCTACAGAAATGCTCTAATAAAGATAAACCAATGGTCATTGCACAATCAAATATTACATCCTGTCTCTATGATGATGCCCTATGTAATGTAAAGATGTCAACTAAAAGGGAAGTTCAGTTTGTTGCCTTTTAATGTTTAAGATCTCTAAGATTTCAAAATTCGAAAGCTACATAGTTTGAAATATTTTAGGTTTAAAATGTGTCATTTTTAAAACAAAGTTAATAATAATGAACATTTATTGCTTGAAAACTTATAAATTCATATTTATTTTTGATGACTAAAAAAAGTTATGTTATTTGAAGATTCAGATGCATGAAATTGTTAAAAAAAACTCAATATTTGTTGTTGTATTCCCACATTTTCGGAGTTGGCTATTAGTTGGTTATGATAGCTACTTAAAATCCAACATGTTGCTCTTCTCGAGGTCTATATTTGAAACATTATTATAATGGGCTGGAGTATTATTATGTCATTTTTCATAATTGTTTTAATCTTCATTCCTAGGTTTATCGTTATTGTCCCTCATCAATATAGCAAATCCAAATCACAACCTACACATATTTCTATAGCTTGTTGTTTTCAAATCCCTCTACAATCATTGAGGAACAACAAAACATTCCAAGAATGAGTTCATTGTACTTTTATCATTCAAAATTGTTAAATAGTAATAAGTGTAAACGGTTATTTGGTATATTAAATTGGAAAAAACTTGTTTGTCTACCAAGATAAATAAAAGGCTTATATCAGTATCATTATGATATCGGTTTAACATATGCAAATTGAAAGGAAAAAAATTTCTTCTACCATTTGTGTTGATTTTTCTTCACTAAAAACAATGTATAGCTATATGTATTTCACTCTATACAACCTTTAATTTGTTTCTACCAATTTGAACTAATAGAAAATACTTAACAAATGAGTATTACAATTTTAATGTAAAAAATGAGTATCAGGAGAAAGATAACTTGCTTGCACTATGATATTCTCTAACCTGCTAACATGAAGCTCGTCGAGAAAAAGCAATAAAAAAATTAAAAATAAAGAAAGAAAAAGCAGGTAATTTAACAATACAATACTCAAATAAGGATACGTAGCACTCCATCTTGTCAATAAAATTGTAATATTTGTAGACTTCTCATCAATTGCACGAAAACAACATATTGAAATAACGTGCAATATTCATGAAAGACGTTAAACTAAATACATATAAACTCTTAATTACTTAATTTACTACTCAGCATATAGTACCTTGCTTGACTTATCATCTTCTATAAAAGTCATCTTCTTATTCATCGACCAAAGCAACTGGTATTTTTTAAGATTTGTAATCTGTACAGACTGCCAAAGAGCAACAAACAAAATGATTTTGTTCTAAAATTGGTAAAGGTGTATAGGTTGAAAAAGGGAGTTAAAAAGAAAAATGTAATATATAAAGATCTTTTTTAAGAAAAAAACCCCAACGCTTGAGTAAACCAATTTTTTGATTTATAGTTGATGCATGTAAACCCTATAAAGAAACAAAAATAGCTAAATCAGAGCTAACACAATCATACACTAAAGAAACTCAACAAACAACAACATTCATGAACGTAGACAAAAGCAGTCACACAAATATCAAATATTGTTGCATCTTTAAAGGTTCAAAACATGAAAATGCGCAACAAAAAAAAGGAAACAAAATTAGTTGTCACATTCAGGAGTCTACCTAAAAGTTGTACTAAGTTTATTCGATAAGATGACTTGATGCAATCTGACGCCATATACCTAAGAAAAAAGAAGCAAAAAAAAAGTTAAATAAACCACGAAATGACTCAGTGCAACAAATTACAGTACCATATCAGAACAAAATGAAATAAACCTAAATCTAAAGATTGGGGAAATTGTTAGGATAATCCAAGCTCAAGGATGCTAAAATATAAAAGAAAATAGTGAATATAAAATTTGACAAACCAAGTTACCAATATTCCTTCATTTCCATCAGCAACATCACATTACCATAAAAATTTTGAAACACGCTATTACAATAATGCATCCATCGCCCTAGTCTTACATCTGAATCGCTGAAATAAAATTCATATTATGTAAAGAGAAGAAAAGATCAAAAATGAAAATAGGAGGTTTTTGGATTTGAAATTGTTTTCCCAGATATAATCCTACTTCACTTATGCTTAATTTTATTTGCACCTGGTACGCTATACTGGGTTATGCTATAAACTGCACTTTCATTGAAAATGTTGTAAATCTTTAGAAGTAATGAAAGTAGTAAGAGTCTAGTCATTGAAATGAAACTTACGAAGTAAGATGTATAATTCTTGCACTTTCTTTAAAAATATTTTTTGAATTTTAAAGCATTATGAAAAATAATAATCATAACACACCTTAAAACATTAGATAACAAAGTATATATAAAATGAGTCAAACAACAGTCTGCAAAGTTCTGTCTATTAATGTTCAAAAGAAGAGTAAGAACATGACCAAAAAAAGTTAATAAACTTTATATAAGATGAAACAGAATCTTGTTAGGCGTGCTAGACATTTTTCTAGTCAGCTTGTAGAGCGAAGTTTAAAGAGAGAAAGAAACGGAGTAATCAAAGAATACAGAACTATCAAACATGGCTAAATCCCAAAAATACCAACAACAAAATAGACATACCACAATAAAAAAGCAGGAGGAAAAGTAACACAGAGATTACCTTCTTTAGGAAGTTGGTAATGGCGTGGAAGCAAAGAGGCATAATAATCGGCTGTAAACCGCAGCCTTTCGGTCCAGAGAGGATGGAGGATGGATGATGCATAGAGAAGTCAGCAAAAATTCACGTTCCTTTATGTGTATAGTAGGAAAAAAGGTTGACGTGGAGTTGCGTGAGGGGGGAATCGGTGCAAATGAATCAACTGTAAATAGCAGTTGTTCAATTCGTAGGGGAAGAATAATTCTGTAGGTGGTGAAATACTGGAGATTCAGCTAGGGCCATTAAGAAACTAGATTTTTTGTTCGTAGCTGACAGATGGAGCGGGGAAGTGGAATGTGGTAGGAAAATAGAAAAATATAATACGCGACTGTTGACCTGACAAATTCCAAAGGAGGCTTTGGTGAGCTTGAAATGCAGCTCAGCAATAATATAGTAGTATATATTTACCCCATTAACAATCCTCCCTTTTGAATGGTTTGAATTAGACATGTGTGGTTTATTGTCGATTTAAATCGTCCAAAAAGGTGGATCGTTACATTCATATAAAATGGTTTGGAGAAAATTAATGGCTTCGAAACCATCCTATCGAAAGCTCAAAACATTTAAGTAAAACATTTGAAGGATATCTTCGAAACCCCTTTCGAAGCCATTGCCTTTGAAACCTTTGAATCATTTCAAAAGACTTAGGAAGTAGCTTAATATAGGTTTGAAACAAAAGCTGCCTTTTGAATTGGTTGATGGCTTCAATATATTTGAAAGGCATAGGGACGGTAGCAAGGTTTCGGTTGGGTTGAGACTGCCCTTTCGAAAGCATTGGTTTAAAACATAGGAACTCATTCGAAAGCTACATTTAAACAAAAATGTGGCAACTCCTTCGAAAGTTATTTAGAAGAACCTTTCGAAAGCAACTTTTTCGACTCCTACGAAAGCATTTAGTAAGAACAGGAAAGCGTATTCCTTTAGAACGTAAAACAAAGGCTTTGACCCAATTGAAAGCGATGTTTCTACACCATGCCTTCCCCCTTTCTCCAATCCACTACGTACTAACATCGTGTTACCTTTTGTATTGGTTTCGGCTTAGTTTGTTTCAACCTAGCAGGTTTCGACTTAGTTGAAGGCGGAATCATAGGGTCGAAAGTTGGCTTCTCAAAGAGGCATAACATATTTTCTGAATAAGGTCTGATTTAATGCAATTAAGGTGAATACTTTATAACTAACCTAATTATTTGTAAATATTTGATTGTTTGCCATAACTTTTCAAATTCTTTATCAAAATAACTACCACATAATTTCAGCTCCAAACAAGGATTAATTTAACAAATAAGCCCTTCCATTAAGCAAAACAAAATAAAACAATTAAGTCCTTCATCAAAAATAATTTTACTTCCATAATGAATTACTTAAAAAATCTCCAAAATTCATAGAAATTCACTTTAAATATGTTATCTAACATTTATAGATTTCAGACCCAAATTCTTTTAAATTGTGACGACCCATCTTCCAATCCTCAGAAAGACGTATCATCAATAAGAAAAGAAAGAGATAGAAATAGAAAAGATAGAAAGAAAAGAATAACAATATTAGAATCTCACAGCGGAAACGGAACAAAATATAATAATACATATATCCATTACATATTTTCACATATCAGAGTACACAAAATAATACGACTTCGTTACATTAGACATTTATAAGAGTCTACCAAACCACACAACCCAAAATAACACATCAAAATGTCACCACAGCGGATAGAGATAGATAGGTACGTCTGGACTCCAGCTCCAGCTTCCAAAACATTTGACAATTCCAACCTAATCACTTGGCTACTTATAAAAATTTGAGTACCCAAGAGTTTATGAAAAACAAAATAAACTCCGGGTCAGACATGGGTCTGGTGTGAGTAAACAGGTTAAGTTGTTTAACTTTAAAATCATTTGAAAACAAAAGGTATCACGTAAGACTTCCCACACATAAACAAGGGTAAGTTTTTACCTTACGCTAACCAAACATTTGATAGGAAATCTAGTGATATTATAATAGGGTCTAGGGTTTTCAAGTAAATAAAAAATAGCCGAAATTGTTACATGATTAAATTCCAGCTATTAGCCACAAAAGTGGGTAATACAAATCAAAACCGTAAGGTCTCGTAGGGAAAATGGGTTTCCATCAATGACAGGGCTACTGGGGTACCGCCCGTCACAGTACGGGGCCTAGATCACCGTACCGAGGATCCACCCTAAATCCCCTGCAACACTAGGCCGGAACCATCCCTTGCTGGACAGCTTCGAACAAGAAAACCCCGCAGTTGTGGCCAACAACTTCCCACACAGCCGAAATAATAAGGGACTTCTAGACAGGGGTAAATCTCGTCCTACTTGGGCATGACCTACTTTACCTTACTGCACCTCCCCTATTTTAGCCATTCCCGGTTGATGAGGCTTGAGGCTACGATTACCTTTATAGAACACATCTCTTAGAATGCTCATTGTCCCCCTAACGATGTGCTGAAAGCATTCAATCCATACAAGTTCGTTCCGGGTTCGAACGAAACCGAAGGCATTATTTCGTTACACTCATTTTGGAATCACCCTCAGAGTTAATGACAGTAACCCTTGCACTTGAAACTCCATCTCGATCTTCACTTTGAGATGTCACGACCTAACGTTTAACTTGGATCGATGTGGTTTTCGGAAAATCAAACTTGATTCCCGATCTCATCGAAATCCAAACGCCATCTTAAAGGTCAAGTTGTTTAAAGATTTGAACAATTCAATTCAATTTTAAATATTGATTTCACACAGCATTATCCATAGTTAATAACAAACATCTATCACAGATATATATACAATATCTCATCACAGAATATCTCAGACTATCCTCCAATAGATATCAACCAAATTCAGACATTCAATTCAAACCAATCATCCATAAGCAAGTATATCTCTAATTCATAATATAATTAATTTAATTAATTCAAATTAAATTAATTACTTAAGAATTAATCACTTTACCTAGCTTAACCAATAATTAATTAATTATTCACAATCATGTAATTAATTAATCATTTCTTAATTAACATTATTATCAATTAATTAATATTTAATTAATTAATTAATTATCCTTTAACTATTAATTAATAACCTCTAATTATTCATTATTAAAACTTGATTAAAAATTAATCATTCCTTAATTATCTACTAATTAATCCTTAATTAACAATTAATTAATTGCTTAATTGATCACAAATTATAAAATAATTTATCTTAATTACTTAATTAATTATAAATTAATCAACCTTAATTATTTAATTAATTAATCCTAAATCACTAATTAATTAACTATTAATTATAAATTAATTAATGTTAAATTACTTAATTAAATAACCCTAATTACTTAATTAATTAATTCTTAAGTATTAATTAATTAATCATTAATCACTTAATTAATCATTTATTAATTAATCTTTAATTATTTAACTAATTATCTATTAATTATAATTTAATTTAATTCTTAATTATCAATTAATTAATTCATAACTAATTAATTAGACCATTATAAATTAATTAATCTAAAATTATTAATTAATTTAACTTTAATTACTTTATATATTAAAGTAATCTTTAACCATAAAAAATTAATTAACTTTCAAAATAAATCAATTTCATTAAATACTTAAAATTATTTCATATTTAAAACATTTCCACTTTGTTTAAACTTAATTACTTTTTAAAAGTTAAATTCGAAAGAATACATAAACATCTCAAACTTTAGTTATCAAAATATAAAATTACTTTAAATTAAATAGTTTAATATTTATCATAAAGTAATCTAAATAAATTTAAAATTTTAAGTCAAGTTTTGGAAAAAACCTTTTATACATCACTTGCTTTGGGTTCGACCCGACCCAAACTCAAAATCAAACTCGAGTTCCATTCTTCTTCTTCCTTTCCTATTTCTTTAGCTTAAGTTAAAACTAAAACTTCATGTAAGTGGAAAGAAGCAACTCCAAACATCATTCCAGTCACGAACCAATAACATCATCCCGAGCCTAACGCGAGCAAGAACGCTTCTTATTCGATCGTCACTTCGAGTTACCCCCAACACATCCCACACTGACACAACTACTGCACCGTGCACGTGCACGACGCACCAACGTCGTCGCCACCACCAGTGACACCGCGCACAACCTCCCCATCGACCACTGAGCTGACACCGACCGCTGACCAGCCATCGCGCGACCCTCATCGAAATCAAGATAGCTCGCACATCACCTTGAACAACACTTCATTAGAAAACCCATCGAACCCAGCGACTTTGACACCGTTCGCCATGAAATTTTGGCCACAACATCGCAAGCCTCCCACGCAACTATCTCCTAAATCTTGCGCCACTCGATTCACTACAAGTTCCCAGTCGCCCCATTTTCAAACCGCGACCAAATCACTGTGTTAAACCCTAGTCCACCCATATTCCATCTCCACAGCGATCGATCACCTCTTCCATGATTTTTCTTAGGTTCGCCGATCACAATACATGCTCCAATCCAAGCCACGACTAACCATATCCACCCAGTCGCTCAATTTTGATCAAACGGTGATTTCTGGTCGTCCCAGAATTGCTCCAAAAATCCACATCTAAAATTCTTGATTTTGTTAATAAAAATCAAGTTTTTCAATGTTGATTCAAGTTGCAAACTCGAATCTGGAAATCAGAGTACTTGGTTTTATCATATTTTAAAGAATTTTACTATTTTTCTCTTGTTCCAGAGAATTTTCTTATTTAAATTTCTTAAACAAAATTTTAATTTTTAGATTATGATCCTATAATCATGTCTGCTTGAAACTCTAAGTCCAGTAGTAGCTGGATTGGAAGATTTGAATTTTTTTCTAAATTCCGGACTCTGTAAATTTCAAAACAGAGATCAATATTCATTACAATATACAGGATCAACATATATATATATATATATATATATATATATATATATATATAGAAGCTTTAAACAAAAACATGCAAACAAAAACTTATCAGAGTAGTCACATGCAAGATATTTAACTTCCTAAATTTCTTTAATTTATATGTTTACTCACCTGTTTTTTTTAACAGCAGAAATTTCAAAAATTTGAAATCTGGAAAAGTTGAACTATAGATCTTAAATCTGGAAATTCAGAGAAGAAATGCCTTGAAACTCAGGTGTTCTTGTTTGCTTCTCAACTTGAATTCAATCAGAGCTTTAGATTTGAAACTGAGGAGAGCTTTGAATTTGCTTTTTACAGGAATTTGATTTTGTACAGGCGTTTGTATTTTGCTTGTATAATTTGGAAGTTTGAAATAAACTTGAATTTTAGCTTTAAATTTTTGGTTGAAAGAATGGAAATTGATGAAATTCAGATTTGTAAACGAAGGAGTGATTTATTTCTTGCTTTTAGAAAATGAGATGGAAAATTTAGATGAAGAAGATGAAACAAACTTTTATAGGTTAAATTTTGTTTTATTAAAATTAAAGAAAATAATTTATAAATGTGACACTTGTCACTAAACATGGTTATTTCCTTAACACATGTTATAAGAGGGATTCACAAATTAACATATGTAATTTTCATGCAAAATAGATTTTAAAATGTTTTTATGAATTAATTTTCTAATTTTTAAATACATTTTTAATTTATATAAACCAATCTCTCTAAAAAGAAATAAATATAAAACAAATTTTATATTCTAAATAAAATCATAAAAATACACTTTAAAATCAAAGTATGATTTAAGATATAAATAACCATATTTTGAATTTCAACTTAACAATCCAAATTCAAATAAAATTTCAAATTCAATTTAAAAACCAAATTTGATATGTATACAATTTTAACAAATCCATTTCCATTTGTATATATTAATTCCATTTAAAATCAATATATTTACAACACAATTATTATTATTGTTTAAAATAACAATTTATCAATGTTGATTAACTTATTAAAGAGATTATCACATTTAAATTTGGTTTGAAATTCCGGAATATCACATTCCTCCCCCCTTAAAAGAATTTCGTCCCCGAAATTTAAACAAAAGATAATCCAAAATTTACATTCTATTTCAACAATTCAAGCATATATATCATCCATACATAAGCAACCAACAAACAAAACATTCAAACAACAATACATCCAATACAAACATCATTAGCTATCCAGACACATATCCGGATAAGCCTTCCTAATACTATCCAGAGTCTCCCAGGTACAATCTCTAGGATCCTCACTCCACTGGACTTTAACGAGCTTCACTATCTTGCTTCTGAGTTGCCTCCGCCTTGATCGACAATCTGAACAAGATGTCCAACAACTGATAAGTCCGGCTCAACCTCTAAGTATTCCTGCACAGCTGGTTCCACAATAAGAGATGGATCGTGCACATATTTCCATAGATGAGATACGTGAAAAACATTGTGAATTTCAGCCATCCGAACTGGCAATTCAATCCTGTATGCTATGGCACCAATCCTTTCGAGCGCTCGGAATGGACCAATATATCTCGGGGCAAGTTTTCCCGTCTTCCCAAATCTTACTGCTCCTTTAATCGGGGAAACTTTGTGTAACATCTCTGAATTTTATCAAGGATAATTTGATAATTTATTTAATTTTTGGAAATTAAATTGTGAATCTATTTGTGAATTAATTAGATATTTCTGGGATAAATAAATATTTTAGATTATAAATAGAATTATAAAGTTTTAAGATCAATAAAAGATATGTTCTGTTATTTATTTATATTTATAAATTTAGTTTAAATTATATTTTCAATAAATAAACATTATATTTTCAATAACAAGATTTGTTTTCGAAATTATATGAAATAAATATTTTTGATTTGAAGTTCGAAAGTAAATATTTTATAAATAGATTACAATTTGAAAATGTGAAATTGAAATTTAATTGGACTTAAAGAAAATTTTATATTTGAAACTGATGAAATCATGTTTTCTAATTTTTTGTAAATATGCATTTTTATATATATGTATAAGTAATTGAAATTATCTAATGAGAATAAAGTAAGAAAACATGAAAAACATGATTTGTAAATTAAAATAAAACAAATTGTAAATAAATTTATGGAAAAAGGTTTAAACTATAAATTTTAATTTAATTTGAATAAAGGACCAAAACAAAGTTATAAGATAAATTCAAGACAAGGATATAAACATAAATATACAAAAAATTTACAAGTGTAAGCTATTTAAAATGCATTTAAAAACATTTGTAATTAAATTAGCTTGCATAAAGACAAGTGCCAAAGTATCTATTTTCATTTTTTTTGAATAATAAGAGAATTCAAGCTATACATCTATATTCTCTTCTCAATCTTCTTTCTTGCATCTAAAAAAAATCTGAAAGAAACCAGAAAAATGAGATTCAAAACAAAAACTATCTCAACTCAAGCAATCAAAACCAAATTCAAGTGTTCATCCTGGAAATCAATCAGCATTAAAATCTGGATTCAACATGCAGTTTCAAATCTGGAATGAATTAAGTTAAGTGAAATTCTTTTAAAAAGATTTAAATTTTTATGTTGTAAATCAGTAGTAAATTAAGAATCTAATCAATAAATTTAAATCAAATGTTTGAAAAATTGAAGATCCAAGGTAAGTTTTACTTCTGGTTTTCAAAAACTGCAGAAAGGAAAAAAAACAACTTCCCTGTGTATAACAAGAATTCAAAAATGTAAGTAAAATTAAAATGATTGTTAGTGGTGAACTAAATAATTAAATACAACAAGAATGGGCAAAGTTCTTCTTACAACTTGCAGATAAGAAAACTTCAAAGATTAAAGAAAAAATGTGTACAGGCAAAACATTGTCTCTGCCTTCAAACATTAAATTCCAGGTGAGCAAATTTTTGACCTTTAGTCTTTTGATACTGATGCATGTTATGTATCTGTGTTGTGATGATGTGTGCATGTGTTTGTCTTGATATTTTCACTTGAATATGATTGAATTAGGATATATATATATATATATATATATATATATATATATATATATATAGGATGCATGTCTGGGTAAATGAATACAAACTCTGTTATGTCACATGCACCATATAATTCATCAAAATAATTCCTTTTCTCTTCATATGATTAATGATAGGCCTTGATCTCCAAACAAAAGTGTATTGTTAAACTGTAACATCAAGGTTAAAAGTGCTTTCAAGGGTTTATATCAAGAACTTATTACAAAAGTATGTTTTTACAGTAGAAAAATCATTTTTATCAGAAATCAAATATTTTAAATTCTTGAATTGAATTCATAATCTAATTTATTATAGAAAATAATGAATTTAAAAATAAAAATCTTGATTTTTAGATTGGAAATTGTTGAGATAATTTGGAATGAATTAAATTGGGGGTTGTGTCGTTTTCTGGCGATCACGGTGGCATTGGCCCTCGGGGTGGTGACTGGAGAAAGGTTATGGGTTGGTGGTTGTCAGAAAAATAGTGGAAAAATTTGTTATGCGTCATGTTGGCCATGCAAAGGTAATATAAGGTTTAAGGACAGGATCGTAAGGGTTGGGTTCACGTGGATGCTGCGTTGTCGAGGGAGGAGTAGAGGCGATCGGTATGGGGGAAAAATGGTCGAGGTGTTGAGTCCTTATAGTGTGCAGAGTTGCTCATTTTCGTTTCGAAGGCAAGTTCATCGAGTCAGGTGGTTGAGAAGGTCTGCGAAGTCGACGATGACTTGCTAGTGGTAGTAAGTCGATCGGAGTTCGTCGAATGGACTGTGCATGTGCACGAGGTATCAGCCGTACCTGGTATTGGGTGAAGGTCTGAGGAAGAAGAAGAATAGCTCGGCTCGATTGCGTGATGTTTGTGGGTTTGACTCGAAGCGTTCTCGGGGAATTTACACGTTGACTCGGAGTTTAACTCGAAGCAAGATTGATGCAAAATAAAAATATTTAGAAAAAAAATTAATTGCAAATTTGGGGGCACTCGGGTAAATTCTGGAAAAACTCAAAGTAGGGCTCGTGTTCGTGGGGGTTTAGCTCGAGAAAACACACGGGTTGCCTGGGGTCATATGTTTCTGAGTTTTGAAACTATAGCAGATTAGTAAGAGCAAATTTATAAGAATTGTTTCTTTATAAATGATGATTTTATTATTAAGATAAAAGGTATAAATTTAAAGTTTTTGAAATAAAGGGTTTAAAAACAATTAAGTTTAAACTTATATTTTTAATAAGTTATTTTACATGAAACTGAATAAGTGATTTAGAAATAAAAATCAAATGTTTTAAATTTTTAACTTAAAAGTAAGTTAATTTATATCGTTAATGATAATCAAGTAATTAATGATTTGTAATCAAGATTAATTCATAAATAATTAAGAATAATTTTTATAAAGAATGTTTTAAAAAAAATGGTTGAGTAACTTTCAAAGTTAAGTTAACATATTCGTTAAAGGGTAATTATTATTTGAGGTGAATTACTTAATGAAAATAATTAAAGTAATTAAACATTAATTAAATTATAATTAGAAGTTAATTAATTAATGATTAAGGATTAATTAATTAAATGATTAAGGTTGATTAATTTATAATTAATTAAGTAATTAAGTAAAACTAATTTATAATTTGTAATTAATTAAGCAATTAATTAAGATTAATTAATGGAAAATTAAGAGTTAATTAGTAATCAGTTTAGGAACGATTAATTTTTAATCAAGTTTTATAGTGAATGATTAGAGATTACGAATTAATTGTTAAAGAATAATTAATTAAATAAATAAAGATCAATTAATTAATAATGAGGTTAATTAAGAAGTGATTAATTAATTAAATGATTGTGATGAATTAATTAATGATTGGTTAAGCAAGGTAAGTTGATTTATTCTTAAGTAATTGATTTAATTTGAATTAATTAAATTAATTTAAATTTGAATTAGAGATATACTTGCTTATGAATGATTGTATTGCCTTGTATTAGATTGATATCTCTGATTTGTAACTGTAATGCTATGAGATATGAATTGCTTTGTACCGAATTGTAATATTTGTGATTGTTTCTATGTGGATATGAAAACCCCTTGGCCATAAAATGGTATTTGAAATTCGATGCGACAGGAAGTCGGATTCCAGTTGGCTATCTGAAACCCACATCGAATTGTAAAGATGAATCTTTGTGATTTATAAATTTATTTTATCTGTGATCTGTAAATGAAGATAAGCGTTATGAGTTATGCCGCTTATTGATATTGTTATATCTGTGATGATTGATGTTGTGCACTATTATGTTAAACCCCTGGACTACACTATACACACACAAATACAGATTGCACATGGAAATCGATTAAGTCACAGATTTTAAAAATAGTTTTGAATTTGAATTTTAAATTCAAATGGTTTTGGGAAATAGATTGGGTTTAAAGTGAAAAAAAACTTTTGAAAAGTGTTTTAAAAATGAAAGTTATTTTGAATAACTTAATAAAGATTTGAAATTGAATAATTTGATTTAAATTGGAATTAAATATCTCAAATTGAATTCTATATCTGGTATTTATGACGTAAAAAGGTTATACAAACTATAAATGTGTTTATATGAATTTAAACCATTTTAAAGGTATGGTTTTGAGAATTTAAAGTTAACCCAAGTTTATATTTGAAAGGCCTTAACTCGTGCAAATAAAATCGGGTTTTTCGAAACGAAAACTAGTGATTTCAAATAATTATAACTTTTATATAAGGAAAGATTTTCCAAATTATGATGAAAAGATTTCAAATTTGAAATTGAATGGTTTCGAAAGCTTAAATTGAATCTTTGTGAAAGATAGTTGAACCCTATTTTGAAATTGAAGAGGATTTTAAATGATGTATCTTTTATATATAAAAGATTTGAAAACGGGAATTGTTTTGAAAGGTATGGAAGAATCTTTGAAAATTGTTTGAAAGCTATGAAATGAGTCTTTGATTTAAAGACCAGATGAGTTAATTCAATTTGAAACGGAATTGTTTTGGAAGGCTAGAAATGGATCTTTGTTAAAGATTGGTGATCCTTGTTTTAAATGGAAAAGGTCTTAAAGGATAAATCTTTTGTTTAAAAGATTTAAGTATGGAAATAGTTTAAACCATTGAAGGTTTTTGAAATGAATCTTTTTGTTTAAAAGATTGGAAATGGTAATTTGTTTTAAACCATTTAAAAGAAAAGTTTGGATTTTAAGTTATGACTTAACAGAAATCCCATTATCCATATGTTTTTTCTAAATTACGCTCATTATTCGGTTTAGCCTGGAGAGGACCTTGTGTCATATAACCCATTCCGAATAATGATACGACGATATGGATAGCATTTGAAGACCAGTGGTGAAGACTGGATACTTTCGAAAGCGAAAGGATGACCTGTCAAATGTCTCTGCATCTACTGGCCGCGGTATAGAGATTTGAGCACCAATTGTGAAGGGTAGTCCGAACGTGATTAGAAATTATCCGGATTGCAAGGGCTTCTTTGGAAGTGCCTTCGGTTCTGTTCGAAGCCGGAACAGACTTGTATGGATGTATGTCTGACATTACACTTTGAGATGTAAAGCTGGTTTCTATCAAATACATTTCTGTTTGGTGGCAGAGATTTATTCTCTTAGCTTAACACCCTTCTCTGAGATGTACGAGCTCAGAGGTTATGTAGTTGATGGTTACTAGTGATACATTCCTAATTTGGTAATGTGGCATACGAAGTGCTGCTGATCATTTGTTGATCAAAGTAAGGCTTTGTGAAAAGCGTAGCTCTGTGGACGAGACTACATCAGGACCTCACACCTCGGAAATGGTCGAAACAGGAAAGATGCAGCAAGGTTTCAGGGGTCGCACCCCTAGGGTATGTCCATCTCTTCTGGATAGAGGTGATATCATGGTATGGAGCCCAGATATTTAACCTATGTGTTTACTGCAAATACATTTCTTGTGGTTGTTGGTTGAGAGGTACCACGGATAAAGGTTGGTTACGGCCGGGGGTGGAATATCTTAGGTGATACTTCCGGGCAGGGGGTACACCGACCTTGTGTTGGCAGAGAACTGAGGGATGGTTCTTGGGGCGTCCCTCCAGAGGCGTACCCATGTGGCAATGAAAAGTTCCTTGGCCTGACCATTTGTTGGAAATCCAATCATCCAATACGCGCCTTGTACGGTTTTAGTTGTTGAACCTGCCATTCACTTATGGTGGCGCCCCACTGTTTGGATAGTAGCTATAGTACGCATAGTTCTGAATGTCTATGCTGGCTAAGATTAATATTATACTTTAGAAATGATTTTCCACACTTTGCACTTATAGTAATAATATCAAAGAATTTTCTCGTATCAAGCATATTTGACTATCAGAAGGAGAAATCTCCTCCAAGTGTGTGTGTGGCGGGAGGCCTTATGGTAGTTTCATTTTCCAAAAATCATTGCGGATTTCAAATTCAAATTCTTTGCTTTTTCTAAAAGACCAAATGTTTTTGTTTGCTCATACCAGTCGCATGACTGACCCGGAGTTTATTGTTCCTTTCCTAAACTCTGGGTGCCCACAATTTTCTACACGGGCATTCTAAAGTTGGGTTTTTCAGATAGTAGATATAGATATCGAATTCAGTAGCTTTCAGCTTTCTCTTTGGTATTCTTTGGAGATCTTGGATATTGGAGTCTGTGGATTCATGGACCAGTCTTGCTTGTCTTGGTGCAAATTGATGGTGGTTCAAGCTTGTGATTTGGAGTTTTAGCTTGAAGCATTGGATTAGAGTTATCTCTTGGCTATTTGGTTCTGCTGCTATTTCATATTGTTATTCCGCTGTAGCATTGTTATCTTGTCTCTCTGATATTGATTCATATTGTATCATTGTTGTATCAAATGTTGTATATCAATGATATTCATTTCTTTTCTTCTGCTGTGTTGTTATGCTTGATGTGTTATAAGCTCCGGCGAACCAGATTCGATGTTTGGATCTGTGACATTTGAATACGAGTGTCGTATTCGGTGCCGATTTTCGAAGGTCGAGTCAGGGTCGTTATACTTGGACAAAGAATAAATCACCAATCTCAAACTCCAATTGTCTTCATCTTTTATCTGCATATTTCTTTCGACGATCCTGAGTAGCTCCCATCCTTTTCTTGATAAGCTCAACTTTAGCAGATGCTTCACGGATCAGATCTGGTCCAAGCACAAGACGGTCTTTCGACTCTATCCAACAGGCTGGGGATCTACACAGTCTTCCATACAGAGCTTCATAAGGAGCCATCTTAATACTTGACTGGTAACTATTATTATAAGAGAATTCCACAACATGTAGATGGTCTTTCCACGATCCACCAAAATCCAATACACAGGCCCTCAGCGTATCTTCTAGAATTCGGTTAAGCCTCTCCGTATGCCCATCTGTCTAGGGATGATATGTTGTACTCAATCTCAAACTCATTTCCATAGTTGATTGCAAAGCCTCCCAGAACTTGCTGGTGAAGATAGGATCTTGATCACCTACTATACTAACTGGAACACCATGCAACCTGACTATCTCTCTCAAGAAAATTTCTGCCATAGAAGCTGCAGTACAGGTTGTCTTAACTGGTATAAAATGGGTGCTTTTGGTTAGACGATCCACAATTACCCATATTCCTCCATTCCCTTTCTTCGTTCTAGGAAAACCGTCGATGAAATCCATCAAAATCATCTTCCACTTCCACATCGGGATTTCCAAAGGTTGCAACAAACTGGTTGACTTCTGCTGATCTCCTTTAACTTGCTGGCAGATAGCACAACTATTAACGAAAGCAGCAATATCTTTCTTCATGTTCGGCCACCAGAAAACTCTTCTCGTATCTTTATACATCTTTGAGATTCCCGGGTGAATATTTAATCCGGAACGATGACTTTCTGACAACACCTCCTGCTTCAATTCCTTGAAATTCGAAACACAAATTCTTCCGTTGATCCTCAGTGTTCCTTGGTCATCAATCTCAAAGCTGGAACACTGATCCTTCTTAATTCTCTTGATGATTCCTCTTAATCTACTATCAGATTCTTGCTTGCTCGAAATCCTTTCCAGAAGAAATGGATCCACTTCCAAAAGAGAAAGAATTGCATTTCTGCTTAGTGCGTCTGCCACAACGTTCAGCTTTCCCGGGGTATATAGAATATCCAAATCATATGATGCCAAAAACTCGACCCATCGCTGTTGTCTTAGATTAAGATCTTTTTGAGAGAAAATATATTTCAACGGTTTGTGATCCGTGAATAGCTCGAACTTCTCTCCTAAAAGATATTGCCTCCAGATCTTTAAAGCAAAAACAATGGCCAACAGCTTTAGATCATGCGTAGCATAGTTCCTTTCATGTGGCTTTGATTGCCGACTCGCATACGCAATTACCCTACCATTTTGCATTAGAACTGCTCCCAATCCAACAATACAGGCATCAGTATAAACCTCAAACTTACTCTTCCCATCCAGAATAGCCAACATAGGAGCACTTGTCAACTTTGCCATCAGATTCTGAAAAGCCTCCTCACATTCCGGTGTCCATTTAAATTTAGCTCCCTTCCTTGTCAGCTTAGTTAGGTGCGAAGAGATCTTGGAATAATCCTTAATAAACTTCCTGTAGTAGCCAGCCAATCCCAAAAAACTGCGAACTTCAGTTGGTGTCCGAGGCTGCTTCCACTCCAAAATAGTCTCAACTGTCGCTGGATCTACTGAGATGCCTTCCCCAGAAACAATGTGCCCCAAAAATTTGACTTCTTATTTCCAAAAATGACACTTAGAGAACTTCGCCTTCAGAACATGTCTTCTCATAGTCTCTAACACTATTCCCAAGTGCTGCTTGTGCTCTTCTTCCGACTTAGAGTAGACCAAGATATCATCGATGAACACCAAAATGAACTTATTAAATACATCACGAAAGACTCGGTTCATCAAGTCGACAAAGTAGGCAGGAGCGTTGGTTAACCCGAAAGGCATAACCAACCACTCATAGAAACAATTAGGTCCCCTAAATGCAGTTAGGGAAATACTGTCCTCGGCTAACCTTAGCTGATGGAAACCTTATGCTAAATCCAATTGAGAAAAGACTGAAGCTCCATGTAGCTGGTGGAAGAGATCATCAATACGAGGAAGTGGATACTTATTTCGAGTGGTCACTTTGTTCAACTCAAGATAGTCTTCGCAGAACCTTAGCGACCCATCCGACTTGGTGACAAACACCACAGCAGAACCCCAACAAGAAAAACTGGGCCTAATCAATCCCTTCTCCAACAGATCTTGAGTTTGCTTCACTAGTTCCTCCCTCTCCCTAGGAGCCATACTTCTACTAGGATGAATCACTAGTACTGCTCCTGGAACCAAATCTATGCGAAACTCTATTTCTCGGTGCGGAGGTAAACACTTAACTTCCTCGAATACATC
This sequence comes from Allium cepa, assembly GCA_030765085.1. NCBI lineage: Eukaryota > Viridiplantae > Streptophyta > Magnoliopsida > Asparagales > Amaryllidaceae > Allium > Allium cepa. The sequence goes on from CM060937.1 coordinate 346,378,155, forward strand.
TGAGAAATCTTGGACCACTTGGATATCTTCAACCTCCTCTTGAGTAGTCTCAATTCCATGTAAAAGACTACTCAAGTGTATTCCAGAGTTATCACACATTACTCTAGCAATTCTACCCAGATCAGTTTCCAACGAAACTGTTCTCCCATCACAATTTAGGACAGCCTTATACTTATCAAGCCAATCCATCCCCAATATAATGTCAAACCCCTTAAAATCCAACACATAAGGGTCACAAGAAAAACTATGGGATAGATAGGAAATCCTCAAAACCTTACAGATCCTATCTAATTTGGTTACCCCCTATAGGATTAGATACACAGATGGAATTGTATACAGTACTAGGGGTAAGAAAGAACTTCTCTACAGATTCCAGAGAAATAAAACTCAAAGAAGCACCAGAATCAAACAAAACTTTAATATACTTGCCATCTAAAAGTAATGTACCTTCCAATACTCCCTTGTCCTTAGATGAAGTTGATGGTGCACCTTCCAAAGCAAATACCTTATTCTGTTGGACTTTATGAAGGAGCGGGCAATCCTTGATCATATGACCCGGTTGATGGCAGTTGAAGCAAAGAGATTTCTAAACCAAAGCTGAACCTAGTCCACTATAATGCGGCTGTTGCTGCCTTCTTTCTTGAGGACACTGATTTGCCAAATGCCCGACTTGCTGACAATTATAGCACTTGCAGGCCCATTGTTGCTTCCAGACTTCCTCTTTTTTGCTTCTTCCAATTGGGATTGAATTTCCTCTTATTTGGGTTAGAAGAATTCCCTCCCGATGCAGCTACTCGTGCCACTGACCTCTTATTCATAAAATCCTCATATCTTAACGCCATATCAATTAACTCCACAAAAGATCCTTTCAAGTGCGCCGTCATCCTTTCATGAAATTCTGGCCTCAATCCTTGTACAAACATCTCGTTCTTTTTGAGAGGAGTGTCTATAAGCCCTGGACTATAGCAAGATAATTCATTGAATTTGGTCTCATACTCCGCTATAGTCATGCTCCCTTGCTTTAAATTTAGAAAATCCTGATAAAGATGAGTTTTCCCTGCTGGAGGCATGAATTTCTCCTCAAACAACTCTTTAAGTTTTTTCCAAGACATATCGTCCTCCAAGACATTTGCTGTCACTGCATCCCACCAGGCTGTAGCACCTCCTTGTAATTGCCATGAAGCCATTACCCTCTTCTGCTCATCTGATAATTTCATGCTCTTAAAGATTCTCTCACAAGAGCGTAGCCATGCTTGGACCTCAATTATAGTCTCTGACCCTTTAAATGGTCCTCCCCCAAGGTTGATGAAGTCCTTGCATAAAGCAGCAAAACTGACTGGAGGCGGTACTGGATTAACAGCCTCATTATCAACCTGACCTCTTCTATCATTGGTCGATGTACTTCCTACAACCCTACCCCTTCTGCCTTTTGAACTCATTCTGGCTACCTGGACAGGTAACCCAACCAATTTAGATAAAGATATAGTTATGTAAGAAAATTACAAATACGCACTCTCAAGATAGATACTGCTCCAGAGCCTAGGTGTTTCTCAACTTATGCTTTGATACCAACTGTGACAACCCGTCTTTCAATCCTCAGAAAGGCGTATCATCAATAAGAAAAGAAAAAGATAGAAATAGAAAAGATAGAAAGAAAAGAATAACAACATCAGAATCTCACAGCGGAAACGGAACAAAATATAATATTACATATATCCATTACATAGTTTCACATATCAGAGTGCATAAAATAATACGACTTCATTACATTAGACATTTATAAGAGTCTGCCAAACCATACAACTCAAAATACAACATCAAAATGTCACTACAGCGGAGAGAGATAGATAGGTATGTCTAGACTCCAGCTCCAACTTCCAAAACATTTGACAATTCCAACCTGATCACATGGCTACTTATAAAAATTTGAGCACCCAAGAGTTTATGAAAAACAAAATAAACTTCGGGTCAGACATGGGTCTGGTGTGAGTAAACAGGTTAAAGTTGTTTAACTTTAAAATCATTTGAAAACAAAAGGTATCACGTAAGACTTCCCACACATAAACATGGGTAAGTTTTTACCTTACACTAACCAAACATTTGATAGGAAATCCAGTGATATTATAATAGGGTCTAGGGTTTTCAAGTAAATAAAAAATAGCCGAAATTATCACATGATTAAATTCTAGCTACTAGCCACAAAAGTGGGTAATACAAATCAAAAACGTAAGGTCTCGTAGGGAAAATGGGTTTCCATCAATGGCAGGGCTACTGGGGTACCACCCATCACAGTACGGGGCCTAGATCACCATACCGAGGATCTACGCTAAATCCCCTGCAACACAAGGCCGAAAACATCCCTTACTGGACAGCTCCGAACAAGACAACCCCGCAGTTGTGGCCACCAACTGCCTACACAGCCGAAATAATAAGAGACTTCTAGAAAGGGGTAAATCTCGTCCTACTTGGGCATGACCCACTTAACCTTGCTGCACCTCCCCTGTTTTAGCCATTCCCGGTTGATGAGGCTTGAGGCTACGATTACCTTTATAGAACACATCTCTTAGAATGCTCATCGTCCCCCTGACGATGTGCTAAAAGCATTCAATCCATACAAGTTCATTTCGGGTTCGAACGAAACCGAAGGCATTATTTCATTACACTCATTTTGGAATCACCCTCGGAGTTAACGACAATAACCCTTGCACTTGAAACTCCATCTCGATCTTCACTTTGAGATGTCACGACCTAACGTTTAACTTGGATCGATGTGGTTTTCGGAAAATAAAACTTGATTCCCGATCCCGGTCTCATCGAAATCCAAACGCCATCTTAAAGGTCAAGTTGTTTAAAGATTTAAACAATTCATTTCAATTTTAAATATTGATTTCACACAGCATTATCCACAGATAATAACAAACATCTATCACAGATATATATACAATGTCTCATCATAGAATATCTCAAACTATCATCCAACAGATATCAACCAAATTCAGACATTCAATTCAAAACAATCATCCATAAGCAAGTATATCTCTAATTCATAATATAATTAATTTAATTAATTCAAATTAAATTAATTACTTAAGAATTAATCACTTTACCTAGCTTAACCAATCATTAATTAATTAATCACAATCATTTAATTAATTAATCATTTCTTAATTAACCTTATTATCAATTAATTAATCTTTAATTCATTAATTAATTATCCTTTAACTATTAATTAATAACCTCTAATTATTCATTATTAAAACTTAATTAAAAATTAATCATTCTTTAATTATCTACTAATTAATCCTTAATTAACAATTAATTAATCTTAATTAATTGCTTAACTGATAACAAATTATAAATTAATTTATCTTAATTACTTAATTAATTGTAAATTAATTAACCTTAATTATTTAATTAATTAATCCTTAATCACTAGTTAATTAACTATTAATTATAAATTAATTAATGTTTAATTACTTAATTAAATAACCCTAATTACTTAATTAATTAATTCTTAATTATTAATTAATTAATCACCAAACACTTAATTAATCATTTATTAATTAATCTTTAATTATTTAACTAATTATCTATTAATTATAATTTAATTTAATTCTTAATTATCAATTAATTAATCAATAACTAATTAACAAGACCTTTATAAATTAATTAATCTAAAATTATTAATTAATTTAACTTTAATTACTTTATTAATTAAAGTAATCTTTAACCATAAAAACTTAATTAACTTTCAAAATAAATCAATTTCATTAATTACTTAAAATTATTAAATATTTAAAACATTTCCACTTTGTTTAAGCTTAATTACTTTTTAAAAGTTAAATTCAAAAGAATACATAAACATCTCAAAATTCAGTTATCAAAGTATAAAATTACTTTAAATTAAATAGTTTAATATTTATCATAAAGTAGTTTAAATAAATTTAAAATTTTAAAACAAGTTTTGGAAAAAAACCTTTTATACATCACTTGCTTTGGGTTCGACCCGACCCAAACTCGATCAAACTCGAGTTCCATTCTTCTTCTTCCTTTCCTATTATTTTAGCTTAAGTTAAAACTAAAACTTCATGTAACTGGAAAGAAGAAACTCCAAACATCATTCCAGTCACGAACCAATAACATCATCCTGAGCCTAACGCGAGTAAGAACCCTTCTTACTCGATCGTCACTTCGAGTTACCCCCAACACATCCCTCTCTGACACAACTACTGACACCGTGCACGTGCACGACGCACCAACGCCGCCTCCACCACCAGTGACACCACACGCAAACTCCCCATCGACCACTGATCTGACACCGACCCCAGACCAGCCATCGTGCGACCCTCATCGAAATCGAGGTAGCTCGTACATCACCTGGAACAATACTTCATCAGAAAACCCATCGAACCCAGCGACTTCGACACCGTTCGCAATGAAATTTCGGCCACAACATCGCAAGCCTTCCATGCAACTATCTCCTAAATCATGCGCCACCCGATTCACTACAAGTTCCCAGTCGCCCCATTTCCAAACGCGACCAAATCACTGTGTTAAACCCTAGTCCACCCAAATTCCATCTGCACAGCGATCGATCACCTCCTCCATGATTTTTCTTAGTGTAACGACCCGGAAATTTCGATCCCGAAATTTCCAGATAGTTAGTGGAAAGAAGAAAGAGAAAGAAGAAGAAACAGAAAACTCAATCTCAGAATCTCACATTCGCAGCGGATAAAATATAATAGCAAATAAAATAACAGTTTACAAAGAAGAACTGTATCGGTACATTTACATTTTTACATCAGAGTTACAACAATTTCACAACACTGGACAGTTTTAAACAACATAAGCAAGATAAATAACAATATATAACACAACGGATAAACACTCTATACGTTTCTGTCCTTCAGCTCTCCTCCTGAGCTCCAGAACGTCCTTACCTGCAAATCTGTAATACTCGGTCTGACCCGAGCATTACATCAAAGTAACACCCGGGTCAGGCTGGAAACCAGCGTGAGTAAACCCATCTAACAAAGAATACAAAACATACAACTTATGTAACCCGGGTAACTTACATCAATTTAAAACTTCACAAGTTGTTATAGACATTACTTTCATCACACATCAATTTCTAACTACCATAACTTAGATCAAAAGGTCTAATTCAATTAAATCATTCCAAACCGGCTTATTGATTACACATATCAATCTATAAAGAATCGAAGTGGTTTCGGGTATTTCCAACTACCCGACCCCGGTCTCTTCAAGTCTCATTCAAGGCATCCAAAGTCATCGTAACCCAAGATTATTTATTTTTAAATCAAATTAATTTTAATTACCGGATAACACTTTTACACCGCAGTTCATAGTTGATAGATAATCTCATAATCATTTCCCATCCAACTTATCATGTCACAGAGTAATTCAATTCAGAGATATCAACCAAACCAAAGCATTTATCATTATTGAATCATTCATAGGCGAGATTGAACTTTTTCATTAATCACATTAATTATTTAATGATCCTCTAATTACTTCCATTAGTAAATCCTTTAATTACCGAGTAAGCACCACTTAATTACTTCCCTCGAAATAATATCGATCAAGCAATCGCCCTTAATTAATTACATCCAATAATTATTTATTGATTACTTCACTAAGTAATTATACTTCATTGATTTCATTAAGTACTTATACTTAACCTCATCATTGAGTAATCCTCTTTAATTAATTAAATTTGATTTATTAATTAAAATTAATTACATTCTTAATTAACTTTACCAAGTAATTAATCCCTTAATTACTTCATTAAGTAAGCATTCTTACTTAATCTATAAGTGATTATCTTTAAATAATCCCTAATTAATTACTTAGTTGATTTAAAATCAAGTAAATAATTTCTTAATTACTTATGCTTAAAAGATTCTTAATTAAGAAATTTACTTATCTTAAATTAACCAAAACTCTTAATCACTTAAAGGGAAACTCTTTATTTTTAATTAATCCTCTAAACTCTTATCTTTAACTTAATTTAACATTAAACATCTAATAAATCAATTATAATTTAAATAATATATACATCAATTTTCTTACCACTTAAATCTTTGAAATTTCTAAAGTTATTTAAATAAAATTTATCAAAGAAATCATTTTGAATTCTACTTGGATTATTTTCTAAACTCTACTTAAACTTGTTTAAAATTTTATTTTGAAACCAATTAGTTTTATAAGTAAACTTATTTAACTTTTGTTTTAAACCTTTATAACATTCAAAAAATCAAATTTTCTTTGTATCAAAACTTTTTTAAACATTGCAGGTTAAACTTTTAAAAACTCGAACAACACAAGTTCTCAACACAGCAACTACGAGCAAAACATCAGACGCTCGAATGAAAACTCGAGCAAACCCTTGAAAAATACCGCGTCTACCCCGGGTCAACCCTACACCTGCATCTTGCTTCAAGAAATATCATCAGGTCCCCGAAACAAACTTCGAGCTCCAAATCTTCTCCCCAAACCCAACTTCCTGATGCACAATACCGTGCATATCCATGTGCACCACCTCGCCGGTCGACGGCGAACTCCACGTCGGCCTCCAACACGTCGCTTTCGACCCCTACAACACAACGCACAACCCAAAAATCTTGATTCGATCAAGTATTCAAATATGACCATCGAACCCATCAGTTCGAAACCATCATTACCAGAAAATCCAACGCCACCGGCGATCCTTGCCACAAGATGCCTTACCCTTCTTCCCGAAGCCACGTCTCGCTCCCCAGCATCTCCAGAACCACACGCGGTCGACTCCGGTTGTACCATGTCGCAGTGAAATCAACCTGAACATTGACGTCGCACTAAGGGTGTTAAACCCTACTCGATCGATTCTCGGCCATCCCCCTCACCAATAAATTCCCAATTTATTTTTCCCATGAACTCCGTTGCCTCCTCTACCTTCGTGCTCAACCACGTTGTCCAATTTGCCGCCGATCGCCGTTGATTGACCAAAATGTCCAAAACAGTTAAACCCAAAATTCTCTTCAATTACCAAACTAGAAATGATGATTCATATCTCAAAAATCATGATTTCCCAATTGTAATTCAATTATAAAATCAAAATTTAAAATTGAATTCATAAATTTCTGACCCAAATTGAGAATTTACTGTAAATTTGAATATTTTAAGTCAAACATTCAATTTAAAACTTATAACTATTTTTAGATGGAAGATTTCATGATATCAAACAACTATTGTTCACAATTCATAGGCCAATTCGAATCCAAAATTTAGTTATTGAATTTTATTATGAGATTTGAAACTATTTTATAAACACAGTAACAATTCTTAAATTTATAGTCCTTCTATATACTCAATTCAAACATGCATCCAATTTAAATCAAGTATTTCATATAACATCACAATAACAAGTTGAATCCAGGTTTAAAACTGTTTTAAAAAGAAATCATTTACTCACCAAAAATATGCAGAGGGTAGAGACTGTTATTTGCTTTCCAGGCTCTTGAAATTCACTGCATGTTCTTGAATTAATTTGCATGTTAAAAACAAGTTTTGCAGCTGTTGATTACTGAATTGTTTGATTGAACTTGAAGATCTTGCATGTTGAATTAGAAAATATTTCATTGATATTGAACTTGATTCCAGATTTTGCATGATGTTGAATATCCAGCATATTTCTTTCCAGGTTTTATTTCTCTTTTCAGAGATTTTTTTTTAGATTTTAATTTGCTTTTGGCTTCTAATTTCAGGTTTTGAAAATGGTTCCTGGTTTTAGATTTTGACATGTGTTTATACTATTGAATTTTGGTTTGGAATTCTTTTTATTTCAACTGAAAAATAAGGAAAAGGATTTGAAGAAGAATTTATGCTTTTATGAACTAAATTATGATAAATTAAAGAAAATAAAAATTTAGAGATGACACTTGTTATCTAGAAACTTACATTTGTCACTTAAGTAACTTAATCTTCCTATATATGTTACTAAGATGTATTAACATGTTTACACATGTTACTTAAGTATTTTTAATAAAATTTTATTTAATCTAAATGTTAATATAAACCTACTTACCTAATTTACTAAATTAATAGTTTCTTACATATGTATATATAAATTTACTTTTTAAAGAAAATATCATAAAACTAATTATAATACAAATAAATTCTTATCATATATTTTTATAACCATTTTAAATTTAAACACTTTAAAGAAAAGAAAACAAGACTTTATTTAAACTATCATATTTAAAAATAAAAATCAAGTGTTGCCATTTGTATTTTGCATGCAATTTTGAATTTACACATGTAAATACATGTTTTCTATTGCCTTACAAAGGTCAAGAACTCCTTATTTATTTATTTTATTTATTTTTATGTATAACATATTTTCTTTTTTTATGTTTACTACTTCTTATATATATATCTTATATATATTTAAAGAAAATATGATCCTTAATTAATTCCTATTTATATATTTAATGACCTAATATTGAATTCATCACTTTAATTCAATAGTTCCAAATTCACCTATATACATCCGGACATCCTAAATTGTCAACTTTTATTTGTTTAATTCAAATAAAATTAGTAACCCAATACTTTAAAAATCAGTTAATTATCCAATTAACTGTTATTCAAAAACCGGGTTATTACACTTAGGTTCGCCGATCACCATACATGCTCCAATCCAAGCCACGACCACCCGAATCCACCCAGTCATTCAATTTTGATCAAAAGTCATTTTTGGTCATCCCAGAAATGCTACAAAAATCCACATCTAAAATTCTTGATTTTGTTATTAAAAATCAAGTTTTTCAATGTTGATTCAAGTTGCAAACTCGAATCTACAAATCAGAGTACTTGATTTTATCATATTTTAAAGAATTTTACTGTTTTTCTCTTGTTCCAGAGAATTTTCTTATTTAAATTTCTTAAACAAAATTTTAAAATTTTAGATTATGATCCTATAATCATGTTTGCTTGAAACTCTAAGTCCAGTAGTAACTGGATTGGAAGATTTGAAATTTTTTCTAAATTCTAGACTCTGTAAATTTCAAACAGAGATCAATATTCATTACAATATACAGGATCAACATATATATATATAGAAGCTTTAAACATAAACATGCAAGCAAAAATTTATCAGAGTAATCACATGCAAGTTATTTAACTTCCTAAATTTCTTTAATTTATATGTTTACTCCCCAGGTTTTTTTTTAACCGCAGAAATTCCAAAAATTTGAAATCTGGAAAAGTTGAACTGCAGATCTTAAATCTGGAAATTCAGGGAAGAAATGCCATGAAACTCAGGTGTTCTTGTTTGCTTCTCAACTTGAATTCAATCAGAGCTTTAGATTTGAAACTGAGGAGAGCTTTGAATTTGCTTTGTACAGGAATTTGATTTTTTTACAGGCTTTTGTATTTTGCTTGTAGATTTGGAAGTTTGAAATAAACTTGAATTTTAGCTTTAAATTTTTGGTTGAAAGAGTGGAAATTGATGAAATTCATATTTGTAAATGAAGGAGTGATTTATTTCTTGCTTTTAGAAAATGAGATGGAAAATTTAGATGAAGAAGATGAAACAAACTTTTATAGATTAGAATTTTTTATTAAAATTAAAGAAAATAATTTATAAATGTGACGCTTGTCACTAAACATGGTTATTTTCTTAACACATGTTATAAGAGGGATTCACAAATTAACACATGTAATTTTCGTGCAAAATAAATTTTAAAATGTTTTTATTAATTAATTTTCTAATTTTTAAATACATTTTTAATTTATACAAACCAATCTCTCTAAAAAGAAATAAATATCAAACAAAATTTATATTCTAAATAAAATCATAAAAATACACTTTAAAATCAAAGTATGATTTAAGACATAAATAACCATATTTTGAATTTCAACTTAACAATCCAAATTCAAATAAAATTTCAAATTCAATTTAAAAATCAAATTTGATATGTATAAAATTTTAAGAAATCCATTTCCATTTGTATATATTAATTCCATTTAAAATAAATATATTTACAACACAATTATTATTGTTTAAAATAACAATTTATCAATTTTGATTAACTTGTTAAAGAGATTATCACATTTAAATTTGGTTTGAAATTTCGGAATATCACATAAATAATAACCGAAATAATTTTAAACCCAATTTATTCATATCTTCCTTTGGAAATTCATAATAAAATTCCAAAAGCTTGAAAATTATAAAATTTAAAACCCATCTCCAAAATAATGTTTTACATAACATATAAATTCCTTATGGCATTCAAAATTCAATTTAAATGATGTTTCCCTTAAAACCATGTATGAATAATTATCAAACAATCTTGTTTGATTCAAACATGTTATAAAATCCAAGCATATCATCATAAAAATCATCATAATGGATTTCAACTTAAACCTGAAAATCAAGTGATTATAAAAGCAAAATAGAGATGGTTTTGATTATTATTATTCACCATGATTAGGATAAGGACTTTGAGATTTGATTGAGATTAATTCCCCTTGTTTAAATCCTTAGTTTTGATTTGATTTCCTCCTCTTTTCTCCAAAGAAATGGTCGGCTTCTCTTTCTTTTGTTTGTGTGTTATGTTTTGAGAAAAATGAATGTGAATGGATAGGAAACGAGAATATAAGGTAATGGGATTACTATGCGTAATTACCCTGAATACCCTTGCGTTAATTACTCTCCTAATTAACATACAAAACCATTTATAAGCCTATTTATATAATTAATTAATCTTGGCCTCTATTTTGAATTTTCAAATCTCAATCCCCTTATCACTCCAAGATTCACATTATTCTATTTAATTCATCTAATTAAATCTCCTGAATAATGTTATTAAAAATTAGGGGTATTACAATAGCTTATCATTTTTGACAAGTTATATTATGAAAAAAGTATGGTAAATGTTGAATTCAGTTATATTCATTTACCAAACTTTACATATGACCCTCCTCTCCATAATTTTCATTTGTTTGTGATATGTGATAGGTTGCTAGAGGCAGGTCAGATTATGATGATGCTTGAGACTTAGATGATGAAGGCTTGTTATATATATATATATACACATATATATATATATATATATTCTAGTATGTGTATGCGATGATATGTGTATATAATTATGTTACTTGAAGCTTTGTGGATTTGGATTTGTATTGTGTCCATGTCAATGACATATGAAACTATGTATTGATTGGTTTGGAAATGGCATAGTATTATTTGATTATCATATTTTGTGTTCCTTCTACTATGAGTTGTAATAGATAAAATATATGGTTTCTATTTTGTTTTCACTTATTAATAACCTAATTATCCGCAGTTTTTCCACTTCTCTGGTCAAAGTTATGATTTTATTTCAGAAACCCGAGATTGAAAAATAGAGGGTTGTTATAGGATATCTTAGCTAAAACAATTTTTATTTGGAGCTATGAAAAAGGTAAACGTTAAAGAAATATTTTGTATATTCATTATGAATTGGAATAATTTGTAGAAATATTTGTTAGGGTGCATTTTGCGAAAAATAAATATTTTTCGTTAAAATTTACATTAAAGTAGGAGTATTTAAAAAAGATGTTTTAAGGAAGAAGAAAAGGATTTAAAAAGTTTTTATTGGAAGTAACATATAATGGAGTATCTAGTGAGAAATCTTATTTTAAAGAAAGGTATATTTTGTTGAAAAATTCTTTATTGTGAATATTACATGACTTAAAAGAGTTTTATTTTCAAGGTACTTCACAGGGAAGTTATTCCCACATAAAGGTATGTTATTTTAAAAGAAGTATTTAATATGGTGTAAATATATTTGTTTGAGAAATTATTTAATTAGTGGGAATATTGAAAAAGAGTTTGTTTGAAGAATATTTATTTGAGATTTGTCTTTCTAGATAACAAAATTATAAATTAATCTTTTTGGACAAAAGGCCTTTGTTAAAAAGGACCTTAGTTTGAAATTATTTTATTAGGATATATTTGGAGATATATTATTACGTGTTGACATCAAAAGTGGCACAACACCGAAAGCCCTATAGGGATACTAAGATCTAGTAAGAGTTAACAAAAAATAGATGGAATAACAAGATTTTTAAAGTGGTTCGGAAATTTTTGGCCTACATCCACCGTAATTTATTGATTATTTGACTAAGAGTCACTAGAAAAAGGGATTGATGAGTTCTTAAACCTAGAACAACCAACAATGTCCACTTTAGTGACTATAGTGAGGAGAAGAGAAAGATGAAGAAGATAAGAGATCCCAAAGAATTCCTCCTCCAGTTGCCATAGGGTCTGTATTTATAGGGAAATCGTCTATTAGATGCGGGGGCCTATGAGATTCCTAGTCTATATCCATATCAAGACGTAGGTTTAGATGAGCTGGCCCACTATGCAAGATAATCAATTTGTTACCGACTAGAATTTTTAGAGGGAACTTCCCTTTTTTCTTTCCTTTGGTCTTCTATTTCTAATCTGTTTTGTTTCAAGTTTATGTCCTAAGACATTGTAATGTTTTTGAGAGGTTTCGATACAACTTGCACCTTTCTTCTTTCCTATAGAATTTCTTTGGAATTGCTCACCGGTTCCATGAGAAATGTACTTCATGACGATCATTTTAGCCATATTTCCAAGTGCTAGGGCTTCAAGGGACGACATGGACAAGAAAAGTGATTGGCACCTAGTAGAAAGCGCTAGGTACCGAGTGGCGTCCATTGCCCTAATGACTTTGCAATTTCTATTAATCTTCCAAGAAGGTTCCCAAGTTCATGAATAGTTTCGTCTTTGTGCTGATGTTCGGATTTGTACTGACATCCGACAATCGTATATCCAGTCGCTAAGTTGTGGGTCATCTTATAAGCTAATAATGCTAATGGAAGTTCATCAACCTATTTGCCTTTGGCTTGAGTTAACAAGTTCTTAAAGATGGACTGATGATTTTGTTCACTGTTGTGATGACCCGCCCTTTTAAACCTCAGAAATCGACAATAATACATTCTCGATATTCACGTGCCGCAAAACAAAGTGCCGAAAGAACGGATGGTAAGGTTAAAATAAAAATAATGAAAGAACATAATCTTACATGAATGGAATGACATATTTTTTTTAATATATGTATGTATGTATGTATGTCTTTACAGCGAAAATTTTAAATACATTTGTCAGAGTCTATCCTACGAATCAGCCTAGACAGTTATAAATCTACGTCCTTATAAATGTTGATTACAATCAATAAACTAGTGAAATGGAAATGAAAATAGAGAAGTATCTACAAAAACATCTTTAGCTCCAGACTTCAAGCACCATTACAATGTTTCAAGTTAAACCTAACTACTTTACTGCCCGAAAAAACAGGGTACCCAGAGTTTAAGGAAAAAGAAAATAAACTCTAGGTCAGTCATAGGACTGGTGTGAGAAACTAAAAATACAGATATTTGAAAATAAAGGGTATCTTATAAGACCACACCGCACATAAACACAGAACGGTTTTTTATCTTATGTAAACAAAATCATTTGCTATGCAAAATCAAGATATTACCACTAATGCCAATCTTTGAAAATCCTTTTCAAGTAACATATTAATCATAGCTGAAATTGTTACATTTTTAAAATTCAAAAGCATAATAAGTTTACAATAAAAATCGTAAAGGCTCGTATTGAAGAGTGGATACCATTAAATGACAAGGTAATGGACTACCTTTCGACAGTACATCTCTAGAGAGATGCACCTAAGGATCCAACCTCTACTAACATAGAACCGACCTACCTTTACAATGGATAGTGCCGAATATGACATCATCTCGATCATTCCCGACCTATTTGAGAGCTCTCATAGCATACACAACATAACTGATACATAGAGGGTGATCTAGAAAGTTGTTGACCATATCCTAATGGGAGGACCCACTTAGCCCTGCCGCATCTACCATGTTTTTGTCATTCCTGGATGATGACGCTTGAGGTAAGATTACCTTTCTCATAGCATACATGTCACTTGAATGGTGCATTACCAATTCCATCACACACTATTGATCTCCACAAATGTACAACCACCGAGCTTGTTCCTCTTAAAGAAGGGTGTTAAATATAGGAAAGTTACCTCCTATGCCACCAAAAAGATGTACGTATGTAAAAATCAATGTACGTGCATTTTAGAAATGCAATATCAGACATTTGTCCATACAAGTTGTCTAGGAACAAGACAAACCGAAGGATCACTCCTACTACATCTTATTGCGAATTACCCATAGGATTAGTAGCGAGCAGCCTTTGCATCAAAGATCTAATGAACATACTACTTCCACATATATATGATATGGAAAATTTCCCTCAAGGGTCAGTGACAAGCCGCCCTTCATTCCATTTGTTATCATTCCATGTCTTCACCTTTATATGCGTAAATTAGTTCGAAGTGATTTTTGGATAGAGATCACTTAAATCCGACCCTGGTGCATTCGAACCAATCATCGATAAAAAAATGTTAATTTTGAGGGTGCTTATCATTTCATTCCTTAATATCTTTTATCAAATAAATTATCTCTCTTAGGGATATAAATCTTTTAATCATATTATTTTTTAGTATATATGAAATCATTAAACATCTCTTTAACTTTGGAAATACCAAATCATTATCATTTCTCATAAATCATATTGCAAAATTTTTTTAAGTAAAAAGGTTCGATAGAAATTATAATAATTCTACTCAACATCAATTTCCGTATTCAACCTTTACTATCCATCGAATAACGAGGAAATCACCATTTAAATTCATACGGATCGTACAAGTTCCCTCTTCGGAATTTAATACCAAGTATAAGAAGATTATTTCCATATTGTCCAAATTGTACTAAATTTGGAAAATTTAAATTTATTATACTTGCCTCGTTTCTGACATTTTGACCATATCTATTCCACACCCTGGAAAGAGGCCAGATAGGCTAGGAAACTGGTTGCTCCTGAACATTTCCTTAGGTTAAGCATCTTACATTTGGATCTCACAAATAGTTGGATCTCACAAATATAAAAATCAGGTCTACTCATCGGCTTTTAGAGCCAAGATTAAATCACTTGATCATAAAAACTTTTCTTTAAATCATTTATTTAAACCTTTTAAAATAAATTATAATACCTTTACTTATCTTAAAACACTTAATTATTTGATTGAAAGTATTTGTAAGAGATTTGGGAAATTACACTTCAATTAAAAGCCATATTTCAAAAATTATTAAAAGAGCTATAAAAATTGCTGCGAATATTTATTTGATCAAAACAACTTTTTGCCATTTAGAAATCCATTTTTATAATACAAATCTCTTTTAAAACATTTTAAAACATTTAGGAAATTTATTCTATATTTTTAAATAATTAAAAATATCACTTTCAAAGAATTATCGCTTTCGTTTACGAATTGCCAAACCACGACAGTTTTGAAAACTTGTTTTGTTCATATTTCAAAATCTACTAAACGAAATCTCGATCATTTTATTTTATTCGAAAAGTATGATTATAAGACTTCAAGAAATTCTTATTATAAAGAACTCCGACTATGAATTCATCTGATATATTGATTTAACTTTCTACGACACAAAATAGCGAACTACCACTACATGACATGCCTATTTTTGACTCAACTTTCATAACTTGTCCAAACTTCGAGTTTTAGTGTTTATAAAACCTTTATAAACCATTTTAAAGAGGTTTAAAAATCTCATAAGCACCATTTCATTTATTAAAGGAAAATGATTTCCTTTGTGATATTCAACATGTATTAAACTTGAATCATTTACACATCCAAACAAATATATTATCATATCCAAATATGTTTCACAATCATCATACCAAACGTAACAAAACATATTTATCATCCAATATATCACAGTATAAATAGAGTTTCTCACCTTCATTGGTTTCTAACTTTATGATAATTCGCTATAGCTTCGTTATGACCAAATCAGAGCATATGGAATCGAGCCTTGGACCTTTGGATGGGTTGGGCCTAACCTTACAAGTAGAGATGGGCCCGACCTTTATTGTAGGAGGTGGTGGCCGTGAGTTTAGAGAGAGGTAAGGAGTGGTTTGCACTTGTTTTGAAATGGATTGCTAATGTATATATATTTACATAAATTTATTTTCTTTTTTCTAATTTTTCTTCATAATTTTCCTAAGTAGAGAAGCCCTTAAACTAGCGTGAGAAAAAAGATGAAGATGATGAATAATAATGTTAAAATTACGAATGAATGGATGGGTATTTATAGGTAAATTTCTAGAATTAAATATCTAAATGTGCATGGACTAAATCCCTTGCCCATACTCCCTGTCACCTCAAGGCACACAACAATGCCACCCCCCTTGTGCCTCCATGTGCATAAGTTGATGTGTGTAAGAGCTTGACTTTGGTTTGCTTAAGGATGAAGTTTATGTAAAAATATCTTAGATCTTTTGTAATATATATATAAGTGTATATACATACATATATATATATATATATTTGTGTGTGTGTGTTCGTGTATATATTATGGTGTGTATGTGTATGTTATATATATGCACAAGACATATTAAACAAGGTTGCAACATCTTTGAAGAACTTCCATTTGTTAAACCTTCGAATATCGGAAAGCCGATTCTCGGTCACATTTTCACTTATAACTTAATTTAATATAAATGTAAACAAAATTTGAAAACTAAGTTATTAACATTTTTAACTAATTAAGATGATCACATTTGATTTATAAAAGCGTATAAATTAATATTAAACATTTTTTTGCAAAAAGTGCTGTTATATCTATAAAGCGATACGAATTTTCTTACATTTTCAAATCAAGTATACATCTTTATAGAACTGTTACAAATGATTTATTATCGCTTCATAACTAAATAAAATGAATTATTATCATTTAAAAGTAATTACTTGAATAATTATAATAATTATTAGATCATTAGTCTCAATTTAAATTTATAAGTCAATTATTAAATATGATGCCATTATTGAGGATTTCATAAATACATTTTGTTTTCCAAAAATAAAATAAATAATTTTATTTAATATTCTTGTTTAACGGATAAATAAGTATATATATTCAGCTTCGTGCTCGACTTTTGATAATTATAGAGATGTTTATTGATAAAATGGTTTTCGACCATTTTATCGATATTTTTCTAAGTATATATTTTTGTAAATATGTATTCAAAAATAAGAACCATCAATCTTGTTCAAAACATTAAGTCTATGTTTTTATAAAGCCTATATTTGAATATTTAAAAATAAATATAATTTGTCAAATCGATAAATTGGTGGGTCATTGTATACTTCACCGTTAAAAAAATTTCATCCTTGAAATTACAATGGAAAAATTGACCTTGATCCTCTAGTTCGGACTCCGATCACGCTTTCTAATCAGAATTTCAGTTTTCCTTGCATAGCTCTAAATTATGATAGAAAATTCAAGTACCAACTGCAAACCCTTATCAATGTTCATCATCAAGAATCGAGTGATAAATCCTTTTTCGTACCGGTGTAACCACCTCGAAGTTCTGCACTCGAATCCTAGATCGAAACCATGTGACGAAATAATCCATGTACCTCATGCGTACTTATTAATTTTCCCAAAATAATTTTGTTAAAACATTTCATAAAATCTTAACTTTGATTCAAACTCTTCTATTTCTTTATATATAAATTTATTCTCCAAATATTTCTTTTTAAAGGAAAACATCTTATCCCAGAATATAAATACCTTTTACAATAAAACTTATAATAACCATATTTCATTATAACTCGTTGATATTCATTTCAAAATATTTACCCTAAAATATTTCTATCTCCTTTTCCTTTTTTTGAGAGAAATATGTGATCCTCTAAAGTAGAGGAGAGCACATATGTACATATATATTTCACAAAAAATAAATGCCAACATGCCTGGCAGGTAACAGTATCATCACATAAAAACCGATATAGTGTAAGATAAAAATTACACAACTAAAGGTAACTTCTCAAATGATTTTCGACAATGCCAGCCCTCATTACACCTTAGTATCGAACTGTGGAAAGGCCATCGCCCGATAGTAAAGTGTTAGAAGTACCCAAAATAAGCCATAATGCATCCAAATGCACAAATGAGATCAACAAGCAACTCCTATACTGAATGAACTCTTCTCAACTGGCTTAGACAATCTGGATCCAACAAATAATATCTCTCCTACCAAGTATCATGTAGAAAACAAACCTGCAACCCTATAAGCAGCAAACCTGCAATCCTGCAAATATTAATCCTATACCAACTTCAGCCTAAACCTATACCTGTAGAGAAACTAAACAAATATGTACGAATAATACTATACATACACACATATATACGCATTGATTAAAAATTATCAAAAATATTGCTTATACTATATTGCATACAAAAAATATATAAAAGCATGCAAGATAACAAAAAGTCAATCTCAATAAGAAAAACGCCAATTATCTCATTTTCAAAAGAAAACAATTATCCTTTACTTGGAATAATACCATTATAATTTTATTTCAAATTTCTTTTGAAATTTCTTTGTTAATAAATCCCATTTAATTTCCAAATTTTATTTTATAACTTTTACCTTACAAAGAAAATTCTCCCATTAAGCTTTGTTTCCTTTATCAAGAATTCTTACAAATTTTCTTAGTGACTTTTATAATTGCAATGAATGAAATCCAATTGATAGAATATAGTTATATTATACATATTTATATCTTACATTCATCCTTTCTACCACACTTGGTCATCTTTAAGTTATCCCCAATCCTACTTGGTTACATAATCGAAGTTCTTAACACAAATATAATTATATGGCCAATCACAACATCACCCTACCACAAGCCGTACATATAAACTACTACTTAATACCTAATATTAGATAGATCTCACTAGTCTCCAATCCCACTCTCAATTATCATTCCAAATTTGTTGTTGAGGTTGTACTCCAATATCTAAACTCCAATGAAACTTCCCCCACATCCTCATCCTCACTCTCCAGTTTGTTGTCAACTTGTTCCATCTTCATTTTCCCCAAACGATTGCCAAGGCTAATTCCATGGAATATGCCCAAATCCGACTAGTACTTCCTACAACATTTCTCCTTCCTCCAATTCCTCCAATCCTTGTATTCCCATCTCTCTAGGATTCTCAAATTCCTCCCGGGATTCTTCCTCAGCTTCCACTTAATCATCTTCCTTGTTATCCCACTGAATGTATGAACCTGATGACTCCATGCACAAAATAACACGATCCCTATCCATATCCCATATGATATTGATGCCCTTACTACTATGGTTTGATTCATTTGGAATTATATCATTCAGGTCCTCTGGTTCGGATTCTTCCTCCACGAGTTCTTCTTTAGGTTCAACTTTCGAATTGGTGGGATCAGTGATCCCCTTTCCTTTCGAGGCTAGACTAAACTCAGTGTCACAAGGTATTATGACTGGTTTTGGGGTTAGGAGAGGTATAAGCGTTCTCACTATTAGGTAATCATCTCTGTTTGTATGAGTATATAGATCATATTCCTCTTTTATGGGTTCTTCTTCATCACTCGAAAGAACGATTAGATCATCTTTCTCACCCTAATTCGCTCTTGAGATCTCTCCTTTTGAATGCTTCCCTCCGCTTGGATTCTACAAATATAACCATAAATACTTAGAAAGAGACACTAAGTATTTATCCTAACTTAACAAGTATGTTACTTTTCAAATCAAGGTTCGATCAATACTTAGGAAGAAAATTAGGATCTTCATCAAAATGTTTTATCACTTTCCAAAAATCCTTTTGATTCTTTTAAAATGTTTTCCTAACATTATTATCGTCGACTTTCAAAATCCTTTCTAAAAAATCTTTAGATTAAAGTTCTCATTATCTAAATCTTAGGTTTTCCTACCTATTCTTAATTCACTTTATACCATTATTAAACATCTTATAGTCAAACTGTGAAATTCTAATCCCAAGATGTTTATTCTTGATTTAACTAACTTGTTTTTAAAATAGTTCTCTAATTTATGACTTTAATACCATAACTAACTATATTTTTCAAAATATATTCTTCTTTTTAAAATATGAACTCCGATAAAATTATTACATTTACCAATTTTCAAAACAAATCAATTTTATATATTATTAACAAATTTGCGCTTTTATATAATACTCTCAACTCATTCTAGGGTATCACTTACCTATCTTTAATGAGTTACTCATCCTTGGGTATTACAAACCCTATCTCTGATGAGACTTTACCCTTGCCAGGCTTAGGTGTTCGCTTAACCTAACCTCTAATACCAACTATGACAACCCACTCTTTCGACCCTTAGAAATCGACACTGATACATCTTCGGTACTGACGTGCTATAAAACAAAGTGCCGAAAGGATGGATAATAAAGGGTAAAAAGAAAATAGAGAAATAACAAAATCTTACACGAACGGAATAACATATATTATTTCAGTATGTGTGGTGTGTGTGTGTGTGTATTACCCGGCCTTTTGACCCGGCTATATCTAGACCAATCAGATGAGACAAACGCACGTCATCAGGATCGATATGTTAGTTAACAATCATAGAGTCTAGATATCAGGCCTAATTGATAGTATATGAAGTAGTAATGAGGAAGAAGCTGGAGGTGAACTCAATAAAACATTTAGAGTAAGGAAACCACTACTCTTTAAAGGTAGACCAGGCACGATCTTTATTCAAAAATATGGATCATATCATGTCGATTACATAGCTCAATTCAACGATAGTCAATCGATATTTCCGAATCTTAAAGTCCAAAACACTTGAAACTTTTAGAATTTCCATATATTGGAGAATGGAGTCCCCACACAAGATCGCATGTCAAAGTGAGCAAGTTCAAATGGTTGGCGCTGATTGCTCATGAACGATCATTCAGACTCAGCCAAAAGCAGCAGCTTGATGAAGATTGGTTAATACCTCATAAACAACAACTCAAAATGACAAAACGTTGGGAGCATGCATAGAGATTGTAACAACCCGGGATTTGCATTACCGAATTTTTTTTTTAGGATTTTATGTAAATGTAGCAAATGGATTTTTAGGATAAGGATAATTTATTTAAAAATATGGACATTTTAAATAAATGGGTTTTAAAAATGAGGCGAAGTATTATTTTGGAACAATTAAAAGTTAATGGGAAATTTAAGAAGGGAATTTG
The DNA here is from genome assembly GCA_030765085.1 of Allium cepa. Classification (NCBI taxonomy): domain Eukaryota; kingdom Viridiplantae; phylum Streptophyta; class Magnoliopsida; order Asparagales; family Amaryllidaceae; genus Allium; species Allium cepa. Next base: position 346,399,374 of record CM060937.1, read on the forward strand.
GTTAAGTATGGGTTTTCATGGCCATGTTAACATTTAAACAATTTTTTATACATGTTTAGAGCCACTCTCTCTTAAGGGGTCCATTAGCCAAACCCAAACCCACTTACCATTCTATAAATCATCTCAAACTCCTAACCCTCATTCATTCCAACCCTAATCAAAAAATTTCCTAAAACCCTAAACCTAAAAATGGCCTCCATGCTTAGGAAAGCTCCATCCTCTCTTATATTGGCTAAAGCTAGTTAAAGTAAAGAAAGGTAATGCAAAAACCATCTTGTAATCCGTTTCTAACTCTATTTAATTTCTGAAAATCATGTTGTAACTCTTGGTTTTATGTGCTTTGGTATTTTTCTAGCTCCTTGATCATCATCTCTTAGCTTTGGTTAGTGCCATATAGGTGTTTGTTCTCTTGCTTGAGAGGAATACTAGGTAAACCCTCTCCTAATCTATGTATAAGCATCTCTTAATTTTTGAAATTATTTTGTAATCCTCTTTTTTTTGTGCATTTAGGTTGTGAAACTCTTTGACCTTCTTTTCATTGCTTGGAAAAGAGGTAATATATGCTAGCTGAAATTATAATTAGTGTATTTATGTTAGTAAATTAGGCATATCTAGTTCATATTAAATCGGAATTAAGATTTACTTGATGTTCTGGAAAGCTTGTTCTGTAGCCTATAACTTTTATGTTCTGTGCTTTGCCTAATTTTGAAGTTTGAATGGTCGAAATCATGTTTGTTTGTTGCTGACCTGACAACAAACTACAGGGTTGATAAAAATAAAAACCTGAAATTGTTTTGGCCATAAGTTACGCATTTCTTATCCAAATCAAATAATTTTGGATGTTCTGGAAAGAATAGAGATAGGGCTAAAATTTTCATGTTTTGAGTTTCATGAAATTTTGAAGTTAATTTGGTCAAAACTGTGCATTCTTTCCACTGTCCCGAGAGCAAAACGACAGTGATATATAATTAAGATCTGAGAATTGTTTTAGTCATAGAATTTTCGTCTCTGATCGGAATTTGACGATCTTGACCATTCCGAAAAGCTTAGAAACTAAGATACAACTTTTATTTTATTCATTTTGCCAGAATTTGAAGTTTACTATGTCAAAATTATGATTTTTCATCTCTGGCCTGTTAGTGCATAGCTACAGGCCTTTGTCGGATTTCAGCGCAGAACCCCGACTTTGCGATGCCATCCCGGGCTCGCCCTATGTCGGATTTCATCGATCTTGATCTCGTTGGAAAGATAAGATCAAGGTCTTCAACTCTGCAAAATTTGGTTAAGATCTGAATGCGTTTGATACTTCGTTTTTATTGCCAAAGTAGCACCTAGAAACTGTTTTGAAAAACATTGATTAATTTTAATTCAAACGTCCAACTTCGCGACCTCGCTGCGAGCAGGTCCTATGTCGGATTACATCGATTTTGGTCTCGTTGGAAAGATGAGATCGAGATCTTCAAGCATGGAAAGTTTGGTTTAGATCTGGGCGTGTTTGGTACTTCATTTTTATTGTTGAAGTAGCACCCAGAAACTGTTTTACAACAGTAATCATTTTCAGTATCGTCGGGCCAACTTTGAGACGTTGTCATTTCTTCGTTTCAAGTCGCAACTGAATAATTCTTGTTGCATATCAAAGTAGGAGTATTGTACTATGTTCCTGCCAATTTTCATCAAGATCTGGGTTGATATGACCCTTCGACCATGTCGTCGAAGTGTGACCTTTGGACTGTTTTGACACAGCAAAGTTTTATGATTTTTGTCCGACTTTGAGACGACGCAGTTTCTTCGTTTCACGTCGGAATTGCCCGATTCTTTTTGCAGTTTGGATCAGGGATGTTGGTCTACATTCTTGTAAATTTCATGTCATTTAGACTCTGTTTGCAGGTTCAAATCTGCCGTCGAACTAGTGACTTCGACTTGTTTTCAGCGATTTTATACTTAGTATAATTTCGACTATTTTTCTGAGTTTTTTCGATTTCTTTGAGATTTGTCTCTAGATTTCGTGCACGGATTTTATAAATAATTTTAAAGTGATTTTCCATCAAATTAGATTTTGAAACTATTATTTAGTATTATTTTAAGTATTAAATTAATTACTCCATAATAGGAGAATTTCAAAGGCTATTTCTAAAGAGGTTTTCAAACGATTAAGAATCCGCTTTCTCCAACCATTTTCTATGTAAAATATACACTCTTCTGCACTTCGAGCGAAGTGGAAAGGTGATTAAATGGTTAGGTAAAACATGGACCATGAATCCACGCGTTTATCTTTTCGATTAATCCCCGACCTATTCGATTGATCGTTTTGGCCTTTTGGCCTAGTTTACCGATGACATGAGGTGAACTTTTTACTGCTTTGTGTGTGGAAGCTTACTATTGGTTAGTAAACCGTTTAGTGCGAACGTTGGGGGTATGGGACTCACGTTACTACTTTACGGGTTCCTTGCTAAAAGTTCGTGACACATTCCTTTTATTACCTTTGGGATATTGTCTTCGGACTGTCTCCCTTAGAGGTATCGTTTTGGCATCTCTATATAGATGGCCGTTATACATCTCTACATAGATGTATCGTTTTTGGCATCTCTACTTAGATGGTCGTTATACATCTCTAGATAGATGTATCGTTTTTGGCATCTCTACTTAGATGGCCTGTTATACATCTCTACTTAGATGTATCATTTTTGACATCTCTACTTAGATGTTTATGTTTTGGAATTTGTGCTTACGTTATGCCGATGATATGAGGCTTATTATACATTTCTACTTAGATGTTTTGTTTTGACATTTGTGACTATGTTATGCCAATGATACAAGGCTTGCTATACATCTCTACATAGATGTTTATTTCTTCTCCATGTGAGAGTTTGTGGTCTATAGTACTATGTTATATATTGCCTCATTATCTATGATGTTTATCTCAGTTTATTAACTGATTGTTTAGCTAGCCTGACCCGAGTTTTTTTCGCTCGGGTCAGACCGAGTTGTTTCAGGTTAGGCCTTTGGACTTAGCTTTCTGTGCTTTCGCTTGGACAATATCTGCTATGCTGATAGATAGCTCTTTATATTTGTCCACTATTTTGAAACTCTGATTATTCAGTCTCTTATGTACATATCTTTGACTCACATGTGTGAGCGGTGTCTTTGTACCCACCTTTTTGATATTTGGATCTGTATTGACGATATATTGTACCTATGTTCTGTGACTGTTATGTGACTGTTCTGTGATGATGATGTTATCATTTAGTATTATGTTTGTTCTGAACCTATTTTCCTTAGCCATTGTAATTTTGTTATAAATATCTATTGGATATGTCGAACCACTTGAAAAAAAAAGCGATACCACATTTCGACATATTCTGTAGATAGTTATAGCTTGATTACATATGGTCGCTTCCATTATACTCTATTCTCCGTTCCAATAGACGGTATTACTCCGTAATACTCTTTGTTAGAATGGGTCTCGGAGTGGGGCGTTACAGAGATAGGGGAGTGTCACCAAGAACGATCGCACGACCATCAAAGGCAAAACAAATGATTGTTGCACATTGCGAGTTAGAACCTACGATCACTTTGGTAAGCCTTTATGGATATGGAGAGCCTTTTGCTAAATTTTCAGCGAGATATTTCACCGTCTTCACCTATAAATATAGACTTGATTCTTCACTAAAAGGATCTTTACGTTGCTTCTTACTGGGAACTCCATTGTAATCGAGTGTTATTATCATTATTTCATTGTAATCAGATTTACAAGTGATTAACAAAACAAATTCTTAAAAGTGGACATAAGCACACAATGCCGAACCACTATAAATCTTTGTGTCTTTGTTATTACTTAATTTTGATTGGTTATCTTCTCTATTTTATTTTGATTATTCTTTATTTATTTATTTGCTATTCTATTCTTGAATGTTTGAGCCTACATTTTAGTGCAAACATTTTAGTGCTTTCTTTGAGAACTTTGATTTTCAACTTATCTGGATCCCTTTCTTGCTTCAAGATTGCATAAATCCCCCAAATGAGATCCAAGTTATCTTGAAGAAGCTCGCTTATTCTATTCATATTTGCAAAATTCTAAGTAAAGCTATCTACAGTCGTTAGTAACACCAGATCTAGTTCTCCGAACATAGAAGGAAACGAGAATGCTAACATCTGGCAAGGAGGCCAGAGTAATCAACCAGTTGATGTGAATGCTAATCTAGTTAAAGTCCAGAAACTAGTTGATTCCATTATAAGAGCTGAATTCCAAAATCTGATGAGAGAGCTTGTGGACAGCCGTTGATAATTGAATCAGCAGATTCAAGCCAATATTGAACTAATGAACCAACCAAGTAAGTTGCACCGTAGGAAAGCAAGGATTAACCTTACCTCTTACTCTGCGTCGAAAAGTTCTTACTCATCGGACGATTATCATAGATGCAAACACTGCAGAATGGACGGGTACCAAGCTGAAGCATTGACTCACCTACAACCGATCGTTCCAGATATATCAACAATGATCCGTACCAATCTCACTGGATGAATGATTTCAACTAATGACGGAGGGGTTACATACCGACAATGCTGCGATTAATTAGTATGCTAGATTTCAAGCAAATTCTGACCATGTACCTTCTCAGAATAATGATGAATTAAATGCATGTGATGTGGACATTGACTGGACCATTCCCGTGAGGTAGAGTACGGCTACCGCTTAGCTCCGACTATCCAAATTCCGGACTTGTCGACTATTGTTAGACATGCAGTGAGGAAAAGCCAAGGCTTAACTAATGATGATTGAAGGACATCAAGAAGTCATACCCCGTTTACTGATAATATCCTACATGTCGAGTATCTAAGGAGGTTCAATATGTCGTTGATGCCTGCCTATGGAGGTAAGACTGAACCCAGGCAGCATATCATGAGATATGAATGGATGATGGATTCCACATAAGTAGATGATGAAACCAAGTGTAGTTGTTTTCTTATTACTCACCCTGGAGTAGCAACGATGTGGTTTACGAGATTTACCCCATGGTCGATTTCTAGATTTAACGATTTGGCAATGAAATTTATGGAGCGGTTCCGATTATGCACAAAACTTGCCCCAAAGATGTAATGTCTTTATCCAACGTGATCCAGCTCCGAGAGAATCACTGAAAGATTATTTAGAGAGATTTCATATAGTTTCATAGAAATCGATAATCAGAATGACCATGCAATATTGATGGCGGCAACACGAGTGATTGATCGAAAATCTAATTTCGAAGATTGGTTAGCTGGCAAGCCACCTGCAGCATTGGAATGTTTCAATACAAAGGCGGCTTAGTATTTGAGGAAAAAGGAAGTTAGGAGTTCTAGGAAGAATAAGTTGTGGAATAAAGTGGAGAGAGGGTACAGAGTAACATTGCAGTGAGCAATCTGGTGAAAGTTCTGGAAAAGATCAGGTGAATGTCCCAAATAAATAGAATCATCAAAAGAAAGGCAGAGATAGGAGCTAAAAATGAAAGAGGGATTCTGGAAGAGAAAAGCCTAGAATTGCGATATACGATACCTACACGCCACTAAATACATCCTTAGAGAATGTTTGTTTGTCCACCTGCAATCCCATGAAGTAGAAGAAGCCACCTCTAAAAGAATCAATAGAGAAGCATAAACAAACTGGAAAATATTATAAGTTTCATGAATGTTATGGTCATAACACAAATGAGTGCAGGCATCTCCAGGACAATTTTGAAATACTAATTTTAGAAAGCAAGTTACAGTAGTTCGTAAAATCCTCGTAGGATGGTGGGCAGGGGACATCCAACAATAAGAGAGGACAAGCACCGCATATGGCTGAGGTGCCTACGTGGACAAGTGGAAGATTAATAATCAATATAATAGTTGGAGGACCCCGTCTGGCTGATAAGAGTTGGCTTGAGATGCAGCGCTACGCTAGCATGATCAAGTATGTGAATTTTGAATGTTGTTCTAGTATAGAAGACGGAACTCCACAAAACTGCAATGTATAATGACCATTGACATTGTGTTTAGAAATAGAGATGCAGAGAAGGTCGAGGCACCGACGATCTATTCAATGTCATTTCAGTGATGATTGGCCATGCCCTAGTCAGGAGGATTTTGGTTGATTGTGTAAGCTCCGTAAATATAATTTTCAAAAAGACTTACAATCAAATGAAGATGGAAGCCAAAGACCTAAAACCATCTAAAGATTGCATTCATGGCTTTAATGGTGCTACGACCAACGTTGTCGATTATGTCGAATTGCCCGTGGAGTTGGGAGACCAACACCGAAGTAGAGTGCGAATGTTGCCGTTTATTGCCTTGGATGTTCACTCTCCATTTAATGTCTTTATGAGTCAATTGGCCCTAGTTGAGTTCCGGGAAACTCTTACCCCATGGTGTTTGACTTTGAAGTTTCCAATAGATAATGGTATTGGAGTTGTTCATGGTGATCAAGTGCCCGGACATGCCTGCTATGTAGCTAGATTGAGGAATGCTCAATGGAAGACGAAAGGTAATGGTGTAGACAAATCTCTCCACTTCTAACTTGCTAAAGATTGACAACTAGAGCCTGAGCCTAGGCTTCGACGCCACAGTTGGTTCTTTAGAGACATTGATCTGAGGGATGATATAGAGGAGCCTAAAGAAACAAAGGCTGCACCGGTTGAGAAGATAATTGAAATCACGACTAGCAACGACGACCCATAACGGGTCTTAAAGATAGGTTCACAGCTCAACCCTGCAATGATGAAAGAACTTGCTAATTTTCTCCAAGCGAATCTTGACGTGTTTGCATGGACTCACTCTGACATGTGTAAGATCTCGCCAGCCATTATGAGCCATGCATTGAATATTGACCCGTGGCACATCCCAATGAAACAAAAAAGGCATGGTGTGGATTCGAAGAGATCTACCTCTCATAAAGAGGAGGTGGATAGGCTCAAAGGCAATGAGTTTATTCACGATACCCTCTACCATAAATGAGTATCTAATCCTGTGTTTGTGAGACAGACGAATGGGAAATAGTGGACGTGCATTGATTATTCAGATTTGAACTAGGTATGCAAGAAAGGTAGTTTGAACTTCCAAGGATCGACCAACTGGTAGACTCAACCATAGGGCATAAATTGCTATCCTTAGTGGATGTGTACTCTGGATATAACCAAATCAAGATGCATATTCCCAATCAAGAGAACACCAGCTTCATTACCGATGTTGGATTATATTATTATGTAGTGATGCCATTTGGATTAAAAATGATGGAGTGACCTATCAACATCTCATTAGTAGAATGTTTAATGATAAAATTGGAAAGATGATAGAGGTGTATGTAGATGATAGGCTCAGAAGTCTTGATGATCTAGCGACCACATTAGAGATTTGGCAGAAATGTTTGACATCGTTTGATATTACAAAATGAAGAACAATCCTCTAAATTGTTCTTTTAGTGTTACATTAGGAAAGTTCTTGGGTTTCATCATTACTGCCCATGGAATCAAATCTAATCCCGAGAAGATCCCAAGTATTGGCAACATCCAAGAGCCAAATACCATCAAACAAGCATAGAGCTTGAATGGGAAGGTTGTCGCCCTAAGCCGGATTATTTCTAGAGCTACGGATAAAAGCATTCTTTCTTTGACTAGATTAGAAGAGGGAAAAGGAATTTTGAATGGAAGAAAATAGGTAAAGACGCATTCCAAGCTTTGGTGAGCCACTTAAAGAGATCTCCCATGTTGTCAAAGCCAGTGGATCACGAAGAATTGTAAATCTACTTGGCCGTATCGTACATGCTATAAGTGCCGCACTACTTCGCGAAGAGAATCGAATCCAGAAACTGGTCTATTATGTTAGCAAGCGTTTTACGGGAGCGAAGGGAACTATCTGAAGATAGAAAATTGGCATATTGCTTTTTGCTTCATGAAAGCTCCACCATTATTTTCAGGCTTATCCTATCAACGTTTACACCGATCAGCCATTCTGATAGGTCTTGCAGCAACTTAAGACATCTGGAAGGTTGCTCAAGTGGAACATCGAGCTGAGTCATTTTGACAATACATACCTCCCTTGGAGAGCCATCTAGGGAAGGCACTGGTGGGCTTTATAAATGAGTTTACCGCAAAGGTTGATCTCCCAGAGTTTACTGCATAGATATGTAATGAGATAGCACATTCTATCATTTTTTTCTTCATTCAGTAATAAAGTTTTGAATTTTGCTTCACGGCTATGATCTTCCAAAGCATTGAATATTAGTTATGACATACGACCAACTAAAACCAACCATATAATAAAGTCGACCTGATTTGATAGTGATCATAGTTCGATCGTTCACTTGTTGAATAGAACCCCATACATAGGGGCAAGTAGACTGACAAGGGGAAATTGAATTCGACAGTTTCCCATACAATGACCAATTCCCAAAGTACGAATTCAATAACAAAAATTAACGGGTGCGAACGACTATCCAGGGAATAACTCCTATCCATAGAGCATGGATATGAGTGTAAACGAATAAATAAGTGCAATTTGACCACTAACTACTTAACTAACTCAAACCTGAATTCGACAGAATGAGAACGAAGTTATTGAAGGCGGAACTTGACCATCCACTAATTAATTCTACAAACCCAAGATAGAGGAAAAACATAATTGTTTAACAGCTGAGTTCGACAATGTAATATTAAGACTCATGCCTAACATTTGACTACGACTCGAGGCCACGACCTTATAGAGGCTATGAGATTGATGAATCAAGCCAACATCTGGGCTAACGTGCAAGGATTACAAGTACATTGAATGGAAAATGTAATAGCTCGATCATTTTAGCAAATACGCATAAGAGTTATACGAAAGCATGAGAACTTTTATTCACATTAAACATTTAAGTTGCAGTACAAGTTTATCCAGAAAATAAGAACTAAAAGCAGGGGCTGTACCTGCACAAACATGACCAACAAAAGAGAAAGAGTACCAACATAACTATTTACACATCAAGTCGACCCGATGACTACTTCTTGGACTTCTTGTCCTTATTCGATTTCTTAGGGATGTATCCACTCGGACTATCACCGACCCTCTCTTCGATCCTGAACCACCTCTACCCCTTTTTAAGGGGACATCGCTAAATACAGGGATCGAAGTAGCGTCATCCTAAGAAGCATGAGCAATCTCCCTGTGACGACCCGACTTTCTTACCACAGAAATACGTATCATCTTTGAGAAAGAAAGGGATAGAAAAGAGAAAAAGACAGAGAAGAAGAAAGAACCAACATCAGAATCTAAACAGCGGAACGAATAAATTATATTAATCACATAATACATTACATAGTATCATATACATCAGAGATACACAGCTAAAACAACACATACTAGACAGTTATAAACACTTGTCTAGTTATACAACTCAATATAACAACTCAGAGAACACACAGCGGAATACTCTATAGTTATACGCAGAAGCCTCCTGCTCCATTGCTCCTTCAGAATTCGTCAAGCCAACCTAAAATCCTAACCTGAATCCCTTGGCTACTCGTAAAAATTTGAGTACCCAAGAGTTTATGAAAAACAAAAGATAAACTCCGGGTCAGACATGGGTCTGGTGTGAGTAAACGGTTAAAGTTGCTTAACTTTAAAAACCTTTTGAAAGAAAAGGTATCACGTAAGACTTCCCACACATAAACATGGAAAAGTTTTTACCTTACGCTAACCCAAATATATGATAGGAAATCCGATGATATTATCATAGTGTATAGGGTTTTCAAATAAATATGAAATAGCCGAAATTGTTACATCTATTAAATTCCAGCTACTAGCCACAAAAGTGGGTAATACAATCAAAACCGTTGGCACTTATTGGATTTTGGATTCCATACAATGGAAGGGCTACTGGGGTACCGCCCGTCACAGTACGTTGCCTAGATCACCGTACCGAGGACCACTCCCGATCCCCTGCAACACAAAGCCGGACCCGTTCCTTACTGAACAGTTCCAAATAAGACAACCCCGATGGTTGTAGCTATTCAACCGTCCACACAGCCGAAATAAAAGGGACCTCTAGACAGGGGTAAATCTTACTCTCCAGTGGGGGCTACCCACGAAGCTTTGCTGCACCTCCCCTGTTTTAGCCATTCCCGGTTGATGAGGCTTGAGGTTACGATTACCTTTTGTGAACACATCACTTAGAATGCTCATCGTCCACCTGACGATGTTCTGAAAGCATTCAATCCATACAAGTTCGTTCCGGGTTCGAACGAAACCGAAGGCATTATTTCGTTACACTCATTTTGGAATCACCCTCAGAGTTAACGACAATAACCCTTGCACTCTAAACCACCATCTCGAATCTATAAGATCTATTCCGTCAACTCATTACGGAATCACCCACAGAGTTATACTGACGTATAGCCCTTACACCTCGAGTCTTCACAAAGCTCCATTTTGATTCACGACCTAACGTTATTTGGAATCAATGTGGTTTTCGGATATCCAAATATGGAAACCTGATCCCGGTCTCATCGAAATCCAAAGCGTGTCTTTTAAGTTCAAGTTGTTTTAAAGGTTTTAAAACAATTCAATTACAGTATCTATATACATACAGATAGATAACTCATAAATCAAAATTGATAATAAACATGATCAAATAACAGGGAATCCACATTATCAATATCATAATAGATAATCCATATATCAACATCCCAATTGATAATCTTTGTAATCATCACAATTCAACCAAGCATTCATATCACACAACCATACTTATCTCATTACTGAGATCACAAAGCATTCAAGACAATCAATGTCGTCCATTCATACATAAGCAATGATTTTACTCATACCTCAATATAATTAATTTAAAATGAATTAAATTAACTATCTCTATCTCTAATTAATTTAAAGTGAATTAAATTAATTACCTCATCTATGATTAATTTAAAATTAATTAAATTAATTACTTCATCAAAATAAATCTTGCTTACTTATTCTTCAATTAACAAATTAATTAATCATCATCCTAATTAATCAACCTTGATTAATTAAATCTTAATCAAATAATTAATCCTTAATTATTTTCATTAATTATATCAATTAATGAACCTAAATTAATTACTTCTGTTTATTAATTAACCATAATTAATTACATTATCGCTCAATTAATTACATTATCTCTTAATTAATTAATCATGCTTAAATTAATTACTTTCAATTAATCAAATAAAACCTTTAATTATTTTAACAAGTAATAACCCAATTTAAAATTACTTTCCAATCAGTAATTTTACCTAACTCACTTACCTCTGTAATTTATCAATTACTTATCTTAAGTAATTAGCCTTACCAAAACTTATTAAGTAATAATACTTAATCATTTATCAAGTGGCCATATTTAATTAATTAACTTACTTGATTTCACTCATCTCATAAAACAACATTGAGTAATTCATCCCTAATTACTCATTAACCCAAATTAATCTTCAATTATCAGATTAATTATCTCCAACTATTAATTAATAATCCTTAATTATTAATCAGTCCTTTAATCAAAAGTAATTAATCACTAATTACTTTTATAATTAATTAATTAACCTTAATTGACTAATTAATCGACTCTTGATCATTAATTAATAAACTTAATTATTAATTAATAAATCTTAATTACAAACTAATTAACCCATAAATATACTTAATTAATCCTTAATTAAAATTAATTAACCTTAAATAAAAATAGTTAATTAATTCTTAATTAACTAGCATTAAATTTTAATAATCCTTTAATTATTAATTAAGAAACCCAATTAAAACTTAATAAAACCCTTATTAATTAATTACTATTTTAATTAACCCTTAATTACTTAATTAGTAAGTAATTATAATTTAATTAATCATTTGTCATTAATTAAATCATCATATTAATTAACAGTTAATTAAATAAATAATTATACTTAATTAATTACTTAATTAATCCAATTTAAAATAATAATAAAATAATTTAATTAATTTAAAACTAATTAATTATTATTCATTAACACTTAATTATTATTTTTAAGATAAAATATTATCTTAAATCAACCTTGAAATCTTTACTTAACTTAATTCATTAATTAAATTAAGCTATAAAACAATCATTAATTACCTTCCCTCAATTATTAATTAACAAATGCTAATTTCAAATAAATTGCTAAAACTTCAATTGTAAATTAATAAATCATTTATAAATTACCTATTTTATATTCCCAAAGTAGGTTTTGAAAATAACATTAAAAATTTCAAACATTCATACAAATTCTTTTATAAAAACAAATAAATTTAAAGGATGAATTTTAATTTAACTTAAACAATTTAAGGTTTAAACTTACTTATTTTAAATTTCAAATTTTGTTAAGTATTTCTATTTTGATTCAACCTATATACATGAATCTAAGGAAACAAGCACATCTTCTTTTCTTCTTATTTTTTTTAAAAACAAATTTGATTTTGAAATTTTAAAAACTTTTTCAATTTAAACTAAACTGTTAAACATAACAGCTTACACCCTGCAACACAAATGACCCCAAATCCATGCTAGTTTCCCGAGCCACAACCAAAAATGCACGAGCTCCTTCCCGAGTCCTACTCCCTTTCTACCCGAGCTACAACCCAGTACCCAAACCCAAAACAAAACCCAATTTGCAGACACCACCTCCTCGTGCACCTGCACCTACACCAGGACCTCCTCCGGTCAACGGCGACAACCCCGACAAGTCCCTCTTCCATCCTACAACCACCTACGATCAACAGAATCCCATCCCTAGCCTCGATTCAAAATCAAGCTTTCCATGGTTCACTGAAACCCAAACACCATCTTCAGCAACCCTAAAATCATCACCTCCGACCAACGCTAAGCACCACAACTCCGGCCTTAGCTTGCTGTCTCACCGTGCGTCCTCCTCCCCAAAAATCATACAACTCGACGCAAAATTGAAGGTGCAGTGATCAATTTTTCAGTAAGAACCCAAACTAGGTTTACAACCAATCTTTGACAAAATCAAACATCACAATGTTTTAAAAATTCAGTAACCATTATTGCAATACTCACATATGCATCACCTAACTCCATTAACCATCTCAAGTATTCCAGATTCATAGATTAACAGAAATTTGCATAAACCCAAATTTCAGTAAATACTCAATTACATATTCAATGCTTTACTAAAAATTTTGATTTTGATTTTAAAAATCATAATTTCCAGAGACAATTTTGTTTATATAATTGTTCAATCCAATTATGATATTTGAATTTAACAATGGGGTTAGATTTATTGTTGAATTCCTAAATTTCCAGAGGATCTTCTTTTTTTTTTTAGACATCAGATACTTGAATCTAATTTAACTTCTGGGTTAGGCTTAAGCTCTACATTGTTTAAATTTCTTTACTCACATGCAAGGATTTTAAACTTGATCAAAAATCATATGTTCTGAACTAAGAACAGAGAAGTTAAAAACCACAGATGAGCATACATCATATATACACAGAGACTTACTCACATGCATTCATACATAATAGTTATCATCACAGATTTTAAAATCAACCATATAATTATCTACTTAACTTTAATTTGAAAATGTTTACTCACCTCAATAAGAAGTGCAGAGGTTTGATAAGCTGGGAACTGCAAAAGACTTTGTTTTGACCCAGATTTGTTTTAACTGCATTGCTTCAGTTTTGCTTTTTGAAAACATAGAAACATTTGAGCTTGAAGCTTTAGAAACTGAAGCCTTGAGACTTGCATGCACTTGAAGTTTGAGGCAGATACTTGAGTTTGAGGAATTTAAATGCAGATTTTGTTTTGAGGAAAACTGCAGGCATGCAGTTTAATTTACTCAAAAAAAAAAGGGTTACAGGCTTGATTTTTGGAAGGTGTTGGAGTTTGAGAAATTTCATATTGCATTTGAACTTGAGAGATTTACATGATATTGGTTTGAACAGAGAATGTAATTCAGGTTTTAGATTTGAACTTGAGGAAAGTTTTCAGATTTAAATTTGAGGATTGTTTTGAAGAATTTCTGATTTTGGAATGAATAAATGTTGCATTGATAGTTCAAGTTTCTCTTAGGAATGAACAAAATGTTTAAAGAAAAAGAAAGTGAAGAGATAAGATGTTTATATAAGCAAATTTTCAGATTTTACAAATTAAAAAGAAAATTAGAAATAAATGGACACATGTCTCTTTACTTACACAAATGATTTTACACTTGTTAACAAGGTGTTTAAGAAATGAACATTTGTCAATATTGAGTTTATTTTAATTCTAAAGAAATTTAAAAGCATTTTAAAATTATTTTCCAAATTACTAATGTGTTTTCTAAATTTTAAAAATGCTTTTCTTATTAAATATCAAATAAACAAATACACTTACACATTTATAAATGTATGTTAATTTATATAAGTATAATCTTTGAAAAGAATGAAACCAAATATGATTTAAATAAAATTATATACAACATTTCAAACTTATTTTAAATACTATTTTAAAAAGCCTTTGCATTCATTTTATTAAATAAACACAAATCAAATTTGTTTAGATAAACTTCTATAAAAGAAAAATAAACCAAAATCTTATTTCTAATTAAAATATTACCTATATATTTTAAAACCAAATTATATATATATATTATTTATTTTAAAATGTATGTATATTCTTGAATTCAAATTTATATTCATTTCAAAGTCAAATTTAAAAATCAAATCTAAAATAAATTTAAATAAATATAAACAACTATTTTAAAATAAGCTCATTATTATTTACAAGTAGTATATCCTATTTTGAAATAAATTTAAAATACACAGATTTAAATACATTTTAAACATACTTATAAATTTTGAAAACAATACACCAATTTAGAATTTATTTATACAATAAAATAATTATTCTTATTATAAAACCAATTTATAACCAAAATTAAAACATTATATTATTATTTACTTGGTTATTTATCTTTGAAAATAACAATTTATCAATTTCAAATAATTAAATAAGAGATTATCAACATTTTAAACTCCTGGAAATTCCGGGATATTACAATCCTCCCCCCTTAACAGAATTTCGTCCTCGAAATTTAAAACAAAGATAATCCAAAGTTTGATTCTATTTTCAACCAATTTAAACATTCATAACAGCCATACACTATCAATCAAACAAACAATTTCATCCAAACAACCAATTTAATCAAACAACACTAGTTATTCGAACACAGATCCGGATAAGCTTCCTGAAATTATCTCGAGTTTCCCCAGTACAGATACAGGGATACTCTCTCTACTAAACCCAAACTAGCTATACTTATAAGCTACTGAGTTCCCACTTAGCTAGATCTATAATCTACCCAGCTGAATCACCGGTATCACTCTTATCAAGTCGATTCAGAACTCAATCTCCAATGCGGGAAATCTCTAACTTTTCTTGAAGATAAATCCGGAAAAATCTTCAGCAATCCCATAACTCCTACATCCTCTAGAGACGCCACAAATCCAAGCAACAGATTATCTACGATAATCACCAAACCATCGCAAGTCACTTTTGCGATCAACCAATCCAATATCCAAGATACTGTTCTCTTTCCACTAATCAGAACAGTTTATCCTCGACAAACTAATCCATCTAAGAAACAGATCCTCACTGCTGTTTTCGAATTCCATTTCCAGGAAATTCTAAGCCAAAAAGATCTTCCTGCTGAAACACAGAACACTCCAAGCTGCACCGCTAACACAGATGCCAAAGACTTCTTATCCAAAGTTCTTTGAGAAACTCGGACCTCCAACTAAACACATACATCCTGCAGAACTCAGCTACAACCCCAAAGCAAACACACTTCCTTAAGCTTGCTCCAAAATAAAACATCTTCGGAGACATCCATAGTCACTTCATCTCATCACGCAGCTACTACTTCCTGAGGTATCAAAATACCATCACTTACTCGCTTCTGCCCAACCGACAGATCCAAATTCTCAAAAATCCGCTCACACGAGCGCAATCAAACTTATACTTCAAAGATAATCTTCGAACCTTAACAAGTTTCATTTAGAGATCAAATGAAATCCTTACACCAAACTGCAAAGATTACTCGATAAAGTATTAGGTCTACAGTCTCGATAGATACACTTCCAACCTCAAACATTCCAACTCCAACCTATGGTAGTCGTGTTACACACACCCCTACCTCATCTACCTTTATAACTTATATTGGAAAACCCGAACAGGTAACCCAATAGATTGGTAGAAATATATATATATATATATATATATATATATATATATATATATATATATAGTTATATAAAAATTACAAGTACGCTCTCTTAAGAAAGACACTACTACAGAGCCTAGGTATTCACCTAACCTAACGCTCTGATACCAAGCGTGACGACCCAACTTTCTTACCACAGAAAATCGTATCATCTTTAAGAAAGAAAGGGATAGAAAAGAGAAAAAGACAGATAAGAAGAAAGAACCAACATCAGAATCTAAACAGCGGAACGAATAAATTATATTAATCACATAATACATTACATAGTATCATATACATCAGAGATACACAGCTAAAACAACACATACTAGACAGTTATAAACACTTGTCTAGTTATACAACTCAATATAACAACTCAGAGAACACACAGCGGAATACTCTATAGTTATACGTAGAAGCCTCCTGCTCCATTGCTCCTTCAGAATTCGTCAAGCCAACCTAAAATCCTAACCTGAATCCCTTGGCTACTCGTAAAAATTTGAGTACCCAAGAGTTTATGAAAAACAAAAGATAAACTCCAGGTCAGACATGGGTCTGGTGTGAGTAAACGGTTAAAGTTGCTTAACTTTAAAAACCTTTTGAAAGAAAAGGTATCACGTAAGACTTCCCACACATAAACATGGAAAAGTTTTTACCTTGCGCTAACCAAAACATATGATAAGAAATCCGATGATATTATCATAGTGTCTAGGGTTTTCAAATAAATATGAAATGGCCGAAATTGTTACATCTATTAAATTCCAGCTACTAGCCACAAAAGTGGGTAATACAATCAAAACCGTTGGCACTTATTGGATTTTGGATTCCATACAATGGCAGGGCTACTGAGGTACCGCCCGTCACAGTACGTGGCCTAGATCACCGTACCAAGGACCACTCCCGATCCCCTGCAACACAAAGCCGGACCCGTTCCTTACTGAACAGTTCCAAATAAGACAACCCCGACGGTTGTAGCTATTCAACCGTCCACACAGCCGAAATAAAAGGGACCTCTAGACAGGGGTAAATCTTACTCTCCAGTGGGGGCTACCCACGAAGCTTTGCTGCAACTCCTCTGTTTTAGCCATTCCCGGTTGATGAGGCTTGAGGTTACGATTACCTTTATTGAACACATCACTTAGAATGCTCATCGTCCACCTGACGATGTTCTGAAAGCATTCAATCCATACAAGTTCATTCCGAGTTCGAACGAAACCGAAGGCATTATTTCGTTACACTCATTTTGGAATCACCCTCAGAGTTAACGACAATAACCCTTGCACTCTAAACCACCATCTCGAATCTATAAGATCTATTCCGTCAACTCATTACGGAATCACCCACAGAGTTATACTGACGTATAGCCCTTACACCTCTAGTCTTCACAAAGCTCCATTTTGATTCACGACCTAAAGTTATTTGGCATCGATGTGGTTTTCGGATATCCAAATATGGAAACCCGATCCCGGTCTCATCGAAATCCAAAGTGTGTCTTTTATGTCCAAGTTGTTTTGAAGGTTTTAAAACAATTCAACTACAGTATCTATATACATACAGATAGATAACTCACAAATCAAAATTGATAATCAACATTATCAAATAACAAGGAATCCACATTATCAATATCATAACAGATAATCCATATATCAACATCCCAATTGATAATCTTTGTAATCATCACAATTCAACCAAGCATTCATATCACACAACCATACTTATCTCATTACTGAGATCACAAAGCATTCAAGACAATCAATGTCATCCATTCATACATAAGCAATGATTTTACTCATACCTTAATATAATTAATTTAAAATGAATTAAATTAACTATCTCTATCTCTAATTAATTTAAAGTGAATTAAATTAATTACCTCATCTATAATTAATTTAAAATTAATTAAATTAATTACTTCGCCAAAATAAATCTTGCTTACTTATTCTTCAATTAACAAATTAATTAATCATCATCCTAATTAATCAACCTTGATTAATTAAATCTTAATCAAATAATTAATCCTTAATTATTTTCATTAATTATATCAATTGATGAACCTGAATTAATTACTTCTATTTATTAATTAACCATAATTAATTACATTATTGCTCAATTAATTACATTATCTCTTAATTAATTAATCATGCTTAAATTAATTACTTTCAATTAATCAAATAAAACCTTTAATTATTTTAACAAGTAATTACCCAATTTAAAATTACTTTCCAATCAGTAATTTTACCTAACTCAGTTACCTCTGTAATTTATCAATTACTTATCTTAAGTAATTAGCCTTACCAAAACTTATTAAGTAATAATACTTAATCATTTATCAAGTGACCATATTTAATCAATTAACAAATTAATTAACTTACTTGATTTCACTCATCTCATAAAACAACATTGAGTAATTCATCCCTAATTACTCATTAACCCAAATTAATCTTCAATTATCAGATTAATTATCTCCAACTATTAATTAATAATCCTTAATTATTAATCAATCCTTTAATCAAAATTAATTAATCACTAATTACTTTTATAATTAATTAATTATCCTTAATTAACTAATTAATCAACTCTTAATAATTAATTAGTAAAATTAATTATTAATTAATAAATCTTAATTGCAAATTAATTAACCCATAAATATACTTAATTAATCCTTAATTAAAATTAATTAACCTTAAATAAAAATAGTTAATTAATTCTTAATTAACTAGCATTAAATTTTAATAATCCTTTAATTATTAATTAAGAAACCCAATTAAAACTTAATAAAACCCTTATTAATTAATTACTATTTTAATTAACCCTTAATTACTTAATTAGTAAGTAATTATAATTTAATTAATCATTTGTCATTAATTAAATCATCATCTTAATTAACAGTTAATTAAATAAATAATTACACTTAATTAATTACTTAATTAATCCATTTGAAAATAATAATAAAATAATTTAATTAATTTAAAACTAATTAATTATTATTCATTAACACTTAATTGTTATTTTTAAGATAAAATATTATCTTAAATCAACCTTGAAATCTTTACTTAACTTAATTCATTAATTAAATTAAGCTATAAAACAATCATTAATTACCTTCCCTAAATTATTAATTAACAAATGCTAATTTCAAATAAATTGCTAAAACTTCAATTGTAAATTAATAAATCATTTATAAATTTCCTATTTTATATTCCCAAAGTAGGTTTTGAAAATAACATTAAAAATTTCAAACATTCATACAAATTCTTTTATAAAAACAAATAAATTTAAAGGATGAATTTTAATTTAACTTAAACAATTTAAGGTTTAAACTTACTTATTTTAAATTTCAAATTTTGTTAAGTATTTCTATTTTGATTCAACCTATATACACGAATCTAAGGAAACAAGCACATCTTCTTTTCTTCTTATTTTTTTTTAAAAACAAATTTGATTTTGAAATTTTAAAAACTGTTTCAATTTAAACTAAACTGTTAAACATAACAGCTTACACCCTGCAACACAAATGACCCCAAAACCATGCTAGTTTTCCGAGCCACAAGCAAAAATGCACGAGCTCCTTCCCGAGTCCTACTCCCTTTCTACCCGAGCTACAACCCAGTACCCAAACCCAAAACAAAACCCAATCTGCAGACACCACCTCCTCGTGCACCTGCACCTACACCAGGACCTCCTCCGGTCAACGGCGACAACCCCGACAAGTCCCTCTTCCATCCTACAACCACCTACGATCAACAGAATCCCATCCCTAGCCTCGATTCAAAATCAAGCCTTCCATGGTTCACTGAAACCCAAACACCATCTTCAGGAACCCCAAAATCATCACATCCGACCAACGCTAAGCATACATCATTAAAACTTGATCAAAAATCATATGTTCTGAACTAAGAACAGAGAAGTTAAAAACCACAGATAAGCATACATCATATATACACAGAGACTTACTCACATGCATTCATAAACAATAGTTATCATCACAGTTTTCAAAATCAACCATATAATTATCTACTTAACTTTAATTTGAAAATGTTTACTCACCTCAATAAGAAGTGCAAAGGTTTGATAAGCTAGGAACTGCAAAAGACTTTGTTTTGACCCAGATTTGTTTTAACTGCATTGCTTCAGTTTTGCTTTTTGAAAACATAGAAACATTTGAGCTTGAAGCTTTAGAAACTAAAGCCTTGAGACTTGCATGCACTTGAAGTTTGAGGCAGATACTTGAGTTTGAGGAATTTAAATGCAGATTTTGTTTTGAGGAAAACTGCAGGCATGCAGTTTAATTTGCTCAAAAAAAAGGGTTACAGGCTTGATTTTTGGAAGGTGTTTGAGTTTGATAAATTTCAGATTGCATTTGAACTTGAGAGATTTAGATGATATTGGTTTGAACAGAGAATGTAATTCAGGTTTTAGATTTGAACTTGAGGAAAGTTTTCAGATTTAAATTTGAGGATTGTTTTGAAGAATTTCTGATTTTGGAAAGTTTCTCTTAGGAATGAACAAAATGTTTAAAGAAAAAGAAAGTGAAGAGATAAGATGTTTATATAAGCAAATTTTCAGATTTTACAAATTAAAAAGAAAATTAGAAATAAATGGACACATGTCTCTTTACTTACACAAATGTTTTTACACTTGTTAACAAAGTGTTTAAGAAATGAACATTTGTCAATATTGAGTTTATTTTAATTCTAAAGAAATTTAAAAGCATTTTAAAATTATTTTCCAAATTACTAATGTGTTTTCTAAATTTTAAAAATGCTTTTCTTATTAAATATCGAATAAACAAATATACTTACACATTTATAAATGTATGTTAATTTATATAAGTATAATCTTTGAAAAGAATGAAACCAAATATGATTTAAATAAAATTATATACAACATTTCAAACTTATTTTAAATACTATTTTAAAAAGCCTTTGTATTCATTTTATTAAATAAACACAAATCAAATTTGTTTAGATAAACTTCTATAAAAGAAAAATAAAACAAAATCTTATTTCTAATTAAAATATTACCTATATATTTTAAAACCAAATTATATATATATTATTTATTTTAAAATGTATGTATATTCTTGAATTCAAATTTATATTCATTTCAAAGTCGAATTTAAAAATCAAATCTAAAATAAATTTAAATAAATATAAACAACTATTTTAAAATAAGCTCATTATTATTTACAAGTAATATATCCTATTTTGAAATCAATTTAAAATACACAGATTTAAATACATTTTAAACATACTTATAAATTTTGAAAATAATACACCAATTTAGAATTTATTTATACAATAAAATAATTATTCTTATTATAAAACCAATTTATAACCAAAATTAAAACATTATATTATTATTTACTTGGTTATTTATCTTTGAAAATAACAATTTATCAATTTCAAATAATTAAATAAGAGATTATCAACATTTTAAACTCCTGGAAATTCCGGGATATTACACTCCCCTTCGGGAATTGATCCTCGTGGAGGAATAACATGAAGCGGGACAGGATTTGGATCGTTGGGGTCCACGTCAACTGGCTCAGCCTTAGCCTTTTTCTTCAACGAATCTTCCTTCTCAATGAGCTCATTTAGACCGAAGTGATTAGTAGGATCAAAGGTATCTATGATCACAATGTCATCATCAACTGGGAGTTCATGGTGCAAATCACTGCTTTCCCTCAACAATGCATCCACCATGTGCTTATCAAATATGAAAGTCTCCTCTTTTGGAACATCTTGAGTGTGGAAAATATAGTAACTGTAACAGGCTCCATTGCGGGACTTGATGCCCCAACTGGAATTCTTGAGGAGGAGGAATGTAGTTAGATGACCTAAATCTGAGAAAACATAGCTAAAAATACTAGAAATGTCAACCGACAACACCCCAACTTTTTGAAAGATGAGATATGTCAACGAGATACCTCCTTTAGTCTAGCCACCAAGATGAGCTGGAGTACCCTCAAACTTCATTCGAGAATTGGAAAACGCTTGTTATGTATTTCATATCGAGGCTTGTCTAGATTGTCTCCTGGAACTGTGGAAGAATTCGTGGCAGTGCTAAGAATACCCAGAGACACTAGAGGTTGCTGCAGCATCGGGTTGCGCAGGCTCAGAACTTTCACCCACTTCATGATGGGAGGTAGTAGCTGACTCTACCTGAAATACAAGTTAGGCATTGTGTAAAATTTTAGGTTCATCGCCCATAAGATCTCGCCCTCAAACCTCATCAGATCAGTCTCCTTTGCATTGAGTGCCTTCTTCTCCTCACCAATGAGAAATTCCCAGGCGCACAAAAGTTTGTAGGGATAGTCATCTCCAAGCCGTTCTAGGTTTCTGTGATTAAGAACATTGGCGCTATAGAGAATGAGAAGCAGCTCCAGCTCTTTCGTCACTTCCTCACTAGTTGTCTACTTAGCGGTATCCACTTTATGCTGAATAAGGGCGTCAATGTCTATATATTTCTCAACAGTTGCATCCCTTTCAAGCCTGGCATTCACTAGCTCCCTACAGGCATCATGGCCAATTTTTTGCGCCTGATTTTTCTCCTTATTTTCACGTTCAATTTTGGCTTCAAGTTCAGCTATCCTCTTTTGGGTCGTGTCTCTTTCAAGTGCACGTTGATGTTTTGATGATGCAGCACATGAACTTTATCCGGATGTCTGGTTTTATCATCCTTTAAAGCCTTTATGGCGCTCTAAGTTTTTCTATCGATCTCTGCTTGAAAGTTCCTTGAGGCTTCCAGCTTGTTTGTTAAAGTTTCAATGATCCTTTTATCTTGTGCCTCTTGTCGCATTAGTTTTTTAATCTCTGTCGCTCATTCAAAGAATATTTGGACATTTTCTCTACGGCTTTCATCCACTCATTATACTGCCTGTGCATATTAGTAACACAATCCATACTCATTTTTTGTACTTTTTGGTGGACCATTTTTAGGTTAGGAGGGAAGAAAAATTCATCAAAGCACAGGTTTGTAAACTCTTCCTTGAGCTCGGTAATGCAGTGGCTGGATCAATTTCATGCTCCTATGTAGTTGTTGCAATGTCAACACATTTCTTGTCCAACTTACGATGAGCAACATGCTCACTATGACAACGACGATCACTAAGTTGCTGAGAATGAGAAGGGACTAAAGGCTGTAGGGGAATTAGGGCAGAGAAAGGACCATAAGAAGACTCAATAGGCAGGTCTCGACGATCGTTTTTCTTTTCTAAACCCTTCAAAGGAGGGGATCAATATTTTGATCGTCTCTTGTAATAGGTAGACCAGTCTTTATTACCTCTATACTAACGATCTCGATCCCGACTGGAGCGATTGTTGGGATCATACTCATGACCATTACCTTGATGATACGACCTTTAACGTGAGCCCGAAGTTTGGTGGGGTAAGTCGTCGAGAAGCTGGAACATGTTCCTCTTCTTCACCATGGTTCTTACTAAGGAGAACAAGGAGTGAATCGATTTAAATATTGGAGGGCACAAGATTTAGGCAGTGCTATATCATGAAATGCAAGTGTGTGCAAGTGTTCTTGTGTTCCCCCTGATGGACTAGATGTTGGAGCTTTTCTCGTAGGAATAACCTCTCCTTTAATAGTAGTTGGTATTTCTGCACCAGTTCTGGTAGGAGAGTCTGACCCACCGATTCTCATATCAGTAAGTCAATGTCATGCAGGATCCAAAAGTTTGTTAATAGGTCAAGCGGTTCGCCTAAATGCTTAGACGGTAGAGTGGCAGAATCGTCTAGCGTAACTTGAGGAGTAGCAGATGCTTGGGCTAATTGGAGAGACGACTCTTAGCAAATTGATATATGGGTTTCTTTCCTTTTCGTTTTTCGAGAGCCAAGGGCTATGGGGTTTAGGAAGATTTTCTGTGACCCTAGAACTAGACCCTTCGTTATCACAATCCGGCTTGTCACCTTCACATTTTTCAGCATCTATATCGGTGATCTCCTGAGCTCCCGTGACCAAGGGCACGACAGGATCGAACCAGCTGCTCATTTAACCAACTGTGGCCCATTGTCTTGCCACTGTAACTCAAGTTGTATGCACTAAACCAATGCTCCATCCATCTTCCATCATACAAAAGGTGATGATACGTGCATCGGTAAGGAGGCACTCAATATCTCTATCTTCCGGCAGCACAACCTTGAGTTGAGACTGCCTCTTCAAGATGTTTTCCTTCGGGCTACGGGAGAGTGCCTATAAATGATCAAAAAAACTGCTTAGTCTAGGATATGACCCAGATATAAGCATATAAATTAATACGAAGAGCGACATTTACGTCTTTCCAACCACCGTCGAGCGAAGCTAGGTGGACATTGCAAAAAGAACCATTCGCCTTTGAAAGCGTTTAATTTATTCTAAATGCCTACTAAGATTTGACACCTCTTAACTCCAGAAATGTAAATAATAGGCTTCTTCCCGTTGCTTAAAGGTGAATATGAATTGAATGTCCTTAGTGGTTGGAGGGCGATATAAGAACTACAAAAACACTATGTAAATATAGTTGAGCATGGCGTAGCTGTTCGAATGCAATTGCACTGGGGATATCCTCTAATAATGTAAAACCTCACGGATATATGAAGTAAATGACAGGATGCATTCACCCAGCACTTATAATATTTCATGCGAGCTCTATTGTCCCGTGATGGGACTAGTACATCATCGAGTGAAATTATGTGTCTCTCATAGATTTGGCAAAGAGCAGTTTCACGAATCTTTGAGGCCATAGAATCTAGAGGATCTTCAAATAATACGGTGTTATCCTAAATGTCAGGAGGAGGATCGATCATTTCTACTGGAAGAGTAGGAACGGTAGAGAATAAATCAAAAGGTAGGCTTGAGCTTTTTGGCAGCTCGGATTGGTGGCTAAAGGACAAGCTGTCTGATTCAGTGAAAGAACTATAATCCGCACCCGAATTGTTATACTGAGATAATGGTCCAGTGGACATAGCTGCAAGACGTTCCGAAAGTTTGGAATCCATCGCTATTAAACTTAGTAAAAAAATCCTTATTAGTTAAATAGCCTGTACCCCCTAGTGCCAAGTGCAACAACCCTAATTTTTAGCAACATTTTAATTGGTTAAATTAAATAAAACAATGTGGTGATTGGGGTATTGAGATTTGTGTTAATAGGAACATAGTCTTGCCTATTAAACCAATGAACTAAGGGAGACGAAATAAAATAGGTTAGGGTAGATGACAAGGGCAATATTGGAATGAGTTACAATCTTATATTCTAAACCCACATGCATTCTCATTTCATATGTTCATAAGTAAAACCATATTAGAAAAGAGCCGGTCACCATTAAGAGCAAGCAAGTAGAAGAAAAGCTAAAATCAAGGTGAAGAAGCTAATCAACTCAATCCTAGATAAAATCTCAATTCTTTAACAAAAAAGCTAAGGTGAATAATAGGTTACATCTCATATTTTTAAGTTTTTGGTTTCTAGATCAAATCCGCATATTTTGCTAAGTAGATTGCCATGTTTTTTATTGCTAAAATGTATATATACGTTGGTGATGATTTATGCCAATTCTTGTAGAATTTATGGTGAGTTTTAGATTGAAAAACCAATCAAATGGCATCCAAATGCATTTTGATTTTGAGACAAGGTCATAAATAATATTTTGGCAATGGGTTTCAAATTTCATAATTTTTGAATTAATGTGGATTAATTGTTAATTTTTTAGTGAAGAAAATGGTTATTTTGGTTTTAAATTAATTACGACTATTTTATGGTGATTTTGGATTAGAAAATAATATATGTTAAAAAACATATTAAAAATGATTTATGGGAATTTTTATTGATTTTTCCTAAATGATTTAATAAGTATATAAAATTATTTAAGGTATGAGATATAAATGTTTTACATATTTACAAGAAGAGAAAAGACAGTTGTAAATAATTTAATCTGTTTATTTCAAAAATTTCGACAGTACTTTTAGAAAAGAAATTAGCAACCAATCAAGTTTTGACAAATAAGGCTGGTTAGTTGAAAAGAACTTCTTTAAAAGGTTAAAAATTAGTTTATACATGCATTTTACATGTTTTGCCCCTTTCATTACTAACCTTTCAACCAAGTACTTCCACCTCCATGTCCATCGAAACCAAAGCACGGGTATCAAAGACTTGGTAAGTAGTGAATTTGACATAGGCAATAGATACTGGGTAGAAATAAGAGGTTCCGAAAGGTGTCAAAGCCTTATTTTATTTTTAAATGAAAATGTGCTTGCTTTGCTTTCGAAAGGTATGCTTTTGACTTGGCCAGCTTTCGATTGGGTTAATTTTCTATAAAGGAATGGTTTCGAAAGATGTTGTGCCTTTTTGTTAAGGGGTCGAAAACAACCCCTTACTGCCGCTTTCCACCTTTTGAAGCAAATGGTTTCGAAATGGTTACTTTGTTTTTAAACTTATCCACTTCTCCAATGCTTTTGAAGGGTTGGATACTAACCCATCATTTCTTTACTTAGGAAATAACTTTCGAAACAGTGCTTTCGACGTAGTTATTTTATGACCCTTTTGCTCTATTGAAAGTCAAACCCAAAAGGTTTTGAAAGGAATAGTTTCTAATGATTTTTATAGGTTATACCACATGTTTTACTTGAGCCCAATGCTTTCAAAAGGTTTGATTTTTTGGATAGGATTTTGTACTTTCGAAAGGTTAAAAATAAAGGTTTTGAAGGGTTGGTTCCCCAATGGCTTCGAAAGGTTTTAAATGGAAGGTTCCAATGTTTTCAAAAGACAATGTTTATAGTGCTTTGATATGAGGATGTCTAAGGTTTTAAAGCTTCAAAAGAAGAGTTTTTCTACTTTTACGATAGGTTTAATAAGAATGGATTCGAAAGTTATGTTTTAGCCTTTCGGCCTAACCTTATAAAGAGAAGTAGTTACTTGGTTTGGAAAGGGGTACTTTCAATGGTTGCGAAAGGGGTGCTTCAAAGGTTTAAATGTTTACATCAACAAAGTTTTATGTGAAGTATATATAACATCGCAAGGTGATTTGAGTTAAGCATAGAGTATATTTTCCTTGTTTAATGTATGATTTAAAGGTTTAAATCAATTTGAGCGAAAATGCTTTTTAAGAATATTTTATGGGTAGATGACCCAAGTAAAATGACTCAGATATTAGAATACAAGATGGGACTGATATGGGGTCGCACCCTATACTTTAGCTAGTAGCCCCTACCTAATTTAAGTCCAAAATTCCAGTGTGTAGGGCTTTCTCACAGATAAGATTAAAATGATGTTACACACAGAAAATAATCTATAGAGGAGAGATAGTTTATTGGTGAGCCTGCAAAACCATTAGGATCAGTTGACCATGGGAGAACTAAGTTAGGGACAAACCATCCTAAAGAGGAGTATCTAATAGAAGTTAGATCATTTTTTTATTTTAACTGGTAGGCCAGAGTCAGCCAAAGTTTAGTAGTTAACTAAACAAAACTATATTGTTCGGACATATAGTCCATTTATTACCCGATTTATATGCATACACGACATTTCTTTATTGTTTTAACCAGTTTTGGTTGCAGGAATAAGATTTGCATAGTTATGTTTTAAAAGGATATTAGTGAAGGGAAACCCATTCCACTAAGCGGCATGGTCTCACATAAAATTAAATAACCGGGATGTGTAGTATTATTCACACCATGGTTCATGTCTGACTCAAAGTTTATGTTTTCCCCTTAAACTCTCGGGTGCTCAAAATTGATTTGAGTAGGCCGAGGGTTGAGAATTTTCATGTTTTAGTAGGTGGATGAATAATACTTCTGAAGATGAGTAAGAGGCTGATTCTAGCTATATTTAGGAGTTGTTATGTTTTAATTCCGCTGTGTTGTAATAAGTATGTTATGACTATTTAGTACTCTGGTCATCCAATAGGGCATCTTCATATGTCGTTCTTAGTGTATTTATGTAATAATTATATTTGATCTGAACCAAGGAAGCATTTGGGACTATGTAACTTTCATACGAAATGTTGTTTTGATCAGAAAAGTGTTTTAATCTGTGATGATTTTATTTTATATTCAAGTACTTCTGTTATTATGATACCATTAATATTACCGTATTTGGTCACCGAAAGTTAATAATATGGATGACTGCATCATCTGTAGCACTTTGCTTCTGGCCTCCTGATAGGGGATGTTAAAACTAGGTATCGGTGCATAGGTTTATGAAAAACATTAAACTAAAATGATTTTGCAAACATAATCCTAAGGAACTAAAGAAAAGAACGGTGTACGGAATAACGCTATAGTAACGTACTTGTATTTGCTATATAAGTATACACTATGTCTCTATTCTCCTATCTCTATTAGGCTATTCTCCTGTATATTTTGAAGGCTCGAATGTGGATATGGATGCTAAAAGTAGGAGAGTTAACCTTAGAGGAGGTAGCACTACAATAAATGGAAATACTAGACCAAATACAAGAAGGAACCAAGGTCAGGCACAAGCTGGAAATGTTAGTGCTGGATTTCTGCAAGTTGACATGGGAGCAATGATCAGTTCTTTGTCAACATGATGCAAACGGGAGTTG
Source organism: Allium cepa (assembly GCA_030765085.1). Lineage (NCBI taxonomy): Eukaryota > Viridiplantae > Streptophyta > Magnoliopsida > Asparagales > Amaryllidaceae > Allium > Allium cepa. The sequence goes on from CM060937.1 coordinate 346,428,161, forward strand.
TTGCTGGAGTAGTTGGAGGAGGAAACCAAGAAGCTCTAGTGGTGAATAACTATGCTACTCTAAATAGAGATTATGCTCGATTGGGAAGAATGCGATTTATTGGTAGTGAAGATGCAATCGAAGTAGAGAATTGGCTGCTTCATTGCGAGAGGATTTTCACTAACCTTGGGCTCAATAATGAGCAGAAGGGAAGGCTCGGTTCTAGATAGTTACCAGGAGTTGTTCTATAATGTTTGAACAGTTTTACTATCCGAGTTAATAAGGAGACAATGACATGGGCTAAGTTAGAAAGGAGATTTGAGGAGAGATTTATGTCAAAGATTTCTAAGCCCACTCTGCTTAGGATGTTTGCTGAGTTGGAGCAGGGACACATGAATGTGCTGGAGTATGCAACTAGGTTTGAGAAGCTAGCAAGATATGGTTATGCTACGGTGAACACTATGATTAAAAGGAAAGAGAAGTTCATCAGGGGGTTGAAACCTGAGCTTGCTAGGGCAATGTTACCACATAACAGGGGTCCATGTGATGTTATAGTGGAAATGGCTTTGAGGAATGAAGAGGCACTTGCTTTTCTAAAGAGAAATAAGGCAAAGGAAATGCAGGAGGGGCGGAGTCAAAAAAGAAATTCATCCATACGAAAGGAGCCGTGGAGCTGCAAAGAAGGGCAAATTGGATGTTGTCCACTTTAAGTGTGATTAGAAAGGGCATTTCGCAAATCAATGTCACTCGGGTGATGGAAAGAAGGTGATCGAGAAGAAGAATATTAGATGCTTCCACTGCGATGAAATTGGACACTACAAGAACCAATGCAAGGAGCCTGCTAAGGATGGGAAGGGCAAAGTATATGCATTGCAGCTAGCAACCTCGAGGCCAACAACAGAGGAAAAATGAAAAGTTGTGTTGGGATTTACGCTTCTGACTCATGGTATGTAGGTTAGCGTTCTATTTGATACCGGTGCATTGCATTTTTTATGTCTCATTGTTTGGTAGATAAGCTTAACCTAGAACCCTCATACTTAGTTACTTCCTTGAGGGTTGCAAAACTGATAAAAGGGTATGACACTTGGGATGAAGTGTGACAACCTAGAGTTTGATTTGTTATGTCATACCTATGTTTGTAGTTTGCATGTGTTTGGCTTCGTACGGTTCATAATTATTTTGTGTATGGATTGTTTAAGTAAGTATGATGCTAGGATATTTTGCCATGATAGGAAAATATCGCTTAGACACCCTGACTATAGTGATCAGATTGTATATACCGTAGAAAGCCTTGGCTATGAGATGAATGCTTTGTTGGGTGTTGTGGAGGTAGAAGATGAGTTAAATTTGGTTTTTGTGGTTAGAGAATCCACGGATGTTTTTGAACCCATAGTGGGATTGCCATCAAAACAAGCCATTGTGTTTTGGATAGATTTGGTATTGGAAGCAGAACCAGTGAGTAGACCACCAAGCATGATGATACCTACCGAGATAAGGGAATTGAAGGGTAGTTGATGGATTTGGAAGGAAAGAAATTTATTAGGCCAAGTAATTCACCTTAGGGAGCAGCCGTAGTGTTTTCTAAGAAGTTGGATAGATCATTAAGGTTATGTATCGATTATCGTAAGCTGAATGAGAAGATGCTAAAGAATCGATATCTGTTACCCAGAATTGACTATTTGTTCGATCAGTTGAGTATTTACTCAGTTGGATTTAGCAACATGTTTCCGTCAGCTTAGAGTAGTAGAAGATAGTATTCCTTTGATGGTGTTTAGAACTAGATATGGATCATACGAATGGTTAGTGATGCTTTCAAACTAACTAATGCATCATCATTATTTGTGGATTTGATGAACCGAGTTTTCTAAGAGCACTTGGATAGGTTCGTTTTGGTACTTATAGATGATATTTTGATATACTCTAAGGATGAAAGGGAGCATGAAGTTCATCTTAGAGTGGTGATAGAAACGTCGAGGTAGCATCAGCTGAAGGTGAAGTTTTCGAAATGGCATTTCTGGAAGAAGGAAGTGATGTTTCTGGTCATGTAGTCTTAGAGAAAGTGTTGTCTGTAGATCTAACTAAGATCGAGGTAGTGAATAATTGGAAGAGACCCAAGGCAGTGACTGAGATAAAGAGTTTTCTTAGATTAGCTGGATATTATCGAAGATTCATAAAGGATTTCTCGCGAATAGCAGCATAGATGAACAAGCTAACGCAAAAGGATGTGAAGTTTGTTTGGACCGATAAGTGTGAGGAAGCATTCTAGAGCTTGAAACACTTATTGACTAATGCACCTGTGTTAGTTGTTCTGGAAGAAAATCGGGACCAAGTAGTATGTACAGATGCTTATGGAACAGGGTTAGGAGTTGTGTTAATGCAAAGTGGTAAAGTGATTGCTTATGCATCTCGACAGCTTAGACCGCATGAGGTTAGGTACCCATCTCACGATTTGCAATTAGCCGTGGTGCTTTGTTGCGTTTAAGGTTGGAAACATTACATCTTAGGAGAAAGATTTGAGTTATACACGGAACATATATCGCAAAAGTTTTTACTCTCTCAGAAGGATTTGAATATAAGACAGCAAAGGTAATTAGAGTTTTTACCCGCTTATGACTTTGGTATTGAGTATACACTGGGAAAAGGCAATAAGGTTGCACACGCACTTAGTCGAAACATCAGAATGCAGTGTTGGTAATGATAGTTGAGTGGAAAGATTTAGATGACTTGACGACATGTGAAGTGCAGTGGAGATCTGAAGTTAGAACTAGTAAGGAGACTGCTATGTTGTCATGTTTAGGAGTTTAATCTGTAATGATCGAAAGGGTTGCTTCTAAGCAAGGAGAGAATCTAGTATTAGCTAAGCAGATCAGGAAGTTAAGGCATGGAATAGAGAGCGATGACTTGAAGGATTTAAGTCTTGACCAGAACATGTGGTTAAGGAAGAAAGGGAGACTGTGAGTTCCGAATGTAGGAGGCATCAGGAAAGAAGTTCTTGAGGAATGTCATCGTTCAAAGTTCACTACTCATCCAGGAGGAATGTATCAGGATGTGAAGAGGAGTTTCTTCTTGGAAGGTATAAAGAGAGAAGTAGGCTTATGGGTAAAGTAGTATTTGAACTATCAAGAGGTAAAAGCCGAACATCAGAAGCCAAGTGGGTTACTTCAGCCATTTGATATTCCAGTATGGAAATGGGATTTTATTTATATGGATTTTATTGACTAGTTTCCAATATCTAATAGATGAAATGAAAGTATATGGTTCGTAGTGGAAAGGTTAACCAAGAGTGCCCATTTCACTCCCGTTAAGTCAACTAGGACGACACCTATTTTGGCTAAGTTATTCATGAAGAATATAGTAAGGCTTCATGGAATTCCTTATAATACAATAAGTTATAGAGATTCCTTATTCATTAGCGAATTCTAGAAGACTCTACAGGATACCTTAGGTACCAAGATCAAAATGAGTACCTCTTACCATCCATAGACTAATGGGTACATAGAAAGAGTTAACAAAACCATGGAAGATTAGTTAAGAGCTTGTGTGCTGGATTTTGGAGGATCATGGGAAGACCATCTACACTTGGTTAAATTTTTGTATAACAACAATTACTAGGCTAGTATAGGGATGGCACCTTTTGAAACTTTGTATGGAAGGCCATGCAAATCTCCTGTTTGGTTGTTACAGATCGAAAATAGATTGATTCTTGGTCCGGATTTAGTTAGAGAAGCTGTAGAGAAGATTGAGCTGATTCAAGCTTGAATGAAGGAAGCTCATTGAGGTAGAAGAGTTATGCTGATAGAAGACAGAAAGACTTAGAGTTCTAAGTAGGAAATCATGTTTCCATTAAGGTATCATCGATGAAGGGTGTAAGAGTTATGCAGAAGACAGAAAAACTTAGAGTTCTCAGTAGAAGATCATGTTTCCATTAAGGTATCAACGATGAAAGGTGTAATTCGATTCAGGAAATCAGGGAAATTGGCATCGAGATTTGTTAGACTATTTCCTATTACAGAAATGATCGAGAAATTCGCATATAGAGTAAGGTTACCGATCAGTTTGGTAGGAGTCCATGATGTTTTACATATTACACATCTGAGAAAGTGTGTTCGAGATCTGAAGATTACTATAGCACCGACTGTGTTAGAGGACTTAGTAGTAGAGCCGAATTTGACTATAGTTAAACCAATCCGTATAGTCATGAGAGATGAGTAGTTGTAAAGGAACAAGATAGCCCAATTAGATAAAGTCTAGTAGAGTGACGATGAGGGAGTTTGTACTTGGGATACCGAGAGTAGGATTAGAGATGCTTATCCTGATTTATTTGATGGTATGTTTTACCTTTTTGATTGATTTTTTTAGCACCTTATCGTAATTTCGAGGATGAAGTTCTTTAAGAAGGTAAGTCTATAAAGGCCCTAATTTTTAGTAACTTTACTTGGGATATTTAATTAGTTAAATTAATAAAATAATGTGATTGTTGGGGGATTGAGATTTTTGTTAATAGGAAGGCAGCCGTACCTATTAAACCAATGAACTAAGGGAAATGAAATAAAATAAGTTAGGGTAGATGACAAGGGAAATGTAGGAATAAGCAACAATCTTATACCCTAAACCCTCATGCATTCTCATTTCATACGTTCGTAAGCAAAACCATATTAGAAAAGAGATCAGTCAACATTAAGAGAAAGTAAGTAGAAGAAAAGCTAAAATCAAGGGGAAGAAGCTAATTAACTTAATCTAAGATCAAATCACAACTCTTTAATAACAAAGCTAAGGTGAATAATATGTTACATCTCATATTTTTGATGTTTTTGGTTTATAGATCAGATCCGAATATTTTGCAAAGTATATTGCCATGTTTTTATTGTTAAAATGGATATATATGCTTGTTGATGATTTATGCTAATTCACATAGATTTTAAGGTGAGTTTTAGATTGAAAAACCAAATAAATTACATCTAAATGCCTTACGATTTTTAGATAAGGTCAGAAATAATATTTCAAAAATGGATTTCAAATTTATAATTTTCTGAACTAATATGGATTTACTATGAATTTTCAAGTGAAGAAAATATTTATTTTGGGTTTAAATTAATTACAGCTATTTTATGATGATTTTGGGTCAGAAATTATTATATGTTAGAAAACATATTAAAAATGATTTATGGGAATTGTTTTCCTAAGTGTTTTAAAAAGTATATAAAATTATTTAAGATATGGGAATTAAATGTTTTATATATTTATAAAAAGAGAAGGGGCATTTTTAAATGATTTACTTTGTTTATTTTAGAAATTTCGACAGTACTTTAAGAAAAGAAATTAGCAACCAATCATGTTTTAATGAAGAATGCAGGTTAGTTGAAAAGAATTGCTTTAAAAGGTTAAAAATCAGTTTATACATGCTTTTTACATGTTTCGCCACTTTCGGCACTAACCTTTTGACCAAGTACTTCCTCCTCCATCTCCATCGAAACCAAAGCACTAGGTATCAAAGACTTCGTACGTAGTGAATTAGACATAGGTGAAAGAACTGGGTCAAAACAATGGGTTCCAAAAGGTGTCGAAGCCTTACTTTGTTTTTAAATGAAAGTGCACCTACTTTGCTTTCAAAAGGAATGCTTTCGATTTGGTCAACTTTCGACTGGTTAAATTGTTTTAAAGGAATGGTTTCGAAGGAGGTTGCACCTTTTTTTTTCGAAGGGGTCAAAACCACTCGCTGTCGCTTTCCACCTTTCGAAGTAAATGGTTTCGAAAGGGTTACTTTGTTTTTAAAACTTAGTCATTTCTCCAATGCTTTCGAAAGGTTGGTTTCGACACCACCACTTCTTTACTTAGGAAATAGCTTTCGCAAGATTGCTTTCGACGTGGTTGTTTTATAACCCTTTTTCCCCATTGAAAGTTAAACCCAAAAGGTTTTGAAAGGAGTGGTTTTTAATGGTTTCGAAAGGTTATTCCACATATTTTACTTGTACACAAATGCTTTCGAAAGGTTTGATTTTATGAAAAGAATTTTATGCATTTGAAAAGTTGAAGATAAAGTTTTTGAAGGGGTGGTTCCCCAATCGTTTTGAAAGGTTTTAAATGGAAGTTTCTAATGTTTTCGAAAGGCGATGTTTGTAGTGTTTTCACAATAGGATGTCTAAGGTTTGTAAGTAAGAAGATAACAAAAGATGGACACACAAAGGCAGAGAAACAATTTTCAAATCAAACTGGTATTTATTCTGCATTTTTCTTACCAAATCAGAATATCACTAATAATTATGAGAACGAACTCATTCAATACAAGACATTCAGGTCACAAAAACTATGAATATACAAGGCATTGTTTAGTTCAAAGGATAACTAACCATTCATAGAATATATCTGGACCCAACAGAATAAACAGATATATGGATGCGATCCCAAAACTTTTAGTTTAAACAACCAAAATATATCTATCAACCATAGAAACTAAAGCAAACAATTCCTCCAAACAAACAATTTTAACCCATCTGGAGTTTGTGTCCAATGTAAATATATCAAAGCTTTGAAAAACGCTTTTGCATTATTGGTGCGAAGAAACCAGGATCAGATTTATTTGAAAACCACTTCGGACCAACGTATATGCGACATTTGTGCAGGTTGCTTGTGATGATACTGATATTCCAGAGTTTCATAGTAGGGGACTGCTTGTTGATCGTTCGGGGTTAAACTCCCATTATACATCCAGTAGCAGTGGTCTCTTTATTATGAAATATCCAATGTGAGGACTATTCGCTACTAATCCTAGGGATTTCTTGATAGGATGTGGTAGGAAAGTACCATCGGTTTGCCATGTTCCTGGACAACTTGTATGGATGTTTGTCTGACATTGCATTTCTATAGATTACGTACATTGGTTTTTACAAACGTACATCAGTGGTGGCGGAGAAGGCAACTTCTATTAGCTTAACACCCTCCTTGAGACATATGAGCTTAAGGGTTGTATTTTTGTGGAAGGCAATTAGTAATCAACGAAAATGACCGTGTGGCATTCAAAGTGATGTGATATGTGATTGTGAAAGGTAATCGTTACCTCTAGCCTCATCAACCGGAAATGACCAAAACAGGGTTAGACACGGCAAGGCTAAGTGTGTCATTCCCAAGTAAGATACGATCATCCTCTTCTAGATATATCTTTACACGCTATGACGTCTTGTATCTGATTATTATGGTTTGTATGCTATGAGGGCCCTCGGTTAAAGGTCAGTAACGACCGGAGGATGACATATTCGGTACCATATAGTTATAGAGGTGGGTCGGTCTTGTGTTGGTAGAGGGCAGATGTTCTGTGCCTCGGGACACCCATCTAGAGGTGTACCCCTTCGAAAGGTAGTCCCTTCACCTGGTCGTTTGTATAGAAATCCAAACTCCACTACATGCTTTCCATTTTGATTGTATTACCCAATTGGGTTATATGATGGAATGTAATGAATGTAACAATTTCGGCTATGATTAATATTATTTGCATATAGTAGACACTACTATAATATAAGAGAATTTGATATGATATGTTTTAGTTATCGTAAGGTAAAAACATGCCTGTTTTATGTGTGGACTTGTCTTACGAGATACTTTTGTTCTGAAAACTAAAGAAAAGTTTGGTAATTTAATAAATTCAGTTGAGTGTGTTTCTCACGCTGGTTTACCAGACTGATTCAGGCATTGTTCACTTTCAATGCTCGGGTCAGACCGAGTATATTTATTGGTCCAGATTTGATGCTTTTGGAGCTTCAACAGGAGAGCTGGATATCTTCATTTTCGTATATACGTACTTGTTTTGATTATCCGGTGTGCTTGGTTTGTTGTTGTATATTATCAGCATTTGTGAGGACAGATTATTATAACTGTTCAGGTTGATAACTATTGTTGATTTTTGAACTCTCATGGATGTATGTATGTATAGTTTCTGTTTTGTAAAGATCATTGATATGATATTGTATATTTTCCGTTGCGATGTGAGATTCTGTATTGTTCTGTTTGGTTCTATCTTCTCTCTTTCTTCTCTTCTCTTCTTCTCTCTTCTTTTCTTTCTCTTGACTTTCCGTCAGCCTGTGCCTTTTGGGTCGGACATGTGTGGATTATTGTCGATTCAAAGGGTATGGATTTGCGGGTCATCACATTTGGTGTCAGAGCTTAGATTTTGTATATTCCTAAGCTTTGATGTGTACTCAGTATAGATAGGGACAGTAGCACCCTAGATTGAGTTTGAGTGTATTATATACGAGCGCGTATTTGTTAGTGATATAAAATGTTTTGTATTGTATTTACTTATCCATTAAGCTATTTGTGAATTTTGGTCGGTATGTGGGACGCCATATTATCGATAGGGATTTTCCAAACACTTAAACGAGGCAAGTCGACATAGTATCATTTTAAATTGGGTAAATGAAATAATTTTACCTCTATTATTTTTTATATATAAAGGAATAATTTTTCAAGAATTATTAAAGTGTATATAAATTGATTGTTTGAAAATGTAAATATATATGAGTTAATAAAAAAATATTTGAATAATCTTATTGAAGACAACAATCGTAAAAGAACAAATTATATAAGCAAATGAATTATAAAATATGTAATTATAATTAATATGATATACAATCATGAAATAATCTTATATATAAGAAGTGAAACCATATGAATATATTTATAAAAGTGAGTTATAAATAAAAAATGGATTTAGACTAATTATTTGTGAAATTTGAATCCCGTTTATTTTGAAAGTTGTTTTTCAAAGTTAAAGAGATTATATTATTATAAATCTAAATAAGATGAGTAAATGTGGAATGATCTTATATAAGTAAAGTGAATAGTGAAATTATATAAGAAAGATTTGTGAATGTGATTTGTAAATAAAAAAGAATTTTTAAAAGTATAAAAAGCACTGAATTCACTGCTGCTACTGGGAAATAATAAGGGTGATGACTGCAAACATCATCAGTATCATTTTCGAGTTTCTGTGTGATGGATTTGCTACCAATAGTAAATTGAAAATTGAATTTTTTTTGTTTGGATAAGCAAATTTGATTCAAAATCCAAGTTGTTATTGATAAATATAAGTAAAATAAGTTTTGGACTTATAATATGAAGTAAGAATTTACTTTAGTAAAGCTGGAAGGAATTTGAGTTTGTAAGTGAATTATATGATTTGAAATTTAACAAAAGGAAGGTTAAATAAATTTAATTGGATTTAAATTGGATTAGATATGTTATTGAAATCGAAATTAAACTTAAGATGGTAAGTGATTACAAGTATGAATTTGGAAGTTTATAAAATAAGTTGTATAACATATAAAATGAGATAAGGTAAGTAAAACCAATTGTTAAAGTGGTTAAACAATTTTGTTAAGTAAAAAAAAAATTTGAATTTGAATGGTGATATGAAATTGACTTAAGTTATATAAAACTAACTTTAGAATTGAAATCTGAATTGGATTTATAAGTCAAAATAAAAGTTGAATGAAATAGAATTTAAATTAAATTAGAGATGAACTTAAGTTGTATAAGTGAAAGTAAATGCAAGTGAAAATGAAATGATGCATAAATTAAGTGATATTTAATGAAGTTGATTTTGGTATCGAAGTAAATTAATAAAGTGAATTAGATGAATATGGACTTGAGTTATATAAAGAAATTCAACTTTAGTGGTTAGATGAATTAGCAATCTAATTGAAAATGAATTGATGTGGAATAGTGGATGTAAATGTAAATTCATTTAAAGCAAATTAAAAGTGTTAAACCAAATTGAATGTAAGAGAATTAAATTAATTTGGTAAATGTTGGATATGTATTGGTTGTTAGATGGTTGTTAATTGATTGTGTAGAAAAATCATATGGAATTGAATTAATGAAATTGAAAGCTAAAGTAATTGAAATCAGATTGGAAGTTAAGTGAATCTTAAATAGAATTGAATTTGATTTGGAAGTGAACCAACTTGAATGTAAATTAGTGAATGTAAACTAATTGAATATGAATGAATATTGATTTGGTTATGGATTTATTGGATAGATATGGTTTGTTGGATGTTAGTTGTTTGATGGTTGGATTTGTTGCTTTTGTTGCATTGCGGTATTAGCATATATAGTTGTTGGTATATATTGTATATTGATATTACTTTCATATATACATGTTTCTCATTGCTGTTGAGTGTTTAGTAGGTGCGGAGGGTGCTTGCTTCGCTTTTGGAGCTCGCTTTCACGCTATATTAGCCGTATATGCTTGCTAATAATATATAAGGTACATATCCCGGATTACATATCGTACTTTTACACTTTTTTCCCTTTAGGATGCCTCATCCTTGATGATGAGATGTATATTTATGATATATATATTGTTATTTTTTTCCAGATCGAACCGCTCAAAGGAGACTATAGTGAATTTTTTTGAAAATTTAAGGCATTAGAAAATTTTGGGAAAATTGGAAAAAATTGTGAAAACTAAATTTTGATTTCGAGTTAAAAGTTAAACGATATTAGTTGGTTTTGGAAAGATAAATATGAATGGATTTGGAAACTTAGAAAAGTTTTTATAAGAAGTTTAACTGATTATTTTGAGAAAAGTTAAATGTTTAAATGCATTTGATATCTAATTTTAACGAATTGTTTTGAAAGTTAATGGAGTTTGTGACATTTTCTTACTTAGCAATTTCGAGGACGAAATTCTTTTAAGTAAGGGAGAATGTAACGACCCAGAATATCTGTCATTCGATATTCATATATTTAATTAATTTTAGACTATTTAAAAGTTAAGTTTAGAAGATGAATAAATAATATTTCTAATATAGTGACTTAATTGGATAATTATATTGTTAATTTAATATTTGAAATTGAGGAAATAATTAAAAATTGAATTTAATGTGAATGAAAATGATTTATAAAATTATATTAAATCCTATTTGAATTATAATGATGTTAGAGAACTTTTAAAACCGAATTAAAAGTTAATTTGTAAAAATTGAATATTTTAATATTTAATTGATGAGTAAAAATAGACATTTTTCAAACAGTCTCGGATTTCGACGAAACCAGTTTCATCGAATCCGTAATGTTATATTATTGTAAGATTTCAAATTTCGTGTCAATCGGATTTACGGTTTGTCAAGGGCAAGCTAAAACGTGTATAAATCGGTTTAAGTGAATTTTAATTTAAATAGTCGATTTGAAAACATATCTTCCAAATACGATCGAATTGGCTCCTGATATATATTCCATTGCGTTCGGAATAGGGGTAAAACATTATAAACGCCAAGCGGCATGCTTAGTTTCGAGTTTGGAAAAATTTCAGGTGAATAGTGTCGCGTAAAATTTCTATAAAAGGCCAGACTTTTTCACTATTTCAAAACCCTAATTAGAGCTAGGGTTAGCTGTTGCCTTATAATCAATGACTGAAAAAATTTGATTCTTCTCCCTTTGAATTCTTCTAATCTATTAACTATTACGAAAATCCTTCTACATTAAAAATGTAGAGCACGACAAGTTCTACGAAATCAACGTAAAGATTGAAAATAATATGGTGGATCATCAGCAAATGGGCCACGAATGTCGTGCATTCATACGCATTTTTCAAGGTAGTATCACGACCGAGCTTAGTGTCTTTTGCGGCGTTGATAGAGTAGGCGAAGGGCTTTCAAACCATGTTCTCTGATCGTTGTGTAAATGCTCGAGGTGATCTCGAAAATTCGAAGTAAGGGGGGCGGTTATCGGTTTTGTTCGTGCGTCATCTCCTGGAAATGAACGTGGAGAAGAAGCAAAGCATCGGCCTTGATTTTGAAGGTGTGAAAATCTAACGGCCTAGAGAAATAAAGGTTTAAAATATAAAAGAAAACTGAAATTTAATTATATGTGAATTCGTGAATGTTTAAAACACTATAACTTTTTCATACGAGGTCCGTTTTACACGAAACGAATTGCGTTGGATTCATATTAACAAACACGACTCGATGGAGCTAGTTTGGGTTTGATTGGAGCTATTGTGAATTTTGGGTAAAATTAAACGCGCGTTTAATTTTATTCGAAATAAAACGCTGAAACTGCTGTTGGACACAATGTGAGTACAACTCACTCTTTCTAACTCACTGATATTTTATATAAGTGAGAATAAATTTTATTTATGATGATTTATGATTGATGATTGTTTGGATGATATATGATATATTGATTGGTATTTGGATATATATACCTGCCTATTGGAGTAGATGAGACCCTATACGTTCCTGTGTATGAGCGGATGACCCTTTGTACGCGTGTCTGCCTTAAAGCAGACATTGTACACATATTCTAATATGTATATTTGTTGCATGTGACAGGTTGGAGGATCTAACTAGATTCCTCACCCGTATTTATTTATTTACAGATATTGTGATATGTTCTGTTATCATATGATATATGATGTTTTGGTAGCCGTGATTGTTGTATTTAGTGCTGTTGCAGCATTGGGCCTATTTTTGGAATCTTAAAATGTTAAAGTAACGATTTCGAATTTAAAAGGATTTTAAAGTGATTTTGGAAATAAACGTTTTATTGATTTTTGAATCATTAAGAATTGATTTATTTTGAATAAATAAATGTGATAATTTTTATGTTATAAAAATTATGATGTTTTGGAAAATAAGTAGAAATTATGATTTTTGTGAAATAAAACCAGAATATGATTTTTTGGAATGTGAAGTTAACTATTTTGTAAAATGGTTTAAATTGAGATTTTTGACTAATATAATGGTTTATAAAGAAGATTTATAAAATTAAATTGTTATAAATCAGAATAATTGAGTTATAAAGGAGTTTTTATAATTGTTAAAATGATGTTATAAATGGATTTTACAAGTAAATAAGATGTACAGATTTATAATTTGTGAAGTCGTAAAATGAATGGATTTTGTAGAATAAATGAATTATAAGCTATTAGTTTGGAATTTTGGCATGTAATTGAGTTATAAATGGAATTGGTTAATAAAGTGATTTTATAAGTTGAAGTTTTTATAAAATATATAAATGTGAATTTATAAACACCGTTTTATAAATCCAAAATCAATTGAATTTGATAAATTAAATTTAGAAGTTATTAAAGGAGATATATTCGCGATTTTGGACAATGAATTATCCTTTAAATTGAATGTTGTAATAATAAAGAATTTGGTTGGGAATTATATCCACGATGTTGGACAGTGGATTATCCTTTAAATAAAATGTGTAGAAGTATTGGATTTGGTAAACAATTTGTATTCACGATTTTGGACAATGGATAATATATTAAAGAAATATTTGGAAAGTGATATTTTAAAATGGAGTTAAATGATTTAAAGATGTTTTAAATTGTGTTGAATATCAAAACCATAGATTTCAACATTCATTGTTAAAATAGACGTTTTCGAGAAGTAAGGAAATGATGGACTATAACACTGTTGTTATAGTAGATGATTTCCGAAAGAATTTTTTTTGGTATTGTATATGGGATTTATATATCTATTTAAATTGTTGAATCCCTATGCTAGTGATTTTGGGTTGTCGTAACAATGTTTTATGCAACATTCGTTTTGACCCAAATAAAAGATGTTTAAAAGAATCTTTTCCTTAGAAAATATTCCATTTACTTATTCTTTTAAGTGTTGAAAATAAATTGATATGTGAAATACTTATTATTAAATAAGTATACAAAAATGTTTTCCAATATGAAGTGAAATGTTTTGAGAATATATCTTTTTAAAAGATAAATTGAAGTGAATATTTGGCAAGTTATTTAATTTATGGAAGATTAATAAAAGGGCCAAGTGATTGTATATAGTGCTGAATATTTGTTTGTTTGCTATGATAGTTAAATAACCGACTATCAAATTGCCCAAAATTTTTAGTTCATCGACTTGTTGTGGGAACTATTTAGTCGTACACTTAGTACGTTGCCTTCTGTGTAGGCTTGATTATCATTTATGATGAGGATGTTGATTCGTATAGTGTGGAGTATTACTCCAATCTATCGAGTTTTCTTCTTGGCCCGAAGGATAGCAAGTTGAAAGTTGGAAACGTGATAAGTCTATGAGACTTAGTTGTTGTGTGAGGTTGAGAAATGCTTTTGCATTGTTGGTGCAAAGAGACCGGGATCAGATTTATTTGAAAACCACTTCGGACCAACATATATGCGACGATTGTGCAGGTTGCTTGTGATGATATTGATATTCCGGAGTTTCATAGTGGGGGACTGCTTGTTGATCGTTTGGGGTTAAAATCCCAATATACATCCAGTAGCGGTGGTCTCTTTATTATGAAATATCCAATGCGAGGACTATTCGCTACTAATCCTAGGGATTACCCAACAGGATGTGGTAGGAAAGTACCTTCGGTTTATCCTGTTCCTGGACAACTTGTATGGATGTTTGTCTGACATTGAATTTCTATAAATTACGTACAATTGTTTTTACAAACGTACATCAGTGGTGGCGGAGAAGGCAACTTCTGTTAGCTTAACACCCTCCTTAAGACATACGAGCTTAAGGGTTGTATTTTTGTGGAAGGCAATTAGTAGTCAACGGAAATGGCCATGTGGCATTCAAAGTGATGTGATATGTGATTGTGAAAGTTAATCGTTACCTCTAGCCTCATCAACCGGAAATGACCAAAACAGGGTTAGATGCGGCAAGGCTAAGTGGGTCATTCCCAAGTAGGATATGATCATCCTCTTCTAGATATATCTTTACACGCTATGACATTATGTATCTGATTATTGTGGTTTGTATGCTATGAGGGCCCTTGGTTAAAGGTCGGTAATGACTGGAGGATGACATATTCGGTACCATCTAGTTATAGAGGTGGGCCAGTCTTGTGTTGGTAGGGGGCAGATGTTCTGTGCCTCGGGACATCCATCTAAAGGTGTAACCCTTCGGAAGGTAGTCCCTTCACCTGGTCATTTGTATGAAAATCCAAACTCCACTACGTGCTTGCCATTTTGATTATATTACCCAATTGGGCTATATGCTGGAATTTAATCAATGTAACAATTTCGGCTATGATTAATATTATTTGTATATAGTAGACACTACTATAATATAAGAGGATTTGATATGATATGTTTTAGTTATCGTAAGGTAGAAACATGTCCATGTTTATGTGTGGACTTGTCTTACGAGATACTTCTGTTTTGAAAACTAAGGAAAAGTTTGGTAATTTAATAAATTCAGTTGAGTGTGTTTCTCACGCTGGTTTACCAGACTGATCCGGGCGTTCTTCCCTTTCAATGCTCGGGTCAGACTAAGAATATCTATAAGTCCAAATTTGATGCTTTTGTAGCTTCAGCAGGAGGGTTGGAGATCTTAATTTTCGTACACACGTACTTGTTTTGATTATCCGCTGTGCTTGGTTTGTTGTTGTATATTATCAGCTTTTGTGAGCATAGGTTATTATAACTGTTCAGGTTGATAAATATTGTTGATTTTTGAACTCTGATGGATGTATGTATATACGGTTCTTGTTTTGTAAAGATCATTGATATGATATTGTATATTTTCCGCTGCGACGTGAGATTCTATATTGTTCTGTTTGGTTCTATTTTCTCTCTTTCTTCTCTTCTCTTCTTCTCTCTTATTTTCTTTCTCTTGACTTTCTGTCAGTCTGTTCTTTTTGGTTCGGACATGTGTGGATTATTGTCGATTCAAAGGGTACAGATTTGTGGGTCGTCACACTTATACTAAGTTCATAAGGAAAGATTAAAGTTGGACCCATATCGGTAGCATTCCCCTTCAGTCATGAACTGATGGTCTCATAATAAATTAGGTGGGGCTAGGACACGCTTATGTTGAAGTAATGGTAAATAAGAGGTCAATAGATAGAAGCTCAAATCAGGGGATTTGGGCTAGGGGCGCAACTAGATTTTTTTTTTTTAGGACCAGGTATCGACAGTATTCCCTAGTAGACTAGGACTGATGGTTTCACAACAGATCAGGTGAGGCTGGACACGCTTATGTCGAAGTAATGGTAAATAAGAGGTCAAAAGGTGGAGCAACAGATAGTGCGAGCCGACGGTGGCTAAGCATGTGGCCTCGATGCAAGGATATGAGTCACTATTGAGTTCCAAAGCACTAAACAGGTGTCTTTTTACCATGGGACCCACAGGATGGGACTTGCTCACAGTGGCATAACAGAGGTAGAAAGGTGATCAAAGGGTAGAAATAGCATTTTAGCCTAATTTAAAATTGGATTAGGATTTCAGCCTAATCAAAGCAGCTATCTAAGATAGGTGCAAACAATCGAAAATGATTAGAACTATTTAAGCAAAGAAAGTAGTAAACAATATTCTATTCCAGCTTTATCTTTTCCATTATTTCCTTTTATACTAAAACTGTTGCTAAGTCTATTGTCTTTATTTTGCTTAAAAGTACTAGTAATTACTTCCACTCACCATACTTTTAGTCTGACCCACTCCTCTGTTTTCCCCTTTCCCCCATAGGCCAGCAGAGGCGAGGACAGTAGATTTTCAGCTTTCTTAGAGGGATACTCTTGGAGATTCTTCATGTATTCTGTTGAGTCACAAGTTCTATGAAGTTTTTGATTTCTGACAAAGAAATAAAGGCAATCGACAAAACAAAGACATCGTGGCTAAAAGGAGGCACAAAAGAGCTACATATGGTACTCTAGATTATATGTTGATTATTTGATATTGTAATAGTGATAAACTTGTTAAAATCTATCCTCAAATAATCGTGCACCTCAATATAATCGATATATATACGTTTGAATAGCATTGCACATTCATTGAGCAAATTAACAGGGACCGGTCGACCGGTCATAAATCAGGCGGTCGACCGTTTCTGTGTAAAATGCACAATGAACGTGCACACATGCACATAACGACTATATATTTGAAATCCTGTCTACTGGCTATTTTTTGACCTGTCGACCGTTTTTTAAACAGAGAGCAACCTTTTCCAAAAGACACTTCTTTCTCCAATGGTTGCATCTCTTACCTTTCATCAATGGTCATATCTGTTAATGGCTACTGTTCACAAAGAGTTACAACCATTTTTTCTATATATAAACTCATCTAAATCATTGATTCAAATATATGAATATAGATTAATATATGTTTTTCTACTCTAATTTCTGATCTTACTTTCTAAATACTCCTGCATTCTAAAAGCTCTCAATTATTTTAATTGCTTATTGAATCATTGAAATTATTTCATATCTTTTGATTCAATAAGTAATATACTTCCCTTAATCTTCACAAAACATCCTTCACATATTTTGAGGATAAGATTATAGGAAGCTTGTACTACAAGTGACAAAACTGTGTTAGCAAGAACACATACCGTCAACAAACAATTATATTCATCTTTGTTGAAGTCCTCGGTGTTGTAAGAGGCAAGTGTTGAAGTCCTCGGTGTTGTAAGAGGCAAGTGTTAAAGTCCTCAGTGTATTAGAGGCGTGAAATCCCGTTCGTTTGCTCGGGTGTTGTAAACCTGTTCCTCTGGGTGAAGCGAGGTAGTTAATAGTGTAAATCCAGATAGAAGTCTGGGATTGGACGTAGGACGTTGCTCCGAACCAGTATAAAAATCTCTGGAGTGATTTTTCTATTTTTATTTACTTTGCTACTATCATCTATTTCCGCATTTATATATATTCCATATTACACGATCCGTGTGTACTATATTAGTACGTGCACTCGTTCACCGCACACTTTTCATTTGGTATCAGAGCACGGCCATCATATAACCGTAACACAGTTATTTGATATATTCTTGTAATATGGAAAATAACGCAAGTACTAGCACCAAAACACCACTTACATGGAAGGTCAATCGACACAATGACCTCCATTTTTCAATGGTCTTAACTATAGTTATTGGGCAACACGTATGTCATTCTTTATGCAATCAAATAGTTATGATGCTTGGAATGCAACTCAAAAAGAAATAGTGAATCCAACAACTGATTATTCAGAATGGACTGCGGCTGAGAAAACAGCAGCAGCCGTAAATGCAAGAGCAATAAATATGTTGTTTTGTGCATTAGACCAAAATGAATATAACCGTGTTAGTATCTGCACTACTGCATATCAAATTTGGCAAATGCTAAAAATCACTCATGAAGGTACTAACAAGGTTAAACAAGCCAAAATAGCCATGCTGAAAAGTCAATTTCAAAATTTCAAAATGAAACCAAATGAGACAATCAATGATATGTATTCACGGTTTCAAACTATCCACCACGCACTTATTGGCTTAGAACAAAAGTATTCTGATTTTGATGTTGTTTCAACAGTCCTACATTCTCTGACTAGTGAATGGGAAGGAAAAGTATTAGCAATTGAAGAAGCTAATGACCTTTCTGTCATGAAGCCAGATGAATTGATAGGAAATCTAATGTCCTACGAAGCTAACTTGCAGACTAGAAAGGAACAAAAAGAAGAAAAGAAAAACGTGGCATTCCATGCTGAAAAAGACGAAAATGAATCAGAGTCTGAAGACGAAGATCTGGCATTCATAGCAAAAGGTTTCAAAAAATTCCTAAAACAGCGAAAAGTCAGTCGTTATAACAGAAAGAAATCTGGATCAAATAAACCAACATCATCCTCTATAGAATGCTTCAACTGTCACAAAAAGGGGCACATGCACAAGGATTGTCCGGAGCAAAAGAAGAAGTCAGAAAATGAAAAATTAAGATATAAGAAGGACAAACCAAAGAAACGAGCATTCTCGGTAACATGGGATGATACAGACTCATCAGAAAGTGATAGTGATACGGAAGATGAACAAGCAAATGTATATTTCATGGCAACAGAAGATGAGGTACAAATTCCTACATTCGATGAAATGCTTGATATTAATGCTGAATTGATAGTCAAATATAAAGACATAAAACGACAGCTAAAAGAAACCAAAGCAGATTTGAGTAGAGCAGAATTTGAACGAGATATGTTAAAAGACGAGAAGAAAATATTAGAAGAAGAACTTGAAAATTTTCAAGAATCATCATCTAATGTTGACTCTCAACTAGTTCTTTTGAGTCAAGAAATTGAAACTTAAAAAGAGAAAAATGATGCTCTCACAGCTAAAAATCATGAGCTTGAGGCAAAAGTCAAAATTCTGGACCTAGAAAAGGCTAGTTTACAAACTAAGTTAGATAACATTACTCAAAATGTTTCTAACTTTAACAAAGGTCGAGAAAATTTGACAAAAATCATTGAAAGTTCACAATCTATTTCAGATAAACAAGGTTTGGGATATAAGAAACAAGAAATCAAGAAACATCTTGGTAATAAAAGAAAGAAGAAAAAGACTGAAGTTAAGAAAAATCTTAGTTTATTATATTCCAAACCAAAGCCAGTTGTGAAATTTCAAAAGAAAAATACAAAGACTATCAAAATATGGGTTCCTAAAACAAATAACAATTTGATTAGGAACAAATACATTCAGCAATTCATGAATACTGTGCATCTTAATACTAATTATGTATATAAAGGGGATACCAGACCCGTATGGGTTTGGACTCCTAAGACCTAACTCTTAGGACCCTATAAAAAGTGGGTACCATGGACTTAATTTTATTTTTTGCAGGTCCCACTTAAGAAAAGAGGAAAGTGGATATTGGACAGTAGTTGCTCGAAGCACATGACTGGAGACAAGAGCTTATTAACAAATATTACATACTCAGATGGTGGCTCCGTCACTTTTGGAGACAATTCAAAAGGCTATATCATCGGCAAAGGCGATGTGAGCAATTGCGGTACATCTAACTTACCTCTTATTACTAATGTCATGCTAGTTAGAAATTTAAAACACAATTTACTTAGTATTAGTTAGTTATGTGACAAGGGTTTTACAATTTCCTTTTCAAATAATATAGCGACCCAGACTCGACCTTCGAAAATCGGCACCGAATACGACACTCGTATTCAAATGCCGCAGATCCAAACGTCGAACCTTGTTCGCTAGAGCTTATAACACAATAAGTACAACACAGCGGAAGAAAAATGCATGATACATTTGATATTCAACATTTAACACAATATCTGATACAACAGAATACAATAGAATGGTACAATGGATAACAATACTATCAGAGGTACAAGGAAATAGCAGCGGAAAGATAGTGTCTTCAATGCCAAACTCCAAGAACTCCATCTTCAATCCAAAGCTAGCTCGAACCCTCATCACATTCACTAAGAGAGCAAGACTGGTGTGATGCTGAAGTGTAGCAAATACGATCCACAAATCCAAAGAGCTTCGAAGGCTAACGAATCTATACCTATTACAGGATTATCTGAAAACCCAACTCTAGACTGCCCGTGTGGAAAATAGTGGGCACCCAGAGTTTAGGAAAGGAACAATAAACTCCAGGTCAGTTATGGGACTGGTGTGAGCAGACAAAACAATTTTATCTTTTAAACCAAACAACAAAGCTTTTAAAGTTTAAATCCACAATGCCTTTGGAAAATGAAACTACCATAAGGCCTCCCGGCACACACACAATGCAAACGCACACATGGGGGAGATTTCTCCTTATGATAGTCAAACATGCTTACTATGCAAAAATTCTTTTTGATATTATTATTAGTGCATAGTGGAAAACACTTCGAAAGTATAATATAAATCCTAGCCAGCATAGGTACCATTATACTATGCCTACTATAGCTGCCATGTTAAATGGCAGGTTCTACAACTAAAACCGTACAAGGCGCGTATTGGATGAATGAGTTTCCAACAAACGGTTAGGCTAAGGAACTTTCTATTGCCACATGGGAACGCCTCTGGCGTAACGTCCCGAGAACCTACCCGGATCTCTGCTAAACAAGGCCGGCTACCCCCTCCCCGGGGAATAAAACCTGAGATATGCCACCCCCGGTCCTTTGGGACCTTTATCCGAGGGCCCTCCAACAACAACATTACACGGTAATAAATATACTAGTGTCCACATGAGTAAGTATCTGGGCTCCATACCATGATACCACCCTTTTCCACAAGGAATGGTCATACCCTAGGGGAGCTACCCCTGAAACCTTGCCGCATCTTTAGTGTTTCGACCATTACCGGTTTGTGAGGCTCGATGAGGTCTCGACCATAAAGCTACGCTTTTTCACAAAGCCATGCTTTGATCAAAAAATGATCAACAAATGATCATCAATCACACAGCAGCACTTAGCATGCCACACTACCAAATTGGTAGTATATCGCTGATAACCTTCAACTACATAACCTCTGAGCTCGTACGTCTCAGAGAAGGGTGTTAAGCTAAGAGAATAAATTCTCCGCCACCAACAGATGTGTATTTGAAAGAAATCGGCTTTACATCTCAAAGTGTAGTGTCAGACACACAACCATACAAGTCTGTTCCGGGTTCGAACAGAACCGAAGGCACTTCCGAAGAAGCCCTTGCAAATCCGGGTATTCACAATCCCGATCGGACTTCCCATCACTTAGGAAATCTCTATACCGACGCGACTCAGTGCAGAGACAATCGATAGGTCATCCTATCGTTCTCGCAAATACCCGGTCTTCAATGCTATCCATAACGACGTATCATCATTCGGAATGGGTTATATGACACAAGGTCCTCTCCCGGCTAAACCGAATAATGAGCGTGATATTTAAAAACATGTGGATATGGGATTTTCAGTTAAGTCACAACTTAATATCCAAAACTTTCATTTAAATGGTTTAAACCAAATTACCATTTCAAATCTTTACACAAAAGATTTATTTCACAAAGTTTAACCAGTTTCACAAAGATCCATTTATGGTTTCCAAAACAATATCCATTTTAGTTGGATTACTTCATTTAATCTTTAAATCCAAGATTTTACACAAAGCTTCCAAACCCGATTTCAATTATTCATTCACAACTTGGAAAACCATTTCAATTCAAACTTGAAAATCCTTTTATACAAATTGGAAATTCATTTCTTATATGAAAGCCTTTATCATTTGAAAACAAGCAGTTTTCATTTTGGGAAAATCCAATTTCATTTATAGAAGTTAAAATCGTCGAGTTAAATTTAATTCCCAAAACAACACTTTAAAAATGGTTTGAACCCCATATAAGCTTCTATAACCTTTTTACATTTTAAATCCTCAAAATAGAATTCAATTTCAAATTTTTGAATTTAAATTTAAATCAGATTTCAAAACTAAATTAAGTTATTCAAAAATAACTTTTATCTTAGAAATTCTTTTCCCAAAAGCTTTTCATTTTAAAACCCGATCCATTTTCAAAATCATTTAGATTTAAAAATTCAATTTTTTCAATCTATTTCAAAAATCTATGACTTAACCAATTTCCACGTGCAATCCATATTTGTGTGTGTATAGTGTGGTCAAGGGGTTTTACACACAATAGTGTATAACATCAATTAGCACAGATATATCGATAAGCGGTATAACCCATAACGCTTATCTTCGTTCACAGATCCATAGATAAAATAAATTTATCAATCACAAAGATTCACTAATATGATTCGATGTGGGTTTCGGATAACAA
Source organism: Allium cepa (assembly GCA_030765085.1). NCBI lineage: Eukaryota > Viridiplantae > Streptophyta > Magnoliopsida > Asparagales > Amaryllidaceae > Allium > Allium cepa. The sequence goes on from CM060937.1 coordinate 346,450,622, forward strand.
ACTGGAATCCGACTCCCTGTTGCATCGAAATTCAAATGTCGTTTTACGGGGAAAAGGGTTTTCACATATATATAGGAACAAATCACAAATCACAGTTTATCACAAAGCAATCACAGCATCACAACAAAAATATCAATCCAGTATAGAGTATTTGATGATAGCCAATCATCTTTGATTTTAGGGTGAATATGATTAAGGTGAATTAACCATATAATTGTCTTAATTAATTATTGTTTAATTTTACTAAACTTTGAATTAATTTAATCTTGGAAGGCTTTATTAATTAATTATTCTTAAATTTACTAACTCACGATTGTTAATTAATTGAGTTTGATTACTTTTTATAAATTGCGTATTCTTCTAATTAACTTTAAATTATAAAAATCATTACAAAACATTAATAGTTAATTACTACTTCATCATGTTAAATTTGGTTTAAAATTAACACTTGAATGTTTGATTTTCATTTTTTTTTAACTTTTTATTAAGTTAAATCTTTTAAAACAACTTTTATAAAATTTAAAATATTCTTGAACTTCATAAATTTTACATAACTGACTCAATACCATTTACTTCCAATTTCATTTGCAACTGTCATTATTTATTCAAAAAATTAATTAACCTGTTTTTTATTTATTTATTAAAAACTGGGTTTCTGCTGTTTTTATACACCCACCCGAGGCTCGCTTCGGGTCCTACCCGAGGAATCCACCCCATTGCTTTGAATTTTGGCCATAATTTACCCGAGTGACAAATTTTCGAAATTTTTTTGTTTTAAGTCCCAAGTCAACACGATACAACACCGAAATAATTCGAGTTTCTCTTCGAGTTCTCCCTCAATCCTCCCGTGCCATGCTTCGAGCAACTCCCCCTTCTTCCCCAACCATCATACAGACACCCACTGCTCCACGTGCACGTGCACGGCTACCATCGCCGCCGCAGGTCGAAGCTGCGGCCACCAATACGTCGCTCTCCATCCCCCAAGACGCCACGCACACCGAGATTTGGAAAAAGGTTTGAAAACATGAATCGCGACATTCGACCCAAAACCCATCAGAAATGTCATCCAATAATTTGCCTCGCGCCACCACCTCTTGCCGTCAGCGGCCGTGATATTTAGACCGAAGCTCCTACATCGTGCGACGCTTCGATTAGCTCGATCGACACGATGTCTGATCATCTGAGGACGGCGCAGCATCGACGTTGTCGAACGTGAATCAAAATGGTTCTTAAACCCTAAAACAAACTTGAATTCGAAATCTTGGTTTTAAAAAAAATCAAACTGCATTTTTCTGGTGTTGCTGAACCCTAAATCTAGCCGTGGCCACGAACTCGAGGCCCACCATCGTTGGGATCATCAGAGTTTGACAAAAAAGGTATTTTTTCGATCAACCCAAAAATCTCGATAAAGACTCAATGAAAAATTCAAATTTTTATTTCTAAAATCATCATTCTAAGTAGTGATTCGATTGGTGTAACTAGAATTCAAATTCATGAGGTTCGAATTTTTACATATTTTGATTTGTGACTGTGTTTTACCTCTCCTAGTAAAAATATATCAAGTTCCATTGCTTCTTTTTATTACTAAATAAAGGTACAGATTAAACAATAGTTTAACTTGTCAAAAACAATTCTTTTCAGAACTAAAGAGAGGAAGAGAATGTTTGGGTTTCTTTGATATGTTTTTACTCTGCATAACAGGACTTTAAACAGGTCCTGTGATTTTTCCAGTTTTTTCTTCTTCAAAGTTTTCCTTGTAAAAGAACAGTGGCTTTGCTTTGATTAATTTCTTGAAAAAATCATAGTACAAGATTAAACAAACTCCATCTTGTTTACTGAAACATAACGCATGACTAACCTTAGTTTGTCATTCAAATCAAATAGAGACAGAGGGGAAGAGAAAAGAAAGGTTTGACATACTATAGTGTTTTTACTGACTATCCTTGATTTACAGTAAAACAATTTGATGATTTAATTAGAGAATATCTTTAAAACTTGGATATTGATTTCATCAACGTATTTTCTTTATATTCTTAGTTTTATCGGTTATTTAATTAAAGGATGAGAATTTTGTTTGTAAATTTGGTCTGGAAAAAAACAAGAAACAGAGGCTACTTAATTTATACAGGCAGGCTTATATTTGCACTTCAACATTTATTCACAAGAAACCACTATGCAATCACAATCATATGCAAGCTCATTCACACACATTCATCAATACCAACTTCATGCAAACAAAAATATGTATAAGGTTAAGGGTTTGCTCACCATATTTGCCAGAAGAAAGAAGTGTCTTCCTGACAGTTTTTTTCAAACAGAGATGAGGCCTGGGAAAACCTTTTCTACCTGATTTTGAATTTTAAATCTGCAACTTGAAGTTATAACATTTTGTTTAATAACTGTTGCATGCTCTTGTTTATTCAATTTATTAATATCAAAACAAGGATTTGAATTTACTTACAGCTTAAATATTTAATTTTTTTTTTTAAATGCAGCAAAGAACTTGAACTGCTGCCTGGAATTAGCTTTTGATTCTTGACCTTTTGCTGCAAATAAATGATTGAATATTGTTATTGTACTTAATTCTTACTTTATTACAGATTGTAGCTTCAAATTCAAAATTAAAAAGGTTACTTGCCTTTCAATTATTTTAGAAATCACTGCACTGTTTTCTGTCTAGCAAAACTTGAAGCATTTCTAACCTGCAGTGAAATCCATTTATATTAAAACTTGATTTCCAAATCATAATTTCATTAAACAATAAAGTTTTATACTACCTGAGTGATGGAATTATAGCTTGTACTAGTTTATATGGTTTCAGATCTTCAAACTTTGGAATGAAGAAGAAGAGGGCAATTTTTTTTTCTTCTGTTTTGATGGTTTCTTTTGAATTTAATGATGATGTTTAGATTTGAAAAATCTTTGTGGTTGTATTTCAAAAGCTAGAGGCTTATAATTTCGAAATTTCTTTGGAAACTGAAAAGTTTCTTTAATTTTTTATGTGAATATTTTATCTTTTTATAAGACAATTCATGCCACTTGTAAAAAGCAATGATGAGAGCAAGATTTTGTTCATTCCCCTACTCCACCTCTCATGTATATGTATTTATATGTAATTACATTTGCATATATATTTTCTTCCAGGTCAAAAAGATATTATTATTATTTTGTTTTTATTTTTATTATATTTTTACATATAAATTTTATAAATAAATACATCCTTTATCTATTTATTCCCATATATGGTTTATATATGTGAAAGGTTAAAAGAAAAGTTTAACCAAATTTACATTATATTTGTTACGTCTTAATGATTTTACATGCTACTAATTTTTTTAAAACATTTATTTTAAATTGAAATTCAATTTTCCATTTCAAACTCGAAATATAAACTTTCATATCCATTTATACATTCACACTTTATTTTGAACAAATTTAAATTAATTTTACATATGCATTCAATTTACTCATATTTGTAATACACACATATATATATATACATATAGATATATATAAGATTTTAAATTTAAATGACTTTTATAACATTTATTATTTCAATATTTTAATCTCAAGATAAAATTGGGATTTAATTATGTATTACTATCACTCATTTTTTATTTGTTTAGGATTTTTCTTCCAATTTAATCTGAAATTAAATTCCAAAAGTTTAAAACATATTATTTATTTAAATTGTTAACTTTGGGATGTTACTTTTTATCTATAAGATTTTAAATATATAAATTCAAAATCTCAATTAAATTTTAAAAATCAATACTCAAATAAACAAATATCCCATTTAATTTGAAAGATTCAAATTAATTTACAATTTTATTCCAAAATTTATTTTCATCGTCAATTTTAAATTTAATTAAAAATTGGGATCGTTACAGATTTCCCCCCTTAAAAGAAATTTCATCCTCGAAATTTGCAAGGAAGACGACAAAGAAAAGATGATAGATAGAAAAATATCTTTCCAAATCAGACTGGATAACAATTCTGTATTTGGCTTAACAAATCAGAATATCAACAATATGAGAATAAACTCATACAATTATTTCATAAGATACTCGGGTTATCCGGTCTACGAATATGCAAAGGCATTTATTAGTTTGAAGGGATAACTAATCGTTCATAGAATACATCGGATCCCAGAGAATAGATAGATAGATTAAATCTTCTACAATATCTCAAATACTAGATATTGATTCCAACTTGGGTCGGAATACCCCAAAGTATACATCAACTTGTCCCTTTTCGGACTTCAATCAACATAAGGAATTATAATAGAATTTCAAATTTTGCTAAGGTTAAGAACGAAAAGCTGATAGAAATTTAACCAAGAGAATACGAAATTGAGACTTATCTAAGATTCGTAGGGCCACCATGACACTGAAGCTTCTTCCTCGAGCTGCTACGAAACAATCAAAAGAATTGGAAAGATGAATCAAATGAGATTGATCAAGAAAGTTATTTCCGTTGTTGCAGGGCATTGACCACTTGTACTGGTATTTCCCTGTCCCCTATCTCGTTCTCTTCTTGCACTCATACTTACTATCAGTGAATAGTAAGAGAATTTATGAGGCATTCGAACGGATATCTTAGAGATTACTCATTCTAGGGTATACTTCACCCTATCTCTAATGAGTTACCTAATGTGTTATACTCCTGAGCTAAAGTTTTAACCTTCAGCTCTAATACCACTTATAGCGACCCTGACTCGACCTTCGAAAATCGGCACCGAATACGACACTCATATTCAAATGCCGCAGATCCAAACGTCGAACCTGGTTCGCCGGAGCTTATAACACAATAAGTACAACACAGCGGAAGAAAAATGCATGATACATTTGATATTCAACATTTAATACAATATCTGATACAACAGAATACAATAGAATGGTACAATGGATAACAATACTATCAGAGGTACAAGGAAATAGCAGCGGAAAGATAGTGTCTTCAATGCCAAACTCCAAGAACTCCATCTTCAATCCAAAGCTAGCTCGAACCCTCATCACATTCACTAAGAGAGCAAGACTGGTGTGATGCTGAAGTGTAGCAAATGCGATCCACAAATCCAAAGAGCTTCGAAGGCTAACGAATCTATACCTATTACAGGATTATCTGAAAGCCCAACTCTAGACTGCCCGTGGGGAAAATAGTGGGCACCCAGAGTTTAGGAAAGGAACAATAAACTCCAGGTCAGTCATGGGACTGGTGTGAGCAAATAAAACAATTTTATCTTTTAAACTAAACAACAAAGCTTTTAAAGTTTAAATCCGCAATGCTTTTGGAAAATGAAACTACCATAAGGCCTCCCGGCACACACACAATGCAAACGCACACATGGGGGAGATTTCTCCTTATGACAGTCAAACATGCTTACTACGCAAAAATTCTTTTTGATATTATTATTAGTGCATAGTGGAAAACACTTCGAAAGTATAATATAAATCCTAGCCAGCATAGGTACCATTATACTATGCCTACTATAGCTGCCATGTTAAATGGCAGGTTCTACAATTAAAACCGTACAAGGCGCGTATTGGATGAATGAGTTTCCAACAAATGGTCAGGCTAAGGAACTTCCTATTGCCACATGGGAACGCCTCTGGCGGGAGGTCCCGAGAACCTACCCGGATCTCTGCAAAACAAGGCCGGCTACCCCCTTTCCGGGGAATAAAACCTGAGATATGCCACCCCCGGTCCTTTGGGACCTTTATCCGAGGGCCCTCCAACAACAACATTACACGGTAATAAATATACTAGTGTCCACATGAGTAAGTATCTGGGCTCCATACCATGATGCCACCCTTTTCCACAAGGAATGGTCAGACCCTAGGGGAGCTACCCCTGAAACCTTGCCGCATCTTTCCTGTTTCGACCATTACCGGTTTGTGAGACTCGATGAGGTCTCGACCACAAAGCTATGCTTTTTCACAAAGCCATGCTTTGATCAACAAATGATCATCAATCACACAGCAGCACTTAGCATGCCACACTACCAAATTGGGAGTATATCGCTGATAACCTTCAACTACATAACCTCTGAGCTCGTACGTCTCAGAGAAGGGTGTTAAGCTAAGAGAATAGATTCTCCGCCACCAACATATGTGTATTTGAAAGAAATCGGCTTTAGATCTCAAAGTGTAGTGTCAGACACACAACCACACAAGTCTGTTCCGGGTTCGAACAGAACCGAAGGCACTTCCGAAGAAGCCCTTGCAAATCCGGGTATTCACAATCCCGATCGGACTTCCCATCACTTAGGAAATCTCTATACCGGCGCGACTCAGTGCAGAGACAATCGATAGGTCATCCTATCGTTCTCGCAAATACCCGGTCTTCACCACCGGACTTCAATGCTATCCATAACGACGTATCATCATTCGGAATGGGTTACATGACACAAGGTCCTCTCCCGGCTAAACCGAATAATGAGCGCGATATTTAAAAACATATGGATATGGGATTTTCAGTTAAGTCACAACTTAATATCCAAAACTTTCATTTAAATGGTTTAAACCAAATTACCATTTCAAATCTTTAAACAAAAGATTTATTTCACAAAGTTTAACCAGTTTCACAAAGATCCATTTATGGTTTCCAAAACAATATCCATTTTAGTTGGATTAATTCATTTAATCTTTAAATCCAAGATTTTACTCATAGCTTCCAAACCCGTTTTCAATTATTCATTCACAACTTGGAAAGCCATTTCAATTCAAACTTGAAAATCCTTTTATACAAATTGGAAATTCATTTCTTATATGAAAGCCTTTATCATTTGAAAACAAGCAGTTTTCATTTTGGGAAAATCCGACTTCATTTATAGAAGTTAAAATCTTCGAGTTAAATTTAATTCCCAAAACAACACTTTAAAAATGGTTTGAACCCCATATAAGCTTCTATAACCTTTTTACATTTTAAATCCTCAAAATAGAATTCAATTTCAAATTTTTGAATTTAAATTTAAATCAAATTTCAAAACTAAATTAAGTTATTCAAAAATAATTTTTATCTTAGAAATTCTTTTCCTAAAAGCTTTTCATTTTAAAACCCGATCCATTTTCAAAATCATTTAGATTTAAAAATTCAATTTTTTCAATCTATTTCAAAAATCTGTGACTTAACCAATTTCCACGTGCAATCCATATTTGTGTGTGTTTAGTGTGGTCAAGGGGTTTTACACACAATAGTGCACAACATCAATTAGCACAGATATATCGATAAGCGGTATAACCCATAACGCTTATCTTCATTCACAGATCCATAGATAAAATAAATTTATCAATCACAAAGATTCACTAATATGATTCGATGTGGGTTTCGGATAACAAACTGGAATCCGACTCCCTGTCGCATCGAAATTCAAATGTCGTTTTACGGGGAAAAGGGTTTTCACATATATATAGGAACAAATCACAAATCACAGTTTATCACAAAGCAATCACAGCATCACAACAAAAATATCAATCCAGTATAGAGTATTTGATGATAGCCAATCATCTTTGATTTTAGGGTGAATATGATTAAGGTGAATTAACCATATAATTGTCTTAATTAATTATTGTTTAATTTTACTAAATTTTGAATTAATTTAATCTTGGAAGGCTTTATTAATTAATTATTCTTAAATTTACTAACTCACGATTGTTAATTAATTGAGTTTGATTACTTTTTATAAATTGCGTATTCTTCTAATTAACTTTAAATTATAAAAATCATTACAAAACATTAATAGTTAATTACTACTTCATCATATTAAATTTGGTTCAAAATTAACACTTGAATGTTTGATTTTGATTTTTTTTTAAAACTTTTTATTAAGTTAAATCTTTTAAAACAACTTTTATAAAATTTAAAATATTCTTGAACTTCATAAATTTTACGTAACTGACTCAATACCATTTACTTCCAATTTCATTTGCAACTGTCATTATTTATTCAGAAAATTAATTCACCTGTTTTTTATTTATTTATTAAAAACTGGGTTTCTGCTGTTTTTATACACCCACCCGAGGCTCGCTTCGGGTCCTACCCGAGGAATCCACCCCATTGCTTCGAGTTTTGGCCATAATTTACCCGAGTGACAAATTTTCGAAAAAAATTTGTTTTAAGTCCCAAGTCAACACGATACAACACCGAAACAATTCGAGTTTCTCTTCGAGTTCTCCCTCAATCCTCCCGTGCCATGCTTCGAGCAACTCCCCCTTCTTCCCCAACCATCATACTGACACCCACTGCTCCACGTGCACGTGCACGGCTACCATCGCCACCGCAGGTCGAAGCTGCGGCCACCAATACGTCGCTCTCCATCCCCCAAGGCGCCACGCACACCGAGATTTGGAAAAAGGTTTGAAAACATGAATCGTGACATTCGACCCAAAACCCATCAGAAATGTCATCCAATAATTTGCCTCGCACCACCACCTCTTGCCATCAACGGCCATGATATTTAGACCGAAGCTCCTACATCGTGCGACGCTTCGATTGGCTCGATCGACACGATGTCCGATCATCTGAGGACGGCGTAGCATCGACGTTGTCGAACGTGAATCAAAATGGTTCTTAAACCCTAAAACAAACTTGAATTCAAAATATGGGTTTTGAAAAAAATCAAACTGCATTTTTCTGGTGTTGCTGAACCCTAAATCTAGCCGTGGCGACGAACTCGAGGCCCACCATCGTTGGGATCATCGGAGTTTGACAAAAAAGGCATTTTTCCGATCAACCCAAAAATCTCGATAAAGACTCAATGAAAAATTCAAATTTTTATTTCTAAAATCATCATTCTAAGTAGTGATTCGATTGGTGTAACTAGAATTAAATTCATGGGGTTCGAATTTTTACATATTTTGATTTGTGACTGTGTTTTACCTCTCCTAGTAAAAATATATCTAGTTCCATTGCTTCTTTTTATTACTAAATCAAGGTACAGATTAAACAATAGTTTAACTTGTCAAAAACAATTCTTTTCAGAACTAAAGAGAGGAAGAGAATGTTTGGGTTTCTTTGATATGCTTTTACTCTGCATAACAGGACTTTAAACAGGTCCTGTGATTTTTCCAGTTTTTTTTTCAAAGTTTTCCTTGTAAAAGAACAGTGGCTTTGCTTTGATTAACTGCCGGAAAAAAAATCATAGTACAAGATTGAACAAACTCCATCTTGTTTACTGAAACATAACGCATGACTAACCTTAGTTTGTCATTCAAATCAAATAGAGACAGAGGGGAAGAGAAAAGAAAGGTTTGACATACTATAGTGTTTTTACTGACTATCCTTGATTTACAGTAAAACAAGTTGATGATTTAATTAGAGAATATCTTTAAAACTTGGATATTGATTTCATCAACATATTTTCTTTATATTCTTAGTTTTATCAGTTATTTAATTAAAGGATGAGAATTTTGTTTGTAAATTTGGTCTGGAAGAAAACAAGAAACAGGGGCAACTTAATTTATACAGGCAGGCTTATATTTGCACTTCAACATTTATTCATAGGAAACCACTATGCAATCACAATCATATGCAAGCTCATTCACACACATTCATCAATACCAACTTCGTGCAAACAAAAATATGTATAAGGTTAAGGGTTTGCTCACCATATTTGCCAGAAGAAAGAAGTGTCTTCCTGACAGTTTTTTTCAAACAGAGATGAGGCCTGGGAAAACCTTTTCTACTTGATTTTGAATTTTAAATCTGCAACTTGAAGTTATAACATTTGGTTTAATAACCGTTGCATGCTCTTGTTTATTCAATTTATTAATATCAAAACAAGGATTTGAATTTACTTACAGCTTAAATATTTAATTTTTTGTTTTTTTTTAAATGCAGCAAAGAACTTGAACTGCTGCCTGGAATTAGCTTTTGATTCTTGACCTTTTGCTGCAAATAAATGATTGAATATTGTTATTGTACTTAATTCTTACTTTATTACAGATTGTAGCTTCAAATTCAAAATTAAAAAGGTTACTTGCCTTTCAATTATTTTAGAAATCACTGCACTATTTTCTGTCTAGCCAAACTTGAAGCATTTCTAACCTGCAGTGAAATCCATTTATATTAAAACTTGATTTCCAAATCATAATTTCATTAAACAATAAAGTTTTAAACTACCTGAGTGATGGAATTATAGCTTGAACTAGTTTATATGGTTTCAGATCTTCAAACTTTGGAATGAAGAAGAAGAGGGCAAATTTTTTTTCTTTCTGTTTTGATGGTTTCTTTTGAATTGAATGATGATGTTTAGATTTGAAAAATCTTTGTGGTTGTATTTCAAAAGCTAAAGGCTTATAATTTCGAAATTTCTTTGGAAATTGAAAAGTTTCTTTAATTTTTTATGTGAATATTTTATATTTTTATAAGACAATTCATGCCACTTGTAAAAAGCAATGATGAGAGCAAGATTTTTTTCATTCCCCTACTCCACCTCTCATGTATATGTATTTATATGTATTTACATTTGCATATATATTTTCTTCCAGGTCAAAAAGATATTATTATTATTTTGTTTTTATTTTTATTATATTTTTACATATACATTTTATAAATAAATACATCCTTTATCTATTTATTCCCATATATGGTTTATATATGTGAAAGGTTAAAAGAAAAGTTTAACCAAATTTACATTATATATGTTACATCTTAATGATTTTACATGCTACTAATTTTTTTAAAACATTTATTTTAAATTTAAATTCAATTTTCCATTTCAAACTCGAAATATAAACTTTCATATCCATTTATACATTCACACTTTATTTTGAACAAATTTAAATTAATTTTACATATGCATTCAATTTACTCATATTTGTAATACACATATATATACATATAGATATATATAAGATTTTAAATTTAAACGACTTTTATAACATTTATTATTTCAATATTTTAAACTGAAGATAAAATTGGGATTTAATTATATATTACTATCACTCATTTTTTATTTGTTTAGGATTTTTCTTCCAATTTAATCTGAAATTAAATTCCAAAAGTTTAAAACATATTATTTATTTAAATTGTTAATTTTGGGATGTTACTTTTTATCTATAAGATTTTAAATATATAAATTCAAAATCTCAATTAAATTTTAAAAATCCATACTCAAATAAACAAATATCCCATTTAATTTGAAAGATTCGAATTAATTTACAATTTTATTCCAAAATTTATTTTCATCATCAATTTTAAATTTAATTAAAAATAGGGATCGTTACAAAAAATAAGTGTAGTATTTTAGATAAAGACCATGATTTAGTTTTCGAAGGTTATAGAGACAGAAATATATATATTCTGAATATGAATATTAATCATAATTCAGATATGTGTCTTGTGGCTAATGATAATGATCCATGGCTATGGCACAAACGCTTTGTCATATAAACTTCAGAACTATTGACTAGCTAGCCAAAACAATCTTGTTAAAGGACTACCCAAAATGAGTTTTAAGGTTAACAACATTTGTGATGCATGTCAATTAGGAAAATTGACCAAATCATCTTTTAAATCCAAGAAAGTCATATCAACATTACAACCACTTGAGTTACTACACATGGATTTATTTGGACCAGCTAGGGTTCAGTCAATAAATCACAGTCGATATGTGCTTGTAATTGTTGATGATTTCTCTCGTTACACATGGAGAATTTTCTTAAAAAATAAAAGTGACACTTTCGATCATTTCAAATCTTTTGTCAAAAGAATTCAAAAATCAAAAGGGATTAAAGTTAAAAATATAAGAAGTGATCATGGCGGAGAGTTTGAAAATAATGAATTTGAACATTTTTGTACAAAGAAAGGTATATATCATAATTTCTCGTTTCCTAGAACTCCACAACAGAACGGAGTTGTAGAACGGAAGAACCGAACTTTACAAGAATGTGCAAGAACATTATTGAATGGAACCACCTTACCAAAACATTTCTGGGCAGAAGCCGTCGCAACTGCCTGTTATGTTTTCAATCGTGTGTCCATAAGACCTCTTACCAAGAATACTCCTTATGAATTATTTAATAAAAGAAAGCCTAAAATCTCATACTTCAAAGTTTTTGGTTCCAAGTGTTTTATTTTAAATACGAAAGACCAGCTTGGCAAATTCGATCCAAAAGCCGATGAAGGAATATTTATCGGTTATTCGGAACGACGTAAGGCCTATCGTATATTTAACAAACGAACCAAAACTATTGAAGAATCACTTCATGTCTCTTTTCATGAATTCTATCAGCATCCTCACACTTTATCAGATGATGACGAATCAATAGTCACTAACAATCCAATTATCACGAATATTGATTCTGACTCGGAAATAATTATTGAGAATATTCCTCAAATATGTGAGTTACAATCACCACCAAGGATATTAAGAGACCATCCGGCCCAAAATATAATCGGTGAAGTAACATCACATGTCAGAACAAGGAGTCAACTCAATCAAATGGGTCATGTCGCTTTTCTCTCAAATATCGAACCTAAGAATCCAAAAGAAGCTGCTACAGACGATTACTGGATCATTGCCATGTAGGAAGAACTAAATCAGTTCGAGCGCAATGACGTTTGGGAACTTGTTCCAAGACCAACTGATCAGTCAGTTATTGGTACTAAATGGGTCTATAAAAATAAGGCCGACGAACAAGGAAATATAACCAAAAATAAAGCAAGATTAGTAGCACAAGGGTATAATCAGGAAGAAGGTATCGATTATGAAGAAACTTATGCACCAGTTGCTCGACTAGAAGCTATTAGAATCCTATTATCTTTTGCTTGTCACCATAATTTCAAACTTTATCAGATGGATGTCAAAAGTGCTTTTCTCAATAGATTTATCAAAGAGAATGTCTATGTCGAACAACCTCCTTTGTTCGTACATGAAAAATATCCTGACCATATGTTCAAACTTAAGAAAGCTCTGTATGGTTTAAAACAAGCACCTCGTGCTTGGTATGAACGATTACGTAGTTATCTTATTAACTCAGGATTTCAAATAGGCAAAGTCGATCAAACTTTGTTTATTAAACGTTCTAAAAAGGATATTCTAGTTATCCAGATATATGTAGACGACATCATCTTTGGTTCAACAAACGATAAACTCTGCAAGGAATTTGCAAGTATTATGACCAAAGAGTTCGAAATGTCTCATATGGGAGAACTGTCATATTTTCTTAGACTTCATATCAAACAACTTCCGAGTGGTATCTTTATCAATCAAGAAAAATATTGCGGAAATCTTATCAAACGCTTCGGATTAGAAAATACATCTGGTAAACCAACTCCTATGAGTACAACTACACATCTTGAAAAGGATGAAAAAGTTAAGAGTGTTGACCAGAAATTATATCGAAGCATGATTGGTTCTCTTCTTTATCTTACAGCTAGTCGTCCAGATATAACGATGAGTGTTTGTCTATGTGCACGCTTTCAAGCAGATCCAAAGGAATCACATCTACGAGCAGTGAAACGTATAATTCGTTATCTTAATAATACCAAAGATTTCGGTCTTTTTTATCCAAAAGAATGTCCATTTGAATTAGTATCATATAGTGATGCTGATTTTGGAGGCTCGCGAACGGATAGAAAAAGTACAAGTGGTACGTGCCATTTTATTGGAAAATCACTTGTCTCTTGGTTTAGTAAGAAACAAAATTGTGTTTCACTATCAACATGTGAAGCTGAATATATATCAGCAGCTCTCACTTGTACTCAAGTACTATATATGCAACAAACACTTCAAGATTTTGATATTCATTTATCAAATTCTATTATATACTGTGATAACACAAGTGCTATAAATCTCTCTAAGAATCCAGTGAATCATTCTAGAACCAAACACATTGATATCCGTCATCATTTCCTTAGAGATAATATTGAAAAAGGATATATATGTCTTGAATATGTCCAAACTGATAATCGATTAGCAGACATTTTTACTAAGCCTCTGCTCGAATCTAGTTTTATTAGATTACGAAGAGAGCTTGGTTTAATTTCAAGAAAAGATCTTGACTAGTAATTACTAATGATTGTCTTTTCCTTTGGTTATATTTTAACTATAGCATTTTTTCTAAGAAAAGCTATTTATTTTCTTTAAATAAGAGCCTTTGCTTGCTTTCACGGTCAAATTTCTTTATTCACTCTCATCCACAGGCTTATGTATAAGGAATTTCTTTATAAGCTTGTCAAAACTTCTCTCTTTATTCATCTTTTCTTATATGAGCATAAAGCTCTATACATAATTTTCTATGACCCACATTTGTGATGAGTGTGCTCAAAAATCACACATTTCCGTTACAAGTTCTGAGCCAGAGGAGTATTATTCTCCTGAAACACCAAAACAAAAACCAAAGTATCATCACCAATGCATTCGTACTCCTGGCAGTACACCAACCTCAAAACGAGTAAAGAAGGCGCTGTTTTGTTCTCCTCGTACCAAAGCACAGATCGACGAGATTCACCACTATCAGAAACATCAAATAGATCTTCAAAGACAGCTTCATTATGGGCAAAGCCAGCTTTATCATGAACAACAACGGACATCGGCACGTTTATCTGTTTTAGAAAAAATGGCATCATTCTTTTGTGGTTCAAACAAGCATGATGTGCATGAACCAATGTCGTCTAGGCCGTCAACATCTAGGAGTCCTAACTCTTGGGATCGGAATTATAACAGGAATGAAGGTGCTCAGAAAAACTGGAGTCCATGGACACATCGTATTAAAGATAATAAAGAAAATACTATTGACGATTCTTCCACTCTTCATTAGATTTATATATATATATATATATATACATGTTGTAACGTTTTCTCTCTATCACTCATGTAATAACGTTTGTATTTTATAATAAGAGTGAAATATGAATTATATAGCTGGACATATTCTCAAAAAACTGCAAAAGAGACTGTTTTTCATCAGGCAACAAAACCGGTCGACCGTTTAGCATCTGGATGAAAACGGTCGACCGGCCATATTAGAGCGGTCGACCGGTATACGTATATTCAGTTTTTATATATACTTTGCGTCACTTTTTCCCATCCTCCTCCTCATTTGTCTCAACCGGTTATTTATCCCCAAATTCCAAAAACCCTATTCTCTCATTCCAAATTCCAATTCTCCAAATTTTCTAAAATAATGGCTCCTCCGCAAAAGAAACCCAAGAGAGGTTCATCCTTCGGAACTTCATCACTCAATATCTCCGCTAAGAAATGGCTCAAAAATTCGGTAGCTATCACAAGATGGAATCAAATGACTAACTACAAATTTCATCCGGGTTCTTACATCAAATTTGATGATTTCACATCTTATGGAATCCGTAGGTTAGCAAATAACTCCAATCTTTCTCCATTGATCGATTTTTCAGAAAACAATGTGGAAATAAATCACTTGATGATAAAATTGTTCTATGCCAACATGAACCTGGACGAGTATAAACCTGATGATCCGAACGGAGTCATTTGGTATGTCGTATGTTGCAAACAAATTTTTATCACTCATGATAGGATAGCTTCTATACTGGGTATTCCAAATCAAGGCGATGAGTTTTCATCACATTTCTGTGAAGTCTTCACTCGCAATAGCATCAGCCATCAATTCATGGAGGACAACAGTGATGGCACAAAATCAATTGGACTTCGACCCACTGCCAGACTACTACATCGCGTCTTGATGTTTTCTTTGTTTCCTAGACTAGGAAACTACGACGCTGTATACAAAGAAAACTTCAAGGCCATTTATGCTATTTATGGAGATATCAAAATCAATTGGGTTCATATGCTGTTTGACGAGATTCTCAAGGTGAACAACTCTACGCGACCTCACTTTTTCTTCAATGAATATATCATGCGTATTTTACTAGCTTGTGGCGTAAGACCTCCTGACTCTGCCACCTCAAAACCAAAATGTATTGATTCCGTAACCATCAAACGCATGAAACTTCCTCCTCTTTACCTTCAGATTATGTCGTTTGAACAATGGCAACAAAGAGGTCCAACAAAACCAAAAGCTACTTCCTCTCGACCTCGTTCCGAAAAAGTTAAAATGTTGAAATCAAAATCCACCACAAAAGAATCACTTGAAACTATTGCGCGTAATCAATTCTTGCTTGAATCAAGACTCAAGCACATTGACACAAAAATTGATAAACGCTTCAAAAAAGTCAAGTCATTCTTTGGTATTTTATGGGATGTTATTTCATGTAGCACATCCATCTCTGCTCAAGACCCAGGCAAACGTCCTGCTCCTCCTGTTTTCAACTGGTCATCAACTGAGGAGTCTGCTGGTACTAGTGGACATGGTCGTGGAGAATCATCTAGAGAGGACGATGAAGAGGAAGATGATGATGATGATGATGATGATGAGGAATAAGATGATCAAGAGGAGACAGCATCTGACTCATCCTAGATTCTGTTTTCTATCTCTATTTTTTGGTTTAGTAATTTAAAACATTATTCGACACTTGTACTAAATAGTGTCGTTACTTTTATTCGTATGATATTATGGTGTGTATGATACTCTGCTATGTTTGGATATGTTATAGTTTTTTGCTATGCATGAATATTCTGGTTGATATACTCCTATATTATTCCCTTATCTATTATTCCTTTTTGTCGATGACAAAGGGGGAGAAAGTGCTAACAATTATTTGCAGGAATATATATATATAAAGAATACAAACAAAATCTCAGGGGGAGATCACATATTCAGGGGGAGATTCAGAACTTCAGATATATGTTGTCATCAATCAAAAAGGGGGAGAATGTTGAGTCACAGGTTCTATGAAGTTTTTGACTTCTGACAAAGAAATAAAGGCAATCGACAAAACAAAGACATCATGGCTATAAAGAGGCACAAAAGAGCTACATATGGTACTCTAGATTATAGGTTGATTATTTGATATTGTAATAGTGATAAACTTGTTAAAATCTATCCTCAAATAATCATGCACCTCAATATAATCGATATATATACGTTTGAATAGCATTGCACATTCATTGAGCAAATTAACAGGGACCGGTCGACCGGCCATAAATCAGGCGGTCGACCGTTTCTGTGTAAAATGCACAATGAACGTGCACACATGCACATAACGACTATATATTTGAAATCCTGTCTACTGGCCATTTTTTGACATGTCGACCGTTTTTTAAACAGAGAGCAACCTTTTCCAAAAGACACTTCTTTCTCCAATGGTTGCATCTCTTACCTTTCATCAATGGTCATATCTATTAATGGCTACTATTCACAAAGAGTTACAACCATTTTTTCTATATATAAACTCATCTAAATCATTGATTCAAATATATGAATATAGATTATTATATGTTTTTCAACTCTAATTTCTGATCTTACTTTCTAAATACTCCTGCATTCTAAAAGCTCTCAATTATTTTAATTGCTTATTGAATCGCTGAAATTATTTCATATCTTTTGATTCAATAAGTAATATACTTCCCTTAATCTTCACAAAACATCATTCACATATTTTGAGGATAAGATTATAGGAAGTTTGTACTACAAGTGACAAAACTGTGTTAGAAAGAACACATACCGTCAACAAACAATTATATTCATCTTTGTTGAAGTCCTCGGTGTTGTAAGAGGCAAGTGTTGAAGTCCTCGGTGTTGTAAGAGGCAAGTGTTAAAGTCCTCAGTGTATTAGAGGCGTGAAATCCCGTTCGTTTGCTCGGGTGTTGTAAACCTGTTCCTCCGGGTGAAGCGAGGTAGTTAATAGTGTAAATCCAGATAGAAGTCTGGGACTGGACGTAGGACGGTGCTCCGAACCAGTATAAAAATCTCTGGTGTGATTTTTCTATTTTTATTTACTTTTCTACTATCATCTATTTCCGCATTTATATATATTCCATATTACGCGATCCGTGTGTACTATATTAGTACGTGCACTCGTTCACCATACACTTTTCATATTCTTTTTTCAGTTTCCTTTTCATTTGACTTTTGGGATGTAGGGGTACTTGTTGAGAGGGATTATTTTATTTATGTACTATGATATTGTGACTGAGATGCTATTTTTCATATGACATATGTATTTGGTATTTTGAGACATACTTTGGTTATGACTTATTTATGAGGTTTTGTAATGACCCATAATTTCTGATAAATAAATTTGCTAATTTCATAAGATTTTGGTAATTTAATAGTGAAGAAATAAAAATATGTAATTTAATAATGAAATGAACACGAAAATAAAGTGCAACAATGTTAATGTAAGTGATTATTAACAATGTGTATGAAACTCCAATTAGTTGTAGCAATTTAAAATGTTTACTTAGCTATAAATTGAATATAAGAAAACAAATGTAAGTATGGAATATATTAGTGGAATAGTATGTAATTAATGGCAATTGGATTAAATCAGTATTAAGCAAGTATAATACTTGTTTGAAATATAATGAACTTATAAAAGGGTGATTAAGAGTTAATGGCAATAATTATTATAAATTGCCTATATATTTAATCTAGTATATTAAATTTGAAATCAACTGCAATTAAATGGAATTAAACATCATCTTAATATTGATTTGGATGAAATTAGAAATTATTAATGTAATAAAATATAAACTAGTGTAATTATAGCCTCAGGACAATAATTTGTTTAATACCAAGATGGAAACCAAATTAAATTGGATTTTTGAAAATTTAGTTATAATCTCTGAGTATACTGGAATTGAAATTAAAACCTTGTAATTGTAAAATATTCCAGAGTAAATTGAAATAGGAATTTGTTTTAGAGGATTATAAATTACTAAGTGACTTAAGGTGGCACGAATTGTGAATTATAAAATTTGAATTGAAAAATTGATTTAATATTAATTTATTTAATTGACTGAAAATAGCCATTTTGGCAACTGATTCGGATTTCGACGAAATCAATTTCATCAGATCCATAACAGTGAGTTATTATAGGATTTCAAGTTTCATAGTGATCGGACTTGCCTTTGGTCGTACGGGCTCGAAACGCCTAGAAATCAATTGAGATCAATTTGAAATAAGCTAATTTTAACATAACTTCTTCATACGATGGAATTCATACTTGAAACCTGTTCCATTGATTTTAAATTTATCAAAAACATCTATTTTGATATATGGGTTGACCCATTCTCGTTCCGGAGACAAAATGGGCTTTTCGGGGTGTGAATCAATCCGGTCCATTCTTTCCGTTTCCAGCCATGTCTATAAATACCTTGTTGTAAACCCTAGATCATTTCTTATTTCTATTGTCTGTACGTACATCTCCTTCTCAACTCCTTATTCCAATGGAAGACAAAACCTAATTCCCAAACCTCAATATCAATTTCAAAACCAAATCAAAAATTCAAACTCCTCAAACTATATCGAATTATATATCGATTTGAATCTCTCGACGAGCACAAGTCAATTTTTTTATTCGTTTTTCGATCTAGGTTTCTGGGTGGCTAGAATTTCCCGAAACATTTTCGGCTATCCATAAAAAGGTTATCGTTTAAATGGTGGATCTTCACCCTGGCAACGATCAGGGGGCATGGGGTGGTAGAGCTCGTCGAGGAGAGCTTGGGGATGAAGTCGCCTGAAGGATGTCAGAATTCGCCAGAAAAAAGCAACAAGTTCGCAGCGGCGTGGATTGCTTTGGGCGACGGAGATGCTCGAAGGGGGTTTGTTGGGGCGGCCGGTGATGGGTGAGGCGTAGACGAGGTCAGATCGAGGTGTAAAGCGGTGCAGCAGCGTTGAAAATTGGATGAATTAGTGGTGGCGTGTTCAGCGTCGAGTGCGCGTCTAGGGTTGTGGAGATTGTTTCACGTGTTGTTAACGCTTCTGACGTGTCTGAAGTGTAGTGGTGACCTTCTTTTGTTTTATTTTTATTTAAATTTAAATTTCAATCGTTCTAATTTATATAACTTCTGCATATGAGGTCCAATTCACGCGTGGTTCGATCCGCTAGGATCATATCGGAATTCCGGACATTTTGACGTTGGTTTGGGTGGATTCAGAGATCGTTTGAATTTTATGCAGCACTAAAATAAATTGTTTTAAGAAATTGGCTTAAAAGGAATTGTTTTAAGAAATTAAATTGAAATGTTCTGATTTTGTTGAAATGAAATTAAACAGTTTTAAATTGATATAAATTCCAAATTCATGTTTTTAAATATAAACTGTTTAAATTATATTATTTCTAAGATACTAAATTTTAAGATTTTCAGATTTATAAACTATTTTAACCTATATTAACTATATTAAATCAATTTAACCTATTTTAAACCATTTAAATTATTTTAAAAACTAGTTAAACCATTTTAATTTATTTTAAATCTAATTAATCCATTCTAAACTATTTAGTCTATTTTAATTATATCTAAATTAAATCAATTTAAAAGTACTTTACCTATAATTAAACTATTTTGGACTATTTTAACTATTTATAATTATTTAAACCACTTCTAAATTTCCAGACCAAGTAAAGTGGAACTGTATGAATTCAATTTATCGATTTAAAAGAGAACAAGGTTAAATGATGTTATAACCTAAGTTGGGATTTAAATAACATATTTAGTTTAATATGACATTTTGAAATGAGTGTTTAACCTATTTTCGAAATATGACTTTTGAAAGGAAGTATAATTTAGAACTTTGATTTCAAAGGTGAATATAACTTTGAAAGTAATTAATGATTTCGAAAGTGATATGATTTGAATTGAATATGATATTTTGATATTAATTATGATATGATTTTGTAAATATAAAATAACCATCCGGTGTGTAATAAGCGATAGGTTATTAAAGAGACCAGGATCGAATATTGTCATGCCAGCCGCCAATCCCAAAAACTACTTTGACAACTGTGTATGCAGTGGAGACTCCAGAATGAAGTAGGATGGTGGCGACGATCCTATATGAGATATATACGTGGACCTGACTCCCGTGAGTTGGCTTAAGGTGGCTAACACAAGGGCATTCGACAGTCCAAGTGAGATCATTCCTCCGATCGGGCACTCTCCATCGATACTATATTCTGACCATTGACTTATTTAGTGGCCACCCTCAGTTTTACTCTGTTTCAAGATGGGCGGTAGTATCCGCTATGCGTCACAACCAGTCCGAAAGTGTAATTGGTATATCTACCTTGGCATTGCGTAGTTGTGCCGTGTCACCTACCCTAACGCGCCTTCTACGAGTTTGTTTTGTACCATACCTATGGAGTGCTCTCTAACGACACCCAGTGCGGGTGGGATTACAGTACTGTATCGACTATGGGTATATATAAATTGTATTAAGGTGGAAAATGTAAAGCCTTAACGCTATTTTAATATCTTTACTTTACCATAGACATATCATAATAGCGTATTGTACTGCATAGTAGATATTTTAACGGATCCTTAGGAGAAGTGAATCCCAAACATCTTTTAAGCTACTGCACTCATGTTAGACACTGGATAGGAGATGTCAAACCCCGTAAACATCGCTGACGCCGTCACATGCATATTTACCATTGATTTAACTTACATAAGGTCTTTTAGCTTTGACTCGAGTGTTTTGTCTTTTCAATTCGCTCGGGTCAGCCTGAGCATTTCAGGACTTGGAGACTTATTCCGGAGGACGAAAACGAAGATGTGTATTACTACTATTTACTATATTATTCCACTGCATCATACTATTCCACCGCATTATTATTTATTTATCTTTGATATATGTAACTGGATACTTTGTTGTATAAGTATAATGAAATGTTTTGTAAACAGCTTCATGAACTGTTATTTGATTATTATATTTTGTCATTCCAGTGTGGGATTCTATTTTGTTTTATTTCTCTCTCTTTTCCTATTTACCCCAATAACATTCTGTCTTTTTGTATGGTTTGAGTTGGCACATGTGTCTGCTTAAAGCATCCAAAAAGGTGGGATCTTACAGTTGGTACCAGAGCCAGGTTTAGCGATAAACCTTAGCTTTGTGGGGTCTGACTCATATTAATTAGGGTAGTAATACCCTAGAATGAGTCGTTGACTATATATGCATGAGAGAGCGTATTTGTTATTGTTATAAAAGGTTTTTGATATTGTGTTAGTTTCTTTCGTTTTGTATTTATAAATTCTGGTTGGTGCATAGGACGCTATGACATCGATAGGGATTTCTAAACACTAAATAGGACAGACTGACACAATATTGTTTTGAAATATAGGTAAATGAAATAATTTTGCCTATTATATTTTTTTGTATATATAAAATAATATATTTAATAAATGATATTTGGTTGTAATATGCTGGTTGTTATGTAGTGAAATTTATAAATATTGTCCGGGAATAAGATTTGAAAATAAAATAATGAAATTTGGAAAATTAGAACATAAGTTCCGGGGTTTTTGAAAATTTCTTTGGAATGATTTTGGGATATAATAATAATATTATTAGAAGTATTTTTAGATATAAATAATTCAATATCATTTGAAAGAATTGTTTTAAATAAATTTTGGAAAGAAATAAGTTTGGTACTCCCCTCTCTGTCGTTGGAAAATAATTTCGGTGATGAGTGCACGCATCATCGACATTCATTTTCGAGTTTCTAAGTGGGAAGGCCACTGTAGTAGTTTACTGTAGATTTATTTTGATAAAAAAATATAAATTTTAAATTATTTCAAATATAATTGGATATTTAAGTAGTAAGTATATGCATTTATCTATTATTTTTAAAATGATTTGAAACGGAACCCAATATTCGATTCTTAAGTTTCTGTTAATTATTAGTTTCAATTATTGTAGTGAAATGGAATGTAACTAATTAATAATTCGAACCTCTAAATGAAATAAGAGATCAAGTGCCAGGTTATGAATGAAATTATAAGGAAACTGAAATTTGTAACCTATAAAACAAAGGATATGATTATTGAACATTAAATTAATTAAAAGAAATGAGAAAAACTTGTATAACTTTCAATTGCATTCTTAAAGAATATATATATATATATATAACTTACCAAATATTAAAAGTTGTAATGTTTAATAAGAAAATGTAATAGGATACTATGCAAGTAAAACTTGAAATAATGAAGGTCTTCAATGAATTACTTTTATAAATAAGAAATTGATGTTATAGTTGATATAACTTAAGTTATAATTAAAATGCTACTAAAAAAATGTGATAGAAAGTAGGTATTGTTAGAAGTAATTATAAAGTTAAGTAAGTGGTTGAATCTATTTATAAAATAAAATAAGTAGAAAGGATGAATACTGTAAATATATGATTATAGACTTAAGTTAACATATTGATATGCTAAGTAATTGAATGGAACATGAATACTATAAATAAATGAATGTAAATAAATGAAATTAGAACCGGAAACAAACGCCATAGAATATTTTACAAGCACATACAATGGGGATCATTCTCAACAAATACCTCATATCCACTGTACAAAAAGAATCTCCAGTGAAGGTGCCCAAATGCTCACAGCTGAAGTTACGGAAAGGGAGATGAAAAGAGCCACTTTCTCTATTCACAATGAGTCCAGTCCGGTGCCCGATGGAATGAGCGCACTCTTCTTCAAAATGCACTGGAAAGACCTAAAGGATAAAATGCTCAGAGGTTATCAAGAGGCTTTCAATACAGGTGAATTCATTCAAGAAATTAATCATACTTTCATCACTTTGATTCCAAAAGTCAAAAAACCAGAAAAATAGAGGACTTTAGACCCATAGCTTGTTGAAATGTTACATACAAAATCCTCAGCAAAATCATTTGTATGAGATTGAATAAAGTTCTACCTCAAATCATTTCGCAAAGTCAAAGTGCATTTATAAAAGATAGATTCATCTCTGAAAATTCTCTGCTAGCACATGAACTAATTAGGGATTTCAACAAAAAAGGAGCTGACAGAGTGTGCTTAAAAATAGATTTACACAAAGCTTAACATAAAGTGAATAGGCAATTCATTTTACATATGCTACATGAAATGGGAGTACCAGCGAAACTGCTTAAACTAATAACACACTGCATATGCACTCCTACTTTCTCAGTGCTTATAAATGGAACTCCTAAAGGGTACATTACAACTAACAGAGGAATTAGACAAGGAGATCCTCTTTCTCCTTATTTATTTGCTGTTGCCATGGAGTGGTTCTCTCTTCAAATGGAACTTGCAAGTTACCATTCACTGATAAGACCAGTGTACAAATTAAAACCAGAAGTCAATCACCTTATTTATGCTGATGACTTACTAGTTGTATTTAAAGCTACAGACATGGGAATACACACAATAAAAGGAATTTTTAAACAATTTGAGGAATTGGTTGGACTCAAAGTTAATGAGCTTAAAACAAAGTGCTATATGAATAAATTCTGTAAAAACAAAACAAACATATTAGCACAACTTGGAGTAGGGGAAGGAGAGCTGCCAGTTAAATACCTAGGGGTCCTCTATCAAACAATAATATCACTGATGCTGAATGTGGAAAGCTGATAG
Organism: Allium cepa; assembly: GCA_030765085.1. Classification (NCBI taxonomy): domain Eukaryota; kingdom Viridiplantae; phylum Streptophyta; class Magnoliopsida; order Asparagales; family Amaryllidaceae; genus Allium; species Allium cepa. The sequence goes on from CM060937.1 coordinate 346,475,067, forward strand.
ATAAGATTAGGGAAAAATTACAGGGATGGAGATCAAAAATGTTATCTTTTGCAGGCAGAGTGGAATTGGTTCATACTGTAATCACTTCACAAGTTAGATTCTGGCTACAAACATTTCAGATACCAGATTGTTCTATAGCTAAGATAAATACAGTGTGTGCTAATTTCATATGGAGAGGAGGGATACATAAAGTGAATTATAATGAATTGTGTAGACCCAAAAAAGAAGGAGGAGTGGGACTGAAAAACCTTTTTGAACTTAAAAAGATATATGGTCTCAAATTAGCCTGAAAATTCATTTCTTCTGAAAACTTGTGGGCCAAATGGATGAGAAGTAGATATTTGAAAGACAACTTTTGGACTATCCAAACTGATAACAATGCTTCAGTGACTTGGAAAAATATCTTAAAACAAAGAGGGATCCTTAAAAATCCAATTGAAAGGCAAATAGCAAATGGGAAAGACACAGACTTATGGAGGGATCCGTGGATAAATAACAAAAGCATTATAGACATTTTTGGATGGGAAAGCTACTCAGCTAACAACACTCCACAAATTCAAGTAGCTAGAATAATACATAATAACAAATGGGAGACAGAAAGACAACTGATTACAAGGAATCTGAAACATGAGATAGAGGGAATCCCTATCCTTTCAAACAAGATAGTTGATAAATGGGTCTGGAAAAACAACAAAAAAGGATATTTCAAAATGAACGAAGTCTGGAATGAAAACAGGAAACATTATGAAATGGTAAATTGGTATAATGTCATCTGGAGTAAATCTAATTGCCCTAAAATGGCGCACACTACATATAAAGCAATCAAGGGCAGGCTGAGTACAAAAGATAGATTAAAAAGCTGGGGTATTCTTAATGAAGATATCTGTAACTTATGCGGGAAAGAAACAGAAACTCATAACCACTTATTTTTCGACTGCAAATTTAGTAAACGGGTGTGGGCTATACAAAAACTTAAAAATTTGCAATCAGAAACGGTCCAAAGCTTAGAAATTGAGATTATTCACTTGAGTAATCGGGCAGATTTCACGAACTTGATGAAGCAGGTTGTGAAAATTTCTTTGACGACAATTGTCTGGCATCTCTGGAGAGAAAGGAACATAAGGGCTTTCAAAAGTGGAAAAGAAAAAGGTGAATTAGAATTAGCAGAGTATATTGCCAGAGATGTGAAAATCAACATCGGAAGGATTCAGAAACTCACCAGCTTAGAGGCAAATGAAAAACTGCAACTGGAGAACTGGAAGTGGATGGCTGTGAAGCTAGAAAATCAAGCAAACATCTGGTAGTCGCCATTATTATTGAAATGAAAGAACCCTAATTAATTTAGGAAAGTGTTAGTTTGAGATGAGACTGTAAGGGAATTGTCAGATGATATCTCGAGATGTTTATTGTAATTGTACATTCAGGCTATTGGGCCGCAAAGCCCGTTTAATATCAATTAACCCATTTTCAAAAAAAAATGAAATTAAGTAATGAATGAATGAATGTAACGCAATAAAAAGAAATTGACATGATATGAATAAATGAAAATGAATTTTTCTAAGTAATAAATGAAATAAATACTGAATGATTGAATGGGAACAAAATTTTGTAAGAGATAAATGTAAGTTAAAGAAATAATCTTTGTATGAATGAAAAAGAAAAAAACTGTAAATGTTGTGAAAGAAACTTAATAAGAATAACTAAAGTACATTGTAAATTATTGTTTGTTTTGGCATATGGGTTGTTTGAGAAATGATATTTCTAATCGTTTGGATGTATGGATAATCTGTTGAGCTTTATCTAAGACTGTTGAGTAGAGGGCATAATTAGTAGATTATTTGTCATTCTATGCAATTTAGAGTGTCAATAACCTTAAAAACCATTTGTTTTGTTTGCTATGAATGGATAATCGATTTGTATTGATTTCATATGATGAATGTATCCTGTGGTTGCAAGTGATTATTGTTGTTTTACATTGATTGGGCTGTTAGTGGTTGAAACAATTTTAAATATTTCATTTTATATAATTATTAACTCCTTTTGGATTATATAAGTGAAATACAGGTTATGAAAGCAATTGCTACTGTTTTTCGTTCCATAAAATAAGCATTGATTGCCCGACAAATATGTACGTTCTCGGGTTACGGTTTTCTAGCGATATTATATTATTTTCCCGCTGTTGGGACATATTATTTTGGAAAATATATATGATATATATTGTTGTTATTGATATTATTATTTTTTCTAGACCTCTACGTACAAAGGAGACTCTGTCGAAATTTTCTATAAATTTTGGACTTAGAATATTTTATGAAATGTTTTCCAAACTTTATTAGTTTGAGTATAAAAGGATTTAACTATTTATGAATTAATATATTTTACTTAAAATATTTAATTTTGTAAATTCATTGTTTATAAATCTAATATTTTGAATATGATATATGGATTACCTAATTTCATCTTTTCCCTTTTCGAGGATGAAAAGTTTTGAGTGAGGAAGAGTGTAACGACCCGTAATTTTCGATAATTATATTTGTTAATTTAATAAGATTTTGGTAATTTAATAGTAAAGAAATAAAAATCCGTAATTTGATAATGAAATGAACACTAAAATAAAGTGTAACAATGTTAATGTAAGTGATTATTAATAATGTGTATGAAACTCCAATTAGTTGTAATAATTTAAAATATTTACTTGGCTATAAATTGAATATAAGAAAACAAATGCAAGTATGGAATAGATTAGTGGAATAATATGTAATTAATGGCAATTGGATTAAATCAGTGTTACATAATTAAGTATAATACTTATTTAAAGTATAATGAATTTATAAAAGGGTGATTAAGAGTTAATGCAAACAATTATTATAAATTGCCTATATATTTAATCCGGTATATTAAATTTGAAATCAATTGCAATTAAATGGAATTAACCATCACTTTAATAGGGTTTTGGATGAAATTAGAAATTATTAGTGTAATAAAAATTAAACTAGTGTAATTATAGCCATAGGATAATAATTGGTTTAATAACAAGATGGAAACCAAATTAAATTGGATTTTTTGAAATTTAATTATAGTCTCTGAATATATTGGAATTGAAATTAAAACTTTGTAATTATGAAATATTCCACAGTAAATTGATATAGGAATTTGTTTTAGAGGATTACAAATTACTAAGTGACTTAATGTGATAGGAACTGTGAATTATAAATTTTGAATTGAAAACTTGATTTAATTAATTTAATATTATTTTATTTAATTAACTGAAAATAGCCATTTTGGCAACTGACTCGAAATTCGATGAAACTAGTTTAGTCGGATCCATAACAGTGATTTATTGTAGGATTTCAAGTTTCGTAGCGATCTGACTTATCGTTTGATCGTACGGGCTCGAAACGCCTAGAAATCAATTTGAAAAAAGCTGATTTTAACATAAATTCTTCATACTATGGAATTCGGACTTGAAACATGTTGCATTGATTTTAAATTAATCAAAAACATCTATTTTGATATATGGTTTGACCCATTTTCGTTCCAGAGTCAGTACGGGCTTTTCGGGGAGTGAATCAATCTAGCCCATTTTTCCGTTTCCAGCCTTGTCCATAAATACGTCGTTATAAACCCAAGGTCATTTCTTATTTCTATTATCTGTATATACATCTCCTTCTCAACTGCTCATTCCAATGGCAGATAAAACCTAATTCCCAAACCTCAATTTCAATTTCAAAACCAAATCAAAAATTCAAACTCTTCAAACTATATCGAATTATATATCGATTTGAAGCTCTAAATGAGCGTAAGTCAATTTTTCTATTCATTTTTCGATCTGGGTTTCGGGGTGGCCAGATTTGCCTAAAATAGTTTCGGCCGTCCATAAAAAGGTAATCGTTTTAACGGTGGATCTTTACCCTGGCGACGATCAGGAGGCATGGGGTGGTAGAGCTCGTCGAGGAGGGCTTGGGGATGAAGTCGCTTGCCTGAAGGATGTCAGAATTCGCCATAAAAAGGCGACAAAGGTTGCGGCGGCGCTGCATGCAGTAGGCGTCGGAGATGCTCGGAAGGGGTTCGTTGGGGGGACCGGTTATGGCGGAGGCGTGGGCAAGGCCGGATCGAGGTGTAAGGCGGTGCAGCAGCGTCGGAAATTGCATGAATTGGTGGCGGCGTGTTCTGTGTCGAGCGCGCATCTAAGGTTGTGGAGATGGTTTCACGCGTAGTCAACGCTGCTGACATGTCTGAAGTGTAGTGGTGACCTTCTTTTGTTTTATATTTATTTAAATTTCAATTTCAATTTCAATAATTCTAATTTATATAACTTCTGCATACAAGGTCCAATTCACAAACGGTTAGATCCACTGGGATCATATCGGAATTCCTAACATTTTGACGCTGGTATGGGTGGATTCTGAGGCCATTTGAATTTTGTGTTTAAATTGGATTTAAATGTAAAGGTGAGTGTTTTAACCCACTCACAACTTCTAAAATTTCTTATGTTTGTTAAGTTAATTTATGATGTGATTAGGAATTTATTTATGACTGTTTGTTATATTTTAATCATCATCTCGGTTAATCTGAATTTATTTGAATTAAATCATTATTTAATTTATTATTGAATATAAACTGCCAATAAATACCTGTTATTGATGATCAGTTCTATATTGATATTTATTGATTGTTTTGGATGATGATTGTGATGGATATCGGTTGGTTATCTTGGTTGAATGGATGATGTATTTTATATCGCTATAAACTGCAAGTTCACTATGGGTTGAAATGATACATACCCGAATAATCTATAGATTAAGAAAAAATCGTTATGGGTTGAAATGATAGACCCGAGCGATTTTATGGATGTTATTTAAATTCGGGATTGCGGTTTGAAATGATATATAACCGTAAAAAATTAAATTGCGGGTTGAAATGATAAATATCCGTATCACTTGACCCTAGGATAGAGAATTATATACAGACAATTGATTGGTTAAATTAAATGATTTTAAAATCCTTAATTTTTGAATGGACTTAAATGATATCTTGAAGTAAAATTTGATTTATATAAGTTGAAGTATTTTTGGAAAATCAAGTTTGTGTTGAATTATGAATTGGCTTAAAAGGAATTGTTTTAAGAAATTAATTGAAATGGTCTGATTTTGTTGAAATGAAATAAACATTTTTAAATTGATATAAATTAAAAATTCATGTTTTCAAATATAAACTGTTTAAATTGTATTATTTCTAAGATTCTAAATTTTAAGATTTTCAGGTTTATAAACTATTTTAACCTATATTAACTACATTAAATCAATTTAACCTATTTTAAACCATTTAAATTATATTAAAAACTAGTTAAACCATTTTAATTTATTTTAAATTTAATTAGTCCATTCTAAACTATTTAATCTATTTTAATTATATCTAAATTAAATCTATTTAACTATTTAAATCAATTTAAAAGTACTTTACCTATAATTAAACTATTTTGGACTATTTTAACTATTTATAGTTATTTAAACCACTTCTAAATTTCCATACCAAGTAAAGTGGAACTGTGTGAAATCAATTTATTGATTTAAAGCAGAATATGGTTAAATGATGTTATGACCGAAGTTGGGATTTAAATAACATATTTGGTTTAATATGACATTTTGAAATGAGAGTTTAACCTATTTTCGAAATTCGACTTTTGAAAGGAAATATAATTCAAACTATGATTTCAAAGGTGAATATGATTTTGAAAGTAATTAATGATTTCGAAAGTGATATGATTTGAATTGAATGTGATATTTTGATATTAATTATGATATGATTTTGGAAATATAGAAAAACCATCCGGTGTGTACTAAGCGATTGGTCATTAAAGAGACCGGGATCGGATATTGTCATACTCTCTGTCAATACCGAAAACCACTTTGACAACTATGTACGCGGTGGAGATTCCGGAATAAAGTAGGACGATCAAGACGATTATATATGTGGTATATACGTGGACCCGACTCCCATGAGTTGGCTTAAGTAGGCTAAAACAAGAGCAATCGACGAGCCAAGTGAGGTCATTCCTTCGATCGGGCACACTCCATCGATACTATATTTTGACTTTTGATTTATTTGGTCGCCACCCACGATTTTACTTGGGAGTGTGTGCCGAGGTTGGCGGTAGTAGCTGATATGCGTTACCACCAGTCTGGAAGTGTAATTGGTATATCTACCCTGGCATTGCCTAGTTGCGCCATGTCACCTACCCTGGCATTGCCTAGTTGTGCCATGTCAACTACCCTGGCGTGCGTTCTACGAGTTTGTTTTTTACCATACCTATAAAGTGCCCTTTGACGACACCAAGTGCGTGTGGGATTACGGTACTGTATAGACTATGGGAATATATTACATGTGTTCAGGTGGAAAATTTTAAGCCTTAAAGCTATTTTAATACCTTTACTTTACCGTAGACATATTATAATAGTGTATGTACTACATAGTAGATAGTTTAACGGATCCTTAGGAGATGTGAATCCCAAACCTCTCTTAAGTTACTGCACTCACTTTAGACACTAGACAGGAGATGTCAAACCCTTTAAACATCTCCGGCGCAGTCACACGCATATTTAACGTTGATTTAACTTACATAAGATATTTTAGTTCTGACTCGAGTGTTTTGTCTTTTCAATTCGCTCGGGTTAGCCTGAGCATTTCAAGATTTGAAGACTTATTCCAGAGGACAAAGACGAAGATGTGTACTACTATTATTTACTATATTATTCCACTGCATTATACTATTCCGCTATATTATCATTTATTTATCTCTAATGTGTGTAACCCTGATACTTTATTGTATAAGTATAATCAAATATTTTATAAACAGCTTCATGAACTATCATTTGATTATTATATTTTGTTATTCCACTGTGAGATTCTGTTTTGTTTTATCTCTTTCTCTTTTTCCTATTTACCCCAGTAACAATCTACCATTTTGTATGGTTTGAGTTGGCGCGTGTGTCCACTTAAAGTGTCCAAAAAGGCGGGATGTTACAGGTTTTTAATTTTTAATGAGTTGCTATTTCCACTATTTTATTTATTTGTCTTGTGAATCTTAGTCTTTGTAAAGTTTTAGCTATACCTACAATGCACCACAACTTTTAGTGTGCCCTTTTGGGTATACCAAGGGGTGTGGGGTGTTTCACTTGGTATCATAGCCTAAGGTTATACGATTCCTAAAAAATTGTTCTAAAATAAAGTATTTTTCCAAAAGAAAGTTTTATAATAATCCACTCAAAGTCCAGTTCAACCTTCTTTCGATTCCTTCGAGCCTACGTTTTCTTTTCTTTGCATAGTATGGCTGACTGGTTCCATAAAGCTACGGTACCAGAGGTGCAAGGGAAAGCATCCAAATACAGCACCGGTAGGTGGGGATCCCTTTAATCCACATACAACAGCCAACTTTTCTAAGCTATGCAGGGACTTCGCTAGTTTAGGTGGGAAAACATTTTCTAGCACAGAGGATTTCGAGGAGGCACGAGCTAGGTTGGAGGATATGGAGCGAATGTTTATACTATTGGGATTAGAGGACCAATAGAAAGTTAAGCCTGTAACTTGGCAGCTGAAGGGAGATCTTAAAGTGGTTCCTAAGTCAGAAAGAACTAAAAAGCCATGGTGGAAGAACAAGAAGGATAAGGACAAGAGGAAAGAAGGAGGACCTCGGAAGCGGATCAACAAAAGAGGGAATGTAATAATTATGTATTGGTTGGTCATTACGCAAGGGAGTGTAAGAATAAGATGATGAAGGGAAGGTGTTTCAAATGTAGGCAGCCAGATCACCTTAGAAGAGCTTGTCCTCACAGGATGGGGCAAAGAGCAGGCGCACCTACAACGCAAGTACAGGCTTTGGATGCAGTAGCTTCTAGGAGTGGACCAGATTGAGGTAGAAAAGTCTCTATAGAAATTTTGATCTTTATTTTGGATTTTCCCATTCGGACCTATTTTGACTCCAGAGCATCGCACTCTTTCATTTCTAGTTCCTTTGTTTATTGTTTGCACTTAGATATCTCCTTGTAGTAGACCCCATAGTTGTTTCAAACCCCATAAGAGGATTGGCACATTTATCCATGATTTGAAGGGGTTTGAAAATTTTCATGTTAGGCGTAGAATTTGACTATGATGCCTATGTATTGGTATTTTCGGGGTATGCGATGATTTTGGGGATGGATTGGGTATCTACATATGGAGCGATATTGGACTGCGAGAGGAGAGTCGTTAGACTAGAGGCATGCAGCAGTAGAACTCTCGAGTTTTCTTGCAACCCACAAGGTTTAGTCATGTTGAGCTTCCTTTATTCCCATGATTCATCTTTAGAAGAGCTAAATAAGGCATGTTGGCAGCACTTTTAGAAAAGGAACTTAGTAACCAATAGACATTGAAAAATAAGGCAGGTTAGTTGAAAATATTATTTTAAAGGCTAAAAATCAGTTTAAACATGCTTTTTTTCATGTTTCACTACTTTTGGCACATGGGGTTCTGACCTAGTAGTTCTGCCTCCATGCCGTCAAACTTGATGCACATAGTATCAACAACTTGGTATTTAGTGAATTGGACTAAGGTGAAAGGTACAGGGTAGAGACCATACGTTCTGAAGGAATCGAAGCGTTACTTTGATTTTAAATGAAAACGTGCATGCTTTGCTTTCGAAGGAAGAGCTTTCGACTTAGTTGGCTTTCAGCCAAGTCATATGTTTTAAAGGAATGGTTTTGAATGGGTTGCACCTTTTGTTTTAAGCAAATGCGTTTGAAAGTTATACTTTTTTTTAAAACTTGGCCACTTCTCCAATGCTTTCGGAAGGTTGGTTTCATCACCATCACTTCTTTAATTAGGAATTGCTTTTGAAAGAGTGCTTTTGACTTAAATGTTTCAATGACCCTTTCGCTCTGTTGTAGATAGAACCCAAAGTTTCGAAGGAGTAAATTTTTAAAGGTTTCGAAAAGTGTTTCCACATGTTTTAAATTGAAGCCAATGCTTTTGAAAGATTTGATGTTTACAAAGGTTTTGATGCTTTCAAAAGGTTTTAAATGAAGATATCGAAAGGGTGGTTCCCTAAAGGTTTCAAAAGGTTTGAAAGGAAGGTTTCCAATGGTTTCGAGAGGTCTGAAAGTGAAGGTTTTCCAATGTTTTTGAAAGGCAGTGTAAAGTCTTTTATAGATAGGATGTCTAAGCTTCTATAGCTTTCGAAGGAAAGGTTTTTCAAGTGTTTTCGAATGGAAGATTGAATGGTTTCGAAAGGAATTTTTGGCCTTTCGGCCTAGGTTATAATGAAGGGTATTACTTGATTTCGAAAGGGTACTTTCAGTGGTTTAAATGTTTTTATCAAAAAAGATTTGTGTTGTAACGACCCATATTTTTACGGATCGAAAGATCGTATAACTGTCGACATTAAGTCGTTGATGTTGTTAAGTCGTTTAGAGTATGAGTCGACCAAAGTTTAAGTCGTGTTAAGTTATCTCGTGTGGTGCTTAGGTCGTATGAGAGTTAGGTTGAGTGGAGCGACCTATAGAAGTAACGACTTAAGTATGATTGGGCGAGTTAAGGGATTTGAGTTGAGCGACTTATAAGTTTGGAACGACTTAGGAGGTAAGCGACTTAAGGTAGGTAGCGACTTATAGGAGTTATCGGTTTAAGGATGGTTGCCGAGTTAAGGGGTTAACGACTTAAGGATTTGGACGACTTAAGGGGTTGACCGACTTGGTGGAGCTAACGACTTTGGAGTTAGCGAGTTATTGGGTTGGACCGACCTAAGGGACTAACGGCTTGAGGAGGGAGTTACGACCTAGTGGTTAGCGGCTTAAGGAGTTAAGACTTAGGTCGTGTGTTGATGTTAAGTCGGCAAGGGTTAAGTCGTGAGCCGTTGAGTCGTGCATAAGTTTGAGTCATCGTGTTTTAGTTAAGTCGCTGAGTCGTATGCGACCTATGGTGGTTTGCCTTGTGTAGTTAGGTCGCTGTAGTGGTTAGGTCAGCATCTCAGCTAAGTCGTAAGTCGCGCACGTGTGTTAAGGACTTAGGCCGTTAGGTCGAGGCACTGCATGTGTTGATTCGTGCCTGTGTTGAGTCGCGCATAGGTTAAGTCGTGGACTTGTTAGGTCATTGACTCGAGTCTGTAGGCCGCATGAGTGCTAAGTCGTGTGTGTGTTAGGACGTAGGACCTGTTAAGTCGTAAGTCGTTGAGGCTTATGCTTAGTGTTAAGTCGTATGCCGCGTGCTTTAGGTCTTAGGTCGTTGAGGTTATGGGTCGTGAGTCTTAGGTCAGGGGCGACTCATGGGTTAGGTCGAGGATGACTCATGGGGGCGGCGACCTAAGGATTTCCAGCCTATAAATAGAGGGGTTTGGTTCACTTTTTGGCACCGGATTTTGAAGCGACGAAGTGCTGCCATTTTGAGAGCTCGACTACAACATATCTTCACTTCTTTTCTCCACTCTAATCTAGTGCTAACACCCATCCAAGATCGAAGATCAAGAGCCAAAGTTGAAGAATGTTCATCCAACAAAGAGAGATTTCATCGTTTGAAGGGGAATCTTGTCGGATCAAGCTAGTTTCTTCGTTGTCCAGATCTGAAGTTAGTAGCTTTTGAGGTGTTTAGGTGATTCGGTGAGTGGTAGTTATCTCTCACACGGACCCAAGGGAGTATATTGGATCGGTGGTTTGTTTATGTGCTAAAGAGAGTGATTTTTGTGCATTTTTCTCAAGTATGCATATAGATCTATTGTTCATGATGATTTTACATCTATTTTACTACATGTTCACTTATGCAAGTTCATTCATCAAGTTGTAGAGATATTGTTCATAATTCATGCTTGTTAGAATGCATGTTAGATTTGGACTCTTTATTTACGAAATTGCCATTATTGTTGTAATTGTTTATTTAGATCTTGTTTGAATGATTGATTACTTGGATTAATGTTTGATTTGATGGATTAGTTGATTGATAACTTGATTTGGACAAGTTGGTCGAAGATGATTCAAAAGCTAAGTGGAAAGGCTCTTGAATAAGGAAAGCTGCTTGTGGCATATGAAGCGGATGTTGAAGCTCATATGGATAGATTTGAGGATGATGTTGAGATGGGACTTTGCCATGATGCAATGAGGCAAACCATGATGTTGAAATGGGACTTTTCTATGATGCGATGAAGCAAAGCATGATGTGAGAAAGCCTTGGTTTAATCTAGACGGGATCATCCCAAGCATGTTGATAACTCGGTGATGTGGTCCGGGTTTGTGGATAATGGTTAGCTTGAGAGGTGCTTGAGCTAGTATGGGAATAGTCGTCGAGGAGGATGACTAGAAGGCTGAGATTTCATCGTTGTTGAAGGTTCTAGCATGCTCAAAGCAAGAGTACGTTGGGACAGGTCACGATGACGTTCCAGACACGGGTCACGATGACGTGTTAGTACTTTGGGCAGATTCGATAGTCCTAGGCACGGGTCATGACGACGTGCGGAGTTATGTCTAGAACCGTGGTTGCCATTAGCCCTTGACGGACGGCTGAAAGAAGGTGCCGGTCATTCAATTAACGGTGACATCAAAGCAATGATAACGGTGATAGCCAGAGTCATGGATGTTTGGTTGCACCATCATTCGATCTCAAGAGCGATGCTTTCTGGGTGCTTATCTGATCTTGGTTTAGGCCTTGGGGGTTTGTACTTGGAAAATATCGACCTTGACTCGAGTGATAATTGCTTTACTTAAATTGTTTGCTTTGCTATGTTTGTTTATGCTTAGAGGGTCTGGGGGCTATCACTGTAGAATGAGGTGGAGTGGGATGGTTGAGTTCCTATTCCTTTTACCCTTTATGCTCTTTTGGTATGTTTGATAGTTGATTTACTGCTCACTAAGACTGTTGTCTGACTCAAGGTTTTATGTTCAACTCTTATTACCTTAGGCTGTTCATCCATGTTGGGATGGGCAGACTAGGTAGCAGGTGCTGTTCTTGGCTACCAACGCTGTTGATGACGAAGACGAGCTGGAGGCTTTTGCATATTGTTTTCTTACTATATGTACTGGATGTTCCGCTGTTTGTTTGATACTCTGAGTGTTATGTAGTGAGGCTAGATGTATTGACTATTCAGATGATTGTATAAAACTATTATGAGTTTATATGATGAGACTTCTGTTCTATAGAGCTTCACTATGTTTACTTTCTATTTTATTTTATCCATGCGCTGTGAGTAATACGATAGACTATTCTATTTTATCTTACCCTGACTATCGTGCATGACTGCCTGGCACACTTTTCAGTGCACCATTCCCTTGTTTCGTGCGGGAGTCATGGGCGGTCGTCACATGTGTAATATATATATATATATATATATATATATATATATATATAACATGGCAAGTTGACTTTGAGTAAAGCGTAAAATATATGTATTTTCCTTATTTGAGTTTTATTTAAAGGTTTTAAATCAATTCGAGAAGAAAAGGTTTTCAAGGAAAATTTTAGGAAGATTACCCTACGTAAAATGACTCGGATATTAGAATACCAAACGACACTAGTATAGGATTGCGCCCTATACATTAGCTAATTGCCCTAGCTAATTTAGTCTGAAATTCCAATGTGTAGGGATTTGTCACAGGTAAGACTAAAATGATGATTACACATAGAAGGGGATATATATTTATATATAGATATGTTATTGGTGAGCCCGCAAAACCATTAGGATCAGGTGACCTCGGAAGAAGATAAGTTAGGGATAGACCATCCAGAAGAAGAGTATCCAATAGATAAGTTAGGGTCAGACCACCAAGAAGAGGAGTGTCTAACAGGTGTTAGATTATTTTGTTTATAATGTCTAGTAGACCCGAGTTAGCCAAAGGTTAGTAGTTAGCTAGATAAAACTATAGTGTTCGGACGGTTAGTGAGGGGAAACCTGTCCCGCTAAGCGGCGTGGTCTCACTTAATATCCAATAACCGAGATGTAGTATTATTCACTCAAGACTTTATGTCTGACTCGAAGTTTATGTTTTACCCCTTAAACTCTCGGGTGCTCAAAATTATTTTGAGTAGGATGAGGGTTGAGGATTTTTATATTTTAGTAGGTTGGCAAATAAAGATTCCGAAGACGAGATGGTGGCTGATGGATAGCTATTTAGGAGTTGCTATTTTATTTTGTTTTATTGCGTTGTCTTATCTTAAGTCAGTTATGACTATATAGTACTCTGGTTAACTAAGGCGGCATCTTCACATGTAGCTCTTGGCATATTTTGTAATAATTATATTCAATTTGAACCTAGGAAACGAATGAGATTATGTAACTTGGATATGTAAATTTGTTTTGAAATGTAATAAAAATGTTGTTTTGAAATCTGTGATTTTATTTCATATTCAAGTACTTCTGATATTATGGATACAATTAACATTACCGTATTTGGTCACCAAAAGTTAATACTAAGGATGACTGCAGCATCTATAGCTCTTAGCTTCGGGCCTCCAAATAGGGGATGTTACATCGACATTCATGGGATATAGGTTATTGACCTTTCAAAACAATGCTTTAGGATATTATAAATTAAATGGCTAATTGCGGAAAACATAGGGTTATCGACCCTCTTTAAAATAGGCTACGTCGCCTCTTTAAAACAGTTTTAATTTACATAGAGACAAGCCTTCCAAGCACTAATAACTACCGGTTTCATTATAAAAAAATTTACATAGCTTACTTCGGCTTATCTACTGCCAAAGGAACAAGAGCAATGTTAAAGACAGGCAGCAGCTCTGCACCTTGTATATTCATTATCGAGAATGATCCAAGTAAAGGGATAGAGCATCTTTTAAACCTATGGTGATAACCTGTGCTAATGAAATGTGGCAACGATACATACCAGAGGATATAAGCACACCGACAATAATGAAGAGTGGAAAAATGTCCGGCGATGTTGTTGATGTTTAGCGTCGTTGCCGCGCGCATAGCCCCAACCATTCCTACATATAGAATATAAGCTTCCCATATGTTGCTCCATGCTGTGGCCGCCTTTCAACATTTATGTTGAACTTCGTGGTGTTGCTTCTACTCAGTGGTGTTAATGTAAATCTTGTGAAAACTATTTAATTACTGTTAAATGTAATGGCATTTCACCAATTCTTGTTCTTTGTGAAATTCCTATTGCATAATAATTTCTTTGCCTAAATCTTTTTCAAAATTCTATCGCAATCAATTTTAAAAGTCCAAAACAAATGTTACACTAATTAATAAATACCATTAATTAACTATCAATTTAAATGCTTATATAGCATAATAAATTCATTGAAATTTGAAATAACTTGGGGAAAATCGATAAAAATTGCAGGAATTCCAAAATACCATATTCTTCGTCGTATAAAAATTTCGAGGCCAAAAATTAAATATAGTTATTCTTAATAATATAATCCTAAATTAACCCAATTTTCACATTTATAAAGTTCACAAAATATTTATTTGATCTTGGAAAATTATGAAATTAAAATCCCATCTCTAATTTAACATTTTACAAATAATATCAGAAAATCAAAGATTTGGCTATTTGAAACTTAAGTTTTACCCTTAAAATCCGTTTTAAATAATTTCATAAAAATACCTTAACCTGTTATTTTACCCAAACAATGATTTGTCAACTAAAAAATGGCATAATTTATCAAAATAATTCGGGTATTACCCATTTTCAAATTCGAAAACAATAAAGAGTGATTGAATTATATTGTTCACCTTAAAATTAATGACGGAGTTGAGATTTTATTTGTGTTTTTCTCCCTTAGCTATTACCCTTGAATCCCATTTTATTTTGTCCCTTTTTCTCTTAGGTTGTGGTCAAACTCCTATATTCTTCTTAGGATTGTTTTTTGTGAGTGAAGTGAGAGCGAAATGAGAGGGTTTAAGGAGTGAAAAATGGATCTTCCTATTTTGCCCCTCCTATATATTATCATTTATGATAAATCTTTAAATAATCTTACTTAGTTTATTAGTAAAGGTGTGACCTTATAAATTTTCAAATCTTATTCTTCTTAAAAATTTACATTATTCTATTTAATTTGTCTGTAACGACCTAAAATTTAATCAATAATAATTAATTCGTCAATTAATTAGATAACAAAATAACTTTGTGAAATTATTAGAAATAAGCCACAAAAGTTGCACCATTGTGTCCGTAGTAATTTTTTGGTCAATTTCCATATATAGAATGTCAAAATCTGAGCTAATATGACCAAGTTATAAAATAAACAAAATAAGCAGCAAATGAAGAAAAAAATTAAAATATATATAGGCAGATCGACCGGCCAGTCGACTTGGGCATCAAGCGGTCGACCGCCTGATCTATTGAATACGCTAGTATATGATATTTGTTTAATGATAATAAACATATAATATATTCATTTAAATGTATTTGTTATTGTACTATTTTATTTTTCACATAATTAAATAAATATTTGTTAGATAAAATAAATAACACGGAATTCAAATTCAAACAATTATTTTATTCAAACAAATATTTATTACAAATTCAAATAGTACAAATATGAGCTCTCACTATATTTACACAATTTCATTTATATCACAAATTTCGATTCGCTATTTTGACCTCACTGCATATATTCACTCAATACACTTATTTAATCTTCAACTCTATTCCAGTTTGTATCCACCATCTGAATTATATGCAAAACAAACACCGATGAAGTAAAATTGAAAAAGAAATATTTTGCAGTACAAATTAAACTGTATGTTTTGAAAATGTTATTTGCCTTAGTTATTTGCGTTGTTTGTCATCATTTCTTTTTAATTCGTCATACACGAACAACATGTGACATGCACAGTATATCACTGTACATGCAACAAGGTTGTGCACACCTATATACACTTGCTTGTTAAAATTGTAGGGACAGGTGAGCACAACGTCAAACCTAAGCCGAGGTTGGATTCAACTCAATTAGAGTCACGACCAAATCAACATAACCATACTCAAGTTCAATGGTTCGACAAACATGATCTCCAATGAAACCGAACTCAAGTGGTTGTAACAACCCACACATGTACACATGAAATGACTCAACCAAATCCGACCTTCTCGTCATAATACAACATGCGGGCACAAGAGAGAAGTGTACAAAAATACAAACATTTAGGGATGAACCAGATTATTAAAGAACCATGAATACTCTACATAATTCAAAGGCAAACACAAGGACTGCAACAACACATCTATACACGCATACATGTGTATGTATGTACACATATGGTGATAATAAAGTTCTACATGCATACAACATGACCATATACAGAGCAACCATCATGTAAAAGTTCAATGCAATTGCCATGCTCACAAAAATGGCAAATGGAACCAGAACTAGTCATGTACGTGTACAATGAAATTGTTAGAAGCTTAAAGACACAAGAGTAACAAGACCAGAATGACTCCGACCAAAACAGGACTAGCTCCACATATGAAACCAAACAACAGCAAGGCATGAACTCACACACATGTGCAACTAAACTCAACCAAAATGTATAAACCAAACAAAGGAAAGGTTCAGGCGTCAACATGGCCACAAGAACACAAACAAGGTCAACAACATTAAACAATGGCGTGTATCAAGAAATCAGACTTAGAGTGATGCCAAAGAATAGAGACATGGTTTGATAGACATGTACAAAGCAGCAAACCTAGACTACAAGGCCACATGAAATGCAGTACATGAAACCCCAAACACACATGAATGCAAAGCAAGTTCAGATTGACAAAAGTGGTGAACACAAGTTCATATGAAATCAGGTCCAACCAACACACATACTTAGCTTAAACCAACATGTACAAACCAATATGAAGCAGAGGCAATAACAAAATTGAACCAGACATGTATAAATGGGACAACAAGCTTTAGACAGTTCAATACAAGGCGTGAAACACAATTGATCCAAACTTCAAGAGGAACCAGCACACATGCACTTCAAATGCACAACAAAAGTCCAACTACAATGCAACAGGACTCCAAACATAGAAAGACAAAAAACATAGCTTCAGACATACTCAATTTCAACATATGGTGAAGAATCAAAATTATGAACCAATAAAACATGAAACATGATCAAATCTGCAACACAATAATGTCAAAATTTGGTTCAATGCAATGCAACAGAGAATGTAAATGCGCATGTACTTGAAGAAAATGCAACAACAATGGGTATGCACTCACATGTACACGGGATAAAATTTAAATGAAGAATATCATGGTGAAAATTATCACTTCGAACATGTCGGTGAATTGAAAGTCAAAGCCAGCAAAAAAAATTGAAACTCGAGAGTGATAAACACGAGTATAAAGGAAGCCGCAAAAATTATCTCAAATTTCAAAGTACCGAAGTAATAGGAGGAAACCGACACAAGCAAGTACAAATTTATCAGTAATGTGTAATCAATTGAACCAGTCAGAATAAATCACCATTGTTCAAGCACTAAGCAACGCAAGGGATAAATTCATGAAGAATTCAAAGCAAATCATATGAATGTATATTTAGGGATTTCATCCCTATATAACCCAATAATCATTATAGGTAGTAAGGTATTCCAGTTTGAGATTAAAATCAATGAGCATACTTGCTTAGAACAAATCAGAGAACAAATCACTAAACTTGAATCAAGGTCAAGCAAAATCGAAATCGAAAAAGAAAGTCATAAACCAATTTCATCCAAGTATTCGAGCTCGACAAATTGAAGCCACCGAGAGCTAATCAAAGCCATGAGTAATTGACAAAGCCGAGTGGATTTCAACACTCGGTTGGTCACAACATAAAGGCGGTGGGCTTCAAATTTCAAAGCCCTAGTTTCAAAGCAAAACAAAGGAACAAAAAAGAGAGAGGCGCCACGAAAATAAAGAAAAGGAGAGGGCGGCCATGAAAATAATGAAAAGGGATATGTTTTTTTCTTATGATATATATTAAAGTGGGTCGGTCTTTATAAATTCTATTTGGGCTTTAATTTTATAACTAGGGTTTTGTATTTGTTATATTTATATCGTAATTTTCCTTCTTTAAAAATTAACTCTCTAGTCGTGTGACTAGGCTACGAACTACGGTGGTGTAGTTTGAGAATTCGCAACTCGAGGGCTGAGTTGTGGTAGGGTTTAGAGCATAGAGTTAGGTTAGTCATTAGAGGGTGTTGAAAGTTTTTTTGTGTAAGCGTCTGACTACTTAATTTCTTGTAGAAACCATGGGGGCAGCATGTAGGAAGGTTATTGCCGAAGCTAGGTAAATTTGTGTTGTTCTATTTCTGCTTTTATTATTCTTCTATTATCCGTGCTGCAATTATTATGCATATTTCTGCATTAATTTTTTGTTATTATTAGTATCACCCTATTCACCATCCTCTGGGGTGAAATCGATCCTACAAGAGGTATTGGAGTTAGAAACAAAAACCATTTTTTTATTTCAAAATTTTGATTTTTAAAAAACCAATTTTTTTAAATTTGCTTTTTAAATGGCTTCTTTCAATAATGCTTTTGCTGAGGGTCAGTCCATAGTTAGACCACCCATGTTCAAGGGTGAATATGCTTACTTGAAGAATAGAATGAAAAAATTTCTAAGAACCATGATGCATGGAATATTGTTGAGACGGGATATAGGACACCAACTATAGAGGTAGATAATCAAGAAATTGAAAAACCAGTGGATCAATGGACAGATCTTGATAATAAACTGCATAATGCTAACGCTAAAGCTATGAATTCTATTATTTGTTCATTAGGTCGAATTGAAATTAATTGTGTCTCAAATTGCCAAACAGCGTAGGAAATTTGGCGCACACTTGAAGTGACTCACGAAGGAACCTCCCAAGTCAAAGAATCTCGCCATGCCATGCTTAGTAGCGAATATGAGATCTTCACAATAGCCAAGGATGAAAATGTTAAAGAGATGTATGGACGACTTTCTAATCTCGTATACAAATCAAAAGCTCTCTAAAAACCATACACAGAATCGAAAATAGTCCTAAAAATACTCGGAGTCCTTCCATGAAATTTTGAAGCAAAAGTTATTGCCATTCAAGAATCAAAGGATCTGAAACAAGTTAAAGTTGAAGAACTCATTTGAAATCTCACCACTTATGAGCTAGAAATGAAATTCAAGGAAGAACATGAAGGAAATGAAACACGAAAGAAATCAATAGCTCTGAAAGGTACAACGGAAAGTGATGATGACGACGACGATGATGGAGCAGCTGAACTGGCACTGATAATGAAGAAATTCAAAATGTGGAATCACATGTATGGAAATCCAGCTCTAAATCAACAACTGGAAAGCAAAATAGTCAAAGTTCTATACAACTCAGATGAGTAGGAGATCGTCTGTCACAACTTCAACAAACCTGGTCATATCAAGCAAATTGTCCTAAGAATCAACTCAGCCAAGGGAAGAAACTAAAAAGGAGAAGTTCTGTAGCTACTTGGGATGAAACTGATGAAGCTGATATAAGCACTGGCAATGAGAGTGAAAAAGAAAATTTGTGTCTTCAAGGAGAAACAACTGGCAGGATGACGATGAGCCAAGCGACATATCAAAACTTACTCATTCGGAATTACTTATATATTTTCATGGAGTAAATGGCTATTTTGAAAGACTTAGGGAGAAGTATGCTAAAATTGAATCATAAAGAGATAGTTTGATAGAATTAAAAAAACAACTTGATCAATTGGTTAAAAACTATCGAAATAAGAGCTTTAAGTGTGATAAGTGTCCATCACTTGAAGAAGAAATTAAAAAATCAGAAATTAAAATTAAATCACTTGAAAATGAAATTCTGATTTTGAAAGAAAGTGAAAACACTGGGAGAGAAAATTCTACTAAAAAGTGCACTTTGTTATTGAATGAAAATGAATCCAGCAATTGTCTACAACTTAAAGGAAATTCTCCAAAGGAGAAAAATCACCAAGTATACTATTAGGGAAACAAACTATTAATACCGTTAGACGAGGACTTGGGTATTTTGAATCTGAAAAAGGTAGAAATAAAATTAATCATGTTAACTCCAAGTGCGCGATTTGTAAAAAAAATTGGACACAATCACAATAATTGCTGGTATAGGCCCGAACACATGAAAACCATATCAATATAGGTTCCAAAAGGCATGAATATAAAATCCCTTAAAGTCAAACAAATCTGGGTGTCGAAAGGAATAAATATAGATCGTCTTGGGTCTACACAAACATATTTTTCAAAAAAAATTGTCACTAACAACCATGGACCTATAACAACAAATAGGTCACAAAAATCATTTCTCTTGTAGGTGTGGTTACAGGCTAAGGAACAACAACAGTGTTACCTAGATTCTGGTTGTTCCAGGCACACGACGGATGACAAATCAAAGTTCCTTAGCATGGTACAAAGGTGATAGTGTGACAATGGGTAACAATGAAAAAATATCGGTAAAGGTAAAAAAAGGTAACGGAACATTTATCTTGAACGATATATTATATGTTGAATATCTGCACCATAATATGATCAGCCAGTTATGTGATAAGGAAATGAATGTTTATTTTGATTCTGATTTATGCAAAAATGTTGACTAATCATCTTTTCATCCTTGAACTAGTTCATATAGATTTGTTTGGACTAACAATATTGCAAGTTTAAGTGGTAAGAAATGTTGTTTTGTATTGGTTGTTGATTACTCTAGATACACATGGATATATTTGTTTATCCGACTGCCTCTAGATCTGACACTATGTTCACTAGTTGTTTATGTATACGTTTTCAATCAAATCCTTAATGAATCACATTTTAAAAGCGGTAAAATGATTATAAGGTATTTGTTGCACACTTCACGATTTGGTCTATGATATCTATCTAATGATAACTTTGAAATAAAGGGGGATTCAGATGTAGATTACACTGGTAACCTAGTTCATAGAAAACTTACTTGTAGAATGTGATTTATATTGAGACATTCATTAGTTGCATCACATTTTCAAAGAAAATATCTGCATATTTTTCATTTCAACCGATTTCAATTAGTGGACATTTTTTATATATAACCCCTTCCAGAAAATATTTTTTGTTGACTTCGTTTCAGACTAGACATTTTAGAAATTTGATTTTATATTTATTTTTGGATTTGATCTTAAATGACTACATTAACTAATCTGACTCACTAATGATTATCGAAAAGATAAATAATGGTTGAAAAGGTGACGAGTGTTGATATTAATCATATATTTTGGCTTGGGATATTATATGTAGTAAATTTCTTCAAAAGTTTAAACAAAATTTGTAATAAATTTGATTGGTAAAACTTCCATGACCATCTCTATTTCTATCATATTTCTAATGACAATCATTTATAAAAAACCAATATAGTATGTCAAAATGTGGTATTTTAAACGAAGAATTATTCATTTTTTTGTAATTAATTAGCAATAAAAACATCCAATGTATTCACTCTCATTTAAAAGTCCTCACGGTTATGGATGGGTGGATTACTTAGAATATTAGATTATGTGCTTTCATCCTCATTTAAAAGTCTTCATGGTTATGCATATATGGAACACATCAAAATTGATTATTAAATAGACGAGTTGATTCTAATCCCATTTAAAAGTCCTTATGATTATGCATGGTTAAAAGATGCTTGAATTCATTTTTTTATATTGGGAATACAATTAATCTCATTTAAAAGTCCTAATGGTTATGCATGGTAAGTAAGTATTCAAATTCCTGATATAAATATACCATAGACACAACTATATGGTTCTGTATGCCGACATCGCCCCTATCACCCTAAAGTAAAATATGCGCCTAACAGAGTATTTATGATTTTTGTTTGATTTTTTATTGAAATTTAATATTTATACTCGATTGCGTATTCATGTTGTATTAATCTCTATCACTTTATTTCTATTTTTCTAACACTATTATTATTTTGCTGATAATAAAAGAGGGAGAGAAAAGTTAAGATTTTGGCAAATAAAGTTCAAATACTTTATTTTTTATTCTCATCTATGTTCATTTTCATATTTTTATTAATTTTCATGCATATATGAAGAGGGAGCTTTGTTGTAGGGCAAGCATTCAAGTAGGGGGGGGTATTCAAGTAGGGAGAGTTAATGGAATTCATCAAAACCAACTGTATTTAATAGAGTCAAAATCTTAATATATGTTATCATCAAAAGGGGAAGATTTTTGAATATGCTAGTATGTGATTTTTGTTTGATGATAATAAACATATAATATATTCGTTTAAATGTATTTGTTACTGCACTATTTTATTTTTCACATAATTAAATAAATATTTGTTGGGTAAAATAAATAACACAAAA
Source organism: Allium cepa (assembly GCA_030765085.1). Lineage (NCBI taxonomy): Eukaryota > Viridiplantae > Streptophyta > Magnoliopsida > Asparagales > Amaryllidaceae > Allium > Allium cepa. The sequence goes on from CM060937.1 coordinate 346,497,378, forward strand.
TTCAAATTCAAAAAATATTTTATTTAAACAAATATTTATTACAAATTCAAATAGTACAAATTTGAGCTCTCACTACATTTACACAATTTCAATTACATCACAAATTTCAATTTACAATTTTGACCTTACTACATATGTTCACTCAACACACATATTTGATCTTCAACTTTATTCCAGTTTTTTTCCAGCATCTGAATTATCTGCAAAATAAACATTGACGCAGTAAAATTGAAAAAGAAATATTTTGCAGTAAAATTAAAGTGGTTTTTTGAAAATGTTATTTTCCTCAGTTATTTGGGCTGTTCATCATCATTTATTTTGAATTCATCATACATGAATAACTTGTGACATTCAAAGTGTATTACTGCACATGCCACAAGGTCATGCACACCGATATACACTTTCTTGTTAAAATTGTAGGTACAGGTGAGCACAAGGTCAAACCTAAGACGAGGCTGGATCCAACTCAAGTGGAGTCTCGACCAAATCAACATAACCAAACTCAAGTTCAATGGTTCGACAAACATGATCTCCAATGAAATCGGACTCAAGTGGCTGTAACAACCAACACATGTACACATGGAATGACTCAACCAAATAAGACCTTCAAGTCACAATATAACATGCATTCAGGCACAAGAGAGAAGTATACACAAATACAAACATTCAAGGATGAACCAGATCATTAAAGAACCATGATTACTGTACATAATTCAAAAGCAAACACAAGGACTATAACAACATATACACACACACATACATATGTATGAATGTACATATATGTTGATAATCAAGTTCTATATGCATACAACATGACCACATACAAAGCGACCATCATGTAAAAGTTCAATTCAATGGCCATGCTCACAACAATGTCAAAGTGGGACCTGAACCAGTCATGTATATGTGCAATGAAATTGTCAGAGGCTCAAAGACAAAAAAGTAACAAGACCAGAATGACTCCAACCAAAACAAGACCGGTTCTATATATGAAACCAAACAATAATGAAACTATAGCATTACATGAACTCACAAATATATGCAACTAAACTCAACCAAAATGTATAAACCAAATAAAGTAAATGTTCAGGCATGAACATAACTATAAGAAAACAAATAAGATCAAATAATCCAGACTCAAAGCAATGGCACGTATCAAGACAATCAGACTTAGATGATGCCAGAGAACATAGACAAGGTTTGAGAGACATGTACAAAGTAGCAGGCCTAGACTAGAAGAACACATGAAAATGCAGACTACATGAAACCCCACACATAGACATGACTGCAAAGCAAGTTCAGATTGAAAAAAGTGGTGAACACAAGTTCATATGAAATGAAGTCCAACCAACACGCAAGCTTAGCTTAAACCAACATGTACAGACCAACATGAAAAAGAGGTAACAACAAAATTGAACCAGACATGTATAAATGGGACAACAAGCTTTAGACAGTTCAATACAAGGCAAGAAAAACAATTGAACCAGACTTCAAGAGGAACTAGCATACATGCACTTCAAATGTACAACAAAAGACTAACTACAATGCAACAAGACTCCAAACATACAAAGACAGAAACAAAGTTTTAGACATACTCAATTTCAGCATATGGTCCAGACTCAAATTGTGAACCAGTACAATATGAAACATGCTCAAATCTGCAACAGAATAATGTTAGAACTCAGTTCAAAGCAATGCAACAGAGAATGTAAATGTACATGTACTCAAAGCAAATGCAACAACAATGGATATGCAATCACATGTACACAGGATAAAATTCAAATGAAGAATATCATGGTGAAAATTATCAGTTCATACAAGTCAGTGAATTGAAAGTCAAAGCCAGCAAAAAAAATTAGGACTCGTAGGTGATATACAAGACTATAAACGAAGTTGTAGAAATTATCTCAAATTTTAAAGTACCAAATTAATAGGAGGAAACCGACTCAAGCAAGTACAAATTTATCAGTAACGTGTAATCGATTGAACAGTCAGGATAAATCACCATCGTCCAAGCACAAAGCAATGCAAGGGATAAATTCATGAAGAATTCAAAGCAATTATATGAACGTATATATATGGATTTCATCCATATATAACCCAGTAACCATCATAGGTAGTAAGGTATTCGATTTCGAGACTAAAATCAGTGAGCGTACTTACTTAAAACAAATCAGTAAACTCAAACCAAGGTCGAGCAAAATCAAAATCAAAAAAGAAAGTCACATACCAGTTTCATCTAAGTATTCGAGCTCTACAAATTGAAGCCACCGAAAGCGAATCAAAGCCCAGAGCAATTGACAAAGCCGAGTTGATTTCATCACTCAATCGATCACAACATCAAGGCGGCGGCTTCAAATTTCAAAGCCCTAGTTTCAAAGCAAAACAAAGGAACGATAAAGGGAGAGGCGCCATGAAAATAAAGAAAAGGAGAGAGCGGCCACGAAAATAAAGAAAAGGGAGACGTCTTTTTTCTTGTGATATAAATTACAGTGGATCGGCCTTTATAAATTTTATTTTGGATTTAATTTTATAACTATGTTTTGTATTTTTTATTTATATTGTAATTTTCCTTCATTAAAAATTAACTCTCTAGTCGTGTGACTAGATTATGAATTACGGTGGTGTAGTTCGAGAATTCGCAACTCAGCGGCTCAGTTGGGGTAGGGTTTTGAGTGTAGAGTTAGGTTAGACATTAGCGGGTGTCGCAAGTTTACGTGTCTAAGCGTCTGATTACTTAATTTCTTGTAGAAACCTTGAGGGCATCAAGTAGGCAGGTTATCGTCGAAGCTGGGTAAATCTGTATTGTTCTATTTCTGCTTTTATTACTCTGTTATTATCTGTGCTACATTATTATATATTTTTCCACATTAATTTATTATTATTATTAGTATCACCCTATTCACCCCCATTCTAAGGTGAAATCGATTCTGCACGGTTGACCCACCTCTACTATTTACAAACAAACGAACGTTCGTTTGTTCGAATGTTCCAGAGACTCAAATGACGTATTTTGCATTCTTCTGACCAATCCGGTCCATCCTTTTTTTCATCCAATGGATCCTATTCGACCTATGATATGGTTTCATCCTATTCAATCCCTAAATCCAACGGTGCGAGATCCACTTCTACCCCTATAAATAGACCTCTGGACCTAACACTTTTATCATTCTATGTTTTCCAATTGGGTTCACCTTTCTAGGAAGGACCCTAAACGGATTAATTTTTCCAAAGGAGAAAATCATTATAAATTAAATTATTTTACAACTCCTAGTAGATTCGAGAAGACCAATGGAAGATCTTAGGATCGGAGGTGGGTGATCGTAATTATTTTAAATTTCTTTGAGTAATTTAAGATAATAAGTTTCCAATAGTTGTAATTTTACTACAATTTTTGGTGTAACCTTTTTAGTAATTTATTAATAGTTTTTAGAATTATTTTCAGTCTTTTCTTTTAGCTATTCTTTTCAGTTTATTTTATTTTATTTCTGTTAGTTATTTCTTTTCTATTTATTTATAGTTTATTTACTGTTATTTATGCCTTATTTACATCTTTTTCCTATGCTTTGTATTTTCTTCTATTTTCAATTTTCTTTTATTCCTCCTTCTTTTTCGTATATGGATTAGAATAGAATTAACGTGAATATGGATTAAATTATAAGAAAACTGAATAATGGAATACAAGATGTAAATTACAAAGATTGTAATATAAATGGAATTGGAATGAAATTGTGCCTAATTGGACTGAAATTGTGCCTAGTTATGAAATTAATTGAACTGAATTAAAAAGATTGGCCTAGTTATAACTTAGAATTATAACTAAAAAGAGTAAAAGATTAAAGAGGCATATTTTCAAACTTAGACCTTGGATTATGTAATAAGCATGATTATAACATAGGTTATAATAAGAAAAAGAACAGAATAAGGCATATTTTAAGACTTAGGATAAATTAATAAGCATAGACAGTAGAGAAAAGTGTAAAGAATTATTTAAATAATTTATCTAAGTTAATAAACAAAGATGAAAGTAGGACCTCTACCAAATAGCATTCCCTAGTAGACAAAATAGTGGTTTGACATTAGCCTGAAGTGAGACAAGGGTACGCTTATGCTAAAAATTGTAGGAATCGGTCAATCAGAAGTCCAAATCATGAAGGATTTGGATACGGTGCGTAACTAGATATTGTTTGGACGGGCCAGTACCAACAGCATTTCTCCTATAGTTTCTCAAGACAAACAGCGATCTCACATTAGCCTAAAATGAGAGGAGGGGGACGCTTATGCTGGAGTTTGAGATAAAAAGAAGACCTAATAGGTTTAGCAAAAGGTAGCATGGGCATGGTGGCAGTTACACATGCGACTTCCATTCTGGTTCTCAGTGATTGCTATGAGTTCCAAGCACTTAGTATGGGTGTCTTTCGTAGACACCATTGCCTTTTGTGTAGGAAGCTATATATGTCATCCGGATACATAGTGGGTGCTTTGTGCATCTTTCGTAGATACTGTTAGCTGCTGTGCAGGGAGTTATATAGCGTCTGGTCTGCAGGAAGGTTTATGGAGTAGCATGCCGATCAAAAAGGGTAGAATTAGGATTACATCCTAATTAAAGGATTAGGAATTCAGCCTAATCAAAGCAGAAATCAAGGACAAGTGCACGCAATTGAAATTAACCTATCTTATAGTTAATCGTATTTATTTCCAGTTTATCTCTTTCCTATTTCCTTTGTTTCCTCTTTATATACTATAACTGTTGTAGAGTCTATTACTTTTACTTTGCTTAAAGACTCTTATAATTACTATCATTCACCAGACTTTTAGTCCGTCTCCCTCCACTATTTTCCCCTTTCCCCTACAGGAAATCAAGGGAGAGGGCAGTGGATTCCAGTTCTCAAAGGTTTCCTGGAGAAGATTCCACTATATATATCCCTACTTTTTTTAGCTTTAGTTTTTTCAATGTACTGTCTTATTATGAGGGATATTATGTACTCTGATTTTTAAGACTATGAGTTTTTGTTTCATAAGACATATTGAATTTTTAGACATGCATGTGGTGTTTGGTATTTGACTTGTTTACGAAGCAATTATGAAGTTTTATTTTAGTTAAGTTATTATTTTAAGTTTCAGCTGGTTTTATCTTTTTTTTGTCTTGTGAATCTTAGTCTCTATTATCTTTTTTTATACCAACAGTGCACCGCACCTTTTAGTGTTTCCTTTTGGGTAAATTAAGGGGTGTGGGGTGTTTCACTTGGTATTAGAGCCTAAGGTTATAGGATTTCTAAATATTTATTTTAAAAGTAAAGTACTTTCCAAAATAACTTGTTTTAAAAGCATTTTTCAAAAAATAACTCTTAGAAATAGATTTTAAGTATAAAAGAATTTTTATAAAAATCCCCTCGAAGTCCAGTTCAACCTTCCTTCGATTCTTTTGAGCCTAATTTTCCTTTTCTTTGCATAGTATGGCTGACTGGTTCCGTAGAGCTACAGAACGAAAGGTGCAAGGGCAAGCACCTAATACAACACCGGTGGGTGGAAATCCCTTTAATCCACCTACACCAGCCGATTTTTCTAAGCTATGCAAGGACTTCACTAGCATAGAGGGTGGAACATTTTCTGGCATGAAGGATTTCAAGAAGACACATGCTAGGTTGGAAGATATGGAGCAAAAGTTTAGGCGGTTAGGCTTAGAGGACCGACAGCGAATTCAACCTACTTATTGGAAGCTGAAGGGAGAACTTAAGGAAGTTCCGATAAGCTTTAAGAAATAGTGCTGTAAGGACAAGAAGGATAAGAGGAAAGAAAGGGGACCTCAGAAGAGAATCAAGAAAAAAGGGAATTGTAAGGGCTGTAGAATGAATGGTCATTGCGCAAAAAGATTGTAAGAAGGTAGGAATAGAGGGAAGGTGTTTCAATTGTGGATAGCTTAGTCACATTAGTAAAGTGTGTCCTCAGAAGGCGGGGCATGCAGCAAGCGCACCTGCTGCACAGATTCAGACTCTGGATATAGCACCTTCCAGGAGTAGACCAAATCAAGGTAGGAAAGTTTAATTTCTATTTTTGATATTTTTTCCATTTGGTCACTTTTCGATCTTAGAGCATCACACTCTTTCATCTCTAGTTCTTTGGTAGATTGTTTGCACTTTGACATTTTTTAGTAGACCCCCATTGTTGTTTCAAACCCCATTGGAGGATCGGCACACTAGACTGTGGGTTGTAGGGGACTGACAATTTTATCCTAGGCATAGAATTTGAATGTGACGCCTATATATTGGATTTTCACGGTATGGGATGATTCTGGGAATGGATTGGCTATCCACATATGGAGCTATATTAGACCCCAAAAGGAGAGTCGTTAGATTAGACACTTGCAATGGTAGGACTCTAAAGTATCTTGCGACCCGCAAGGATTATTCATGTTGAGTTTTCTCTATTACCTCGATTCATCTTCATCGAAGTTGCATTCGATTCCTATCGTCGGAAATTTTTTGATGTCTTTGAGGTGGTTAAGGGACTACCCCCCAAGAGAGAGATTGACTTCAAGATTTCTTGGACCGAGAATGCTAAGCCAGTATCGTTACCTATGAGGCACATCGAACCTAGGGAGAGGAAAGAATTGAGCAAGTAGATCCGAGAGCTTTTGGAGAAGAGATTCATAAGAAGAAACATATCGGGGTAGAGAGCGCCAGTCGACTTCGCCACTAAGGTGGATGGTTCCATCCGACTTTACGAGGACTATAGAAAGTCGATTAAGCTCCCAAAGAAGAACCAATATCCACTATCTTGGATAGATAATCTTTTTGGCGAGTAAGTTGACTCTTCGGTATTCTCCCAACTTGATTTAGCCACTAAATTTCATCAGCTTAGGGTCGCTGATGATAACATTGATGAGACGGCATTTACGATGCCAGACGGATTCTTTGAGTGGTTAGTCATAACTTTTGGGCTAACTAATGTCCCAGCCTATTCTATAGATTTGATGACCCATGTTTTTAAACATGTCCTAAAATGAAGTACATGGTGGTATTCGTGGTCAACATTTTGGGGTTTTTCAAGAAGTATGGAAGAGCTGTTATTCATCTAAAGGAGGTTCTTTGTACGCTTCATGTTCATCAGTTGAGAGCAGAGTTGTAACAACCCAAAATTTAACCCGTAATAATTGATTTTCTAGTTAATTTGATAATATACTAAATTTGTGAAATTATGAGAATTAAGCCACGGAAGTTGCACCATTATGTCCGTGGTAATTTTCTGGTCAATTTCCAAATATAGAACATCAAAGACCGAGCTAATATGACCATGTAATAAAGTAAATAAAATAAGCGGGAAACGAAAACATATATATATAGGCAGGTCGAACGGCCGGTCGACCTAGGCAATAGGCGGTCGACCGCCTGGTCGACCCGTCGGTTGTTTAGGTGGGCGAACGAACAGTTGTTCATTCGTTCAGATGATGGTACAATTTTTTTAATTGGCTGACGTGTTTCGCATTCTTCTAACCAATCCGATCCATCTATTTTTGCATTCGATGGCTCCTATTCAACATATGACTTGGTTGCATCATATTCAATCTCCAAATCCAATGGTCCGAAATCCATTTCTCCCTCCATAAATAGACTCTTAGACCTAACATTTTTCTCATTTTAGGTTTCCCTAACTGGGTTCACCTTTCTAGAAAGGACCCTAAAAGGAATAATTTTTTCAATGGAGAAAATCATTATAAATTAAATTATTTTATGACTCCAAGTAGATCCGGGAAGACCAAAGAAAGAGGTTAGGACAGAAGATGAGTAATTGTAATTATTATAAGATTTCTTTAAGTAATTTAAAGTAATAGAGTTTGCAATAGTTGTAGTTTTACTACGATTTTTGGAATAGCCATTTCAGTAGTTTATTTACAGTTTTTTAGAATTATTTTTAGTCTATTTCCTTTCAGCTATTCTTTTCAGTAATTTTAGTTTATTTCAATTAATTATAGCTTTTCCTTTTTTTTATAGTTTACTTACAGTATTTTAGTTTATTTATTGTTATTTATACATCTTCTTCCTATGCTTTGGATTTTCTTCTATTCTCGATTTTCTTCTATTCCCCCTTCTTCTTCTTATATGGATTAGAATAAGATTAACGCAAATATGGATTAAATTGTAAGAAAACTGAAATAATGGAATATAAGATGTAAATTTCAAAGACTATCATATAAATGGAATTGAACTGAAACTACGCCTAATTATGACGTGAATTGGACCGAATTAAAAAGATTGGCTTAGTTATAACTTTGAATTATGACTAAAAGGAGTAAAAGCTGAAAGAAACTTATTTTCACACTTAGACCTAGGGTTAAGTAATAAGCATGATTATAACGTAGGTTATAATAAGAAAAAGGACAGAATATGGCTTATTATAAGACTTAGGATAAATTAATAAGCACGGACAGTAGAGAAAAGTGAAAAATCTTATTTAAATAATTTGCCTAAGTTAATAAGCAAAGATGAAAGTAGGACCTGTACCAAATATCATTCCCTATTAAAGAAAATGGTGGTCTCACGTTAGCTTGAAGCGAGATGAGGGCATGCTTAAGCTAAAAATGGTAGTAACTGGTCAATTAGAAATCCAAATCATAGGGGATTAGGATAAGGGGCGCAACTAGATATTGTTTGGATGAGGGCTAGTACCAACAGCATTTTCCCCATTTTCTGTGGACATAGGGTAATCTCAAGTTAGCCTGAAGTGGGATGAGGAGCACGCTTATGCTGGGGTTTGAGGTAATAAAAAGACCCAATAAGTGGAGCAAAAGGTTGTATGGGCATGATGGCAGTTACGCGTGCGACTTCCGTTCGAGTGCTCAGTAATCGCTATGAGTTTCAAGCGCTTAGTATGGGTGTCTTTCGTAGAGATCGTTGCCTTCTGTGTAAGGAGTTATATATGTCATTTAGATCCACAGTGGGTGCTTTTTTGCATCTTTCATAGATACCATTGGCTGTTGTGGAGGGAGTTATATAGCTTCTGGTCCGCAGAAAGGTCAATGGGGTAGCAGGCCGATCAAAAAGGGTAGAATTAGGGTTATATCCTAATTGCGAGATTAGAATTTCGGCCTAATCAAAGCAGAAACCAAGGACAAGTGCAACCAATCAAAGTTAACCTATCTTATAAATTGAGAAATATTTACTCACACTTATTTCTAGTTTATTTCTTTCCTATTTCCTTTGTTATCCTTATTTATGCTAGAACTATTGTAGAGTCTATTACTTTTATCTTTTTTAAAGACTCTAGTAATTACTATCATTCACCAGACTTTTAGTCTGACCTACTCCTCTAATTTCCCTTTTTTCCCCATAGGCAATCAAGGGATAAGTCAGTAGATTGTTGTTGCTTGGAGTTTTGTTTAAGGAGATTTCTACTGTGTATTTCTTTTATTTTCAACTTTTGTTCTTTCTATGCACTGGCTTATTATGAGGGATATTATGTACTCTGATTTTTGAGACCATGTGTTTTTGTTCATGAGATATATTGGATTTTTAGACATGTATGAGGTGTTTGGTATTTGATTTATTTATGAAGCAAGTATGAAGTTTTGTTTTTATTAAGTTATTATTTTAACTTTTTGCTATTTTTATCTATATTTGTCTTGTCAATCTTTGTCTCTGTTAGCTTTAGTTATACCTACAATGCACCATGCCTTTTAATGTGTCCTTTTGGGTATATTAAGGGGTGTGGGGTAAGTCACTTGGTATCAAAGCCTAAGGCTACAGGATTCCAAAAAAAATTATTTTTAAAAGTTAAGTATTTTTTTCAAAATAACTCGTTTAAAAGTATTTTTAGAAAAGAACTTTTAGAAATGATTTTAAGTATAAAAGAGTTTTGGTAAAAACCCCTCATAAGTCCAATTCAATCTCCCTTTGACTCTTTCCTAAACTATCATTTTCTTTTCGTAGAATGGCTGATGCCCCGAACCTTCCCGAGGGCATTCCATTCCCAATCTGATTTCGTAAGTACTTACAAGCTATGAATCCATAGGTGCATTGGCCAGCGCCCAATCCTGCACCAGCGGGTGAGAATCCCATCAACCGACCTGCCGCCATTATTTTCTCTAAGCTTTGTAAAGATTTTTCGAGTTTGTGCGGGAAGACTTTTTCTAGCAAGGAGACTGTTGTGGAGGCGAGGGCATGGCTTAGAGACACAGAGAGGATTTTTGGCCTTTTGGGATTAGATGGTCAATAACGAGTTCAGCTAGCCGCTTGGCAGCTAAAGAAGGAGGCATCTTATTAGTGGGAGGTGAATGAGTTGGAGGGAAGAAATATTACTTGGGATAGATTCTGGGAGCGATTCGATGGAAGTTTTTGTCTCGGGCGGAAAAGAGTGTTTAATTGGAGAGGTTTATCAATTTGAAGCCAGGGAGTTTATCTGTTAAGGAATACATTAATCAATTCAATGAGCTGTCGCGGTTTGGCATAGATTTGGTGAACACGCAGCATAAGAAAGCTATGAAGTTTGCAAAGGGATTGAATCAACACCTTCAGGGATTATTGCAGACTAATGTACCGATCGGAGCTACTTATCAGTCTTTGGTCGAGATGGCACATATATCGGATACAATCAAGGAGGGAGAGTGTAAAGTGTAGGTTAAATCAGAAGGTTTAAAGAAGAAATGGTGGGAAAAGAATAAGAAGAAGAAGAAAGGTGATGATCCTCAGTAGCAGATTAAGAAGGGTGTAAAGTGCTACAGTTGTGGGAATGTTGGACATATGGATAAGGATTGTTGGAAAGATAAGATGAAGGGTAAGTGCTATGTTTGCGGGCAGCTCGATCATATGAGTAGGAGTTGTCCTCAAAGAGCTGGTCAAGGAGCGAGTGTGCCAGTGGAACAGGTTTAAGCGTTAGACGTAGTAACTTCCAGTAGCATTCCAAATAGAGATAGGAAAGTCACAGTTGAAGGTTTGATTTCTATATCTGATTTTCCCATTCGGACTTTATTTGATTCTGGAGCATCACACTCTTTTATCTCTAGTTCTTTAGTAGATTGTTTGCACTTGGACATATCATTAGTAATAGACCCCATTATTGTTTCAAACCCCATAGGAAGATCGACGCACTTATCTGTTGTTTGTAGGGGTTTGAAAATCTTTATCCTAGGCGTAGAATTTGATGCAACGCCTATGTTTTGGGATTCTTGGGGAATGCAATGATCTTAGGGATAGATTGGCTATCCACATATGGAGCTATATTAAACAGGGAGAGGAGAGTCGTTGGACTTGAGACTTGTAGTGGTAGGACTTTGGAGGTATCTTGCGACCAGTAAGGGTCATTCATGTTGAGTTTTCTCAACTCCCTCGATTCATCATCATCAGAGTTGCATTCGGTTCCATTTGTCAGAGATTTTGCAGACATCTTTGAGTAGGTTTGGGGACTGCCCTTAAGAGATAGATTGACTTCAAGATTTATTTGACCAAGAATGCTAAGCCAGTAGCATTACCTGTAAGGCACATGGCACCTAGGGAGAGGAAAGAATTGAGCAAGTAGATTCATGAGCTCTTGTGGAAGGGATTCATAAGAAGGAGAAAATCAGAGTAGAGAGTGCTAGTCATCTTCGCCACTAATGCAAATGGTTCTCTCTGATTTCGCGTGGACTATAGGGAATTAAATTAGCTCACGAAGAAGAACTGATATGCACTCCCTAGGATTGATGATCTTTTTGACCATTTGATAAGTTCTTCGGTTTTCTTTCAGCTTGATTTAGCCATGGGATTCCACCAGCTTAGAGTCACTGATGACAGCATAGATAAGACTACCTTTAAGACACCAGATTGATTCCTCGAGTGGTTGGTTATGCCTTTTGGGCTAACCAATGCTCCAGCCAATTACATTGAGTTGATGAGCCACGTCTTTAAGGATGTCCTAAATAAGTTTGTGGTGATATTCATGGATGACATCTTGGTTTTTTCCAAGAATATGGAGGAGCATGATGTTCATTTGGAAGAAGTTCTTCGCACACTTTGTAGTCATCATATGAGAGCTAAGTTTTCGAAATGTTGTTTTTGGAGAAAGGAAGTTCATTTCTTGAGGCACGTAGTTTCGAAGGAAGGTTTTATTGTTGACCCTGTCAAGGTTATTGCAGTGCAAGATTGGAAGGCCTCCAAGAACATTACTGAGGTTAGGAGCTTCCTAGGATTGGATGGCTACTATAGGAAGTTCATTAGAGACTTGCCAAGATGTTAGCACCACTCACGCGCTTTACTAAGAAGAATAAAGCTTTCGTGTGGGATGTGGATTATGAGGATTCCTTCACGAAGCTTAAGAGAGCCCTTACTAATGCACCAGTGTTAGTTTTACTGGATGGAGCTAAGCCTTTCACTGTATACACTGATGCATGCGGAATGGGTCTAGGAGCGATGTTAATGCAAGAAGGGAGGGTAGTGTGTTATGGTAGTAGGCAGTTGAGGACACAAAAGATGAATTACCCTACCCGCAATTTGGAGTTGGCTGCAATAGTTTTTGCACTTAAGTATTATAGGCACTATTTGCTTGGAAAGAGGTTTGATTTTTTAATTTACCGACCATAAGTCTGGGAGGTACCTATTCTCGTAGAAGGACTTGAATCTAAGGCAATAGAGGTGGATGGAGTTTTTAACCTCATATGATTTTGAGATAGCTTATGCTAAAAAAGAGGGCATGCTTATGCTAAAAATGGTAGTAATTGATCAATTAGAAGTCCAAATCACGAGGGATTTGGTTAAGGAGCGCAACTAGATATTGTTTGGATGACGGGCTAGCACCAAAAGCATCCCCTATTTTCTATGGATACACGGTGATCTCACATTAGCCTGAAGTGGGATGAGGGGCATGCTTATGTTGAAGTTTGAGTTAATAAAAAGACCCAATACGTGGAGCAAAAGGTAGCATGGGCATGGTGGTTGTTTCATGTGCGACTTCCATTCGGGTGCTCAGTAATCGCTATGAGTTTCAAGCGCTTAGTATTGGTTTGTAGACACCGTTGCCTTCTTTGTAGGGAGCTATATATGTCGTCTGGATCCACAATGGATGCTTTGTGCACTTTTCGTAGATACCATTGGCTGCTGTGTAGGGAGTTATATAGCGTCTAGTCCATAGAAAAGTCTATGGAGTAGCAGGCCGATCAAAAAGGGTAGAATTAAGGTTACATCCTAATTACAGGATTAAGAATTCAGCCTAATCAAAGCAGAAATAAAGGACAAGTGCAAGCAATCAAAGTTAACCTATCTTATAAATTGAGAAATATTCAATCGTACTTATTTCCTTTTTATTTCTTTCCTATTTCCATTATTATCCTTATTTATGCTAGAATTGTTGTAGAGTCTATACTTTTATCTTGCTTAAAGACTCTAGTAATTACTATCATTCACTAGACTTTTAGACTGACCTACTCCTCCATTTTCCCCTTTTTCCCCGTAGGAAATCAAGGGAGAAGTCGGTAGATTGCTGTTGCTTTGGGTTTTCTTGGAGAAGATTTCTACTATGTATTTCTTTTATTTCATCTTTTGTTCTTTCATCTTTTGTTCTTTCTATGTACTAGCTTATTATGAGGGATATTATGTACTCTAATTTTAGACCGTGAGTATTTTTTCACGAGACATATTGGATTCTTAGACATGTATGTGGTGTTTGGTATTTAACTTATTAATGATACAATTATGAAGTTTTGTCTAATTAAGTTATTATTTTAAGTTTCTACTGTTTTATCTATATTTGTCTTGTGAATCTTAGTCTCTATTAGCTTTAGTTATACCTATAACGCATCACACCTTTTAATGTGTCATTTGGGTATATTAAGGGATATGGGGTGTTTCAAGAGTTCTTGAAGTATCACTTTTGAAGTGAGTTTATTGGGGAATAGAGAATATCTACACATGGTAGGGATTTAAAAAACGGTTTTGTACATTTAGGATTGAGATTATGGAAATACAAAGAGAGGTAGGAAAAGGTTAGAGATGTACAACAAAAATCAGTAGATAAGCAGAGATGAAAATCCATGTGTAGGTAATTGTAGAAATTATAATTATCTCAGAAAAGTGGATTTGATGGTGATGCTTGAGAATAAATATGAGTATACAAGAGAAATAGGAGTAAAAGCCTTTAGTTTAGGAAAAGTACTCTGAGGGTAGTTAGTAAGAAGACCGACTTTATGCTAAGCCTAATAAAATGGAATTTTTGAAATTTAAAAAGTTGAAAAAAATTTAATTGTTTCAATTGAAAATTTTCATTCTTAATATTTTCTTCCAGAAAATAAACAAGGAGTTTTGAAGAATGATATGAAATTTAAGTAGGACTTTTATATAATAAAAATTGGAATTCTTTTTGAAGAATTATGTAGTGTGTGTGTATATATATAACTCACTAGTTTCATTGTAAGTAAACAAAGATTTTAAACATAAAAACTTAGAGTGTATCATGTATCGAAAACATAGATTACAACTTTTATTGTTGTAATAAATGTTTTCGTGAAAAATAAGTGGAGCATAGGCTATAACACTATGGTTATAGTAAGTGACTCTCAAGAGAAATATTTTTACATGGGTATATGAGATTTACTGGTATTTATTAATTAAATCCATGCACTGGTATTTTTTTTAGCTTGTAGTAATGGTGTTTTACGCAACATCAGTTTTAACCCAAATAAAAATGTATTTTAAAAGATAATTTATAAGAATAGAAATAAAGTGATTTTTAAAGTGCACTTATTATTTTTATAAGTATAATAAAATGTTTTCTAGTTATTGATATATTAAAAAAGTTTTGAAGATGAGTTTTTCTGGAAAAAAAAAGTGTGTAAGTTAGATATGAGAAAATGTCTATCATAAGAGAATATAAATTAGGCATACTTTAATCTACTGGAATGAAAAGGATAATGGTATAACTTTCTATTGAACCAATATAAATGTTTTGTGAAGTTATAAGGAAAATGTGAAAGAGATATACAAGATATGAGAAGCACCATATTTTGTATAGCCTATTTTGAAAAATATAAAATAAGTTCCTTGTAATTTCACATAAACATGAAATCCTCTTTTAAAAGGTTCATAAAAGATTTTAGCATTAATAATTTCTCATTAAAGAAAGTAGTTCCAATACATTAAAGTATGAGACCATGACGTGTAATAAGAAGATGGCTTGAAAACACGTAAGGACATTTTAAAAGTATCCGAAAGAAAAATGGTTTGTTTAAAAAGTAAATAAGTTTTTGGAAACAAAGAACTTAATACCAGTTAAATTTTTAAAAAAAAAATCCAATTTTTATATAAAACTATAAAAGTCTTTAAAAGAAAGAGAGATATAAGTTTTAGACTTAAAAATTTGGAAGTTTTCCCCTCTAGGTTTGGGAAATAATATTAAGGGACCAAGTAGTTTTGAAATTAGTAGAAACTGAAAAGATAACACTTTTAAAGATAAATATTTTAGGATTTGATATTTTAAATTTTTTACAAGGTGACAAAAATCAAACCAAACTCTTAAATGTGGAGTAGATAAGAATCATTTCCTAGAAGTAACGGAAAAGGTGTAAGGAGATATCAATAACTACTTTTAGAAGTAATAATGGAAGTTTCCGTAAAGTGTATAGGACACTAGTAAGAACCTAGGAATGTTGATTCATGTAGAACGAAAAAATGAAATTCGTAGGATAGCAAGACAAGCGTAGTTGAGGATGAGTATTCTTGATTTTGTAAGAACTTGGGAAAAGCATCTTTCCTTAGTGGAATTCATATGGTAGTAGTTTTCAAGCTAGCATTGGAATGGCATCTTTTGAAGCTCTTTTTGGAAGGCCGTGTAAGACGTCTTCATGTTGGTTGGAGTCTACGGAAAGATTACTTCTTGGTTCCGATATGGTTAGAGAGATTTTGAAGAAGACTAATTTGATTAGGAAAAAATTTGTATCTCATATCCATGTCTCTTTGATAATAGGTTTTAGAATTTACGTTTTGCATCTTTAGTTTCGAATAGATTCTTTCCATTATTATCCTTTGGGAGAATAGAACTTAGGATTTAGCTTATGGATGGTAGGATTTGATCTAAACATATTAATAGAACATGTTATGAATGATGTATGCTAGCAAATGCAAGTGTTTGCTAGTGGATGCTAATGGATGCATATAGGTACACTAGGCATTATTATTCTTTAGGGATCGGCCTAACTAGGGGCCTAGAGCATAGGAATATGGATGTGTGCGCATTTTATTCTATTTTCCATGGTTGCTATAATTGGATGTTTTTCACATGGTTGTTGCATTTGGATGATGTTTGTAGCATCTATATAGAATTATTAGTTATCATCAAGAAATTTTCGCATTCATTTAGATACATGGCACAGACATGATTGTATAAAAGGAGGTCAACTGAATTAGTGGACCACCTAATGTTTTGCATTAGTTAGGGACATTTACATTACACTAATTACATAAGTATCATAAATTTTATTTGAAAAACATTAGGACAATGGATGAATGGTTGATGATAGAGTAGTTAGTTGTAGAAGCAAATGAAAACGTTTAGGCATTCCTTTATCCTTAGAGATTTTAGGGACGAAATCCTTCAAGGAGGGGAGAATGTAACAACCCAAAATTTAGTCCGTAATAATTAATTGGTTAATTAATTAGATAATAAAATAACTTTGTCAAATTATCATAATTAAGCCATGGAAGTTGCACCATTGTGTCCATGGTAATTTTCTGGTCAATTTCCATATATAGAAGATCAAAATCTAAGTGAATATGACCAAGTTATAAAATAAAAAAATAAGCAAAAAACAAAGAAAAATAAATAAAAAAATTAAGCAGAAAATGAAGAAAAATAAATAAATAAATAAATAAATAAAATATATATAGGCAGGTCCACTGGTTGGTCGACCTGGGCATCAAGCGGTCGACCACCCGGTCGAACCGCCTCTGCTATTTACGAATGAACGAACATTCATTCGTTCGAACATTCAACAACCTCAATATAATGTGTTTTGTATTCTTCTGACCAATCTGGTCCATCCATTTTTGCATTCGATGGCTCCTATTCGGCCTATGATGTGGTTGAATCCTATTCAATCCCCAAATCAAACGGTCCGAGATCCACTTCTACCTCTATAAATAAACCCCTAGACCTAACACTTTTACTCATTCTAGATTTTCTCCAATAGGGTTCACCTTTATAGGAAGGACTCTAAACGGAATAATTTTTCCGAAGGAGAAAATCGTTATAAATTAAATTATTTTACAACTCCAAGTGGATCCGGGAAGACCAAAGGGAAAGCTTAGGATCGGAGTGAGTGATCGTAATTATTTTAAATTTCTTTAAGTAATTTATAATAATAGGGTTTCCAATAGTTGTAGTTTTACTATGATTTTTGGAGTAACCTTTTGAGTAATTTATTTATAGTTTTTAGAATTATTTTCAGTCTATTTCTTTTAGCAATTCTTTTCAGTTAATTTTAGTTAATTTCTGTTAATTAAAGCTTTTCCATTTATTTATAATTTATTTACAGTATTTTAACTTATTTACTATATTTGTGCGTTATTTATTTTTTTTTCCTACGCTTAGGATTTTCTTCTATATTCAGTTTTCTTTTATTCCACCTTCTTTTTCGCATATGGATTAGAGTAGGATTAACGTGAGTATGGATAAAATTGTAAGAAATTTGAAATAATGGAATATAAGACGTAAATTACAAAGACTGTAATATAAATGGAACTGTAATGAAATTATGCCTAGTTGGACTGAAATTATGCCTAATTATAACATTAATTAGATTGAATTAAAAAGATTGTCCTAGTTATAACTTAGAATTATAACTAAAAAGAGTAAAAGATGAAAGAGACTTATTTTCACACTTAGACCTTGTGCTAAGTAATAAGCATGATTACAACATAGGTTATAATAAGAAAAGGAACAGAATAAGGCTTATTTTAAGACATAGGATAAATTAATAAGCACAGATAGTAGAGAAAAGTGTAAAGGCTTATTTAAATAATTTATCTAAGTTAATAAGAAGAGATGAAAGTAGGACCTGTACAAAATAGCATTCCCTATCAAACAAAACGGTGGTCTCACATTAGCCTAAAGTGAGAAGAGGGCATGCTTATGCTAAAAATGGTAGTAATTGGTCAATTATAAGTCCAAATCACGGGGGATTTGGATAAGGGGGCGCAAGTAGATATTGTTTGGATGATGGGCCAGTATGAACAACATTTCCCTTATAGTTTCTGATCTCACATTAGCCTAAAGTAAGATGAGGGGCACACTTATCCTGGAGTTTGAGGTAATAAGATGACCCAACAGTTGGAGCAAAAGGTAGCACGGGCAAGGTGACAGTTACGCATGCGACTTCCATTCTGGTGCTCAGTTATCACTATGAATTCCAAGCGCTTGGTATGAGTGTCTTTCATAGACACCATTGCTTTCGGTATAGGGAGCTATATATGTCGTCCGAATCCACAGTGGGTGCGTTTTGCATCTTTCGTAGATACCATTGGCTGTTGTATAGGGAGTTATATAGCGTCTGGTCCGCAGTACGGTCTATGGAGTAGCAGGCCGATCAAAAAGGGAAGAATTAGGATTGCATCCTAATTACAGGATTAGGGATTCAGCCTAATCAAAGCAGAAATCAAGGACAAGTGCAAGAAATCAAACTTAACCTATCTTATAGTTAATCGTATTTATTTCCAGTTTATCCCTTTCCTATTTCCTTTGTTTCCTCTTTATATATAAGAACTGTTGTAGAGTCTGTTACTTTTACTTTGCTTAAAGACTCTAGTAATTACTACCATTCACCAGACTTTTAGTCTGACTCACTCCTCTATCTTCCCCCTTTCCTCTCATAGGAAATCAAGGGAGAGGGCAGTAGATTACATTGATTGGAGGTTTCTTAGAGAAGATTCTACGATGTATTTCCCTACTTTTTTCGTCATTAGTTCTTTCTATGTACTTGCTTATTATGAGGGATATTATGTACTCTGATTTTTGAGACTATGAGTTTTTGTTTCACAAGACATATTGATTTTTAGGCATGTATGTGGTATTTAGTACTTGACTTATTTATGAAGCAATTATGAAGTTTTGTTTTAATTAAGTTATTATTTTAAATTTCCACTGTTTTTATCTATTTTTGTCTTATGAATCTTAGTCATTGTTAGCTTTAGTTATACCTATAATGCACCACACCTTTTAATGTGTCATTTTGGGTATATTAAGGGGTGTGGGGGTGTTTCACTGTCTAACTAAATATCCTGAATAACGTCTAACTAAAATTAAGGGGATTCAAGGCTAGTTTAGGATAAGTATCCCTAATCATGTCCTCTATCTCTCAAGTATAGTATTTCTCATTGTCGCTTTACTGGACTTTCACTAACTTGATTGTCTTGTTCTTTAACCTCTTCTTATCTCTCACTTAAACTCCACCCGGTAGCCTAACAAAAGTCAGATCCGGTTCTACTACTAAATCTTCCAATGCAGTCGGAGCAGTAGTAGTCTCTGGATCATGCAAATACTTCCTAATATGAGAAACATGAAGCACATTATGGACACATGCCAAACAGCTCGGCAAGTCTACTCGGTATGTGAGTTTCCTAATCCTCTCTAAAATAGGGAATAGCCAAACATATCTCGGTGACAATTTCCCTGACTTTCCAAATTGTACCACACCCTTCATTGGTGAAACTTTAATGAAAGCCCGACCTGCAACTGAGAACTCAAGATCCTTACGTTTCTTATCTGCGTAACGTTTGTTCTTAGACTAAGCTTCCTTCATCCTAGCCTGGATCAACTCAATATTTTTTATGACCTCTCTCACCATATCTTGACCAAGGAACAATCTGTCTTCGATCTCCAATCAACAAGCTATTGATTTGCATGGCTTTCCATACAAATCTTTGAAAGGCGCCTTCCTATTACAAGAAAACTCAACCAAGTGCAAATGGTCTTCCCATGCCCTACCAAAATCTAGTAAACAAGCTCCAGGAAAATCATCTAGTATCTTATTGACTCTCTCTGTCTGCCCATATGTTTATGGGTAATAGGTGGTAAGTAAGGTACCTAATACCTCCTGTAAACTCTTCTAGAATTCACTAGTAAACCAAGCATGCCTATCACTGAATATACTACTAGGAATCCTACGCAGTCTAACCATGTCTTTTAATAATAATGTAATGATCCATATTTTTAGCTATTTTAAATTATTAAATTTAATGTAATTATTGAATAAAAATCGTTAAAAATAAAATTTAATGAACTATTAGTGTAGTTATTGTATACGAACTTGAATAAAAAATTGAAATAACCAATTACAAAGATTTTGGTAATAAAAAGTATTAAAGTTAAATTATATATATTGAATATGTTTGTAACCGATAACAGGAATGGAATAATAAATATTGAATTATTTAGATAAAAATAAAATAGTTATTGATAACTAAAACTCGTTTGAAATTAATGGTTATTAATGTAATTTATTGGATAATTAAAATTGTTTAAATTTAATATTGCAATTATTTAGATAATTGAATCTTGAATTAATGTGAATGAAAATGGTATCGAAAATTGATTTAAATTTTATTTAAACAAGAATGGAGATCGTTTACTTTTAAAATTGAAGTTAAAGGTGAATAAATAGAAATTGAAAATTTTATATTTTAATCAACGTGTACAAATAGTCATTTTGGCCACTATCTTGGATTTCGGCGAAACCATTTTCATCAGATCCGTAATAGTGAGTAATTGTAGGATTTCAATCTTCGTAACGATCGGATTTATCGTTTGGCCATGCGAGCTTGAAACGTGTAGAAATTAATTTTAAGGTATTCAATTAAAATTAGTTAATTTTGAAAAGATATATTCTGAGTATGATCGAATTACACTTCGAGACTAGTTACATTGTATCCGGAGTAGGGGTAAAACATTATGAATGCCAGCTGGTACGCTTCGTTTGGAGTTCGGAATTTCACGGGTTAAACGAGTTAGGTAGTTTCCTTATTGTAATAATATATTGCTTTCCTTATCTAACTCGTATAAGGCAGCTTGCCTTTTGTCTTCTCGTACCCCCTTTCTTCTCTCAGTCAAATACATTTGCCGATTGATGTCTTAAAAAACAACAAGCGCGATCTAGAATGTGCACGTGCATTGGGGTTGTGGCCCCAACAGCGATGGTGAGCCGAGGTCGGAGCGGCGGCAAACTCATCAATCGAGCAGTAGATTTAGGGTCTCCAGCAATGATTCTTTCATCCGCAATTGTGACACGGAGGGCATGGTGGCGAGGCGACCTGGGGAGGGGTACTAATGGGGCGCTGGCTGGGGCGGTCTGGCCTGGCGATCGTAGTTCATAGAAAAAATATAATCGCTATCACAATCTGGAGGGAGTCGAAGACTGTAGCATGTTGCAGGAAAGAAGAGATTAGGGATACTATAGTTTAATTATTTTAATTATGTTATTATTTTGTTAATTATGTTTTAAGATATCGTTAAAGTTAATTATCGTGTAACTTTTGCATGTGAGGTTTGTTTCAAGTGAAACGAATTGCAGTTGACTCTTATCGTTGTTGTCTACAGCTTGGAGTCGGAGTGGTATTTATTTGAAGCTGAAAATATTTTCAATTTCAAATAAGAAGTGAGTGTTTTATAATGCTCATGACTTACTAAAATATTTTTATGTTCGTTAAATTGATAACCGCGAACTTATTTATTTGATTAATTATTGCTTAGTACATTTAACTAACATGGAAATCGATATAGAATTTATATGTTAGAAATTTTGAGTTAATAGTTAAATTAAAATTTTAATTAAACTGCTAGTAAAATTCTCGATTTTTGATAATTGGTTAATTGTTGTAAATTATAGATTGTTTGGATGATTGATTGTGACGATGACAATTGGTTGAAATATTGGATGATTGGATGTTTATATATATGTATGTGTATGTGTATATATATATATATATATATATATATATATATCCTGCATCACCCTGTAAATTAATTGACAGTACATAAAACTGTTAATTGAATTATTTCGAATAAATTAATAAATAGGTTGAAATGATATAGACCAATGACATTTATTTTGGATTGAAATGATATATATCCATTCCGTAATTAAATTGAAAGAGTTGACTCGCTTGGCCATAGGATAGAAAATTATATATGAACAATGGTTTGGTTAAATTATATGATTTTAAGATTTTTATTTGAAATAATTTAAACTAATTTTGATTTTAAGAAATAAAATTGAATTTATGGAAAAAGAATCATTTTTGAACTTAAGCTCGAATGTTTAAAATGAACTTGTCAATCGAAATTATTTAAAGAACCAAGTTTGAAATTTTGAAGTTATATATAACTGAGAAACCATTCGGATGATGGAAATTGATTTGTTAAGTGATTCGAACTTTTACTCGAGCTTTGAAAAAAAATCCAAGTAGAAGTAATTTAAATGGATATTTCAAGATTTGAGCTCGGAATTGACTTATTTTAAAGATTTGAATTTTAAATTGAATATTGAAGTTAAATTTAATTTAAATGATTTAAATCGATATTTTGAAAATCGAGCTCAAAATTGATATAAATTGAAATGGTTTAAAATTGAGAATTGAGTTGAAACTTAAACATCGAATCAAATAGTTAAAATTGGAATCAAAAATAATTTGGAATTGAAATTGAAATTGATTTGAATCGAAGTTAATTCGAATTGAAATCAGAATGGAATCGATTAAATTGAAATGGAAATCGGATTGATTTGAATTGGAAAATTTGGAATTGGATCAGTTTGTCTTTGAAACTATTTTCAAATAGATTATCCTAATATAAACTATTTAAAACCTATCTTTTAAATATTGGAATTATTTTGATTTCCAAGCTATTTTATTATATAAACCATTTTGAATACTCAAACTATTTTAAATTAAAGTATTTTAACTTTTTAAATTATTTTAAACTATTTAAACTATTTTCTAAAAATTAAAACCGGTCAAAGATGGATTGTTTATATTTAAATCGTTGATTTAAATGCGAATTAGGTTAAATTGAAGTTAGAACCTAAATCGAAATTTGAAATGATTTTAAAAGTGAATCGAGATATTGGAGTGGAATGATATTTTCAAGTGAAAACGACGTATCGAACTAAATATGATTTTTGAAGTAAATATGATACTTCGAAATTAAAATGATTTTGAAGTGAATATGATATTTTGATATCAAGCAAGAATTTTTTCAAAATATAAAAGTACCAACCGGTGTGTAAAACGACGTTTGGTGGCTAAAGAGGCCGGGGCCTCTTATTGGCATACACTTTGTCAATATTGGAACCGCTTTAACAACTGCGAACGTGGAGGAGACTCAAGAACGAAATGGTTAGATTTGGTGTCATTTGCTGGATTTGAAGAAAGAGAACGTGATGGATAGACCCTGGCACTTGTGCCAATTTGAAATGACTAAAACAGGATGGCTTGATAGGGTCAAGTGGGCTAATTTCCCCTAGCGGACATCCGTTCTTCAATTTTCTTGGACTCGTTCCATATTATTACTCTTGTTGTTGGTTTCGATTGGTGTTCTTTGATTGTGGGATAGCTTCCCTTGATTCGATATGGGATGGATGGACGTGGTGGGCGATCGTGGCTATGATGCATTACCACCAGCATGCGACTCGAACTGGTAGTATCCTACCTTGGGTGTTGCCTCAGGTGCCTTGTCATACTTTTATCCCTATACGAGACCCATATGATTTTGGTTTAGTGTTGTTGTATCACGACACATCCCTATCCCCCAACATGCTACTGTGGTGTTATATGCAAACTGTAGGACAATGCTTATAAACGCATTAAGGGGGATTAATGTAAAGCCTTAACGCTATAAAAAATATTTATTTTACTGATTAGACATTATATATATAATGTACTCTACTACATATAAATATTTTGATGGATCCTTAAGGGATGGAAAATCCTGTAACATCTCTTGAGTAATTGCACACACATTATACACTAGATAAGAGATGTGAAATCCCGTAAACATTTCTGACGCTATTACTTTCATGTTATGTGATATCGATTTGACTCACATAAGG
The DNA here is from genome assembly GCA_030765085.1 of Allium cepa. Taxonomy (NCBI): domain Eukaryota; kingdom Viridiplantae; phylum Streptophyta; class Magnoliopsida; order Asparagales; family Amaryllidaceae; genus Allium; species Allium cepa. The sequence continues at coordinate 346,521,433 of CM060937.1, forward strand.
ATATTTTAGTCCTGACTCGAGTGTTTTGTCTTTTCATCATACTCAGGTCACCCTGAGTATTTCAACCATTGAAGATCATTTTCTGGAGGACGAGGACGAAGATTTGGTATATTATTACTATTACTATTCCTACATCATGTTGTCTGTTGCGTTATTTTATTTATCCCTGTTGTATTTATAACTCTGATAGTGTTGTATAAATTATAATCAAATGTTTAATATAAACAGCTTCATGAACTGTTTATTTGATTATTATATTTTATCGTTCCATTGCAAGATTCTGTGTTTGTTTTCTTCTTATTTTCTTATTTTTCTTAATTAACCCCATATGATTATCTATGTTTTGGATTGTTTAAGTTAGATATGTGTGGATTATTGTTGATTTAAACCTTCCAAAATGTGGGTCGTCACAAACAACTTAGCCAATATAGTTGTCATCCTGATTGACTTAATAAGAATGAAGTGTGCACTCTTGGTCAGTCTATGCACTATGAACAAATACTTTTATTTCCCCTATTTGACCGTAGCAACCGATCAATGATATCCACAGATATCGAATCCTATTTTCAAATGGTATATCTAAAGGCTGAAACAAACCACTCAGCTTACAATGCTCGGCTTTTACTTGCTGGCAATTCAAACATTGCTTTGCCAACGAGCCTACATCGCTTTTCATACCTTCGCAGAAGAAACTTTCCTTGTCTTAATACATCTTAGTTTCTCCAGGATGTATAGTAAACTTCGATCGATGAATCTCCCTAAGAACTTTCCTTCTTTGGTTTCCAACATCCGGAACATATAACCATCCCTTCTTCCTTAACCATCCTCTTTTGTCAATACTAAAATCTTTCAAATCATCGATCTCGATTCCACTTTCCAACCTTCTAATCTTTTTGGCTAATAGTGGATTATCTTTCTACTTAGAAGTAATCCTTTCAATCAATATTGGTCGGACTTCTAAGCAAGATAACATGGCAGTATTTTGACTAGAACTAGCAATCGATCTTAACTGCATAGTACAAGTAGTCAATGTCTCCAGATTCTTCCATTCAGCCAATATAGATAACACCACATTCTGATGTTTCGGCTAAGCACTGTAACTTTATTTCCTTCCCTGGTGTATACTTAATTCCAAAACCGTAAGTGACTAAAAATGCCAGCGAATTTTTCTTTTTCATAGTCAACTTTTTTGGAGAGAATAAATTCCTCAAAGACTTGTGATCCATAAATAACTCGAATTGTTCTCCTAAGAGGTAGTGTCTCCACACTTTTAATGCGGAAATCACCGCTGCCAACTCCAAATCATGAGTCAGGTATCTAACTTTATATGGTTTAAGTTGTTGAGAAGCGTTGGTCATCACTTTACCCATCTATATACATACAACTCCTAATGTTGTACCACCCCCATCCATATCCAATAACAAATCCTGATTCCCAACTGGAACAACTAACATGGGCGCATTAGTCAACAAATGCTTTGACTCAAGTAATACTTCCTCACATTTGTCGGACCAAATAAACTTTATTTCCTTCCTAGTTAGTTTAGACAGAAATCTCTGGTGAATCTCGGGTAGTAGCCAGCCAATCCTAGAAAACTCCTTATTTCGGTCAACGTCTTTGATCTCTTCCAATTATTTACAGCCTCAATAATAGCTGGATCAATGGAAACCCATTTTTCTGAAACTACATGACCCGAGAAACTTCATTTTTTTCTTCCTAAAATGACACTTTGAAAACTTTGTTTTAAGTTGATGTTGCCTCAATGTCTCAAGCACTATTCTAGTATGAATCCCATGGTCTTTTTTGTCCTTTTAATATACTAGAATGTCAACAACGAATACCAACTTGAACCTATCCATGTGCTCTTCGAAAATCTGATTCATCAAATCAACAAAGAAAGCTGGTGCATTAGTTAACCCGAATAGCATTACTAACCACTGTAATGAGCCATATCTTGAGCATCATAGGAATACTTTCCTCTACAACCCTTAGTTGATAGAACCCTGTCACCAAATCCAACTAAGAAAATACTGGCTCCACTAAACTGATTGAATAAATCATTAATTTTCGGCAAAGGATATCTATTCTTTATTGTCTTCTCATTCAACTTTTGATAATCAATACATAATCTCAACAACCTGTCTGGTTTACTTATGAACACCGCTTTCGCTCCCTAAGGCGAACTGCTTAGTCTAATAAGACAATTTTCTTCTAATTCCACTAGCTGCACCTTTAATTCCTTCATCTTGGCAGTTTTCATCTAGCTAGATGGTCTACTAGTAGATTTGGCTCTAGGTACAAGATCTATTCGAAACTCAGTAGCTCATTTTGGCGATAGTCCTATAATTGGCTCAAAAGCATCTACAAATTCACTTGCAACCAAAACCCAATTCAATGTGTCTTCTACTTCCTATGCTCCCAACAAAGTACAAATACCCATATTCGAGTTATCGACTGAGTATATAATTCGATCACTACTATTAAGGTTTCTACCTGATATTTTACTATCCCAGCAAAATATCATAACATCATATTTGTTCAACCAATCCACATCCAATATAATCACAAACTCTAGATGGTCACATTTAATCCTAGGAGTTGTGTACCCTCCTGTTGGATTAGCTACCCTTGAGGAAGTAATAATGTATGATGGTTCTAAACATAAATTATCTATCAAACACTTAGATATAAATGAATGCGATGCACTAGTATCAAAAAGTACGCTAATTGGTATGCTATGAATCAACATACCTTCCATTATAGACTTCCCCTTCTCAGATGTTGTTGGTCTTAATGTAGATGGCTCTAATGCAAACACCTTTCCTTTATTAACCTCGGTTGCCTTTGGACATTTGTTCTTGTAGTGCCCTACCTTGTCGCAGTTAAAGCACTTCACATTTTGCTTGCCTACAACTATCTTGCCATCACCTGATCGACACTCATTTGAATAGTGGCCCTTCTTATCACACTTATATCAAACGATATCTGCCTTTCCTTTCTTAGCAGCTCCACCCTCCTGAGCTCCCTTTCCCTTAAAGAACTTCATTTTCTTATTTCGAGAACTCTGGGTTGCAACTGGCTTCTTCTTTTCAAAAGTAGAAAGCATCTTCATGTTCCTAATAGCCATCTACACCAGTATATTCGATGGAACCCTGAGATATGGCATAGTTGTTGTAGCACTCTCCGTTCTTAATCATAGAAAAACTTCCCATTCCTCTTGATAACAGCATCAATAGTGGCATACCCATATTTGGATAGCTCATCAAACTTAGTAGAGTATTCCAACAACGACGTTTCCCTCTACTCCAACTCCACAAATTTCTTGAGCAAGGCTCACTTGGATACTTCAGGCCAAAATCTTTCCTCAAATATCCTTTGAAATTCTGCCCTCTACAGTCGCTCCATTCCACCAGATAAAGCAACTCCTTCCAATTGTCTCAAAGCCAACCTCCTTTTCTGCTCATCATTTAGATCCAAATCAGCAAAAATCTTTTGCAATGTTATGGGTCATTCTCTAATTCTATTGAATTCTCAGTCCCTAAAAAAGGCTTCCCACCCAGACTGGTGTAATCTCGACTTTCCTTAGCATAGTTATCACAAACCAGCGTTATGGAATGACTCCTCCTGCATATGCATCATTTCCACAAACTACTCCATCTTGCATTAGATTGATGAAAAATGATACGTAGCCCCGGTATCTCCTGGTGGGGTCATAGCACCTACATTGGTGTTTGCATTTTGATTAGCATTTTCCTGTCGATTCGGATTCCTTTTGGTGTTCAGCCAAACACTTCCAATGGTTGTGGTGCTTCTGCCACCTAGATTCACGCTTCCATTTCCTAATTACCATCTTTCTTTCTTGGAAATCTACATACGAGCCTTAGTAAGATACAGAAGAATGGTCTAAGGGAGGGAGAATAGAGATAAGGCATATATTTATATGTAGCAAATACAAGTAAGTTACTATAGTGTTATCTCATACCCAAACTTATTCTCCTATTCATTAGGATTATACTTTCAAAAATCTTTAGATTTAAAATTCTTTTAACCATAAACCTATGCTCTGATACCAACTTGTAACGTCCCCCATTCCGATGCTCGAAACTAGAGCTATGGATGCTGCAGTCTCCATTGTATTAATTTCCAGTGATAAAATACAGCTATGTTAATCGTATCATTAAGCAAAAGCACATGAATATGAAATATATCAAATACAATTTTTCCTTAACAAATTTTCACACTTCATTTCACAAATAATAGTTCATATTCATTACATAATCCTGTTCACAATCCCACGTTCAGAGAGTAATATAAGTACTATAAAATATTACAAGAAATACATATGAAGATGCCCCTTGGTTGATCAGAGTCTACTACTACTACAGTTATAATCTTCTGTCGTTACATACATTCAAATAGACAAACATAGGAAAATAGATAAAGCTCCTAATAGCTAGATTGCCTCTTGCACGTCATTAGAAGCTGATTCATCTAACTGGAAACCTAAAAGCTCTTACTCTCGATGTATTCAAATGAGTACCCGAGAGTTCAAGGGGAAAAACAAAAACTTCAGGTTAGATAAACAGTTTGGTGTGCATAATAACCTACCATCTCGAACCAAATAGATATCCAATGAGACCATTTCATTGAGTGGAATGGGTCTTTCCCTCACTCGTACCTTAACCAAAACATATTAACCATATATTGTGCTCCTACATCCACAATGGTTATAAAATAATAATATACTGATACATAAACATGCATTATACACTAGATTACCCATCCTAAGTTATCAAACTACCATCTAAGTTTTAATTGACTATCCTTCATATAATTATATGGACTACCCATCTCAAATGTATTAATTCTTTGGATTATCCATCCCCTACCATATTGACTACCCATCACCGGTGGTTGTATTATAAAAGTTACGTGGACTATCCATCTCACATATTTCATCGTTTAAAATGATGTGGACTATTCACCACACATACAATAGTTTTCCTAGGATGACTATGAACCATTCAATAAACATATGGGGACTATCCATCTCCAGTCTGATGTGGACTATCAATCTTACATTCCATAGTTTTCCTATGATAACTATGAACCCATTAATCAATAATTTAATTCATGTTACCCGTATCTTTAACCTATGCCTATTGGTATCCCCAATCAGGTTATCTCCCTTCAAAGTTATAACATCTCACAATGATTTGTATTGGTATCCCCAATGATCTATGTCAAAGTTATTAAAACATACGTCGGTATCCCTAATGGTTAGCGTTGAGATATTCTACCTTGGTACCCCCAATGAATAATGTCAAAATCTTTTTTTTTTGTAACAAATAGCAATATGAACTTTGGTGTTCCTAATTAGGTTTTAAAGTTGAAGTCATAAAATATAAGGCTCGCCGCCTTTAAATAGATTAGTATAGATTAATGTCGCCATTAGTAACAATGTTGACAAAGAGGCATAATGCTCTCTGCCTTTTATAAGATAACATATAATCCATGCGACATTAAAACAATGTCGAAAATGATGTTGGATATAGGTTATCCACCTTTCAAAACAAAGCTTTAGGATATTATAAAATAAATGGTGAACTGCCAAAAACATAGGGTTATCAACCCTCTTGAAAATAGGCTACATCGTCTCTTTAAAATAGTTTTAATTTACATAGAGATAAGCCTTGCCAACACTGATGACTACCGGCGTCATTAATAAATTTTATACCTAGCTTAGTTCAGCTATTATGGAGCAAAAGAAGAGAAAAGTTAAAGATAGGCGGCATCACTACCCTTTATATATTCGTTATTAAGAATGGTCAATGTAACTATATGCAACATCATTTAAAATCGTGGTGATAACATGTGGCAATGATATTAACCAGGGGATATAGGTGTGCATACAATAATGAATAGTGGCAAGATGTTTCGTGACATTGTTGATGTGCGGCGTTGTTACTGCATGCATGGCCCCAACACATCCTACATTTGAAATATAAGCATCCCATGTGTTGTTCCATATTATTACCGTCTCTCATTGTTTATGTCGAAACTTGTAGCGTTGTTGCCTCTCAACGGAATTAATGTAAATCTTGTGAAAACTATATTATTACTACTAAAAGTAATAGCTTTTCATTAAATATTTTTCTTTGCTAAATTCCTATTGGATAATAAAATTTCTTACTTAAATCTTTTTCAAAAATCTGCCGTACTTAGTCTTCAAAGTTCAAAACATATATCAAACTAATTAATTAATATCATTAATTAATTATTCATTTAAAATGCTTATCATGCATAATAAATTCATTGGAATTTGAAATCGCTTAGGGTAAAATCACCAAAAATTCCAGAAATTTCAAAATACCATATTCTTCATCATATAAAAATTTTGAGGCCAAAAGCTATTTAATTAACTTTAATAATCAAAACCTGAAATTAACCTAATTTCACCTTAAGAAATTCATAAAATATTTGTTTGAATTTGGAAAATTATGAAATTAAAATCCCATCTCTAATTTAATGTTTTACACATCATACCAGGAAACCAAAGCATTTGGTTATTTAAAACTTAGGTTTAACCCTTAAAACCCCTTTCAAATAATTTCATAAAAAATCCTTAACTCATTGTTTCATCTAAACAATGATGTATCAATCAAAATATGGTACAATTTATGGAAAAAAATCGGCTATTACCCATAACTGAATTCAAAAATAATAAAATAAATGGAATATTTATTATTCTCCTTGAAATTGATGTTGTGGTTGAGATTTGATTTGTGTTTTACTTCCTTAGCTCTTGCTCTTGAATCCTGTTAGGATGTCTGAATGTCTATTGAGTTAGAAAATAGCCGAACGAATTTAGAAATAAAATTAACTGCAAGTGCACAACGTACTATCATAGTACATAGTGAGTGTGGGTCGATCCGTAGGGAATTGTTGATTTTAAAAATCTATTCAATCAAATTAAACAAAAGTGGAAGAGAGTGTTAAGCTAGAAAAGGAGAAAACTAACAAACTAACAAAGTGATAAAAATATGAAAGTGTGAAGGCAATTTAGAGGCATTTTCCACTCTCTAGATCACATAAATCAACAAATGAAGTTATAATCTCTCTTTTCTTGTCATTAGTGTAATTAGTTGATGTGCTTATCATAAGTATGGTATATTTATGCTAATAATTAGCCTAATATAAACCATCAAACTATAACACAACCACTAATACACATTTAACTCTCATGAAATATGAAAACAAAGTTGAAAGCAAAATCTATTTTAATCAAGGCCTATTAACTATTGTTTAGAAATATAGGCCATCAAATTTTAATTTCAATAACCACTTCATTACCATCATTATATGTAGATGAAGAGCTAATTATTATTTGTGATTGTTTAAGCATAGCATATTTGGTGTCCACAATATAGGCTATAAAATTCAAATCAAAAACAACAAGTTAAACCACTTTAAATGTTTCATTAAGCACAAAAAGGAACATAAAAATCAAAAAGTTGCATCAGCATACTAGAGAGCTTCATTACCCCTATTATAGGGATTAGCCTCTCCTATTTGTTACCAAATCAACAAACGTAGAAAGCAACATGAAATAAACAAGATGAAAAAGAAAGCAAAATGAAAATAAAAGCTAAGTAAAAAGAAATGAACACTAATCTACTTGCATGAAAAGTAGACTATGCTACTAACATAAGAAGAAAAGCATGTAAATAACATAGAACACTAATTAACATTTCGTTAAAAAGGAAATTACATGTAATAAAAATGGCTAAGTAAACATGAAAAGAGAAAGAGAGCTTTCTTTTATTTTTAATCTAACTAAAATTGAAGAGAAGAGAACCTAGGGGAGACTAAAGAAGAGGAGTGGTTACATGAAGATAAGGGGTATTTATATATGTATGAAACTCTAATCCACTTTTTGTGGAATGCCAAAAATACCCTCTTAGAAAGTGCGGTGGCCAAGTTATCATCAGCTTCGGATAATCCTCATTTAGATATGCTTGAAGCTTTAGACTCTATTAGCATGTGAATTAGGCTCTAATTTGTACATGAAGGTATGTGGGTAGGTGGGGTCCTTCATGATCCATGAGATGAATTATTTCCATCTCCATTCCTTTGTGTTCACTCTTGTGCATGCATATATCTTCCTGAAGCCACTTGTATTTGAATTTAAATTCCTATAAAATAACATAGGAAATTTCAATTAAATTTTAGAAAATTAATATATCCATAAAAAAGGCTATTTTACCCTTGGATGTAGGTGAATATGTGATGATTTGAAATAATTTGAATTTTGGTTTAATCAAGTTAAAATGCCCAATATGATCATTTATTTAATTTAAAAAGATTAAACATGGTGGTAAAAATACGTACATTTACGTGCACATCAAATGCCCCCACACTTATCTTTTTATCTGTCCTCGAATAAAGAAAACTAAAATAAATCCGTTTTCATAGGAAGCACGATTGCATTGAGTGTATGCAACAAGCCGTTAAACCTCTGGGAGTCTGCAGTAGGTCCAGTGTTGTCTCGTGTGGGTTTTCAGCGAATACTACCTGCAAAATCAAAATGCAGGATGAAAATATTCACAAAATGCAAGATTTATTTACAAACAGATGAACGCGAGTTTTTGAAAATATTAACAAATGAAGGATTTATTTTTAAATTAACATGAATAAGTTAAATATAGGTTTTGGTTATTGTCATGAAAATTAAAGTCATTTGCTCGTTAAAAAATCCAACAAAAATCAAGTTATCATAACAAATAGACTGTAGTTTAACTTCTTGTTTCGGTTGATAACACGGTGTAACTATGAAATGGATCCTTAGTTAATTATCAAAGTTTGTCAAAGTAGTATTTTCATTTCTTTTCAATAACAACTCAAATCAAACAAGTTAAAATAATGCTTGGATTTCATTTGCTTACTCTCTCTATTTTTTTGAAATTTTTATTGATATTTACAATATTTACATATGTCTAACTTTGAAAACTGAGGCCGGATATATTACACATGCACTGCCTTTTAGACTTATGTTAGGGGGATACAGAGCGGGGCGAGTGAACACACGAGTGTGAATAACTATCTACTGTATGTGTTATTAAAAAGAATTTTTATATACATACACCTAACTTAGGTAAACTGAGGCCAGATATACCGATCGTGCACTGCCTTACGGGCTTACGTGAGAAGGGTACACAGCATGGCGAGTGAACACACAAGTGTGAACACATGACTCTAAGTGTTAATAAAAAAAATACATATGTACAAGAATTTTTTTTGTGTTTTTTTGGTGTTTTTTTCTTGTTTTTTTTTTGGTTTTTTGGAGAGAATTTTGCAGAAACATCTTAGCACCATTTAACTTAGAGGACAAAAAAATATTATATCTTTACTTTAAATCAACCACTTTTTAAAACAAAGGTTTTCAATTACGATGTATTTCATAATTAACACGTATGAATCTTTCTATATACTAGTTAAATCATTGTTAATTGTAATCAAACTTCACTTTTATTTTTGTTAAGGCAAATAAATATTCATAAATTTCAATTTAATAAACCAAAGTCATATATTTATCCTATAGTGTTTCTTTAAAAAAAAATTAAGATTTTGTTTTTTGTTTTTTTGCTTTGGGTTTGAAAAAAAAATGTAAAATAAACTATGAAAAATCAAAAGAAGATGAGGCTCCCTCCCACACTTGATTTTACTGTGTCCCCACAGTCAACCCATGTGGAAGGAGAAAAATATGACCTATATTTACAAGAAAATGAAAAGATTATTTACATGATATCAGAAAGTAAATCGTCAAAGAGTAAATGAAACGGCCTTCCAAAAATCGATTCATTTGTCTCGCCAAGTATGCGAGACATAGCTTAAGCGTGGAAAACCAAATCGTAAAAGATTTCAAAGTTGGGTGTTGATTCGGAAAAAAAATGCTGTTTTATTAAAAGTCGTTCAAGTTATTTTATTTTCGATAAATTTTAGGGTAAATAGAATAATTGATTGAAATTCAAATTTATCATTAAGAACTTCTTCAAAATTGTTGATTTCAAAATCAAAATGGTGATTTAAATCTTCCCCTTCATGACTCGACAATTCGTTTTCGAGAATTCAAAAAATTCGTGTTCATTAAATTCGTCCTTTATTGAATTATCAACAACTTCATTGCATCTGTCAAGTTCAAAATCCAAAGTTATTGTGTTCAAAATTTCAAAATCGGGAAAAGGAAGATCAAATCTTAAATTGAGTTTCTCACCCTCAAAAGAATTGAAATCCAATTCAGTTACCGTTTTTTCAACAACTTCATTAAGATTGTCATTTTCAATTTTAAAAGTTGTTATTCGAAATCGTACACGCTCACCGGACATGATCGCATGGTCGATCATCGTACCGATCTCCTGCTTGATAATTATCAATCATTATTGATCACATATAGTTCACTTTGCATTTTTGTCTGGATCCCGAGCTTTATCATTCCCCCTAATTCCGTGAGTAGCCTCGATCCTTCCCGATGTCAAGACGAAGTCTCACGCAAGGCCGTACCCAAAACCGAGGAAAACCTCAACAGAATTGCACCTTGTCGGGGCTTATTACTCAAGACAGTTCTTCTCCAATCAATTGGAGGAGCTTATCAGTCAACTAGTGGCTTTTCCCAACCGATTGGAGCCGATAATTTTTGGGTAGTAAGCCCAAGCTTATGTCCCATATCGGCCACCGCTCCTTGATTCGAGCCCCATTTCTTCCAATGCTTTACCCAATGATTTACCAGAACTCCTAGCATGCCTTCAACCCATCGGTCTTCTTTCAGAGTCGATTGGTTGACGTTTTGGAAGTGGTTTGTTAAGTAGTCGAAATCTGATTTTGATACCAAAATCCACTATTTTCATATGTAGAGTTCAACGGGTGATTTAACAGCCCTCCTCTAACATGTTATAACAAACCCAAATGGATTTCATGCCTTGTGTGTTGCTCATACGTGTGTCGATACACCCACTTGCGCATACACGTGTGCATACCAACATAGATTTACTTTATAAATCGCATTTCGAGCTTCACCCAGGTGATTACTCGACCTGCTACTCTCATACGCAACTTAGTGCTCCTGGTAGTCGCTATGGCTCATGAGATTGCTCACAACTTAATGATATACACATATGTTATTTCCACACATGTACACACACTTAACTAAATAATTCAGTTGTTTAATAAATGGATCTTGCTTTTAATTATTGAATTTTTTTCAATAAAATCCCGTATCTTTTCTATTATTTTACAAACAATAAAACTAGCTTATAAATTATTTTAAGCCCTTTAACTTATTTTAAAAGTCGTACTCTTATTTTGATAAGTAGTAAAGTATATAATAATACTTTTATCACTAATATAACGAAAAATTAGAATTTAATTAATTTATTATCATACTATAAATTAATATCATCGCTATCTAGCCCTATTTAGCACAAATAAAAAGCAATATAAATATACGGGAGTTCAACCAACTATCACGAATATCTACTCAAACATATCCAATTAAATGTGGAAACAATTTCACATATATATAATTTCTACCTTCATTCGGTAATGTTTCTCAATATATAAAATTAGAGGGATTTAAATTGTAATACAAATTCAAAATTATAATTCTACATTTACCTGAAGCATAAATTCTCTATTGTTTGAATCCTGTCAAAGCGCATACCATGTTGTATATAATCTCACTACAAGTGCAATGGTGAAATCTGCATTTTGATTGGACCTCGCACATAAAATATATGAATTAAATACGAAACAAGATTAATGGAATTGGTTAATCATAATCAAACACTAATTACCTTCATCCTCCCTTAATCATTTTCTTTCCCAAATGTGTGCCAGTTCACATAAACTTGCACAAATCTACTTCGTCATCATCTTCTCTCTTTAATTTCTCAACATGTATACCACAAATCGACGAACCGTTTGCTTCAACATGCTCCACTACACGTTCTCTCTATAATGAAACCCTTGCATCAAGCCCGACCCCTTCTCAAAAAATGCAATCTTCTCCCCTCCTCTACACTGCAAAATGTTGCAAATTATCATAAACCACTAGAACTCATGGCATTGACATGGGAAGAGCATGATGCCATGAGAAATCGGAAGGTATCTTCATTACCCGAAAATCCTTCTAAATCTCCATCGACACCATCCATACGTTATAGCCTACTAACGTCGATGATCCAAAACATAGCCATGTTCTATCTCGTCACCATAGATGTATTCCCCATCTCATTATGAGTTCAACAAATTTGGTCTCGTCATCTTTCGTGGTTCGATGCTCTTGGAATCGGAGAAAACCCAAAACCCATCAATGCTCGTGTTTTAAGATGTTCCCAAAAGAGGGAAAAGTGAAAGGAAGACAAGTCTTTCCCTTGGGATGAGTGTGTATATATACATATTAAAAAATATATAATATATTTAATTTCTCAAATAAATTTTCACATTTCAAGCTTGTACGATCATACAACACATTGAATCACAACGAAACTCATCAGCGCACCTCACCTATTTTTTAGTCTCAATGGCATAATTTTTTTTTTGTTATTTGAGAAAAATGCTCTAAAGTGATAATTTCATGCATATTGAGGTTGTTTGGCCATCAGATCATTTGGTTCCAATAATTCACCAATCATACATCTCATAATGAAGTTCTCATCCTAGAAACATAAGTCATCGATCGAGATTCAATTAGGCTTGACTACATATGTATTTTTATAAAGTACATATAATAATATGTAAATCATAAAAATATCATGATTCCAAAACTAGCAATATTTATACTCATTCCGATTCACAACATTGGTCAGTCGTTGGTCTTGAGTCCTGATTCGACAGTATGCAGAAAGTTATATTTTGAACCTTTAATTCAATAACGATTCAAAATTTAAATTAATTATTTAAATATCTCATCATTAAAAATACGGGTTGTTACATTCTCCCCTCTTTAAAAGGATATCTTCCTAGAAATTCCCAAAGTAAGGAAATTATCTCCTAACACTTAGGCTTTCATGGCCCCTCTTGTTCCAAAATAAATTCAACAGCACCACCTTTGCCCGACTAGCTTCGAAAAATCCTAAAACAAAGTAGGTGTGTATACATCTCATAATTAAGTTATCCCATATCTAAGGCATTTCATTTCTGAGCAAATATAGGCATTTCCTCCAAAGTTTACACTACAAATCTTACCTACCTCTTCCATGGTCAGAGCATAACATTTAGATAGGAATAAAAGTGAATAAGCATCCCAATAGCATGCTCTTACCATAATAGACGTATGTAAGATCCGTAATCTAAACTTTTGTATACGTGTCCTTGGAAATGAGATGCCTTAGATATGGGATGCCACAGATATGAGATGTGTGTGTGTGTGTGTGTTCTATTGGGAATTATTTGAAGCAAGCCTCACAAATGAGGTGCTATTGAATTTTTTCGAAACAAGAGGGGCTTTGAAAGCCTAAGGGTTAGGAGATATTTTCTTACTTTGGAAATTTCCAGGAGAAAATCCTTTTAAGGAGGGGAGAATATAATAACTCATATTTTTAACAATAGAGTATTTAAATAATTAATTTAAATATTGAACCAATATTGAATTGAAGGTTTAAAGTATGACATTTTGCATACGATCAAATCTGGACTCGAGACTTCCTCCGTTAAGTCTGAATCGACCAAATGTGCAAAATCATATTTTGAACCTTCAATTCAATAGTGATTCAATATTTGAATTAATTATTTAGATGTCCTATTATTGACACGAAAAATGGGAATCAACACATAATAGAATCTAGTAGACATTAAATGAAGGTTGAAATTAAAAAAGAGCAAATATCATAAATGAACACATAGATTTTTATAGTAGTTCGGCAATGTTGGCCAATATCCACTTCATATTTTTATTTATGTTGCACTTGATTATGATAACAAAAATGTCTGGATCACCTGGGATCCATTAGTACAAGAATAAAGAATAAAAACGGAAGAGCTTTGGTAGCAGAAAGAAGGATCCCATTTCTGATGTCATGCTTGTTGTATTTATATGAAAATAAGTGCACCAATCGGGCTGAAATTTCGGCTGAATAAGCTCTAGGCCAAGACAAGGCCACACAAGAATTTTGAGGCCCATTGGAGATCACATGTTGTTGGCTATTTGCCCTCCAAATTTCATGCCATTTCAACTTATCGTTTGTGAGATATCGCATATTCAATGAAGTTGTGTTGCATGCATTCTGATTTTGGTCGATCCCTCTAGAGAGATAGGTACTGATCCCTCCAATCTCCTTTGATTGGGGTGCGACACCTAGGGAGTGTTTCCCATGTTGTAATGTGCTTATACTCCAACTTTTTGTTGGTTGCATCTGTAGATTTTGTGTTATTGACCGATCATTGTTCTAATATGTAGTGAAAACTGAATATGGCTGATCCTTTTATACCGATCCCTTTTATACCAATCCCTTTTTATAGGTGAAGTAATTTTTCTATAACTTGAGCATTCGAACTCCAAACGAATTGAAACTTGAAATGTAGCCTCATGGGGCCTTGCTTGTCACTCAATATTGATCTCACCCGTTTTGGGAAAAAAATTGAGGATAAATACCGATCCCCTAGGGAAAGGAATATGCATTGATCACCCACCTAGGGGAGGCATTATTCCATACTTAGAATATTCTGGAGAGTCTATCTCTTGGTCTTGCTTGATCGTCAATTCACATCATTGTCTACGCTTAATCTCTAAGCCTAATACTCATATCTTAAGGCTGTCTTCCTTGATGATCATCCAGTCTAATTTGTCCGATCAGTCTGAATATAGCCAGGCCCAAAGGCCGGATAACATTTGCCATCTAAAGTATATCTTGTTGCATACATGACATACTTTGAATTGATGTCAAGTTAGGGTCATCATAGAGGTTTCCACTTAGTGTCTCGAACAGTTGTTATCCTTCCGTTGTTGATGAGCTTTTTTGTAGAGAGTTGGGTTTCTTTCTTTTCTCATGATGCTTGGTCGTTATCAAACGATGTAAGTTATAGAATAGAATCTGTCAGTAATCTTCTACACTCAGTTGAATTGAGCCGAGTATTTAAATTAGTATGCCTTGGTTATCTGATCCAATTCTTTCTCTGATTTCCCCATCTGAGAATCCATTTTCTGTCGATTCCAAGAAATCGAATTTTCAGGATATATTCAGGTACACTTTTTTGTTATGGGCTCCCAGGTGCGTTCATACACTCATGGGTCATTGCAAAATTGGTGGAATGCAATTCAATCATTTGCAATTTTTTGTCTATCAATCCTTCTCCATCCAAATCTTTATGGATACAAGATAAAGGGATTAGAGAAGGTTATGTTGAAGAGATCACTAATGATGATCGAATATGAGTCTAAAGCATATGGGTCGGTCTTAAGGTTGAATGTAGGCTTGCTACATTTAATCACCTAGGAGATGAAATGAGGGGCGGTTTTGATCAATTGTAGGCATGGTTAAGCTTGGACGTCGATGGGAAGAGGAATGGTGTTTCTTCAAAAATAATTTTGAGTGTAAGATTTCTCTCAATATTCATTTGGTTTTTTCATGGGCAATTAACCGAAGCAGTGGAATGGATAAACCCTTTCTATGTATGACTCCATCTTGGATAATGTAGCATGAAGTTTTGCGGAGGATCTTTCGTTCTTCATTCCTTCTTAAGGAAGGATTCCTCGTTGTAGATTACCTTTGACAGGAGTTGCCCATGATTTCCTTTGCGGATCTATCTCCAGAAATATTCATTCCTTACCTGGTCGGTGCTTGGAGCATTTAGTACTTCAACCGAGACAAAGCCTATTTGTTGTGCATCCTCGGAACTGGCCAGCATGGCCAATGGGTCAGCTTTCTCATTTTGTTCTTTGGGTGTATGTGTAATGGTGTAATAGAAGTGTACTAGTAGCTCTTGGACCCGACAGAACATCAATCGTTGGAAGCTTCATCCGTGCACATTTTTTATCGGTTAGTCGGTTCTTCATTGCTTTCCAAAATGTCGTCTGGCATAGTGAATTCTGCTATCAAGTATGCCAATATATATTCCTAGATTGCTCTCTGAGGGAGATAGGTAATGTCAAATTAGCTCAGCCCAATGTTGCACTTGAGTAATCTTCTAGACATCTTAGGTCATTATATGATCAGTTGGAATGGCTGGCCAACATAGACGTTAATGAGGTGAGTCTGTCAATCGCTTGCTTACATAATATACAGATCCATGGACCTGGTTCTCTTCACATAGCATTATGGCGCTTATGGCATGTACCGACATGGCTAAATAGATGTATAATTTTTTGTGATCCGACGGCTTAGTTAGGATAAGAGGCCTCTCTAAGTGATTTAGTAGAGCTTGACATGTCAACGCAATCCTACGTCCATTTAAAGTTTCTTTTCCATTTCCTAGTTAGGTCAATGGAAAGAATACACTCGTTGGTTGCCCTGGAAATGAATAAACTTAGGGTGATGACCTTCCCATTTAGCAATATACCTGCTTGATTATCTTTGTTACCTAGTTGTCTCAAATTGCCTGAATCTTCTTAGGAATGGCTTCAATTCCCAGAGAGTTGAGCATCAAACCAAGGAACTTCCCAAGTCATCCATGTGGTTGTTTGATTTCCATTACTTCACGAGCATATTATCCACATATGCCTCCATTGATCCCCCGATCTAGTCTTTGAACATTCGGTTGACCACTCTTTGGTAAGTAGCTCCAGCATTCTTTAGTCAAAATGGCATCACAGCATAACGATATAGCCCTAGATCGGTAATGAAGTTGGTGTGCTTCTAGTCTAGGACGTTCATTGGGATTTAGTTGTTTTCGAAGTACACATCTAGAAACGAAAGCAGTTCATATCTAGTGGTTGAGTCTACCAGCTGGTCGATCCTAAGAAGTGGAAACCTGTCTTTCTAGCATGCGTTGCTCCGGTCAGAGTTATCAACGCATATCCTCCACTTTCCATTATTTTTACTCACAAGAACTGGATTGGATACCCATTTCGAGTAGAGGGAATTGTGGACAAACCCATTGTATTTGAGTTTATCCACCTCCTACTTAAGTGCAGTAGATTTCTTTGGATCCATGCCACGTCACTTTTGTTTACCGAGACATGCCTCGGGTCGCTATTCAATGCATGGCTCACAATAAATGGTGAGATCTCACATATGTCAGAATGGGTCTAAGTGAACACACCAAGATTCTATATCAGGTAAAGCCAGCTAATTGCTTCATCATCGTTGCATTAGCTACGTTCCGATCTATAGGGCCTATGATAGGTCATCGTGATTGACCATAATTTGGATTAGTTTAGCAGGTGCGGCCTTGGATTCTTTAGGCTCCTCTTCTTCATCTCTCGAGTCTATATCCTTATAGAACCGACTGGTGTGTTGTTTCTTGTTATTGGCCTTATGCTATGAGCTAAAAAATGCTTAAGTGGATTTACCTAAGCAGTGAAATCAGTTTCGATCCCTTATATTAGTAGGACTTAAGCAGTTTTTGGTTTGACATGAACTATTAAACCATGTGAACTTGAAATCGAACAATGGGACATGACATATATGATTTGAATACTTGAACTAGCACATATCCTTGAATCAGATGTTTGCCACTTCAGACTAGAATATACTTGCATATTTGTACTTATACGAGACTGCACAACACTAGTACTAAGCACGTGGGACAACTGAATTGGGTTTGCAAAGTCGAATAGGAAATAGGATCAAAAGTAGCCCCTTGCCTAGGTATGTCTTATAATTTCAACACTTAGGTGATGTATGTAGGCACAGAGAATGGCAATTGGATTTGATGTCTATCCATATGTTCGAGCATTTCTCTAATGCATAGCGAATGACATGGAAGCCGGTCAGGATGACAGGTGATGATGGTCACCCCGGTTGAACTTTCGGATCTTGTCATGAGCTGAAGAGTCCGATACTGAAGGGCTCTTGATGCTTTGAGAAATTACATGATAATGGCCAAAGATCAAGCTTAGAACCACATCCAACCAAATGTCGAGTAAGGTTCAGCCTCGTGTTGTGCATAGTTGCTTAGCTTGCTCTTACATTGAGTTTGAATGTACTTAGTTATTAGAGTAATGTGCTTCCCATTCAATGTACTCGTGATTTGTTGCTCGCTGCTCAGGTTGGAATGATAGTCAGTTGCCTATGAGCTTGGGCATCGATTCGATGATTTTATCTCTTGGCATCCTTTCAATAGCCTCGATTCATTGTAAGCGCTAAATATGAGTCACAGTATTAAGCTATTGCAGTCAGTCTTTAGATGATCACAATCCTATCCCCGGTCTCGGGTTGATAAATGTACTGCATGGATGGTCAAGTCTCGTCATAGACATGTTTATACACCCACCTCAGCTCTAAATATTTATGTCGATTGATGAATAGTTGGTTCAAATTGACCTTGTTTCTTGGGCATGCCTCCAAGTCTTGGGCATACGTCAATAAGTAGGTAGACAAGCCATGTCCACTTTAGCTTTATACTCTTTCCCGTTGAATCGTGGAATCAAGTTAATTGATACAGGGTTGGTCTCGCCTATGCTGGATTATATTCTGGTTTCTCCATCCAGGGGGAATACTTCGATGCTCCATTGGATTTTTGGCATGTGTTAGGTATTGGATGGTCAATCACGTCCACTTTCGATGCAAAAATGTCGCCATACCTTTGCGAGGACTTAAAAAATAGATGGTCAAGTCACATCCAATCAGTAATCGATGCTTTCCTTGCCAGACCAAGGGTAAAGATCAGCATGCAGACGTTCTAGTCACGTCCGTTTCGTATTGCTATTCTAGTCGGATCATGGTAAGAGTCAACAAACGAACGTTTGCAACACATTAATTTAGAGATGGATGGTTAGACACGTCCATTTTCATTCATATTCTCCCGCCAGATCTAGTGGTAGAGTTGGCTCAGGTATTGTTCGGTCATGCTCATTCGGTTTCATACTCCTTCTGATAGATCGAAGGAGGGTGTTAGAGTATGGATAGTCAAATCACACTGATTTGTGGTTATTCTCCTATCCATGCTCTAGTGATCAGATATATTCGAAGGATGTTCAGGTGACATCCGTTCGTATTTGGTGTAGATCAATATTGACCCTTGATTTGATGGTACGATATAGTCGATCACCCATAACTTCGGATGTCGTCCCGATTGGTTTTGAGTTAAGGCCTACCTACAATCGTTGCCATGAGTCAAATAAAATCACCAAGTCGAAGCTATTGTGATCTGTAATATTCAGTTTGTAGTAGTTCATACTCCTGCCCCCAGTCTTGGGTTAACGGAGTTAGTTCATGGGTGGTCGAATTCCATCCGTAGTTAGTTTATATCCTTCCTATCGAGTTCAGGTCAGAGTTCATGGAATAGTGAGTGGTCAAGTTGCACTCATCAATTTGTTTATACTCATATTTGCACTATGGGGACAAGAGTTTATTGGCGGGTGGTCGAATCGCACCCAATTTGTGATTATACTCCAATCCACACTTTGGGGACTTAGAGTTATTCAAAAAATGGTCAAACCACATATTCCTTACTCATTTCTTTTGCCCCCAGTCTAGGGTGAAAGTTGAAGAGTGGTTGGTCGTATCACGTACACTCTTACTTGGAGTTCTTCACATAAAATCGTGGAAATGAGTTGATAGCGGATGGTCAAGTCACATTTGTTCTCTGTTTTATACTCAGCCTATCGGTTTATTAGGGAGATTTAATGGATGAATGGTTGAACCATGTCCATGTCTTGTTTTGGATGTCGGGCCTGCTGATGTCTGGACAAGGCTTGAATAGTTCAACGTACTTTAGGCACGAGTAAGGTGGTGGATGGACGTATCACATCCTCCTATGATTGGATGGTCAATTCATGCCCAATTTTATCTTGGGCTTCTAAATTGCCCTTGCTTTCGAGGCAGGAATTGATGCACGAACGTTCATGTCACATCCATTTCCATTTGGATCTTGTTGCTGACGAGCCATACAAGTAAATGAGTTTTCTAGAGAACATCAAGCTCGATCAGGGGAGCAGATGGTCAGATCACATCCACTTTGAGTCATGTGTTTCCCCCTAAGTCAGGGGAAAAAGTTGGAGACTGGACGATGGAACCACATCCTTTTTTTGGTATTTATACATGTACCATGCTGAGGGACCAGAATTGATCGATGGAAGGTCGAACCGCATCCATTTTGGTATTTATACTCCAGTCCACGCTACGGGACCAGAGTTGATTGATGGATGGTTGAACCATGTCCATTTTCATACTTATACTCCAGCTCATGCTGAGAGACCTGAGTAGATTGATGGAAGGTCGAACCGTGTCCATCTTTCTTTTTGTTTATACTCCGATCCACGCTCTAGAGACCAAATTTTTGTAAGGGTAGCCAGTCACACTCGTTTGATGTTTATACTCCAGTCCACACCCTGAGGACCATAGTTAGTCAATAGATGGCTGAACCACATCCATCCTTTTGTGTTTAAACTCCGGTCCATGCTTCGGGGGTCAGAGTTAGTACATGGATGGTCGAACCGCGTCCATGTTTTGGTGTTTATACTCCAGTCCGTGCTCAAGAGACCAGAGTTAGTACATTGATAGTAAAACTACATCCATGTTTTGGTGTTTATACTCCAATTTGTGCTCTAGGGACCAGAGTTGGTTGAAGGATGGTCGAACCGCATTCATCATTTTGTGTTTAAACTCCTGTCCACCCTCCATGGATAAGAGGATTATGATGGGTGGTCAGTCACACTCATTTTTGATTTACACTCCACCGGTTAGGTAAAGGTAAGAGTTGTTAAATGAACAGTCGATTCGTGTTTATTCATAGGATGGAATTCTACGCCTAGTGTTTAGGACAAAATTTGGTGAGTGGACAGTTGATTCACGTCCACTTAGTGATTAACCAATGGATGGTCGAACCACATTGTATAGTCCATACTTGGGTAGGATGTTCATGTCTCATCCAATTTGCTTCGTACTACTCTCGACAAGTCAAGAGAGAGAACTGTTGGGTGGACGACCAAGTCATATTCACCTTGAGTTGTAGTCATGTCCTTGTGTCGAGGGCGGTAGCTGATGAGTAGATAGTCAGTCATGCCTACTTTAAGTCTCCCTCCTAAACCGCCCCCTGTGTCCAGGGTAGGTATTGATGTGTGGATGGCCAAATCACATCCACTTTAGTCAGACCCCATTTTGCTGAGCTTAAGGAGTGGCACAAATATTTTGATGAACTTTAAGTGCGTGCTGGGGAGTGGATAGTCGAATAACATCCACTCCAAGTCCTTTTTTGGTCTCTAAGTCAAGTGTTGGGGTTTCTAGGTGGGAGGACAGTCGTGTCCACTTTGTATTGGATTCTGACCTTCTCGGGCTTCAAGTGAGGCATAGATGTTTGGTTAGAATTGAAGCACAGAGTAAGAAGTGGATGGTGGAGTCACACCCACTTTCCATTTCATGTCCTTGCCCCCAAGTAAAGGGGCATATGGCAGCTGATGAAAGGTTGAATCACACTCATCTTAATGATCGCCTATAGGTCCAATCATGGTCTGTGGATATTAGTTGTGCCTAATCTAAGTACTTGGTCACTCGCTATTCCATTTCGCCCCAACCCTCTTCATCTAAAAGTCGATCGTAAGTTGTCCAATTGATAATCAAAGTTCTTTTTTGATAGCCTTCATCATCATGGCCATCCCTTTGAATTTTTTTGGCCAACGGACAAGCATTATTCTTTTGTCCAGTATGTCTTGCCTACTCCTTGTGTAAGCACTGGTTCTCTTTGTAATAGAAGCGATCCCAGGTCATAGGAGGCTCTCCAACTAAATAGTCGTTGAAATCCAATTTGTGGTCGATTTCCCTTACCAACGACATCAGTATGAGCATCTTGCTTCGTACTTGGATTAGATTAGATAATGGCATCGCATCATTAGGGCGAGTCGCACGAATTTTGAATTGTTCAGTAAACATCTGAGCGAGTAAGTTGAACAAGGAGTTGGACCTGAGCGATAATCGCATAAACCGCACGATCGCTACTCCATCAAGGAATATAGGAAAGCATCTACATTTGATGGCTTCCGTCGCTCTAGCGGAATCCATGTGCCACGCATATTTCATGAGATGCTACCGAGGGTCTATATTTTCAGAGTACGATGGCATGGTCAGCACGTTGAATCTCCTTTGATATTCTGCTCATAAAACGGCTTCAGTGAACGAGTTTCGATGGGGGGAGATGCTTCGATCTTCATCAGTATGGTCTTGGCTCTCTCTCATAAGCCGTCGTGCCATAGCTGCCAAGTCAAGTCTTTGGAAGCTGGTAAGTTGAGGGCAGTCGCAATCTACCATTGGAGCTTGACACAGCAATCGATCCTAGTTTGTGTCATATCATCTCGGTTCTTTAGCCTTTGGGAGTACCGTTTGAGTAGCAATTCCTTATCCATTCCTTGGCTGCAATTCAATAGCTGCCGCTTGATCCTTTATGCTTCGATCAGTCATAGGATCTATGGTAAATGGATAGAATGCACCATTTTTAAGTCAAGTTCTGAATCCAAAAAGTAGAGGTATTACGTTGCGACATGGGTACGGGTGTATATGGATTGTACCCGATTCCTAATTTTTTTTAATTGGATCAGACCCGATTCATATGGAGGGATCGACCATTTTGGCCTTGAGTGAGGGATTGGCTATTTTGTCCACGAGATAGGGATCAATCATATAGAGGGATCAGTCATATGAGGGATAGGTCATATGGAGGGATCGATCATATGGAGGGATCAGTCATTTAGAAGGATTGGTCATATGCGGGATCGGTAATACAGAGGGATCGGTTATATGGAGGGATTGGCCATATGAGGGATTGAAATTTCACTTATTATATTTGAAATATACAATTTGAAATAAGTAGTTGGACACGATGGTATTCTTTTTGTAGGCTGTAGTAGGGATCGGGTACTATCCCCTATCATAAGCAATTTCTTGAATTGAGCTTGCATGTAATCAACTCGAGGATCTTTTTGCCAAATTAACACGAACAGATGAACAACTCTAAATAAGAAAACTAGCATCATCAGATCCTTAAATAACATGAGAAGTAGACTTAGTTCCTCTAACTATGGCTTTTAGTTTCCTTTAGATTTCCTTCAAATCTAAGTAGAATAGGAAGTTTATCAGTTGAAAGCTGGATCTATCTCACGAATATGGAAACTACAAGTAGATGATGAGATCCAATCAATCTAAGAATTCATCTCTCAATAAAAGCACCAAAATATTGACACCAAATATGGGCATCAATACCCAATAGAATGTAGTAGAGATTAAAGAATGAAATTAAAACAGAGCAAATATCATAAATGAACGCACATATTTTTATAGTGGTTCGACAATTTTGGCCTACGTGCACTTCATATTTATTGATCTTGCACTTTATTGTGATTACAAGAATGTTTGGAACAGTTGGGTTCCATAGTACAAGAATAAAGAATAAAAATGGAAGAGCCGTGGCAGTAGAACTTTTTTGATGTCATGATTGCTGTATTTATAGGGGAAAACATGCACCGATCAGGCTGAAATTTCGGCATAAGAACCTCCAGGCTATGGCGAGGCCATACAATAATTTTGGGGCCCATTAGGGCCCACAATAGGGATCGGTACTGATGCCTATTTTGGTGTCCAAATTGGGTGCGATCCTTTTGGTGGGTCCCACATGTTGTTAACCACTTACCTTCCAAATTTTGTACCATTCCGACTTACCATTTGTGAGATATCATGTTTTCTGTGAAGTTGTGTTGCATGCATTCTGATTTCATCCAATTCCTCTAGAGGGATAGGTATTGATCTCTCCAATCTCCTCTAATTAGAGTGTAATCCCCAGGGTGTATTTTCCATTTTGTAATGTGCATATACTCCAAGTTTCATATTGGCAGCATGTGTGGATTTTGAGTTATTGATTGATCATTATTGTAATATGTAGCGAAAGCTGAATATGGCCGATCCTAATCCCTTTTATACCATCTCTTTTATACTGATCCATTTTATGCTGATCCCTTTTTATAGGTGAAGTAATTTTCCCATAACTTAAGCATATGAACTCCAAACGACTTGAAACTTGAAATGTAGCTTCATGGGGCCTTCCTTGTCACTCGATATTGATCTTACCCACTTTAGGATAAAAATTGAGGATAGATACCGATCCCCTATGGACAGTAAGATGCACTTATCCTTGCCTAGGGAAGGCATCGTTCCATACTTAGAATATTCTAGAGAGTCTATCTCTTGTTCTCGCTTGATCTTCACTTCATGCCATTGCCTACGCTTGTTCTCTGAGTTTAATACTCATCTCTTCAGGTTGTCTTCCTTGATGATCATCTAGTCTAATTTGTTTAGCTAGTCTTAATACCACTAGGCCAAAATGCCAGATAACGTCTATCATTAAAAATACAGGTTGTTACACTTGCGTATCGAGTAGAGCTACCGAAAAAGTTTATAGTAATCCATAACCTTTTTCATGTTTCACACTTGAGGAGATGCCATCATAGCACGACCATCGTGGTAAGGCCTAATCAATTAGTAGACATTGAGACGAAGCTAATAGAATTCCATGCTTCTATTAACATTATGGAGCATGGAACTAGGAGCATAAAAACAATGTAATTTGGTTAGTTCGACTGCAATGGGAAGATAATCTGATGAAAAACTCTTGAGAAACTGAAGAGAAGATGATGACTTCTGATCATGAGCTTTTCTCTAGTAAACTTTCTCTCTCCAAATTAGGTTTTGGTTGCATCATGGTTGCTAGATTAGATGGTAAGAGATGACTGCCACACTTTTATTGTCACTTTTATACTCATGTAGAAAATGTTTTGCATGTTTAAGATGTCTCTATACATGACTATATATTATGACACTTGCATTTATGCTAGGATTGAGCTCACCTATAGTATGCTTGCATACATAATCACATTGAACTTTTTTGTTTAAGTGGATGGTTGTATAAATAACATGGCTGTATATCATGGATGTTTATTGCACGTTACGCTGCCTATCCCTTATGGATTTCGAGGATGAAATCCTTTTGAGGTGAGATAATGAAAGTCCCTGTAAAAATTAATAAAAAATTAACTAATAAGAAAAGAATTAAATAATAAATTAACAGTTAGGATAAAAGTGGAAATTTTGTTAATGTCAAAATTTGGCCACGAAAGTTATGCACTATGTTCGAGGAGATTTTCTAATCAATTTCCATATATGAAGTTTTGAAATTAAAGCTCAACTGAAAAGGTTTTTGATGTTTAAAGTTTTCTAATTCAAATTAATTTAAATGGAATTAAAATTGAAATATATAAAAAATACTAAAGTTTGAAATTCAAAAATTAACGGTAGTTAGATTCGGTTGTAACACCCCGGAATTTTTGACCCCTAAATTTGAACTAATACGATCACTGTAGAAGTGCTGAGTAATCGAACGCCGAAAATCCCAAATTGTTAAGGTAAGAAGAAAAGAGGTAGAAGAAGAAACCGAAAACAATAGCACGGAATCTCACAATCGTAGCGGATCCAAAATATAATATACAAATAACAGCATTTACGCAAAGAAAGCTGTAAATGTCAATTTACATATAATATATCAAAGTACAATCATCAACAAATAATCCGGACAGTTATAATAACTTGTCCATGAATACAATCAATACAAACTCTAATACATAGCGGAAAATACTCCATACGTCCCTGCCATCCAGCTCGCTTCCTGAGCTCCCGAATGTCCTAACCTGAAAATCTATAATATTCGGTCTGACCTGAGCATTACAATAAAGTAACACCCGAATCTGGCTGGAAACCAGCATGAGTAAACCTATTTAGTATGAAATACTTAAGTTATAAAAAATTATTTGAAACCGAGGTAACTCATATATCCGACGAGTTTTTATCAGATTAAAACCAACACTTTTACAGAAAATTCATCAATATTTTGATACTGCCTGGATACAACTACTTATTTAATAATAACCTAGTTCACCCATTTATTTCAAACTAGCCTATTTAATTCCATGATCAACCCCATTAAGGTTTATATTGATTATTGAATCGAAGGGGTCCCGGATATCGCTGATATCCGATCCCGGTCTCTTCGAATACAACTAATGGATTTAGAAAGGGTTAATTGTTTAAAATAGACAAATTATCATTCATGGTGACAATATTCAAAGATGGGAATTTATTATAGACTCTTATTTCAAATAAACGTATCGTTGTTTTTATCTCATTATTTAATTTTTGAAAACCAATACTCCACGGAATTAAGCAAAGATATAGATCGTTATCCCAATTAACGATCTATAATCATATCCCAATGATTTACACTTGATTTAAATTCACTTTGATTATCCATATTCATTTATATATAACCCAATTAATTAATTATTGGAATTAATTAATTATCATTTACAGTTACTTAAGACCTTAATTAATTAAAAGTTTAAAACATTTATCTTAACCATTTACTTAACTATATTATTTAATTTTATTTTAAAAAACTTAAGAATTAATTTAAAAAATGGACATATAATAAAATATTCCAGACTTAATTAATTTAAGTTAAAAAGATATTATTATATCACCTTTAATTAACTTGATATTTAGGTAAAACATTTATCATTTAAAGAAATTGGTTAGGAAATTGTTTTAAAACTTGTTTTTGTTTTCTTTAAAAACCTTGCTAAAACGCTAGTGTACAGACTCGAGCCAAACCCTACACAAAACCTTATGCAGACCCGAGCCAACTTGATACTTTCCTTCGTCTCTCTTCCTCTAAACACAGCAACAACACCAAACCCAGACACACATTGATACATGTGCACGTGGACGAACGACCGAAGCCCCTCTGATCAACGTCGCTACCTCCAGCAAGTCGACGATGATCCTCTCCATCCGTTCGACCACCCAAAACCACAGACGAGAATGAAAATCGAGATCAAGCTAGTCGAGCCACCACAGGAACCAAACCTAGTTGCAAAATCCACCACGCACCGCCTCATCCAATCATCGGACACCACATCGTCGAACCCAGACCTTCGCCACACATCCACGCTCCTTTTCCCTAACTCCGGTCCAACCCGATGCTACCGCGACACCCCACTGGCCAAGCAAACAACGACGATCCAAACTGGATTTTAAACCCTACTTCATATACGTTCACCACCAGGTTGATCTGAAAAATCGTTGACCATTTTTCCCGAGCTCCTCAACCCTCACGCTGCCTCCAACAACGACCTCCCCAGAACCCTCGATCGTCGAAAATCGATGAAAACCCAATTTCAGTTCATCTAGCAATCCCTCACAAATTACTAACCTAAAAATCTTGATACCATTAAAAACCATAGTTTTAAAAGATGAATATAAATTATATATGAAAATCTTGGAATTATGGAGCTCGAATTTTGATATGTTTGTATTTTCACTATACTTTCTCTTCCCAGTATCTCTACCTTTTAACTACACTTAACAATATTTTTAAAAATAAAATTTAGTTATTATAAACATATTTTCTTTAAAGATCGCAACCTAAAAGAGATTGGGGGAAGAGAATTGAATTTTTGAACTTATTTTAATTTTGTTGGAATCAAAACAAAGACATGCATATTTAAACTCAGGCATGCACATAGTATTTCATACATATATACCAGGCAAAACACATTTATACATTCATGCAAAACATTTTCACAACATTAATGCTATTATTTATCATATGCATCAGATAATAAAGCAGATTTGGTTTTAAAAGGTGAATGTTTAGTCACAGAAAAATTTGAACAGAGGAAGCTTTAGAAATACGGAAATAGCTAATTTGGTCTGGAATCTTGATCTATTTGTTTTTAGTTGAGTTGAATCTGAATTTGAATTTAGCTTGCTTTAGTTAGAAGTTGAAAGAACTTTTTTAGATGTTTTAAAGATGAAAAAAAGAAAGGAGATAGGAGTTGATATATATATATATATATATATATATATATATAAGTGTATACAACACCTGGTTTCTTATTTATACTATATTTTTATTTATTTATTTATTTTTAAATGAAGAAACAATTCAAAGAAAACTTGACACTTGTATTTGCATGACATCCCTTAGCTTACACATGTCTTTATGCATGTATTTTATATTTACTTATGTTTTATTTTTATTTTTATACTTTCTTTTATTTATATTAATATTTTTATTAACTATGTTCACTTAATATTATAAACCTTTTATTTTATTGTTATTTTATTTCAAACTAAAGTCATTAATATTTTAATTACTAATTATATATATATATATATATATATATATTTATTTATCTCAAATGTTTTAAAATGCATAGTTTAAATTTAAATTACTTTTGAGAGATTATATTGAATTTCAAATTATAGTTTCCATTCACAAATCTATATACATATGAAAAATAGTAATTAGAAAGCATATTTTTATTGTCTAAAAGATAATTTTGGCAAATTTTAAATAATTATATTAGAAGATCATTAAATTAATATTTGCCAAAAACCCTGGGTTGTCACATTCCTCCCCCTTTTAGAACTTTTTGTCCTCGAAAAGGAACGAAGAAAGAATTTTATTACAATGTTTATTATCAGTTAAATTACTCTTTAAACATTTTTAACTCTTAAAACTTTTTATTTAAATTTTTTAAATTTTTTAAAAATCAACATAATATTGTCAAAATAGTTTCATAAAAATAATTTTTATAACTCGATGTTCCAACAAGTCCATCCTTGTTCTCACAGAAATTCGGTCATACGTTGATCAGGCGTAGGACTGAAAATCTATAAGTACTTAGTAGACCCGTTTTCAACACCCAGTGAAAATACTTGAAAAACATTTGTGAAAATGTAGAAAACATTTTAATGAGAATGCTCTGGAAATCATCACCCCCTCCATTGTCGCAGCTTGCCCGATGATTACGTCACCATCTCGGCGAAACCATAGAAAACTGTAGGCATCCGCGCCTCTCGATTGCACCATGGAATTGCCACAGCTCGCAGCTACACCCAGGGTTACGTTGCCATCATAGAAAAAACCATTTAACTATAGGCATCAAAGCCCTCGAATTTCGCTACCAAATAAAACTTCACCACACAGACCACATAGGTCGCAAACTACATCAGTCGAGTCCCAATGTAACATGTAGGCACTCACTGCCACACGACTTTCGCTATGTCTTCATAGATCGTAGTCTACCGATGTTACGTCGCTCTCCCAACGAAATCAAATGTAGACTTTAGGCTATTACTGCCCCTCGACTTATGCTATGGAGCGTAGTAGATTGTAGTTACACCGAGTTAAAATGCCATCACAGCATAACCCCAATGTCTCTATAGGCATTAGCGCCCTCGACTTTCGCTACCCCAACCACAATCCTTAAGAACTATAGTTAAGTCCGAAAATCCTCTAGGATCAAATTTAGAACCCCCCTTAGGGCTCAAGGCAGAACCACCCCGTGGATCTCCTACTCCACGTTTCAACTCTAAATGGGAGCGCCTTTTTCCCTATAGCATTCTCAAAACATTTTTATACTATACACACATAGTATCTTTCAAATCATACTTTTTATATGTATCACATATAAATCCCATTTACACAAAATCGATATCTCAAAATCGATAGTTCTCAAACTTGGCTTTCCAAATTCCCTAAAATTTGCTTATTCCCAAAATCAAAAGCCTTTCAAAATCAATGGGTTCCAAAAATATTTTTCCCAGTTTCATAAAATCATTTATATACATAGATATATATATAATTTTATTCTTTTAACTAGAACAAAATATTTTTGGATCACTTCCTACTTATATAAATTCCTTTTTATACTTCAAATATTTTTCAAAGATCTTTTCTTCTGGTTATAGATTCAACACGAGGAGTTTA
This sequence comes from Allium cepa, assembly GCA_030765085.1. Classification (NCBI taxonomy): domain Eukaryota; kingdom Viridiplantae; phylum Streptophyta; class Magnoliopsida; order Asparagales; family Amaryllidaceae; genus Allium; species Allium cepa. Next base: position 346,551,397 of record CM060937.1, read on the forward strand.
TCTTATATAACATATATGTATATATATATCTTTATATATGCCAAATCAACATTCAAATTTGATTTCCCTTATAAAGTTATTTGCCACATTACTTAATTTTTATAAAATGAGTTTCATTTATAGTGATATCCAACTTTCATTCTTATTCATCATATATTTCTCAAAATATACTTTTGCATTTCAAAAATCCATTTTACATTTCTTTTAAAAATTTCAATATCTATTTCATTCAAGCATGTATGATGTTCATATATCATCCGTACGCAATATCAAATCCGATCGCTCACTCGATCACACAATTTCACTTCTGAACTAGTATCGTCCACTCGACTTCCAAGTGCGGACTCAGATATGATTTCTTGATCAGAAACTGTCATTCTTCTTGCATAGCCATTACTATGGTAGAAAATTTCCAGAATCAATCAAAACTCCATATTCAGGGTTCGCCGTCGAAAATCGAGTGAAAAATCTCAACTCGAAATTCTATGCTCAAATCTGGATCAGTTCGTTATGCGAATAGAATAATATACATACATCCTACGTATTTATCTTCATTGATTATTAGATAAATCAATTTTCTTTTTATTCACATTCATTTTGATTTCTATTCACTTATTCACAATTTCTTCAATTTCCATTTGGGTTATCACTTCAATTCTTATCTCAATCGGTATTTAATTATGAACAATTTGCACTTTGACCAGCTTGAATTTAGAAAATAGCTTTGAAAAGTTTAAAATGGATAAATGGTTGTAAAATAGTAATTAGTTGTAAAATAGTAATTAGTTGTAAAATAGTAATTAGTTGTAAAATAGTAACTAGTTGTAAGATAGTAACTAGTTGTAAAAATAGTGATTAGTTAATATAAGATAGTTTGAGATTTAAAAAGAAAGGTTGTATAATAAATAGCTTGGAAAATATATCTAAGACAGTTTATCTTAAAACAATTTATTTGAAAATAATTTCAAAGCCAAACTGGTTCAATTTCCCAATCTCCACTTCCAATCAATTTCCATTTCAATTTGTATTTACCTCGATTCCCATTCCAAATTCAAATCAACTCCCATCCGAATTTAAACTTATTCAACTTCGATTACACTCTCAACTAGGTTAATTCAATTTCAATTTCAAATTCTCATTTAATTCATTTAAATTCCACCTTCGAATTAATTCTAATTCCATTTTCCAATCTTAAATCATCACAATTTATACAAATTTGAGTTAAATTTTCAATTGTTGATTTAATCCCCTAAATCAAATTAACGTTTACTTTTAATTTGACAACCTAAGTCTTTAAACAATTTAATTCTGACTCCAAATTTCTAATATTCATTTAATTTAACTTTACTTAACTTATTTCAAGGTTCGAGTAAGAGTTCAAATCTTTTTAAACAATTTATTCTTCGAAATCCAATTTATTACTCAATTTTAACTTCTAACTTTGAACCCAATTCTTAATAATTTCAGTTTGCAAGTTCCTTTTTAACATTTAAATCTCAAGTTCAAAGTGATTACATTTTCATAACTACAATTTCATTTCAAAAATCAAAATAGTTTTAAAATAATGTTTCATTTTCATTTAATTTTAGTAATGGATATATATTATCTCAATCCGCTTCTTAATTTATTTAAAATAATCCAATTCACAGTTTCATAGATTATTAATAATATAGGATGATGACAGGATTTGTCAAAGAAAATAAACATCCAAATTATCTAAAACATCCATCAATATCATCCATTACGCATTTCCAGAACTCAAACCCGTTTTGAGATCACATATAACTTCTTGAGTTAAATCTTCAAATTTCACCTAGAAATTTCCAATTTAGGTTGTTCGTTCTAAACTTATTTAACTTCCCCTAAGTTAAATCTCAATTTCATATTGAAATTTCCCATTTCTGACTATAAGTCCACAACTCATTTAACTTGTCCATAGTTAAATTCCAACTTATTAATCCATTTAGACTCCTCAATTTACATTTTCATTACAAAATTAATTTTTCCTATTAATATCCCTTCCTGCTTATAAGTTCAAAAATTTATTTCACTTTGGGTTATACTCTTAATTTTGGGAAATTTAGAATTCAACACTTAGTGTTTACTTCCAATCAACTTTGTTATTTTGTATAACCACTTGTTTATTTCATTAGCATACTAGGTCATACTTTCAATTTTAAACAATTCTTGGTTTTTAATTTTAAACAAATTCCTTTAAATTTTTTAAAACACTCTTGTTTTAAAATAAGATTCCTACATTCAAAAATATTCTAAATAATATTATTTATTATTTCTTTTAACATTTCGAAACAATTTCAATTATATGGACTTAGATTTTAAAACTTCACAATTTAAATCCATTCCAATTTACAAGTCATACTTATCTAAATGTTTACTTCCTTAAAAAATTTCATTTTGCTTTATCATTGTTTATTTTAGAAAAATAAACATTCCTTTATTAAGATACAATACGCAATTTATGATAATTATCATGTCTAAAAATCATACACACCATATATCTATAATCATTTACTGAAAAATCAAACCAAGGTAATTTATTTCAATACTTGGAAAATTCTTTTGAATTTTCTAGGATTTAAATTAAGTTTTGAATCCATTTTTAGCTCAAGTTATTTGAATAGTTAATCCTTACCCAAATTTCTATTCGGTTGTATATATATTACCACTTAATTCTTATTATTATATTGAACTTTAATAATCAAAAACCAATTATCTTAACATATTATAATAATTAGAAAAATTATTGCTTTATATATATATATATATATATATATCAAAATATAAGCTTATATAAAAATCATTTTTAAAATCGTTTCTAAAATCATTATATAAGAAAATAACAATTACGACCTCATATATAATACACTCAACTCATTCTGGGGTACTTCTGACCCTATTCAAACGAGTAATCCACACCAGAGCCAAAGTTCTTGCTTAACCTTCAGATTTGATACCAAATATAGCGCCTCGGAATTTTCAACCTCGAAAATTTGACACTAATATGTTCACTGTAGAAGTGCTGAGTAATCGAACGCCGGAAACCCCAGATTGTTAGGGTAAGAAGAAAAGAGGTAGAAGAAGAAACTGAAAGCAATAGCACATAATCTCACAATCGCAACAGATCAAAAATATAATATACATATAACAGCATTTACACAAAAAAAGATAAATGTCAATTTACATATAATATATCAAAGTACAATCATCAACAAACAATCCGGACAGTTATAATAACTTGTCCCTGAATACAATCAATACAAACTCTAATACACAGCGGAAAGTACTCTATACGTCCCTACCATCCAGCTCGCCTCCTGAGCTCCAGAACGTCCTAACCTAAAAATCTATAATACTCCGTCTGACCCAAGCATTACAATAATGTAACACCCGAGTCATGCTGGAAACCAGTGTGAGTAAACCTATTTAATATGAAATACTTAAGTTATAAAAACTTCTTTGAAACCAAGGTAATTCGTATATCCGATGAGTTTTTATCAGATTAAAACCAACACCTTTAGAGAAAATTCATCAATATTTTGATACTGCCTGGATACAGCTACTTAGTTAATAATAACCTAGTTCACCCATTTTGTTCAAACTAGCCTATTCAATTCCATGATCAAACCCGTAAAGGTTTATAGTGATTATTGAATCAAAGTGGTCCCGGATATCGCTGATATCCGATCCTGGTCTCTTCAAATACAACTAATGGATTTAGAAAGGGTTAACTGTTTAAAATAGACAAATTATCGTTCACGGTTACAAAATTCAAAGATGGGAATTTATTATAGATTCTTTTTCAAATAAACGTATCGTTGTTTTTATCTCATTATTTAAATTTGAAAACCAATATTCCACGGAATTAAGCAAAGATATAGATTGTTATCCCAATTAACGATCTATAATCCATATCCCAACGATTTATACTTGATTTAAATTCACTTTGATTATCCATATTCATTTATATTTAACCAAATTAATTAATTATTTGAATTAATTAATTATCATTTACAATTACTTAAGACCTTATTAATTAAAGTTTAAAACATTTATCTTAACCATTTACTTAATTACATTATTTAATTTTATTTTAACAAACTTAAGAATTAATTTAAAAAAATGGACATATAATAAAATATTCCAAACTTAATTAATTTAAGTTAAAAAGATATTGTTATACCACCTTTAACTAACCTAATATTTAGGTAAAACATTTATCATTTAAAGAAATTGGTTAGGAAATTGTTTTAAAACTTGTTTTTGTTTCTTTGAAAACCTTGCTAAAACGCTAGCGTACAGACCCGAGCCAGAACCTATACAAACCCTTATGCAGACCCGAGCCAACCCAATACTTTCCCCCGCCTCTCTTCCTCTAAACACAGAAACAACCCCAAACCCAGACACACGTTGATACACGTGCACGTGTACGAACGATCGAAGCCCCTCCGATCAATGTCGTTACCACCAGCAAGTCGACGACGATCCTCTCCATCCGTTCGACCACCTAGAACGACAAACGAGAATGCAAATCAAGATCGAGCTAGTCGAGCTACCACAAGAACCAAACCTGGTCGTAAAATCCACCACGCACAGCCTCCTTCAATCATCGGACACCACGTCGTCAAACCCAGACCTTCGCCGCACATCCACGCTTCTTTTCCCCAACTCTGGTCCAACCCGATGCTGTTGCGACACCCCACTGACCAAGCAAACGACGACGACCCAAACATTGTTTTAAACCATACTTCATCACCGTTCAACCACCACGTTGATCTGAAAAATCGATGACCATTTTTCCTGAGCTCTTCGACCCTCACGCTACCTCCAGCAACGACCTCGACCTCCCCAGAACCCTCGATCGTCGAAAATCAATGAAAACCCAATTTCCGTTCATCTAACCATCCCTAACAAATACTAACCTAAAAATCTTGATAATACCATTAAAAATCATAGTTTTAAAAGACGAATCAGATTATATATGAAATTTTTTGAATTATGGAGGTTGAATTTTGACATGTTTGGATTTTCACTGTACTTTCTTCTTCCCAGTATCTCTACCTTCTAACTACACTTAAAAATATTTTTAAAAATAAAATTTAGTTATTACAAACATATTTTATTTACAGATCATAACCTAAAGGAGATTAGGGGGAGATAATTGAACTTTTGTACTATTTTAAGTCTATTGGAATCAAAACAGGGACATGCATATTTAAACTCAGGCATGCATACAGTATTTCATATATATATAAATATACCAGGCAAAATACATTTATACATTCATGCAAAACATTTGCACAACATTACTACTATTATTTATCACATGCATCAAATAATAAAGCAGATTTGGTTTTAAAAGGCAAATGTTTAGTCACAGAAAAATTTGATCAGAGGAAGCTTTAGAAATCTGGAAACAACTACTTTGGTCTAGAAGCTTGATCTATTTGTTTTTAGTTAAGTTGAATCTAAATTTGAATTTATCTTGCTTCAGTTAGAAACTTTAAAGAGCTTTTTTTAGGTGTTTGAAAGATGAAGGAAAGAAAGTAGATAGGAGTTGAGATACATATAAGTGTATACAGCACCTGGTTTCTTATTTACATTACTATTTTTTTAAATGAAGAAACAATTCAAAGAGAACTTGACACTTGTATTTGCATGACATCCCTTAGCTTACACATGTCTTTATGCATGTATTTAATATTTACTTATGTTTTACTTTTATTTTTATTAATATTTTTATTAACTATGTTCACTTAATATTATAACTCTTTTATTTTATTCTTATTTTATTTCAAACTTAAGTTATTAATATTTTAATTACTAATTATATATATTTCTATATTTATCTCGAATGTTTTAAAATGCATTGTTTAAATCTAAATTATATTTGAGATATTATATTGAATTTCAGTTTCCATTCACAAATCTATATACATATGAAAAAAAGTAATTAGAAAGCATTTTTTATTGTTTGAAAGATAAGTTTGGAAAATTTTAAATAATTATATTAGAATATCATTAAATTAATATTTGCCAAAAATCCCGGGTTGTCACATTGGTGGTTAAGTAAATGCTAAATAAATGTTAACGTTAAATATTAATTAAGAAATAAGATAAATTATCAACAACAACAAATTAACGTTCCCAAAATACACTAACCAGTCGACCGTCTAAGTAGGAGCGGTTGACCAAAGGTCATGGTGATGGCTAGGTTTTGTACACCACGAATGATTTGGATACTATTGTTTTAAACGGTCTTAAATTCAATGGTTCTGGTGCTTTATAACAACCATAAATAAGAGCCTAGCCCCCTTACTTTATTTCATAAGTTATTTTGGGAACTAAGCGAAGCTTTGTTTGTCTCTCTATTTAAAGATTCAAAAAAATATCTAGGTTTCATGTAAGAAATTTTAGGTGTTTAGCATTCAATTTCTAACCCGATTCTCCTCCAATCCCTAAATTTCTGAATCTAATTCTTATACATTTCCCTTATTGTATATTTCAAAAAAAGAGATTTGTAAGCGATTTAGACAAGCATAAACAAATTAAAGAGACAGCTCTAAGGACCTTTTATGAGTGGAAATCTTTTCTTTCATATTTTATTAATCGTACAGTATAATTTGGATTCGATATATGCCTAGGGGAATTTCTTTTACGTAAACATCACATTAAAATGCCAAAATTCCCCTAAAGCAAAATGAGAATTCTTAAGTTAGTATCTAAATTATTTTATATTAAAATAGTGGAATTGTATAGTTATAACATGTTTAATGTTTTACATTCTATTCAACTTCTTACCTTTTTATTTAGATTTGGTTAAGGGTTTTAAAAAGAAATAAGTTAGGAAATGGTGCGTAAGGAATGAATTCTTTTTTTCATAGGTTGCGCTGCCTATTTTCAATTTGAAATTCTATTTTTCATTCCTATTTATAGGAGTTGAATAGAGCCTAAAAGGATTTGAATTATGAATTCTAACAATGTTGATTTTACTATTTTAGTATAAAATAAATTTGGTATGGATTCTATTTTTATACAAGTCTAATGTTGAATCGAAAATGTTGGATATACGATATGTTTTTTAATATGAAATTGGACTTCTACAAATTTAATTTTTTTGACATTTGAATGATTAACATAGGGAGTTATCTTCGTACGAGTATAAATATTTTACGCATATGCATGTTTGTGTATATATATTAGCATATAAATAATATTAAATTAATAGGGAAAGCGATGTGGTGTATGATAACAAGTTAAGTGAGTGAAAATTTATAACTGAGTTATAAGGATGCGAGGTTAGTCAAAAAGAACATGGAAGTCTGCCCAGCTAATCTGGTAACCGGTAGTGTGACTTTGGGGCTGATATGAGACATAACCTATAATAACTACCCATTGAGGATGTGAGGTTTGTCCCAAATTTTATAGGATAAACCTGCACATCTAATTTGGCTGCCGGTGCCTGCGAATATTCAAACTACCGTGAGACGTCATAGTTTGGGTTACATGTCATAATATATAGTACCTGCTATGGGGTTAAAGGTAGTAAGTGACCAATTGAGGGCCTACCTCCTCCCTATTTAAGTAGTATTAAATGGTCAAAGTTAGCGGTTAGGCATGGTAAATGATATATAGAGAAGAGTCTACTTTGAGTATGCCGTATTAAGTGGCAATGATAGGGTCCGCATCTTCTGTAAAGAAGTATTTAATGGCCTGATGATATTCCCTGAACTATCGGTTAAATAGTATCAAAAAGGAGTCCGCCTTGGGATAGGTATGAAATGATGCAGACCTGCCTAGAACAAGGTATTAAATTATCAGAGTCTATCTAGTTCCCATTAAAGAGGTATCAAGTGACTTGGGTGTTATCTTTGTTCAGATAATATTAACAATATACGCATGGGACTGGGATTGGCCTATGGCCTATAGTTAAAGATTGACTATCTGGTTAAAAGGGTAAAGGTTATAGAATTAGATTAGAAAAGCCTTAGGGATTATAGTTGGAAAACTTACAATATAGTTAGAACGCGTAAGACATATTCTTATTTAAATTAACCGCCAAAGTAATATTATAGGAAGGCTTGAGATTTTTATTCACCAGACATTGTTGTTCTGAATCTCTCCTCATTGCAACACAGGATGGAGAAGGTGATGCAAATTACAAAGGAAAAGGTGATAAGGGGACTTATGTCAGTTATCTATTTACATACTTATATTGTTTTTGTATTTTTGTTGTACCCATTAAAATTGTTAATGTATTTTAACATATTAAACTATAGATATTTGGCATTGTTATGTGGTATTGTGTTTTATTTTTATGACATTTGAATATTAAATAAAATGGGTGCTATTTTTGATATTATATTTTATCCTTCCGCTATGAGATTCTGAATGTGTAGATAGATAGCTCTGTGTAATGTTCTCTGTATCACCAACCAACAGCCAACTTTGAGATGGGTCTAAGGTTTGATGGGTCTTTCCTGGTTGAAAATTACACCCGTTTTGAGGTGGGTTGTTAAAAATTTTGAGGATAAAATTATTGTAAGGAGGGTGACTGTAATAACTCATATTTTAGAGTGCCGTGATATGTGAAATTTAATTAAATTAATAACAATAATTTATTAATAAATAATTTAAGAAATTTAGTTAGAGGAATTCTTAAAGGAGATTTGAATAAATATGGGACATTTCAAAATATTGGTATTTTAATGGAAAGAGAGCAATTAGTGTAATGGAACTCGAGTGTATATGTATTAGGTAATGAATTTGAATATTTGTATTAAGGCAAATTAATGAATTTAAATACTTGACAATTCATGTTAAGGGAAATGAATAAACTCAACCATATATGTATAAGGTAATGAATTTGAATATTTGAAATAAGGCATATTAATGAATTTGAATATTTAAATAGTTATATTTTAGGAAATTAATAAACTGGACCATATATCTATAACATAATGAATTTGAATATTTGTATTAAGGAAAATTAATTAATAAGATTAGGTAATAAAGAATTTGACAAAAGCCAAAAGAATTATTATATGAGCCAAAATTATATTTGTCATGTTTTAGGATAAAACTTGTTTTAATCTTTTCCAAATGTCATGAAATTTTAATACGGTATTTTTATTACTAAAATAGAGGATGGTTATTAATATTTGTAATTTTTTGAATAAAGTCATAACTAATTGTGAATTTCTAAGTGGAAAATGATTAATTTAGTGCATAAATTAATATTTAAAAAAAAATTAAATATTTTATATAGAAATTTTTACTAGAGGTAGAAAAGTTTTTGGAATTTGGATGAATTTTTAGGAATTTTCCCACTGATTTTCAGTTTATTATGAATCAATCGGTAAACAAAATGTTACCTTAGATGATGAAAAGAAACTAATAAATGTGATGAAATTTTTGGATTGGTTGAAGAATATAGTTACAAGATAAAAGTAATCATTAAACAAGTGACATATGTATAGGTTTAAGTTGAAAGCTATTGCTTTTTTAAGGCAATTTATCATTTTTTTGCTTAGTTGCGAATTTCCCATTGAGAGTTCCAATAACTCTACTTTAAAACAGGACAACCCTAGGTCTTGACCTTTGATAGGTTGCAAACTAGTCATTCGATAGCTATAATGTTAAACACCAATAACTTTAAAGCCATGATCCTTGATGACTTTTAAGTTAATCTTTCGATAGCTTTTACAGACTTTGCATTTATACCTTATGACATGTGATAGGTTTTGACACACGGTAAGGTTTGACCTATGATATGTTTTGGCCTACTATAACTTTTAAATGATAATATGTCATAGCCACAAAGCTCAACCTTTGATGGCTTGGCATGCGATAGCTCAACCTTCAATAGCTTTAGTTAGTAACCCATGATAGCTTTTAGGGATTAACTTTTGATATCTTTGGAATGTAGCTCATTATATCTTAGCAAGCGAGAGGTTAGCATGCGAGACCCCAACATTTGATATCTTTAAACTATAATAACCAATAGCCATGTAATGTCAACATGAAAAATCTATATGTGAACACACATTAGATTTGCAATTTTAACATTGAATAGCCAATGACACAAAGATATAGTAAAATATCAGAATTTTTAATAGCACTTCAGGAGCCATATTTTAAAGCGATGGTTGAGAATTTCATTAGGACAAAAATGACCAAACCGGATAACAAGTTAGAATATAAAGACTTGTTAAAATGGGAAGAGGAAACCAATCTTAGAATGGCTAATTAAAGACAAATAATAACTTTAAATGATGAGAACTTTGGTGTGAGGACATAAGTTGCATCCGAATGTCTATTCACGACAAATGATTATTACTTTGGTATGAGGCCATAAGTGGCTTCCAACTGATTATTTACGACCAGTGACGAGAACTTTAATGTGAGGCCATAAGTGATATCCGAATGTCTATTTACTCCAATGATTAGAACTTCAAAATGAGTCCATTAGTGGCATTCGAATGTCTATTCATCGCAACTGATGAGAATTGATTGCAAGAACTTCTGTATAAGGTCATAAGTGGCATCTGAGAGGCTATTCTCAAAATGAGAACAAATTATATGGTGTAAGGTTATAAGAGGAAACCAAAAATATTTTCATAGCATGATTCCTAAATAGAAGGGAGAGCCTGAAGAGGCAAACTAAATGCCTTGACTACTGATTAATGTCAGGATAAATTAAGTAAGAAAGGTGCACTTATTAATGTCATTATGATTATAAGTATAATTTTACGGAGGTGTTTGCTCTTCTTGATATTTTTAGTTCTAACAGTAGGGGAAAACATATTCCATGTTTCACGGTGTGGTCTCGTAATATGATTGAATTGTTTTTGGCAGAGTTTTACTAATACCAAGCTTTATGTCCGACCAATGTATTTATTTCTAGTAAATTTATATGTACTCATTCGAGTAGGATGGGTTGTCGGTTTAGATAGGTAGCTTTTGGAAATGACGAAAAAAATTCTAAAGACGATGACAAATAAAAGCTACAAAGATGATGTAAAAGGCTTACAATTTCAAATAAAAGTTGTTTAAAATTTCTGATATTGTGAACTAGAATGCATAACTATTTAAATTTTCATGTCAGTATCTTCATATGTTGGATATGACACAACTATTTATGTTTCATTACATTTACCCCTGCATAAGCATGATTGGGTTAATGAAAATGTAATGAAATTTTTGTAAGACAATTTTATGCAATAAAAGCATTTAAATACTCTATTTACTTAATGTTGTAAATCCGGTTTTTTGCTTGAAAATAATTCTAGTGATGACTGTATAGCCATCAGTATTCATTTTTAGGTAAAAATGGGTGATGTTAAAGTATTTATTATCTCGGCTAGTGAATATCATACTAGACCCAACTTAGTAAAATAAGCATTTATATCTTCATATACACGAGTCATTGTTAAATTTGCAAACAATACAACTATGACATAGGAGAAATATATCAGGTCAAAAACATGTAAATGTAGCCAACATCCAGACCATAGGGAGTTGCTAGATTAAGGTCGGTTAGTGCAGAGAATAAGGTCGGTTAGGAGCGATCATCCATGATTTCTGCTTTAAGCAAGTACAGATACGTCAAATAAGTGTAAGATTTTTCCAATTGATCAAAGCAGATTCGATGTATCTTATCCAGGGTTAAAGCAAAATTACCATGGCTCATAATAATTGCTCAAAACAAGACAAGATATAAGATCGCAGAATCACGAAGTACATAGAAGAATGTACATATCGTACAGTTGAGACCGACTGAATATATGTACAAGGAGTTATCTACAAGAGATAGAGACACAGACATAATATGACATTTATAATAGACACAACCTAACACAAAAGAATATACATAAACAATATCTCTATCCCAACATACATATAAGGTATATAGCCAAAATATAATAAAATGATACAACAAAGGATAGATATAAGCAGGAATGATGGACTTCAATCTAAGCTGGCAAAGATCAATGGGTACCTGAAATTACTTAGTCTGACCTAAGTATTATTATGAAATAATAAACGGGTCAACCTCATGCTAATTCTAAATAGCGAGAGTGTGTAATACATGAAATAGAGTTTAACTTGGACAAGATGGCATATATGCGTAAGAATCATATAACTCAATTTGATTATTCATAAGATAGTGCTCATATCAATAAATTCCCAAAATTGAAATGAATAGCATCCTCAAATCGAAATCACCAAAACCAAATCATTTAAATCCCATAATAGAGATAAATAACATCCTCAAACTGAAATCCCTAAACTAAAATCAATGAAGCTCCATAATAGGGATGAATAGCATTCTTTAATCGAAATCACCAAACCCAATAACTCGAAAATTTCCTAGCGTAGGTGGAAGTCGAAAACTATGGTGAAATGCCAAATCTGCAAGCTAAAGCTCAAAGTTCAAAACTAATAAACAAAAAGGCGCCATGTGAAAATGCAAGCACAAGGCTATAACTAACGATCAATCATATCCCTAAAGACGAGCTTGAATGCTATGTCTGACGATCACAAAGGATCGCCTTCCCTAAAGGCAAGCTAGAAATCTCCACCTTACGACAACGAAGAATCGCCCCCCAGATAAGCTAGAAAGCTACACCCGACGACCATGAAAGATCGCCTTTTCAAAGACAAGCTAGAAGGCTATGCCTGATGACTATGAAGGATCGCCTTCCCAAAGATGAGCTCGAGAGCTACGCCGTCTCCAAAAGTGTCACTCACGAACCATTAGTAATCAAGTGAATTTTGTCAAACCATCCCCTGCTACCCGACCAAATTTGAAAGTTTACAAATAGTCCGTAAACTCCACTGAAGCAAAGATAAGATATAAATATAAATATATATTATTAAAAATATTCACTCGGGTGACCCAAGTAATCAACTAGTAAAGTAAACACAAGTGTTAAATGTTCCATGACACTTGTTTTACTAAACTGTTTAATTAAATTTCTCATCCGAATGAAATAATAAGTTTTATTCTTGAAAACTGGATTTTAGAAATCCTTTTCAAATATTTGTTTGGAAAAAGAATTAAAATTTGGAAACATTATTACAATAAATATTTATAACTAAATATCTTTCAAAACCTTTTCTTGATTTTATATTTTGAAACCAAATATTTTGAAAATAGGATTTAAAAATGGAGATTCTAAAACTATATTTTATGAAACCATTGTAAACAATTATATAAATGTATAAGCATACAAAAAGAAGTAATGAGAAACCGTGAAACATTTCCAACTAAAAATCAAATTAGCGAATCAAAATATCGAAACCGAAAAGCATTTTGAAACTCCAAAAATCATCAAAACGATGCAACAAAGTAGAGCAAAGGATGAAACAAGTCGTGAGCAAATGGGAAAGCAACAAGCACCCCAAGTAGGCTACAGGACTATAACCAGTCGACTGAACATGGTGGTTCAATCGACTGAACCACTACTCGGTGATGTACGCTCTATATTTGTTCAGTCAGTCGACTGAACTACCAATTCAATCTTGGTTGGGTGTTCTAAGAGCTATACAACTCTGGGTCTCGCTTCCGGTGACTGCAGGTGAGATATCGGGCAAGTTTACTCGATTTCGGCAATAAAATGTGGCAGACAACAACTAAATACTTGCATGCAATACCAAAAACAATTATATGGAAGCAAACTATGGTAATTAGAGATAATTTTACTCAAGAGCAGCAAGCATTTCTATTAGCATTGAGCATTAATTTTCAATTCTTCCAATTATTGTCATACAACCATCAAAATCTGAAACTAGGAATCGTCATGCAATTGAAATCGAACACAACATGAGATTGTGATATTAACTCACCTGCATTGCAATAATTTGAAGCTAGTTGAAGAGAGATTGGAGCCCGTTTCTCTTTGCCAGAACCCCTAAATGCTCATGCAAAAGGAAATAACATACTAGATTCAATTTATAGCAATCACAGGTAAAGCAAAGCCATGATAGGGTTTGAGATAAAATACCTGAGAATGTTAGCTTTGAAAATTCAATATTTAACCTTGAAGAAATTTAGGACTTTACTTGCTTAGGGTTAGAGAATGAGGAGGAAGAAGATTCAGTTTTATTTCCTGAGATGAGAAGCTAGAAAAATGAACAAAGAGTTCATTTTGTTTAATGCTATTACCCTTTTTATTTGTTTATGGGCCATTTAACCCATTATCTTTAAGTTGCAAACCAAAAGTGATTTTTATCAAGTTATAAGGCTAATTGCCAAATTTTCTTTTATTTCTAATTACAATGAAAGCTTAGTAATACGAATAAGAATGTAATTAATAATACTACTCTAACCACTCATCTTTTACAATGAAAATCAAATACTAAATTTTGCAATAATTTACTAAAAGTTGTTAATTTAAAATTTTTAACTAAGAAACTTATTATCATTAGTTTTAATTAATTATAATAATTGACTTTTTATGATTAATTTAATTTAATTAAGAACCCATATTTATCACGACAACCACAATTCCACTTACCAACATAAACTTTATTCAATTACCATACAAACGAATATAAATCCATTAGTCATATTAACTTACAATAAATAACTCCAATTTATTCAATTCAAATTTCAAACATAAAGATTTTATCCATAATAACTTATAATTAATTAAATATAAATGGTCATAAGTCATTAGTTTAACTTATGCCTCTATTTAATCAAATCAATTCCATTTCCTAATCTTTAAGCAAGAATTAGCATAACCTAAAATATATAAATGGCTTTCATAAATTTATTCTTCTATTTAATTTATTTTCAAGTTTGTTGACATGGTCATAGTTTGAATTATTGACAACAATAATTCATATTAGATAATTTGAATATTTTACGATCTTATATTAATTTATTTCTTCCATCCTAGTTGAATCCAAAGATTCCATATTAATCGAGAATGAGAGTTAAAATAAAATCACATAATCCCGATCAAATAATTATTAGTGTCTAAATTATATTAAATCTCATTTCCGATTCATCCGACACCCGGGATGTTATAATATTAGTTAGTGACTATTAATCGATATTTTTGGGCTAAACTTTAGTGGTGAATTCCTCGCTCAATAGTCATATACTGACCATGCGTAACTCCGGTTCACCATTGCCAACTAAACAATTCGAGCTGATCGTCGATAGTAAACTATCCAGTCATTGGTCTTATGTTGACAATGGGCAAGTCTAGTTCACCATCGCTAGCCAAGGTAATTGAGTCGATCATCAATCGTGAATTACCTAATCGGTAGTCATATCCTGCCCATGGGTAAGTTCGATTCACCATTGATGGCCAAAGTTTTTGAGCCTATCATCAGTAATAAACTACTTACTCGGTGGTCATGTCCTGACTACAGGAAAGTCTGGTTCACCATGGTCAACAAAAGTTTTCAAGTCGATCTTCAATTATGAACTACCCTGTTAGTGGTTGTGTCCCGACCATGGTTGGCCAAGGTATTTTAACCGATCGTCAATGATAAACTACCAAGTCGATGGTCATATCCTGGCTATGGGTATGTCCAACTTACCATCGCTAGACAAAGTTTTTCTTAGGCTATTCCTGTAGTGGTTTGGCATGGGTATGATCCAAGTGCATGGGGATCTAGCCCGTGAGATCATAGAACACCAAGCTAGAATAGTCAACGAATCTTGCATGGATTGGGCAATCAAGACACTTATATCTTTTTTCATAATTAACCTAAGGGAGTTGTGATGATCGGTATTTTTAAAATCTAAAATCAATTACAAATAAATTTAAAATATGCTTACAACTAATTTAGATATCAATAGCAGTAAATCATGGGAAGATAAGAATTTGAAAATTCTAAAATAATGAATAAAAACGGAAACCTCGTAGTGGAATCATTCATCAGAATAAATGTACGTTAATTCCATAATACAATTTATAATATTTAATACATTAATTTCTATGTTAATACAATAATTATCAATAATTCATGGACAATATAAATTTTTTGTAAAATTATATATCAAATCAATTGTCCGCAATATAACTTTCATCCACTATTTCATTCCCTCTTTTGTTCTTACCTGAAACTTCACACATATATGGATAAATATAAAATAAATATAAAATGTTTTAATTATGTTTGGTCTTAGCCTAAACCTATAGCCTATCCTAATTGATCTGGTGCCTATTGTATATGAAAAGACTGCTAACGTACCCATTTTAGGGGATTAAGCCCACGTAATTCTATTTCCTGCTCTTCTTTTGCATCTGAATACTTGTTAGTACATTATAACCATAAAATCAATGCAACCATTATAAAAATGCAATCAATGCGATTAATGCAACCATCGTACCAATGCAAAACGTAAAATAAAAAAATAAAAAATAGTACTCCAGTTGATCCATCTCAACAAATCATCATATGAGTTAATAATAATAATAATAATAATAATAATAATAATAATAATAATAATAATAATAACAGCACATGGCCATCAATCATCAACTACATTCAATACCAATCCCAATTATCAAGTATGAAGATAACAACACAAATATACTTACATACATGTTAATCGTCCATTTTAGTAATGCATCACTAATGCAAGCATAAATTATCAAATGTGTGCTAAGCACCTAATAACAGTGACACGACATCGATCAATAAATGTATACTAATTAAATCAACATTAGTGACATAATATTCATCACCAAATAACCATAATTAACTATCCATCAACTAGCAGTAATAAGGGTAAAGTATCGCACCCTTCTCAAAGTGCGATACCATCATCAGACATCAATCATATGTCATAACTGCAAATAACAATCAGTCGTACATTTAACAACCATCAAAATAATATTTGCATATATTATTTCTTAAGTATAAAATTTGTTTTGTTATTGTTCATTATAAAATCATTTTTATTTGTTCGTCCCAAAAACTATAACAGCAATACTTTTTATTATAAATACTATAAAATCAATCATTTCATTAGTTACACAAAACAAGTCTAACTTCATTGAAATTATCATCATTATTATTCAAAGTCTCATTCTGATTTTATAAACAATAAACTTTCCAATTATTTATCTAAAATATAATTCCAGTTGTTATTTATGAATGTCTTCAAAAATTAGTTAATAAATAATATCCTTATTTAATTCCATGGCTTATTTTCAGTAAAGTTTGTTAAATCATCGTCATTTGTAGAAACTATCCAAAATCTGCAAATAACCTTGTTTATCATTTATTTATTTAATTTTATCATTGTTGTTCATTTAGTTTCAACCGATTAATTTCCAACTCAAATCAACAAATGATTATGATTAAACATATAGAAATATGACAATCAACAATAGTACCCAATCGGTGCACTATACATTTAAAATATTGTAATAACTAAATAGACATCCATAGAAAAAATTAAATATTAATAAATATTATTTTTTCATCAATAATTACATATTTTATAATTTAATTTTCAACTGATTAGATTTAATAATTCTTACTAACATGTTTTCCTAATAATCTCCAAACTTCGTAAAAGTGTAATTCCACCAAAAGTCCAACGGAAGAAATCGTGCATGAATTGAAGTTCGTATGCAGAAGTTATTGTGCTTAGAAGTCATAGAGGCAAACTGGTAATTTAATAATTAAAATAGAAAAAAATGCATAAATAGTACCTCCCAAAACCCTTCTCCCCCTGTTCATTGTAGCTTCCACTTTTCATTGCCAATCGCCGCTGCCATGAAGACTCCCACCCCAATGCACGAATGTCATCAAACTGGCCACTCAAAGCCGCACCTTCTGGCCTTAGTATGGCTACCAATGATGCTCCCACCTGACCCACAGTCGTCGACATTAAGGCCAAATTCAAACCAAAACCCTTGCCTTTAGTACGATCAAAGAGGATTGATCTTCTCATCTCATCCTCCTCCATACTTTGGTGCACTCCAATCATCTAAATATTGTCATTTCATGTCAATCGCGAAACCATAGATTCGAAAGATGAAACTTCTTCATCAAATTCTAGCTAACTTGAGCATTAAATGGAAAAACCAATCTCATACGCCACTTAACATCGCTGAGACCTTCGCGCCTCCAAGAGCTTCGAATCCATGTATAATTTGATAGGGTTTAAGCAATTTTAATTATAATCACTTTTAGTTAGTTTGCAAATCATGCTTATATAGTAGTTATTTTAATTTTGGGAT
The DNA here is from genome assembly GCA_030765085.1 of Allium cepa. Lineage (NCBI taxonomy): Eukaryota > Viridiplantae > Streptophyta > Magnoliopsida > Asparagales > Amaryllidaceae > Allium > Allium cepa. The sequence continues at coordinate 346,569,636 of CM060937.1, forward strand.
TAGAGAAGAAAGCAGAAGATAGAAGTGATGCCTAGGGTTTCTCTGCTTCACCCTTATAGTTGTTAGGCTAGGTCATGGGTTCTGTGTCCAGTTTGACTGGAAGTATCTACGTACATTGTTTAAACACTACAACCCCTCTATTTCGCAAACCATAACTCCAAATATATCAAAATTCAATATCAAATTGACCTTCTTGGAAAGACCTTTGTAACGGTTATAAATATGACACCCAATTTATCTCCCATTAAAAATTTATTTTTAACTACTTTAATATTAATAGTGTTGAATTTTTGGGTCTTTGCATTCTTTCATCTTAAATGAATTAGGCTCTCGCATCGTTCCCAAAATACCACTTTCAACCAAAATCGATAAATTGTTAGTATAATCGCAAAATTTAGGGAAATACACTAATAACAATGTGGTATATAAGACAATATAACATCTCCTATGATGCAGTCAAATTCATCTACAAAATATTTAAATTCCTACCCACATATACTATAGTAACACATACTTTCTCAATCGTTTAATCCAAACTATAGTATGCAAAATAACATTTCACTAATATGGGTAAGGCATTATCAATCATTAGATCAATTCATCTCATGCATTTCAATAATTCAGCCATAATTGATTGTAAGTAAAGTCCACAACTAAACATAGGTTGATCCAAACATGTTTGTGCCCATAATTAAATAAACAAAAATTAATAATCATTATAGCTTATCCAAATTCAAAATAATGGATGTCATAATTGTACTAACCATTTAACCAATAACATGTGTATGTTTATTTCTATGCAACTTTGCACCAATCATAATATGCATGTTAACGAGTTTTTAGCCAAAAAGAAACCACTGGAAGTTAGAATGACAAAATGAAGATGAAACGACTCGTAAACTTGGAAGTGCACTTAGACGAGCTAGAGAAGCAACTTGGAAAAGTTCCATTAGCATTGGGACTAACGATAAAACTCGGTACTGAATTATATAAGCCAGTACCGACCTACCATTCCTCCCCATTTCACCTCCTAAACTCCATACATCTCCTGCACTATTCCAACAACTCATGATCAAGTGGTCTACCTAGGGTTTAGATGACCAATTCCAAGGTTGACGGGAAGGACAACGAGAAAGCAGGATAAATTAAATAATACCAAAAAGAATGCTAGAATCAACCAAAGTAGATAGAAAAGAGTTTGAAATACATTAGATGGAAGATAAAAGTGCAAAGCAAGTAAAACAATTCGGCTTACACCAATATCTATAGGTCGGTACCTATGTAACTTAGGTTGCAATCGTGTTATGGTTCTGGGTTGTAGGTCTTTGATTTCTCCTATGCAACTTCGGGCTATCTCTTCAGCCATGGTGCAAGCAAACTTCTAGTCCAGTACCTCAGTTTCCTTACAAATACAAACTATAATGCAGCCAAAATAGTATCTTCTCCCTAATCTTTCTTCTTCACTCTAGATCTAGGATTCGTTGCCCTTAACCATCTTCTTACCACATAGTAGTCACCAAGGCAGCTAACTTGGCAGTTGTACATCTTAGAATTTGTCAACTTCTTTACTTGTTACTCTAATTCTCTGTAATGTCATACAAACTCTCTCAGATCCATAATCAGTAAAGCTATAAAGTGGGCGTAGGCTAGAAATTGCCAAATTACTATAATAATATTGTGTCTCCCCATTATTTTTCTTCGATTTCTACAATTATCTACTAGATCTAGGTCTCAAAGGTTCCCTACAACTCAATATTAGGTATTGATCCATTTATGGAATCAACAATGCATACTCTCAAATTATTTGATGATCTTTCTCATAGTCTCATCCTCAAGAAATCTGGTGCACCGTTTCATACCTATTATCCAAAAAAATTATATACCAACATATGGTCACATCCTTATAATAGCATGTCTCTTTTTATGGTTATACCCTTTATATGATTTGGTTTTCCACTTATGTTGCAAATACATCAATCCTCGCATCACTTGCATGCTTTGGATATATGATAACTTGTATAACCATTCATACGCTAAGGGTTAATGGAAAAATCTTGGTTTTTAGTGTACCCGAACACCAGTGCAAAGATGACACTCGATCCAGGGTATACAAATCCATTCCTCCAATCTGGGGTAGCTATTCCAAGTACCTAATGTGTTTCCTCACAATACCGATGCTTACAAGTACGTCAGAAAACACTACAAGTACCAACGATCCCTTGCCACACATATTCGAGCCCTTTACTTGCTCCATCAAGTTTCCATTTAACCTCAAGGAACCATTGCACATTCCTTCCAACGATAAAACCATTCAACATTATGGGTCATCCTTGCTAGTAGCACAAATTCACCCAACATGCCAAAGAGGGACCTACTAGCAAGGAGAGTTCTAATACACCTTAAAAATAAAACATTTTCATTTTCAAATCGACACTTCCATATCCCATCAAAATAGTGGATCTTCTCTCTTTTTTTCCTTAAAATACATTATAAATGTATAAAACAATATTTTAAAATATTTACCATCGTTTTAAACTAATTAAACTAGTTTTTGAGAAAAATATGTTTTATATAAGAAATCAAATCATCCTTTGAAATAGAAAGTCTTTGTTTTAAATTATTTTTCAAAGCTAAAAATAGGTTTTGATATTCATATTTTTAACTTTTCATATAATGAACCTCCCAATTTTCCTTGACTCCTCAAAGTAACCCATCCAGCCTATAATTGCTAAAATCCTCTAACCACTATTACTTATCTTCATGAAACCTCTTTACATTTCTTAGTTTAACAAGGTATATACAATTACAATATGTTAAACAATTAACAACTGAATAAAGAAGTAAACAACCAAACAAACAATAACTAATCAAAACGAATGACAAGCTAACAAACAAATAATTTTAATAAACGGACAAACAACAACCAATACAAGCAAAAGAGATTAATCCAAATAAGCGTAACATAAATTAATAAGTGAACATCAAACAAACTAACAAGCCAATAAATAAATAATGAAAAATCAATCATAATATAATAAATAATTATCACAAAACGTAATTAAGAAAAATAATTCAGACAAGCATGACATAGAATAATTAGATAAACATTCAACAAATAACAATTAAAACCAATCATTGTAGAATAGATGATCAACAACGTGATACAAATATAAGAGATTAATTACAATGAGAATAGAATAAATGATAAATAAACATGGGTAAATAAGCAGCTAAATTTTCCTAATTGCATTTAATTTAACAAATAATAATGAACTTCTTCCCAATAAGGTTACCATCCCAATCATCGAATTAGATAGTCGCTCATTCATATCTCAACTCTCTTCACACAAGGAATAACTAGGAGTCCATATAGCTCATTATGGAAAATCGCACACGACGATCATAAGGGTAACATCATCGCAATGGGCGTCATGCACACTTAAAACTTATCTTACCCCATCATTATACACCCCATCTTAATTAAATTTTGTAGTTTTCAATTAATAACTTCAAATAAAACATCAATTCAATAAAACACCTTTTAACAAACACTAGTTAAGTGTATCATTTGATTAAATATTCTACTTTTTTAACCATTTACTTTTCAAACCAAGCCATCCTTGTCTTAGTAAAATATTCTTCCCAAGGTGTTGTAAAACTAGATGTTTTATAATGCATCCTTTTTTAATGCTATATGGCTTTTTAACCTAGTAGCCTTTAAATGAATCCAGATTTTAGGACAAAGACAAAATGATTTATGGACATGGGAAACTTCTGGAAAGGATAATAGGAAAAAAAATCAAGAAATTGCAAAGCAATTGGGCAAAAGGAGACCACTTTGTATCAAGTAGAAACTACTTGGCACCGACCCATTTTTTTACCCCTTTGGGACACTAAGGCTGGGTATATGGAAGTATGGCTAAATTAATCGTCAAGAAGTACATTTCTCATGGAATAGGTAAGCAACTTCAAAGGAATTCTGAAGGAAAGAAGAAAAGTATAAGTGGTATCAGAACCTTTCAGAAATATCACAATCTCTAAGGAAAACTGCTTGGAACATAACAGATCGGAGTGAAAAGACCAAAGGAAAGAAAAAAGGGATGTTTTCCCCTAGAAAATTAAGTCGGTACTGACCATTCTGGTTGGTACCGAGTTGATTCTCTTGCTTAGCAGGCCTACTCATCTACACCTTCATCTTGGATATGAATTTGGACTTGGAATCTTGTAAACCTCCACTTCTGCTAGGCGATTTCCTAGTAAATACATACCCTATGGCAAATGAAGTGTGACGACCCGAAATTTTCAAGCATTTAAAATTGAAATATTTAATTGCTTTTAAATATTCAATAGAGTAATTTTAACTTGAATTACGGATATCACAATTTATTTGACAATTAAATTATTGAATTGAATAATTTGAAGTTGAGTAGAATGCTGATTCTAGAATTTTAAGCCTGTTAAAAATAATTTGAAGATCAGTAAAATTTATATTGATAGTGTTGAGGATAATAGAAGTTTTAAGATTTAAATTTTTACAGTGATTTGTTCAGTTTTGAAATTTAATCGTTTAAATTGAGTTTAAAAATAGCCTTCCGAGGCACAGTCTCGGAATTAGACGAAACTGGTTCCATTGAGTCCGTAATATTGAATTATTATCGAATTTCAAATGTCGTGTTGATTGGAGTAGTGTGTGAATGTACGATACAATAACGCGCTGAAAACTTAATTGGTAATAATTTAATGAAATTTACTTAGTCAAGCTTCTCTTATCCGCCTCTTCTTTTAACTTATATTCGTGTTTCCCTTTCTCTTCTAAAAGGAAGGCAAGTTCAATTCCTTCTGAAAATTAAAATCGGTAAGTAAATAAATAAATAAAATAAAATATATAATAAATGGATAAATAAACGAAGCTTCAAAGGGAAGCCACCGCGTATAATAAAGGGAAAAGCAACACAGTAGGGCCGAACCCTTTTCTCCCTTTCAAACACCAAACACTCAGAGAAACCGAAAAAAAAGGGAAAGTAATGGCCGAATCAAGCCTTAAATCCACTTCGTTCTCCTCCTCTACTTCAATTCCAAGTTCGAGCACGGCTATAGTTTTGGTTGTGTCGGCGAAGATTACAGAGTAGGACAGTGATTTTGGGGGTTTCGTGCTCGCGCTCGCAGGGGTTTGGGCCGCGATCGTTAGTGGAGGCAAGGAGGGGTTCGCGAGTTCGAGACGTTCGAGCGGTGGCGAGGCAGAGCAATCGGGGTGTCGCGGTTTCTATTTCGAGCTCGCAAGGAGGGATGGCGATGCCGCGACATCGTGAACTTGGCGATTCACGTAGATCTGGTGGCGTTCGAACGAGGTTGGGCTTCTGTCTTAGGGCACAGTGGATCGCGATCTGGAAGGTGAGGTATTTTTGATTTGTTTTATCAGTTTAAAAGTTTAATATTAAAGGAAAATAATAACAATTATAATAAAAATTATAAATGTGAAAAAAAAAGAGCAGAGGAATTTTAATCGGTAAGTTTATAAACTAAATTATTTTCTTTAGGGATATGGATTTATATATGTATATGTTTATGCTGTAAAATAGATCTCTACGGTTATTTACAGAAAAATTTATAAAGATAAGATTTTGGAAAAAAAATACTGTCCAGTAGTGTAAAAGGAAACAAATTATAAGCAGAAAATAATATATTGTTTCGATTTGGAATGATAATGTATTGTGGAAATAAATTTGTTTAATATCAAATTTTTAGTTAAATAAAGTTATTAAAAGGATGTGGGTAGAGAAAAATTAGTTCAAGTATTTTATTAAAAAGATTTGTTTGAAGTTAAAGTTAATTAGATAAAATAAAATTTATATCAATGGAATTTAATTGTTCAATATGTTCGAATATTAATAAATTGTATAAATTATTTATACAAGATCTATAAATCGAGAAACAAGCGAGATGGATTGGGTTGCAAAGTAAAGGTCAAAGGTGAGTTAATCTCACTCACTTAATTTGAATTTAAATGATTTCACTTAAATAATTGTTTGGATGGTTGAAATTGATTGATGTGATGTGGTATGGAATATTCTGGAATCAATATATTATTGTGCTAACATCTGTGGATGAAGGAAAACAGGTTGGAGGGATCCAACTGGGTCCCTCAACATTTATTTAAATTTATTTAATATTCTCTGCTGTGAATATTGATATTCTGTGATGAGTGGTATTGGAATATTGAATGTTATGGCTGATTGGATATATTGAATAAATAAATTATCAAAATTATATAGATTGGAGTTTGAAAAGAAAATAAAAGAAATGAATTTGTAAGTAAATAATTATAAAAAATTTGAATAAATTGGAAAAGAAATAAAGTGCCCTTTAAAATTTTAATAAATAAATCTTAAGTTTAGTAAGGGATATTTGAATAATCAGAAGATTAATGAATTTTAAATTTTAGTGTTACTGGTTTAAAGGAATAAAACATTTATTTAAAATTTAAGATTCAATTTATTGAAAAGAATAAGGAAGAAATTTGGAAGAAGCTGAAATCGGTATATTTCAGTTAAATGGTATAAAATCAAATGGAAGATAATAATAATAAATATAAAGTCCATAAATAATGAATTTTGAGATAAACGATAAGAAGAGAAGTTTATTTCAAATGGAATAAATTTGAAATCAATTTGGAAAATTGATTTAAGTGATTGAAGTTAGAATTCTCCCTGGATAACCAAGTACGTTTTCAAAGTAAATTTTTAAACATAAGTTAAAAGTTTAAAAGTTGTTTTAAAAAGCAAGTTTTGGAAAATTTCTTATTTCTAATATTTAAATTCTAAAGTAAGTATTTTCTCTTAATTTATTATATTAGTAATTGTTTAAAAAAATGACTTAATATTATGTTTTTAAAGGTATAAGTCTAGTTTTATATTTATTAAGCAACCTTATTTTCAAATACTCATATAGTATGGTATTTTTAATAAATTATTGATGTAGTTTTAACTTAAATGTTTTAAATTATTTTAGAAATCTATTTTTGTGCTTGGTGATTTCAGAGGAGATATAAAATATTTAGGAAAGTTGATTCTGAAAAGAACAATGGTTTTGAAATTGTTTTCAAAGGATTGAAAATAGAAATATATCTTGTGAAGATATTTTTGAAGATTAATAAATAATTTGGAAAATTATTTATTGGTTGATGGATGTTTATGCATATTAATTGATAGTTAAATCACCGACTATCAATATTGGACAAATACGTTGATCGTTTCGAAGAGACCGGGATCGAGATTTATTTCTCGAAAACCACTTCGATCCGGTTTGTACGTTTTGTGGAAACGAGTTGGATTCGAAGACGGAGCAGTGAAGTGCAAGGGCTAGTCGCTACTAATCCTGAGGATATTTCCAAAATGGATGTAGTAGGAATAGTGCCTTCGGTTCCGTTCGAACCCGGGACGGACTTGTATGGACGAATGCTTGCGAAACATCGTCAGGTGGACGATGGGCATTCTAAGTGAAAACGTTCTAAAGGTAACGCTTAGCCTCAAGCCTCATCAACTGGGAATGACTGAAAATCAGGGGATATGCAGCAAGTTTAGGTGGGTCATGCCCAAGCAGGACAAGATATTTCCCCTGTCTAGATGTCCCTTTTTATTCGGCTTAGTGGGTGGTTGGTCGCGCCAACCACGGGGTTTATCTTGTTCGGGACTGTTCAGTAAGGAATGGTTCCGGCCTTGTGTGGTAGGGGATGAAGGGAGTAATCCTCGGTACGGTGATCTAGGCCCCATACTGTGACAGGTGGTACCCCAGTACCTAGTCATTAGTTGGAAATCCATTCTCCCTACGAGCCTTGTACGAGTTTTGTTTGTATTACCCACTCTGTGGCTAGTAGATGGAATTTAATCATGTAACAATTTCGGCTATTTTATAAGTATTTGTATATAGACCCTATTATAATATCAGAGAATTTCTTTAAAAATTGTTTTAGCTATCGTAAGGTAAAAACCCGACATGTTTATTTGTGGCGTGGTCTTACGAGATGCTTTTGTTTTCAAAGGATTTTTGAAACTTTAATAATCAATTGGGTGTGATTTTCTCACGCTGGTATTCCAGACTGACTAGGGTATTATTTAACTGTAATGCTCGGGTCAGACCGAGTATTATAGGATACAGGATGATGTTATGGAGCTTAGGAGACGAGCTGGATAACGACACATACTCTCGTACTTGTGTGTATATATATATATATATATATATATATATTCCACTGTTTGAGTTGTTGTGTATCCATTGTATGTTATTGATGTGAGCTGACTGATGTACTCTGATGATGTAATATATGTAAACAGATATATTTGACTTTGAGTTAAGACTTATTTACTATCTATTATATTTTATTCCGCTGCGATGGTTAGATTCTGTTGTTGTTTTCAATTTTCTTCTTCTACCTCTTCTTCTTTAACTCAATGGTTCGTCTTTCTGTACAACTTGAGTTGATTGTTGTAGAATAGTGTTGACTCAAGGGGTACGGATTTGCGGACTGTTACACTTGGTATCAGAGCTTAGGTTGGAGATAACCTTGGCTCTGGTGGGAATTACTCATAAAATAGAGTCTATAGTACTCTAAAATGAGATTGAGCGTATTAATAGATATGAGCGCGTATTTGTTAGTTAATATAATTTATTTTAATATCGTGTTGATTGGTTTATTGAGTGGCATATGAACTTTCGTCGACACAGTCTGCGCAACTGTATTGAAGGGGTTTCTAAACACTTGAATAGAAAAATCGACACGGTATTGTTTTAAATGCGGGTAAATGAAATAATTTTACCCAAAATATATTTTGATATAAATAAAAGTTTTGTAAACTATCTTAGCTAATATATGGTTGCTTGGATGTTAGAAATGGTAATATTAGAGTATTATCATTGTTTAGTAAAAATGTAACTAGTAATTGAAAATAACCAAATTTTAAGGAAATAAATTCATTATAAAATGAAATGTATAAATATGAATTATAAATGTAATTATAAAATTGAAATATAATCAAATGAGAATTTGTATAAGCATAAACTGTACAAAAGAAATATAGTTAAAACTTATTTAAGCAAGATTTGGAAATTTAAATGCTGGGGATTTGGAAGTATTTTTAAAGATAAATGATAGCATTATTGTTTTGGAGATATTTCTGAATGGAAATCTGTTTTAAATGGATTTTGAAAGTGATATAGCATTGAAATCACTTGGATTATTGGAAAATAATTCTGATGATAATGGCCGCATCATCAGTATTCATTTTCGAATTCCTAAGTGATGGATTGCTGCCAAAAATTGATTTGCTCTGAAAAGCTAGTTGTTTTTGAAAATTTCAAAGGAAATTTGTTGGGAATAAAACAGGATTGGTTTAATTTTTGAGAAATGTGATTTGAGATGTTGAAGATTTCAAAACAATTTGAAACTAAAGCCGGGAGTTTAAAAATCCTGATAGGATGGGTTGTAAGCTTATAAAATTGAGATGAGTTTTAAATCAGAAAGGAAATATAGGCTTTGAATGTTGGAATTAAATAAAGTGAGAAGTTGTAAAATTGAAATTAACTTGAATTGGGAAATAAAAATTTAATTGGATTGAAATTGATTGGATAGGCTGAAATAATATCCAGTTGGAATCGAATTGAGTTAAATTAAACTGAGTTAAAATAAAATTGAATTGCAATAAGAATTCAATTAAGTTATAGAATGGAATTAGATTATTACCTGAATAAATGGAAAATAAATTGGATAAGGATTGGGATGGAAATAAATAAACCAGAATAACTTGTAAAAGAATTAAAATGCATGAATAAAATATGCTTGGGTTATAAAGAAGCATACGGCTTGAGTTAAAAATAAAAGAATAATATATTCAAGCCTATGAGGAATGGAATTGTGTAAATAATAAGATGTGACTTATTAAATTTGAAAAGTGAGATACAAAACTCCAAAATAAATATTATTGATGAAGTGGAGAATAAAATAAAATCAAAACTTGAATTATAAACTAAATTGAACTAAGAAAATTTAATGGGGTGATATTTGGAGTTAAAATTCAAGAATTGGATTATAAATAAAGGAAAAACAAGTTTGTTAATAAATTAGTTAATGAAATTGAATTGGAGTTTATGATGAGGTTTGAAAATAAAACTCAAGTTATAATTAAATTCGACTTACATTGTCGATGAAGGAAATATAATTGAAAGTGGCCTTGCAATTAATTAATTGATTTGTGAATGAAATTGCAATGTAAGTTAATAAATTGGATGGTAAATTAAAGGTGAATAATAGAATCAGAACTTGAGTTATTAATTAAAATTAGACTTGAAGTGTTAACAAAATAAATATAATTTGAAAAGTATAGAATAAAAATGAAATGGATTAGCATAGTAATGATATGAATTGCAAATAAAAATCCGAATAAGTGAAAATAAAATGGGCTTAAGTATAAAATTGGAGTGAATAAACTTAAGATAAAAAAAGGGAAATGAATTGAATTGCATTCAACTTAAAATCGAGTTCAATAATAGTGGATTGGATTTAAATCAAGTAGAACTAAATTTTAATTGAAATAAAATTCGGTGAGTTGCCGATAATATTTAATGGAATGAAAATGCTCAAATAATAGTTGTAAACCATTTAAATTATTAAGGGATTGAAATAACTTGAGACAATAAGAAAAATAGAATGTTCCAAGTTTATTAGCATGGTTTAAGTGAATGTGGATAGACTAATTATATTGAATAAATAAGTGATGGAATAAATAAGAATCAAATGAAATGTGGTTTAAATACGTTGAGAAATGGTTATTAAATGGAATAGCTAGGATTGTCTTCGAGCTAAATAAAATAGTTTGAAATAAACTAACATGGAATGAAATGTAAATAAATGGATTGTAAATGAACTTTAATGGAAAGTGTCGAGCTAAATAAATGATTGTGAATGGATTAAAATAAAAAGGAAATTTAATTGGTAATGGAGATGGCACCTAAGTTGTTAATGGTTTTGAATGAACTAATTTGGTTAATAAAATTGAAATGCAATGAAACTCAGAATATATGGATTGTGAATAACTTTTCGAATAGAATAAATTGTCATTGGATGTAAATGGAAGTAATTAAAATTCTATAAATTGGTGGGAGTAAATAAATTGATTTTTGAGATCAATTGGATCAAATATGAGTTCAGTTGCTTAAAATAAATTAAAAGTAAATGGTTGAGTTTTAAACCATTCAAATTGGTGAAGTTGTATACGAGTGGATTGAAAACCATTCAGAATTGAATGAAAATGGTTTGTAAATTAATTGAAATAGTTGTATTACTATGAAAGTTGTGAAAATTGCTTACGGAAAATGTTGGATGTGCATTTCTTTAGAATTCATATGTATTAACCATTGCAATTAAGTGAAATATAGTTAAATTGCATATATATGGCACTTACATGTGTATAATTGAGTAAGTACAGGTACCTGGAAGCCGTGTGGCTGGATTTGGTTGTGCTTTTTGCTAAAAATAATAAGCCGCTTGCTTAAAATGCTAAATAAGGCATGCCTACGCAAAAAAAAGGAAATATGAACTGTTTTTGGTTTTTCCGACCGGGTGGGTCGATGTACATATATATTTATCTCATTTGTCAAATTGTAAAAGCTCCTCCGTACAAAGGAGACTCTGCTAAAAATTTTCAGAAATTTTGGGAGCTAGAAATTTATTTTGAAATTTTTGGAAAATTTTGTTAATGACAAAACGATTTCAAATTAGAAATTGAAATAAGTTAGTGAATGAAACTAATTAAAATAATGACATGAGTTAATAATAAATGACAAATAAATCTATATATGCAGAGTTAAAGATAAATTAAATTCATATGGAAATGAAAGAACTAATTTGAATAGAAATATATATAAACTGAAGTGGTAAGATGGAAATGAACATAAGGAGCATATAAAATGCTTAAACTAAACTTAAGAGGGAATGGTGAAGTCTTAAATGGAAAGTGATACTACCAATGTAATTTAAATCAATATTGGAATGAATAGGCATTGGCATTTTGTGAGAAAGTGGATAAAATGTTTTGGAATGTTGTGAATGGATATTAGAGCTAAGCAGGTATGCAGGTATTGGAAGGGAAAAAGAAATTTGGATTTCATTTCAAGAGATAAATTTGAAATGCTCGACAAAAAGGTATGTATTTAAATTTGATATGAATTTTGATTGGGATTTGGATTGAGCCACTTGGCCTTTTGTTTTCTTTTTGGATTTGGGAGGCCGTAGAGCCATTTTGTAGTTGCACTGAGCTAGCCGCGCAAAGGAGACGCTGGCGAAATTTTTCGGGAATTTAGGGAGTTAGAAAATTTTTAAGAAAATTTTGATAATTCAAAATTTAGTTTTGAATTATAATTTGAATAATTGTATAAATAGAGTTGTTTGGGAAATATGGAAAGATTTGGAAGTTATTAAGAATGATAATGGACCTTTTATAAAAGGATAGTTGGTAAGATGTTTCAATTGTTAAGAACTGAGTGGTTTTGGAAAAGTAAACGAGTATTGGATCATTCTTCATAACTTGTAATTTCGGGGACGAAATTTTTTTAAGGGGGGAGGAATGCGACGACCCGAAATTTTCAAGAATTTAAAATCGTAATATTTAATTGCTTTTAAATATTCAATAGAGTAATTTTAACTTGAATTACGGATATCACAATTTATTTGACAATTAAATTATTGAATTGAATAATTTGAAGTTGAGTAGAATGCTGAATCTAGAATTTTAAGCCTGTTAAAAATAATTTGAAGATCAGTAAAATTTATATTGATAGTGTTGAGGATAATAGAAGTTTTAAGATTTAAATTTTTACAGTGATATGTTCGGTTCTGAAATTTAATCGTTTAAATTGAGTTTAAAAATAGCCTTCCGAGGCACAGTCTCGGAATTAGACGAAACTGGTTCCATTGAGTCCGTAATATTGAATTATTATCGGATTTCAAATGTCGTGTTGATTGGAGTAGTGTGTGAATGTACGATACAATAACGCGCTGAAAACTTAATTGGTAATAATTTAATGAAATTTACTTAGCCAAGCTTCTCTTATCCGCCTCTTCTTTTAACTTAAATCCATGTTTCCCTTTCTCTTCTAAAAGGAAGGCAAGTTCAATTCCTTCTGAAAATTAAAATCGGTAAGTAAATAAATAAAATAAAATATATAATAAATGGATAAATAAACGAAGCTTCAAAGGGAAGCCACCGCGTATAATAAAGGGAAAAGCAACACAGTAGGGCCGAACCCTTTTCTCCCTTTCAAACACCAAACCACTCAGAGAAACCGAAAAAAAGAGAGGAAAGTAATGGCCGAATCAAGCCTTTAATCCACTTCGTTCTCCTCCTCCACTTCCATTCCAAGTTCAAGCACGGCTATAGTTTTGGTTGTGTCGGCGAAGCGTACAGAGTATGACAGTGATTTTGGGGGTTTCGTGCTCGCGCTCGCAGGGGTTTGGGCTGCGATCGTTAGTGGAGGCAAGGAGGGGTTCGCGAGTTCGAGACGTTCGAGCGGTGGCGAGGCAGAGCAATCGGGGTGTCGCGGTTTCTATTTCGAGCTCGCAAGGAGGGATGGCGATGCTGCGACATCGTGAACTTGGCGATTCACGTAGATCTGGTGGCGTTCGAACGAGGTTGGGCTTCTGTCTTAGGGAACAGTGGATCGCGATCTGGAAGGTGAGGTATTTTTGATTTGTTTTATCAATTTAAAACTTTAATATTAAAGGAAAATAATAACAATTATAATAAATATTATAAATGTGAAAAAAAAAGAGCAGAGGAATTTTAATCGGTAAGTTTATAAACTAAATTATTTTCTTTAGGGATATGGATTTATATATGTATATGTATATGCTGTAAAATAGATCTCTACGGTTATTTACAGAAAAATTTATAAAGATAAGATTTTGAAAAAAAAAAAATACTGTCCAGTAGTGTAAAAGGAAACAAATTATAAGTAGAAAATAATATATTGTTTCGATTTGGAATGATAATGTATTGTGGAAATAAATTTGTTCAATATCAAATTTTTAGTTAAATAAAGTTATTAAAAGGATGTGGGTAGAGAAAAATTAGTTCAAGTATTTTATTAAGATTTTTGTTTGAAGTTAAAGTTAATTAGATAAAATAAAATTTATATCAATGGAATTTAATTGTTCAATCTGTTCGAATATTAATAAATTGTATAAATTATTTATACAAGGTCTATAAATCGAGAAAACAAGCAAGATGGATTGGGTTGCAAAGTAAAGGTCAAAGGTGAGTTAATCTCACTCAGTTAATTGGAATTTAAATGATTTCACTTAAATAGTTGTTTGGATGGTTGAAATTGATTGATGTGATGCGGTATGGAATATTCTGGAATCAATATATTATTGTGCTAACATCTGTGGATGCAGGAAAACATGTTGGAGGTATCCAACTGGATCCCTCAACATTTATTTAAATTTATTTAATATTCTCTGCTGTGAATATTGATATTCTGTGATGAGTGGTATTGGAATATTGAATGTTATGGCTGATTGGATATATTTGAATAAATAAATTATCAAAATTATATAGATTGGATTTTGAAAAGAAAATAAAAGAAATGAATTTGTAAGTAAATAATTATAAAAAATTTGAATAAATTGGAAAAGAAATAAAGTGCCCTTTAAAATTTTAATAAATAAATCTTAAGTTTAGTAAGGGATATTTGAATAATCAGAAGATTAATGAATTTTAAATTTTAGTGTTATTGGTTTAAAGGAATAAAACATTTATTTAAAATTTAAGATTCAATTTATTGAAAAGAATAAGGAAGAAATTTGGAAGAAGCTGAAATCGGTATATTTCAGTTAAATGGTATAAAATCAAATGGAAGATAATAATAATAAATATAAAGTCCATAATTAATGAATTTTGAGATAAACGATAAGAAGAGAAGTTTATTTCAAATGGAATAAATTTGAAATCAATTTGGAAAATTGATTTAAGTGATTGAAGTTAGAATTCTCCCTGGATAACTAAGTACGTTTTCAAAGTAAATTTTTAAACATAAGTTAAAAGTTTAAAAGTTGTTTTAAAAAGCAAGTTTTGGAAAATTTCTTATTTCTAATATTTAAATTCTAAAGTAAGTATTTTCTCTTAATTTATTATATTAGTAATTGTTTAAAAAAAAGACTTAATATTATGTTTTTAAAGGTATTAGTCTAGTTTTATATTTATTAAGCAACCTGATTTTCAAATACTCATATAGTATGGTATTTTTAATAAATTATTGATGTAGTTTTAACTTAAATGTTTTAAATTATTTTAGAAATCTATTTTTGTGCTTGGTGATTTCAGAGGAGATATAAAATATCTGGGAAAGCTGATTCTGAAAAGAATAATGGTTTTGAAATTGTTTTCAAAGGATTGAAAATAGAAATATATCTTGTGAAGATATTTTTGATGATTAATAAATAATTTGGAAAATTATTTATTGGTTGATGGATGTTTATGCATATTAATTGATAGTTAAATCACCGACTATCAATATTGGACAAATATGTTGATCGTTTCGAAGAGACCGGGATCGAGATTTATTTCTCGAAAACCACTTCGATCCGGTTTGTACGTTTCGTGGAAACGAGTTGGATTCGAAGATGGAGCAGTGAAGTGCAAGGGCTAGTGGCTACTAATCCTAAGGATATTTCCAAAATGGATGTAGTAGGAATAGTGCCTTCGGTTCCGTTCGAACCCGGGACGGACTTGTATGGACGAATGCTTGCGAAACATCGTCAGGTGGACGATGGGCATTCTAAGTGAAAACGTTCTAAAGGTAACGCTTAGCCTCAAGCCTCATCAACCGGGAATGACTGAAAATCAGGGGATGTGCAGCAAGGTTAGGTGGGTCATGCCCAAGCAGGACAAGATATTTCCCCTGTCTAGATGTCCCTTTTTATTCGGCTTAGTGGGTGGTTGGTCGCGCCAACCACGGGGTTTATCTTGTTCGGGACTGTTCAGTAAGGAATGGTTCCGGCCTTGTGTTGCAGGGGATGAAGGGAGTAATCCTCGGTACGGTGATCTAGGCCCAGTACTGTGACAGGTGGTACCCCAGTGCCTAGTCATTAGTTGGAAATCCATTCTCCCTACGAGCCTTGTACGAGTTTTGTTTGTATTACCCACTCTGTGGCTAGTAGCTGGAATTTAATCATGTAACAATTTCGGCTATTTTGTAAGTATTTGTATATAGACCCTATTATAATATCAGAGAATTTCTATAAAAATTGTTTTAGCTATCGTAAGGTAAAAACCGACATGTTTATTTGTGGCGTGGTCTTACGAGATGCTTTTGTTTTCAAAGGATTTTTGAAACTTTAATAATCAATTGGGTGTGATTTTCTCACGATGATATTCCAGACTGACTCGGGTATTATTTATCTGTAATGCTCGGGTCAGACCGAGTATTATAGGATACAGGATGATGTTATGGAGCTCAGGAGACGAGCTGGATAACGACACGTACTCTCGTACTTGTATATATATATATAAATATATATATATTCCACTGTTTGAGTTGTTGTGTATCCATTGTATGTTATTGATGTGAGCTGACTGATGTACTCTGATGATGTAATATGTGTAAACAGATATATTTGACTTTGAGTAAAGATTTATTTACTATCTATTATATTTTATTCCACTGCGATGGTTAGATTCTGTTGTTGTTTTCAATTTTCTTATTCTACCTCTTCTTCTTTAACCCAATGGTTCGTATTTCTGTACAACTTGAGTAGATTGCTGTAGAATAGTGTTGACTCAAGGGGTACGGATTTGCGGACTGTTGCATGAAGGAGGAATTTTTTGGATTCTCTTATCTTCTTCATCTTTTACCACTCCTTACCATAGTTAATAAGACAGATATTATTGGCTGTTCTAGGATTTAATAATTTGTTAATCCCTTGTATAGGTGACCCTCAATCAAATAATTAGTAAATTATAGTGAATATAGGCTAGAAATTGTCAAACCACTTTAAAAATCTTAATTTTCTATATATTTTCTGTTTATTCTCAACTATATCTCAGTATCTCAACAAGACTTTAAGTATCATGCCACTTTTGGTGTCAACATTTTAGTGCTCTCACAAAGAAAGGAGATTCTTTGGCATAGGAGATCTAATTTTCTATTTTGGATTAGAGCATCCAGATGTTAGATCCAGAATAATTTCTTTAAGGAATTTGTGGAATTTATAGATTGGAATTATTGGCGCCTAGGAGATTTGGAAGATCTTTAAGAGCACTAGCTAGCGGAGATTGAGGAACTACTCATCTAGTGGAGGTTAGCTGTAATGACCCAAATTTTAGTCGTTTGAGATCTGTATATTTAATTGATTTTAAATATTTACAAGTAAATTTTATAAGTTGAACAAATTCTATTTTGAATATAGCGATTTAATTGGATAGTTAAGTTATTAATTTAATGCTTGAAATTGCAGAAATAATTGGAAATTGAATTTAATGTGGATGAAAATGATTTATAAAGTTGAATTAAATCCTTTTTGAATTAGAACGATGTTAGTAAACTTTTAAAATTGATTTAAAAGTTAAATTGTAGAAACATAATATTTTAATATTTAATTAAAGTGTAAAAATAATCATTTTTCACATAGCCTCGAATTTTGACAAAACTTGTTTCGTTGGATCCGTAACATTATATTATTATAAGATTTCAAATTTCGTGTCAATCGGATTTAGAGTCTGTCCGAGGGAAGCTGAAAGGCGTAGAAATTTGTTTAATTGAATTTTAAATTTAAATAGTCAATTTGAAAACCTATCTTCCAAATACGATCGAATCGGCTCTCGATATATATTTCATTTTGTTCAAAATAGGGGTAAAACATTATAAACGTCGGGCGGCGTGCTTCGTTTGGAGTTCGAAAGAATTTCGGATGAATAATGTGCCTAAATTTTCTATAAAAGGCCACGATTTTCACTTTTTTCATAACCTTAACCTAACTAGGGCAAGCCGCCATTATATTTTCCATGGCTAGAAATATTCGATTCTTCTCCCTTCGATCTCTTTCAATCCGTAAATATTTAGCCGAAACCTTCAACTACAAAGTTGTAGAGCTTCTCGAGACCATTCAGTCTAACGGTGATGATGGATTTTAGAGCAACGGATTGATGGCAAATCGATCTTGAACGGCCAACGTTCACACATGAATTTCGAGAAGCATAGGGGGCCAAGTTCCATGTTATTGTAGCCAAAGGAGATGCTCACATAGGGCTTCAAAATGGCAGCGTCTGATCGTCGTATAATCGAGCGAGGTGGTCGCCATAAATGGTTGAAAGGTGGCGGCCGATGGGTTCATGCTCATTAAGTTTGAACGTGGGAGGAGAAGAAGAAGATGCAGCCTAGATCTTAGGTTTTGGAAACGAACGGTCATGATGGAAGAAAGGTTTAAAATAAAACAAAAATGTAAATTAATTTATATATATGTTCATGCAATCTTTAAAATGCCATATCTTCGTCATACGAGGTCCGTTTTTGACGAAACGAGTTGCGTTGGGTCTGTGTTGACGAGCATAACATTTTAGAGCTGGTTTGGAGTTGATTACAGCCAGTGAATTTTTTGGGTAAAATTAAACGCTCGTTTAATTTTATTTGAAATAAAACACAACAACTGCTATTGGAACCAATGTGAGTACAACTCACTCTTTCGGACTCACTGATATTTTTGTATAAGTGAGAATAAATTTATTTTATGCTGATTGGTGATTGTTTGGATAATATATGATATTATATATATATATATATATATATATATTTATTGGTATTTGGATATATTCTTTCCTATTGGAGCAGATGAGACCCTATAAGTTCCCGTGTATGAGTAGATGACCCTTTGTACACGCGTTTGCCTTTAAGCGGACATTGTACATATATTCTTATATGTACATTTGTTGCCGATGAAAGGTTGGAGTGATCCAATTGGATTCCTCACCGGTATTGGTTTTATTTACATATATTGATGTATATGTTGTTATCATGTGATATATGATGATTTGGATGCTGTAATGGATATATTTAGTGTTGTTGCAGCACTGGGCCTATTTTTGAAAATTTAAAATGTTAAAATGATGGTTTCCAAACTAAAAAGGATTTCAAGTGATTTGAAAATACATAAATTTTGAATTCTTAAAGGAATGTATTTATTTTAAATAAATGAAAGTTATAATTTCTATGTTTTAAAAATTATGAATTTTATGAAATATAATCAAAATGTGATTTTTGAAATATGAAGAGAATTATTTGGTAAAGTAGTTTAAATTGAGATTTTTGAATTATTATAAATGGTTTATATATAAGATTTATAAAATTGAATTTTTGTAAATCGAAATAATGGAATTATAAAGGAGTTTTGTAAGTGTTAAAATGAGGTTATAAATGGATTTTATAAGTAAATTAGATTTATGAATTTGTGAAGTTATAAATTGAATGAATTTGCAAATAAAAGAGTAATAAGTAATTAACTTATAATTTGGATTTTGGATGTAAATGAGATTTAAATGGAATATGTTAACAAAGGAATTCTATATACTGAAGCTTTAATAAAATATAAACGTGAATTTATAAACATTGCTATATAAATCTGAAATCAATTTAAATTGATAAAATAGATATGGATTTTTATTAAAGGAATTTTATCCACGATTTTAGACAGTGGATAATCCTTCAATAAATATGTGGAAGTAATGAATTCGGTAAAGGAGATATATTCACGTTTTTGGACAGTGAATTATCCTTTAAATTAAATGTGTAAAAGCAATGTATTTGGTTGGAATTATATCCGTGATTTTGGATAGTAGATAATCCTATAATAAATATATAGAAATGAATTTGGTTAGGGAATTATATTCCCGATTTTGGACAGTGAATAATCTTTTAAACTAAATAAATGTTTGGAAAGTGATATTTTAAATGAAGTTAAATGGTTTGAAGATGTTTTAAAATGTGTAAAGTATCGAATACATAGATTTCAACATTCATTGTTGAAATAGACATTTTTGAGAAGTAAGGAAATGGTGGACTTTAACACTGTTGTTATAGTAAATGATTTACGAAAGGAAATGTTTTGTATAGTATATGAGATTTATATATCTACCTAATTATCGAATCCCTATACTAATGATTTTGGGTTGTCGTAACGATGTTTTATGCAACATTCGTTTTGACCTAAATAAGTGTGTATAAGAGAACGTTTTCCTTAAAGACTAAAATATATACTTAATCGTGATTTAAGTATATATAGTATTTCTAAGTGTCGAAAATAAATTGAATTGTGAATTAGTTATTATTAAATAAGTATATGGAAATGTTTTCCAATATACAAAAGTTGAAATGGTTTTGAGATTATATCTTTTTAAAGATAATTTGAAGTGAATATTTGGGAAGTGATTTAATTAAGAAAAGATTAATTAAAAGGGCCTAATGATTACTTATGGTGCTAAATATTTGTTTGTTTGCTTTGATAGTCAAATAACCGATTATCAAATTTGGCCATTTTAGTTCCTTGACTTGATGTGGGAACTATTTAGTCATATAATTAGTACGCAGCCTTCTGTGTAGGCTTGATGATCGTTTGTGTTGAGGTTGTTGATTCGTATAGTACGGAGTATTGGTCCAATCTACCGAGCTTCCTTCTTGGCCCGAAGGGTAGCAAGTTGAAAGTCGGAAACGTGATAAGTATATGAGACTTAGTTTCCGTGTGAGGTTGAGAAATGCTTTTGCGTTGTTGGTACGAAGAGACCGGGATCCATTTATCCAAAAACCAGTTCGGACCAACATTTATGCGACGATTGTGCAGGTTGGTTCTGATGATATTGATATTTAGGATTTTCATACTGGAGGACTGCTTGTTGATCATTTGAGGTTAAAATCCCAATATACATCCAGTCGCAATAGTCTCTTCATTATGAAATATTCAATGCAAGGACTATTCGCTACTAATCCTTGGAATTTCCCAACAGGATGTGGTAGGAAAGTACCATCGATTTGTCCTGTTCCTGGACAACTTGTAAGGATGTTTGTCTAACAAAGAATTTCTAAACATTACATACATTGGCTTTTAAAAACGTACATCAGTGGTGGCGGAGAAGGCAACTTCTCATAGCATAACACCCTCCTTGAGACGTATGAGCTTAATGATTGCATTTTTGTGGAAGGAAATTAGTATTCAACGGAAATTGCTGTGTGGCATTCAAAGTGATGGATTGTGATTTGTGAAATGTAATCATTACCTTAGGCCTCATCAACCGGAAATCACCAAAACGGGGTTAGGTATAGCAAGGCTAAGTGAGTCGCTCCTAAGTAGGATATGATCATCCTCTTCTAGATATATCTTTACACGTTATGACATCCTATATCTGGTTATTGTGGTTTTAATGCTAGATGGCCCTCGGTAAAGGTTGGTAACGATCGGATGATGATATATTCGGTAGAATCTAGTTATAGAGATGGGCTAGTCTTGTGTCGGTAGAGGATCCTTTGTGATGGTCCTCGGTACATTCCTCTAGAGATGTACTGCTGGAGTCCCTTTACCTGGTCATTTGTATGGAAATCCAAACTCCACCACGTACCTGCCATTTTATTTGTAGAGCCTAGTATGGTGGAATTTATCAATGGTAACAATTTCGTCTATTTGAATATTATTTGTGCAATAACACTATTATAATATAAGAGGATTTGATATTAAATGTTTTAATTATCGTAAGTTGAAAACATGTATGTGTTTATGTGTGGGCGTGTCTTACGAGATAATTCTGTTTTTATAAAGGAAAAGTTTGGTAATTTAATAAATTCAGTTGAGTGTGTTTCTCATGTTGGTTTACCAAATTGACCCAGACATTCTTCCCTTTCAATTTTCAGGTCGGACCGAGTATATTACAGGTTCATATTCGGTGCTTTTGGAGCTTCAGTAGGAGAGCTAGAGATCTTCGTATTCGTATACATATATCTATTTTGATTATCTGCTTTATGCTTAGTTGTTGTATATTATCGGCAATTGTGAGGACAGGTTATTATAACTGTCTAGGATGATGATTAGTGATTGATTGTTGAACTCTAATTGATGTATGTATACACGGCTTATGTTCTGTAAGGATCATTGATATGATATTATATGTTTTCCGCTGCGACATGATATTCTATATTGTTTTGCTTGGTTCTATCTTCTCTCTTTCTTCTTTTCTCTTCTTCTCTCTTCTTTTCTTTCTTTTGACTTTCCGTCGGTCTGCGCTTTTTGGTCGGACATGTCTGGTTTATTGTCGATTCAAAGAGAATCGGATTTGCTTGATTATGTTCAGCATGATAGGGGGTTCTCGCTCTGTAAACAGTGATGAAGCGTACACTCTTACCCCTACATGTCCCTGGTGTGAAAGGTTTGGTTGATAGTCGAGAGGCTTGCCATAAAAGCAGATTCGAGGTACCACTTGTGGTCACCTCCATGTTGAAAAGCAGGAGTACCCCCATGTTGAAAATTAGAAGGGTAGCAGGATGGTTGAAATGCTTACCGCGGAGGGTACAGAATTGCCGGTTTATCACACGTGGTATCAAAACTTAGATTTTGTATATTCCTAGGCTTTGATGTGTACTTAGTATAGATGGGACAGTAGATTCCTAGATTGAGTTTGAGTGTATTATATATATGAGAGCGTATTTGTTAGTGATATAAAATGTTTTATGTTGTGTTTACTTATCCGTTGATTTGTTTATGAATTCTGGTCGGTATATGCGATGCCATGTTATCGATAGGGGTTTCTAAACACTTAAATGAGGCAACTTGATATAATATCATTTTAAATTGGGTAAATGAAATAATTTTATCTCGATTATATTTTATATATAAAAGAAATAATTTTTCAGAAATTATTAAAGTATACATAAATTGACTGTTCGGTTGTTGAAAATGTGAATATATGTAAGTTAATAAAAGTTGGTTGAATAATCTAAATAAAGCAACAATTGTAAAAGAATAAATTATATAAGCAAATGAATTATAAGTATGGAACAATAATTAATATGATTTACAACTGTGAAATAATCTTATATATAGGAAATGAAACGAAATGACTATATTTATAAATATGAGTTGTAAATAAAAATGAATTTAAGCTAAGAATTTGAAATTTTGAATCCCGTGGATTTTGAAAGTTATTTTTCAAAAGTCAAAGAGGTTGTATTATTATAATTCTAGACTAGATAAATAAATTTGAAATGTTCTTATATAAGTGAAGTGAAATAGTGAAATTATATAAGTAAAAAGATTTATATATGTAATTTATAAATAAAAAGGAATTTTTAAAAGAATATAAAGCACTGAATTCACTACCGTTGTTGGAAAATAATAAGGGTGATGACTGCAGCATCGTCAGTATCATTTACGAGTTTCTATGTGATGGATTTGCTACCAATAGTAAATTGAAAATTTAAGTTTTCTTTTGATAAACAAATTTGAATTTAAAATCCAAGTTGAAGTTGATAAATATAAATGAAATGAATTTGGACATATAATATGAAATAAAAATGTAACTTTGGTAAAGTAGAAATAAATTTAAGTTAGCATAATAAAATATATGATTTGAAATCTAACTAAAGGAAAGTTAAATAAATTGAATTAGATTTAAACTGGATTAGAAAAGCTATTGAAATGGAAATTAAACTTAAGGGTAAGTGATTATATAATATAAATTTGAATGTTTGAAATAATAAGCTGTATAACTTACAAAATTAGAAAATGTAAGTAAAACCAATTGTTAAAATAGTTAAACGATTTTGTTAAGCAAAACAGAATCTGAATTTGAGTAGGGATATGAATTTGACATAAGTAAAATGTTAAATAAAATGACTTAAGAATTGGAATCTAAATTGGATTTATAAGTTGAAATTTAAGTTAAGTCAAATAGAATGAAATGTGGTGATGAAACATAACTTAAGTAATGTTGAATCAAGTTGATTTTGGTAAATACAATGAACATGCAAAATAAAGTTGAATAATAAGAAGTTAATGAACCGAAGTAGTTAAATGAATGTGAATTTGAGTTATATAATGAAATTCAATTTTAGTGGTAAAATGAATTAGCGTTAGAAGTGTTGGATAAAAATGCGAATATAGTGTATACTAGAATTCAGTCTAAACTAAATATTAACCAATTGAAATTAAAAGTGTTAAACCAAATTGAAGGTAAGCGAAGTAAATTAATTAAATTTGGTTATGTTGGATATACATTGGTTGTTAGATGGATGTTAATTGATTGTATATAAATTCATATGAAATCGAATTAATAAAATTGAAAGCTAAATAGTTGAATCAAAATTTGAAGTGAAGTGAATCTAAATAGAATTGAATTAGATTTGATTTGAAAGTGAACTAACTTGAGTATGAATTAGTGAATGTAAACTAATTGAATTTGAATAAATGAATGTTAGTAGTAAAATCCAATGTTAATGAATCAAAAGTGATTAATTGGAAATTAATTCAATAAATATTAATAATAAGTGAATGTATATTGATTTGGGTATGGATTGATTGAGTTGATATTGGCTTATTGGATGTTTGTTGGATGATAGTTGTTTGATGGTTGGATTTGTTGTTTTTGATTTCATTGGCTATATTGGCATATATAGTTGTTGTATTGGTATATGTTGTATATTGATATTTCTTTTCATATATAGATATTTCTCACTTGTTGTTGAGTGTTTAATAGGTGCGCATGGCGCTTACTTCGCATTTGGAGCTCGCTTTCGCGCTATATTAGCCGTATATGCTCGCTAATAGTATATAAGGTACATATCCCAGATTGCATATCGTACTTTTATAATTTTTTCCCTACATGATGCCTCATCCTCGAAGATAAGATGTATATTCTTGATATATATATGTTGTGATCCTACTACGATCGAACTGTATAAAGGAGATGTTAGCGAATTTTTTTGAAAATTTAAGGCGTTAGAAAATTATGACAAATTGGGAAATTTCTTGATATAGAGTTAAAAGTAAAACGATATTAGTGGTTTTGAAAGAATAACTATGAATGAATTTAAGAACTTAGAAAAAAAATTGTAAGAAGTTTAACTAAATGATTATGGAAAAATTAAAATGTTTAAATGAATTTGATATCTACTTTTAACGAGTTGTTTTGAAAAGTAAATGGATTTTGTGACTTTTTCTTACTTAATAATTTCGGGGACGAAATTCTTTTAAGTAGGGGAGAATGTAACGACCCAGAATTTTAGCCTTTTGAAATTCATATATTTAATTGATTTTAAATATTCTTAAGTAAATTTTATAAGTTGAATAAATTATATTTTGAATATAACGATTTAATTGGATAATTAAATTGTTAATTTAATATTTGAAATTGCAGAAATAATTAGAAATTGAATTTAATGTGGATGAAAATGATTTATAAAGTTGAATTAAATTCTATTTGAATTAGAACGATGTTAGTAAACTTTTAAAATTGATTTAAAAGTTAAATAGAAATTAAATATTTTAATATTTAATTAGCGTCTAAAAATAGTCATTTTTCACACAGTCTCGGATTTTGATGAAACCAGTTTCACTGGATCCGTATAGTTATATTATTGTTAGATTTCAAATTTCGTGTCAATTGGATTTACAGTTTTTCCAAAGGAAGCAGAAACGCGTAGAAATTTGTTTAAGTGAATTTTAAATTTAAATAGTCGATTCGAAAACCTATCCTCCAACTACGACCGAATTGGCTCCCGATATATATTTCATTATGTTCAAAATAGGGGAAAAATATTATAAATGCCAAGCGGCACAATTCGTTTGGAGTTCAAAAATATTTCGGATGAATAGTGCACGTAAATTTTCTATAAAAGGCCACGATTTTTCACTTTTTTCAAAAGCTTAACCTAACTAGGGCAAGCCTAACCTAAATAGTGCGACCGATGGGTTCATGCTCACAAAGTTTGAACGTGGGAGGAAAAGAAGAAGGTGTGGCCTAGATCTTAGGTTTTAGAAACGAATGGTCATGATGGAAGCAAAGTTTAAAATAAAAATGTGTATATATATATATATATATATATATATATATTCGTGTAATCTTTAATATGTCATATCTTTGTTATACGAGGTCCTTTTTGATGAAACGAGTTGCGTTGGGTCCGTATCGACGAACACTACATTTTAGACTAGTTTGGAGTTGATTGGAACCAGTGAAAATTTTAGGTAAAATTAAACGCTCTTTTAATTTTATTCGGAATAAAACAATAAAACTGCTATTGGAACTAATGTGAGTACAACTCAGTCCTTTTGACTCACTGGTATTTTTATATAAGTGAGAATAAATTTATTTTATGCTGATTGATGATTTTTGAATAATATATGATATTATATATATATATATATGTATGTATTGATTGGTATTTAGATATATTCCTGCTTATTGGAGCAAATAAGACCCTATACATTCCCGTGTATGAGTGGATGGCAGACATTGTACACATATTCTAATATGTATATTTGTTGCAGGTTACAGGTTGGAGGGATCCAACTGGATTCCTCACCAGTATTGGTTTTATTTACAAATATTGATATATATGATGTTATCATGTTATATATGATGATTTGGATGTCGTGATTGATATATTTATTGTTGTTGCAGCATTGGGCCTATTTTTGGAAACTTAAAATGTCAAAGTGATGGTTTCCAAATTAAAAAGGATTTTCAAGTGATTGGAAAATATATAAATTTTGAATTGTTAAAGGAATGGATTTATTTTAAATAAATGAAAGTGATAATTTTTATGTTATAAAAATTAAGATTTTTGCGAAATATAATCAGAATGCGATTTTTGAAATGTGAAGCGAACTACTTGGTAAAATAGTTTAAATTGAGATTTTTGAATTATTATAAATGGTTTATATATAAGATTTATAACATTAAATTTTTATAAATCGAAATAATGGAATTATAAAGGAGTTTTGTAAGTGTTAAAATGAGGTTATAAATGGATTTTATAAGTAAATGAGATTTGTGAATTTGTGAAGTTATAAAATGAATGAATTTGTAAACAAGAGAATTATAAGTAATTAACTTATAATTTGGATTTTGGCCTATAAACGAGATTTAAATGGAATTTGTTAACAAAGGAACTTTGTATATTGAAGCTTTTATAAAATAGAAATGTGAATTTATAACCATTGCTTTATAAATATGAAATCAATTTAAATTGATAAACTAGATAAGGATTTTTATCAAAGGAATTTCTTCCATGATTTTGGACAGTGGATAATCCTATAATAAATATGTAGAAGTAATGAATTCGGTAAAGGAGATACATTCACGTTTTTAGATAGTGAATTATCCTTTAAAATAAATGTGTAAAAGCAATGTATTTTGTTGGAATTATATCCACGATTTTGGATCATGGTTAATCCTATAATAAATATATAGAAATGAATTTGTTTAGGAAATTATATTCACGATTTTGAACAGTGAATAATCGTTTAAATTAAATAAATGTTTTGAAAAGTGATATTTTAAATGAATTTAAATGGTTTGAAGATGTTTCAAAATGTGTTAAGTATCGAATACATAGATTTCAACATTTATTGTTGAAATAGACGTTTTCGCGAAGTAAGGAAATGATGTACTATAACGTTGTTGTTATAGTAAATGATTATCGAAAGGAAATGTTTTGTATAGTATATGGGAGTTATATATCTATCTAATTATCGAATCCCCATACTAATGATTTTGGGTTGTCATATAGATGTTTTACGCAACATTCCTTTTGACCCAAATAAATATATATAAGAGAATGCTTTCCTTAAAGTACAAAATATATACAAAATCGTGATTTAAGTGTATGTAATATTTCTAAGTGTTGAAAATAAATTGAATCGTGGATTAATTATTATTAAATAAGTATATGGAAATGTTTTCCAATATATAAAAGTTGAAATGATTTTCAGATTATATCTTTTTAAAGACAATTTGAAGTGAATATTTGGCAAGTGGTTTAATTAATAAAAGATTAATTAAAAGGGCCTAGTGATTGCTTATGGTGCTAAATATTTTTTTGTTTGTTTTGATAGTTAAATAACCGACTATCAAATTTGGCTATTTTAGTTCCTTGACTTGATGTGGGAACTATTTAGTCATACACTTAGTATGTAGCCTTCTGTGTAGGCTTGATTATCGTTTGTATTGAGGATGTTGATTCGTATACTGCGGAGTATTAGTCCAATCTATCGAGCTTCCTTCCTGATCCGAAGGATAGCATGTTGAAAGTGGAAAATCTGATAAGTATATGAGACTCAGTTTCCATGTGATGATTGTGCGACGATTGTGCAGGTTGGTTGTGATGATATTGATATCTAGATTTTCATAGTAGAGGACTGCTTGTATAACGACCCCGACTCGACCTTCGAAAATCGACACCGAATACAACACTCATATTCAAATGCGTAGGTCCAAACGTCGAATCTGGTTCGTCGGAGCTTATAGCACATCAAGTATAACAACACAGCGGAAGAAAAAGAAATGAATATCATATACAACTCCAATGATACAATATCCAAATATACAACAACGATCAATATCAGAGATACAAAGAAATGCTACAGCAGAAAACCCAATGAACTAGCAGTGGAAATAACTAGAACTTGAAACTCCAGAAGAAACACTAATATCAGAAATCTCCATAGATAGCTTGAACCACAATCAAGTTGCACCATGCTAAGCAAGTCTGGTCCGTTGTCCTAACCAAATACTTCAATATCCAAAGTCTTCAAAGAATACCAAAGAGAAGCTGAAAGCTACCGAATCGATATCTATATCTACTATCTGAAAAACCCAACTCTAAACTGCCCGTGTAGAAAATAGTGGGAACCCAGAGTGTAACGACCCGCAAATCCGTACCCCTTGAGTCAACACTATTCTACAACAATCAACTCAACTTGCACAGAAATATGAACCATTTGGTTAAAGAAGAAGAGGGAGAAGGAGAGAAAATAGAAAACAACATCAGAATCTAACCATCGCAGCGGAATAAAATATAATAGATAATAAATAAACTTTACTCAAAAAGAAAATACATCTGTTTACATATTACATCATTAGAGTACATCAATCACAGCTCAACTATATCATAAAACTGGATACACAACTACTCAGCACAGCGGAATATATATATATATATATATATATATATATATATATATATATATAAACAAGTACGGGAGTACGTATCGTCATCCAGCTCGTTTCCTGAGCTCCACAGCATCATATCCTATATCCTATAATACTCGGTCTGACCCGAGTATTACAGTTAAATAACACCCGAGTCAGTTTGGAATACCAGCGTGAGAAAATCACACTCAATTGATTACTAAAGTCTCAAAAATCCTTTGAAAACAAAAGCATCTCGTAAGACCACTCCACAAATAAACATGTCGGATTTTTACCTTACGATAGCTAAAACAATTTTTATAGAAATCCTCTGATATTATAATAGGGTCTATATACAAATAGGGTCTATATACAAATACTTATAGAATAGCCGAAATTGTTACATTATTAAATTCCTGTTACTAGCCGCAAAGTGGGTAATACAAATAAAACTCGTACAAGGCTCGTAGGGAGAATGGATTTCCAACTAATGACTAGGCACTGGGGTACCACCTGTCACAGTACATGGCCTACATCACAGTACCGAGGAGTACGCCCGCTTCCCTGCAACACAAGATCCGGACTACCCCTTACTGGATAATCCCGAGTGAGATCACCCCGCGGTTGGGATCAGCAACCGCCCATTAAGCCGAAATAAAAAGAGACATCTAGACAGGGATGACCTCACCCTGCTTGGGCGCTACCCACCTAGCCTTGCTGCATAACCTCTGATTTTTAGCCATTCCCATTTGATGAGGCTTGAGGCTAAGCGTTACCTTTATAGAACATATCCCTTAGAATGCCCATCGTCCACCTAACGATGTTTCGCAAGCATTCATCCATATAAGTCGTCCCGGGTTCGAACGGAACCGAAGGCACTACTCCTACTACATCCATTTTGGAAATATCCTCAGGATTAGTAGAGACTAGCACTTGCACTTCACTGCTCCATCTTCGAATCCAAAATCGTTTCCACAAAACGTACAAACCGGATCGAAGTGGTTTTCGAGAAATAAATCTCGATCCCGGTCTCTTCGAAACGATCAACGTATTTGGACAATATTGATAGTCGATTATTTAACTATCAATTAATATTCACAAACAACCATCCAACAATAAATAATTTTCCCAAATTATTTATTAACCTCAAAAATATCTTCACAAGATATATTTCTATTCTCAAAACCCTTTGAAAACAGTTTTCAAAATTATCTTCCTTTCTCAGAACAAATTCCAAGTATTTCTATTTCCACTGGAATTACCAAGCACAAAACTTTAGATTTTTTTTAAAATAATTTAAAAACACTTTATTGTAAAATATATTTAACATTTAATATAGAAAATTACTTTAGTACTTAATTTAAAATAATACTCTAGAAATAACTGTAATAAGGTTACCTTATAACTATACATTAGATTTCTTCTTTAAACAAAATACCAAATCATTCTTCAAATAATTATTACGATAATAGATTAAAAAATTACTTACTTTAGAATGTACTTTAAAATATTTAAATTAAAACTACTTTAATAATTGATTAAAAATATATACTATATGAATATTTGAAAATAAGGTTACTTTATAAATATAAACTAGGTTTTCACCTTTAAAACAGAATTACTAAGTCACTCTTTATAAATTATTACTACGGTAATAGATTTGAATAAATATTTACTTTAGAATTTAAACATTTAGAAATAATAAATTTCCAAGAACATACTTTGTAAAACAACATTAAAACCTTTATATTATTTTAAAAACTCACTTTGAAAACGTACTTGGCTATCCAGAGAAATATACTTCTCAAAATAAATCACTATTTATTTTTAAACAATTTTTCTCATTCCTTTAATAAATTCCCACCCTGAATTTATTCTTCCAAATATCCAATTTCAAACACTTAAATTAATTTCCAAATTGATTTCCAATTTACTTCATTTATTCAAAAATCCTTTAATTTCATATCTTATTCCTTAATTATGATTTAAAATACTTTTAATTGAAATACCAATTTAAATTTCTCAATTTACTTCTTATTCCTTTAAATAAATTTAAAACTCTAAGTTTTTAAATAATTCTTTATTCGTTTAAATTAATATCACATAATTTTACAATTGATTAATTACTGTTTATTCAAACCCTTTTCTTTTCATACTCGAAGTTATTTATTAGTATTTAACATACTTCCATTTCTTTTCCAATTCATTCTTAATTTATTAAATTTTCTAAGATTATTTCATTTACGACTTTACTTCCTTTATTTTATTTCCAAAACCTAATTTATATATATTTTTGGTAATTCGTTATACCCAAATATATCCAATCAAATCATAACATTCAATATTCCAATATATTCATCATAGAATATCAAGTAATCACAACAGAGAATATTAAATAATAAATGTTGAGGGGCCCAGTTGGATCCCTCCAACCTCTTTTCCCTGCATCCACAAATGTTAGCACAATATAATATGCCAATTCCAAAATTACCATACTATAGCACATCAATCAATTCAACCATTCAAACAATTATTTAAATTTAATGATTTAAATTTAAATTTAAATTAACTGAGTGAGATTAACTCACCTTTAATTATGCACGCAACCCATCCATTTCAACCATTTCTTCGAGACTTTAGACCTTACTGCCCAGAAAACAACTCCCACCACAAAACCCAATTCCAGAGCACGAAATTAAAAACACTGCTGAGCACGCTAGAGGCGATACCGAGCTCCATCACTCCAAGTTGCCATCTGACAGCACCAACGCCACCTCCACGTCGACCTCGAATATGACACCGCACGCTCGAGTTCTCTAACACTAAGCGGTCGCAATTTCCTCCTCCTTCCTGCCCTCGCGTGCCTCTCCACAAGAAATCGACTTCGATAAAAAAAAACATGCACGCGAGACCTTCTGAAATCGAACAGCCACACTAAGTTCCTGACATAGAAAGTTTGCGATTACCTTCAGGCATCGGCTGTTGGTTTCTTTCGAATCCGGATCTGCGATTGTGATGTGAAGTAGAAGTAGTGTTGAGCTTATGGAGTCGCTCGGTGAAGTGAGGCAGTGTCATCCATTGTACAGATAGAAAGAATTAGAGCAGGTCGCGTTTTAGGGTAATGGCCAGAGTAAAAATCGATGGGTCTGGGGTAGAGTGAACGTGAAGGTTGACTCGATGGAGATATCGGTTCGGAGTTCATCGAATTTCCTTTGTTCTGCCATTTTCGATTGAATTGGGGGAAAAAGAAATAAATGGTGGATCTCGTTTCTCTTTGATTTGGAAAGAAGGGTTCGGCTATAGTTACTAAAGAGGAAGAGAGACACGATGATGATGGCATGTACGAGAGGAGACAACGATTTGAAGGAAAGGCAGCTGATGGTGATTAGCACGTGAATATATAAATAAAATTTTAAATAGAATTTTCGATGTAAATTTTCAATGCGTTTATATATCGTACGCTCGCATAACAACTCCGATCAATACGAAATTTGAAATCCGATAATAATTCAATATTACGGTCCTAATGGAACTGGTTTCGTCGAATTCCGAGACTGCACCTCGGAAGGCTATTTTTAAATACAATTTAAACAATAAAATTTTAAAACTGAACAAACCGCTGTTAATTTCAATTTTACAACTTTTATTATTTTCAGTGTTATCAATATAAATTTTACAAGTCTTCAAATTATTTTCAACAGGCTTAAAACTTCAGATTCAACATTTAGCTCAACTTCAAATTATTTAAATCAATAATTTAATTATCAAATAAATGGTGATACTTGAAACTCAAGTTAAAAGTTAACTTTTAAATATTTAAAATCAATTAAATATTTCGATTTTAAATGCTCATAAATTTCGGGTCGTCACATTCCTCCCCCCTTAAAAGAATTTCGTCCCCGAAATCACTGGTTAGGAAGAATGGTCTAATACCCGTTTACTTTTCCCAAATCCAATCAGTTCAACATCTAACCAACTATCCTATATAAAAGACCCATTATCAATCCAACTAACTTCCCAAATTCCTCCATAGTTTTCAAACCATATTATTTACCCAATCATTCAAATTTCAATTTTTAAATCAAATTTAAAATTATCAGAATTTTCTCAAAAATTTTCTAACTCTCTAAATTTCCGAATTTTTTTGCCATCGTCTCCTTTGCGCGGCTAGCTCGGTACAGCTACAAAATGGCTCTACGGCCTCCCAAATCCAAAAAGAAAACAAAAAGCCAAGTGGCTAGATCCAAAAACCCAATCAAATTTCATATAGAAATTAAAACACATACCTTTTTGTCGAGCAATTCTAATTTATTATTTGAAATCAAAACCAATTTTCCTTTCCCTTTTTCAAACCTGCATATCCTGTTTAGCAATAATATACAATCACAACATTCAAAAACATTTTATTCACTTCCTTTTCAAAATTTCAACATTCATTCCATTTAAGCCCGTACGATGTACCTATATCATTCGTACGCAATACCGAATCCTCGCCTACTCGATCACACAATTTCACTTCCGAACTAGTATCGTCCACCCGACTTCCAAGCGCGGACTCAGATCTAGTTTTCTGATTAGAAACCGTCATTCTCCTTGCGTAGTCATAACTATGATAGAGAATTTCCAGAATCAATCAAAATTCCATATCCAGGATTCGCTGCCGAAAATCGAGTGAAAAATCCTAACTCGGATCGATAAAATTTATCTCGAAATTCTGTGTCCGAATATGGATCAAATAGCTATGCGAATAAAATAATATACGTACATCCTACGTATTTGCCCCAATTGATTATCAATTATATCAATTTCGTTTTTATTCACATTTATTTTGATTGTTATTCACTTATTCTCACTTTCCCTTGTCACAACTTCCAGTTTTAATCTTCATTCAATTATTCACTTAGCATATTTCCAATGCCAACTTACTTAAGAATTTCACCTTCATTTCTTAAGTTCAATATAAATATTTTATATACCTCTTGAATTTGTTTTCACTTCACTATTGGAGTTTATATCCATTTTATTCAATTTGCCTTTACAATTCCATAAAAATTTCAATTTGCTTCACTTTATTAATTAATTTAAAAATATAAATACTTCTTCCCAATTTTACTTGAATTCAATTCATTTCCAAACTTTGATTATTGAATTTTGATTCACCCTATCTCAATCCATATTTAATTAGCCATTTCCTTTATTAGTTTTACTTACTAATTTATTTAAAATCTCAAATAAAAGTTTATTTGCAAACTTTTTCTATCTTTAATTTCTTTGAACAATATCTTCAGTTCATCTTACTTTACTTATACAATTTAAATTAGATTTCAACATTCAGTTATATTTCTATTTGCTTAACAAATTTAAATCATTTGTCGTTAGTAAAAATTTTCAAAAGATTCAAAAAATTTCTAACTCCCAAAATTTTCGAAATTTTTTGGCAGAGTCTCCTTTACACGGAGGAGCTTTTGCAATTTGACAAGAGATATAAATATATATACATCGACCCACATGGTCGGAAAACAGAAAGACAGTTCATATTTCCTATTTGTATTGCGTAGGCATACCTTATTTAGCATTTTAAGCAAACAGCTTATTTATTTTAGCTATTAGCGCGGGCAAAACCAGTCAACGACTTCCAAAAACCTGTACTTACTCAATTTAAACATGTCAGTGTCAAATATACAAAGTTTATTAACATTTTACTTAATTTCAATAGCTAAACACATGCATATCATAAGCCATATCTGCCAAACAACACTTATAAGTAATTAATAAAGTTTCAACCACCAATTCGATTGCTCTCACTCGCTTCCAACCAATTTTGATGCCATTTCATTCAATCCCAATGGTTTATAATGCAATTTCTTATATTCAGTTTAGTTTTAATCCAAACAAACTTATATTCAATTCAATTGATTTCAAAGTCAGTTTTATTTCACTTCTATCAACTCATAGAATTTATTTAATCTCGTTTTCGTCAAATGACAATTTACTTCTACGAAATTTGACCATATGCAAGTGAATAAATAACTACGTAAGCTTGTAACCACTTTAATTTGATTTCAACTCAATTAATAGTCAATTTCTTCCATTCTAATTCATTTGCAATCATTTCAATTTTATTTTTATTCACTTGAATTTTATTTACCACTTAAACCATCACTACTTCAACTCTATTTTGTTTAACTCGAGTTCATTGCCAGCTCCATTCGTTTAAATTAAATTAGTATATTTCATTGAATCAATATGAATTCTAATTCACATTCAATAATTTATTTCTGAATTCCTTTCATTTTATAACGAGGTCATTTCCAATTTATCTCTACTTAGATTTTTATTTGCAATATAAATCATTTTTATGTTAATTCAATTCCATTCAACTTCAACTCAAATTTAATTCACTTACAATTTCAAGTTGAATTTCTATTAATAACTCAAGCTTCACTTTCAAATTCTATCATTTATTCACAACTCAAACTTTTATTAACCAATTTGAGTTCCATTTCCATATTCCATTAATTAATCAAGTAGTCTTTTTAAAATTTTACCCAATATTTGATTTTTATTTCAAAAATCACTCTAACCGTTTTACTTGAGTTCAATCTATTTTATATTTTAAATTTTGGATTATATTCATTATCATTACAAACAATTTTATTTAGCCTATTTATTTTGCTTCCAAATTTTATAAATCAAAACTTATTTATATCCATATTTCATCTATTTACAATCAATCTCATTCACATTTTACGTTTTGACTCGGAATTATACCTTTTATTTAGCCATTATATTTTTATTATTCCATAAACATTTTAAACAAGATTCCAGAGTTTAAACAATTTTCCAAAATTTCAAAATCACTTTTGAAATCAACTACATCCAAGATCTTTGGCAAATTTAATTATTCCTTAGAATTTCAAAACCAAACCCAGTTCACAAACAATTCCAATTTAAAACAATTTGGTAGCAGTTTCTCTTCTAGAAACTCAAAAATGAACACTGATGATGTCGCGATCATCATCGGAATTATTTTCCAGCGACCGAAAGAGTTTAGTGCTTTTATCTCTTTAACAACATTTCAAATATTTCCAAATCTCACAAGATTTCAAATACAACTCAAAAATATTTTCAAAATATTACTATTATTCCTCCAAACTTTTTGAAAACCGTTTTCAAACCCAAAGGAATTTATTTTTTTCCCAAAATTCCAAATTGCAATTCCTTTAAATCTATATTCAAACATTCTCTGGAATTTTATCCCATTTCAATTTCTAATGTTTCTCTGGAATTCTATTTCAAAATTATAATCACCTTTACAGTTTACATTTACATTTACAAATCTCATTTGTATATGAAGTTCATTTCAATTTATAAATTACATTTATAAGCCATATTTCAAACTCTATTTTGTTATATAGATTTATTCTTCAAATTTGGTTATAAGTTTTCAATTTCTTATTCAATTCTATTTCATAATTTAATATTATCATTCCTTAACAATCAAGCATCCAAATATTGTCATACTTTACAAAAATTATATCTTTTATATACAAAATAATTTGGGTAAAATTATTTCATTTACCCTACTTTAAAACAATACTGTGTCGAATTGTTCTATTTAAGTGTTTAGAGATCCCTATCAATAACGTTAATTACTCGTATTGACTAGAATCCATAAACTATTCAATAAACCAATCAACACAATATAAAATCATTTTATACTCACTAACAAATACGCGCTCATATCTATTAATACGCTCAAACTCAGTCTAGAGTACTATTGACTCTATTTCAATGAGTAATTCCCACCAGAGCCAAGGTTATCACCAACCTAAGCTCCGATACCAAGTGTAACGACCCGCAAATCCGAACCCCTTAAGTCAACACTATTCTACAACAATCAAATCAAGTTGCACAGAAATACGAACCATTTGGTTAAAGAAGAAGAGGGAGAAGGAGAGAAAATAGAAAAAAAACATCAGAATCTAACCATCGGAGCGGAATAAAATATAATAGATAATAAATAAACTTTACTCAAAAAGCAAATACATCTGTTTACATATTACATCATCAGAGTACATCAATCACAGCTCAACAATATCATACAACTGGATACACAACTACTTAGCACAGCGGAATATATATATATATATAAACAAGTACGGGAGTACCTATCGTCATCTAGCTCGTTTCCTGAGCTCCACAGCATCATATCCTATATCCTATAATACTCGGTCTGACCCGAGCATTACAGTTAAATAACACCCGAGTCAGTCTGGACTACCAGTGTGAGAAAATCACACTCGATTGATTACTAAAGTTTCAAAAATCCTCTGAAAACAAAAGCATCTCGTAAGACCACGCTACAACATGTCGGGTTTTTACCTTACGATAGGTAAAACAATTTTTATAGAAATCCCCTGATATTATAATAGGGTCTATATACAAATACTTATAAAATAGCCGAAATTGTTACATTATTAAATTACAGCTACTAGCCACAAAGTGGGTAATACAAACAAAACTCGTACAAGGCTCGTAGGGAGAATGGATTTCCAACTAATGACTAGGCACTAGGGTACCACCTGTCATAGTACGTGGCCTAGATCATAGTACCGAGGAGTACGCCCGCTCCCCTGCAACACAAGACCGGGACTACCCCTTACTGGATAATCTCGAGTGAGATCACCCCGCGGTTGGGATCAGCAACCGCCCACTAAGCCGAAATAAAAAGGGACATCTTGATAGGAATGACCACACCCAGCTTGGGTGCTACCCACCTAGCCTTGCTGCATAACCCCTGATTTTCAGTCATTTCCATTTGATGAAGCTTGAGGCTAAGCGTTACCTTTATAGAACATATCCCTTAGAATGCCCATCGTCCACCTGACGATGTTTCGCAAGCATTCATCCATACAAGTCCGTTCCGGGTTCGAACGGAACCGAAGGCACTACTCCTACTACATCCATTTTGGAAATATCCTCATGATTAGTAGCGGCTAGCACTTGCACTTCACTGCTCCATCTTCGAATCCAAAATCATTTCCACGAAACGTACAAACCGAATCGAAGTGGTTTTCGAGAAATAAATCTCGATCCCGGTCTCTTCGAAACGATCAACATATTTGGCCAATATTGATAGTCGGTTATTTAACTATCAATTAATATTCACAAATAACCATCCAACAATAAATAATTTTCCCAAATTATTTATTAACCTCAAAAATATCTTCACAAGATATATTTCTATTCTCAAAACCC
The DNA here is from genome assembly GCA_030765085.1 of Allium cepa. Classification (NCBI taxonomy): domain Eukaryota; kingdom Viridiplantae; phylum Streptophyta; class Magnoliopsida; order Asparagales; family Amaryllidaceae; genus Allium; species Allium cepa. The sequence continues at coordinate 346,608,107 of CM060937.1, forward strand.
TTTGAAAACAGTTTTCAAAATTATCTTCCTTTCTCAGAATAAATTCCAAGTATTTCTATTTCCATTGGAATTACCAAGCACAAAACTTTAGATTTTTTTTAAATAATTTAAAAACACTTTATTGTAAAATATATTTAACATTTAATATAGAAAAATTACTTTAGTACTCAATTCAAAATAATACTCTAGAAATAACTGAAATAAGGTTACCTTATAACTATACATTAGATTTCTTCTTTAAACAAAATACCAAATCATTCTTTAAATAATTATTACAATAATAGATTAACAAATTACTTACTTTAGAATTTATTTAAATTATTTAAATTAAAACTACTTCAATAATTGATTAAAAATATATACTATATAAATATTTGAAAATAAGGTTACTTTATAAATATAAACTAGGTTTTCACCTTTAAAACAGAATCACTAAGTCACTCTTTATAAATTATTACTACGGTAATAGATTTGAATAAATATTTACTTTAGAATTTAAACATTTAGAAATAATAAATTTCCAAGAACATACTTTGTAAAACAACATTAAAACCTTTATATTATTTTAAAAACTCACTTTGAAAACGTACTTGGCTATCCAGAGAAATATACGTCTCAAAATAAATCACTATTTATTTTTAAACAATTTTTCTCATTCCTTTAATAAAATCCCACCCTGAATTTATTCTTCCAAATATCTAATTTCAAACACTTAAATCAATTTCCAAATTGATTTCCAATTTACTTCATTTATTCAAAAATCCTTTAATTTCATATCTTATTCCTTAATTATGATTTAAAATACTTTTAATTGAAATACCAATTTAGATTTCTCAATTAACTTCTTATTCCTTTAAATAAATTTAAAACTCTAAGTTTTAAAATAATTCTTTATTCATTTAAATTAATATCATAAAATTTTACAATTCATTAATTACTGTTTATTCAAACCCTTTTTCTTTTCATACTCGAAGTTATTTATTAGTATTTAACATACTTCCATTTCTTTTCCAATTCATTCTTAATTTATTAAATTTTCTAAGATTATTTCGTTTACAACTTTACTTCCTTTATTTTATTTCCAAAACCCAATTTATATATATATATATTTGGTAATTCGTTATACCCAAATATATCCAATCAAATCATAACATTCAATATTCCAATATATTCATCATAAAGTATCAATTAATCACAACAGAAAATATTAAATAATAAATGTTGAGGGGCCCAGTTGGATCCCTCCAACCTGTTTTCCCTGCATCCACAAATGTTAGCACAATATAATATGCCAATTCCAAAATTACCATACTATAGCACATCAATCAATTCAACCATTCAAACAATTATTTAAATTTAAATTTAAATTAACTGAGTGAGATTAACTCACCTTTAATTATGCACGCAACCCATCCATTTCGACCATTTATTCGAGACTTTAGACCTTACTGCCCAGAAAACAACTCCCACCACAAAACCCAATTCCAGAGCACGAAATTAAAAACACGGCTGAGCACGCTAGAGGTGATACCGAGCTCCATCACTCCAAGTTGCCATCTGACAGCACCATCGCCACCTCCACGTCGACCTCGAATATGATACCGCACGCTCGAGTTCTCTAACACGAAGCGGTCGCGATTTCCTCCTCCTTCCTGCCCTCGCATGCCTCTCCACAAGAAATCGACTTCGATAAAAAAAAACATGCACGCGAGACCTTCTGAAATCGAATAGCCACACTAATTTCCTGACACAAAAAGTTTGCGATTACCTTCAGGCATGGCCGTTGGTTGCTTTCGAATCCGGATCTGTGATTGTGATGTGAAGTAGAAGTAGTGTTGAGCTTATGGAGTCGCTCGGTGAAGTGAGGCAGTGCCATCCATTGTACAGATAGAAAAACCTAGAGAAGGTCGCATTTTAGGGTAATGGCCAGAGTAGAAATCGATGGGTCTAGGGTAGAGTGAATATGAAGGTTGACTCGATGGAGATATCGGTTCGGAGTTCATCAAATTTCCTTTGTTCTGCCATTTTCGATTGAATTGGGGGAAAAAGAAATAAATGTGGATCTCATTTCTCTCTGATTTGGAAAGAAGGGTTCGGCTATAGTTACTAAAGAGGAAGAGAGACACGAAGATGATGGCATGTACAAGGGGAGACAACGATTTGGAGGAAAGGCAGCTGATGGTGATTAGCACGTGAATATATAAATAAAATTTTAAATAGAATTTTAGATGTAAATTTTCAACGCGTTTATATATCGTACGCTCGCATAACAACTCCGATCAATACGAAATTTGAAATCCGATAATAGTTCAATATTACGGACCCAATGGAACTGATTTCGTCGAATTCCGAGACTGCGCCTCGAAAGGCTATTTTTAGATACAATTTAAACAATAAAATTTTTAAACTGAACAAACCACTATTAATTTCAATTTTACAACTTTTATTATTTTCAGTGTTATCAATATAAATTTTACAAGTCTTCAAATTATTTTCAATATGCTTAAAACTTCAGATTCAACATTTAGCTCAACTTCAAATTATTTAAATCAATAATTTAATTATCAAATAAATGGTGATACTTGAAATTCAAGTTAAAAGTTAACTTTTAAATATTTAAAATCAATTAAATATTTTGATTTTAAATGATCAAAAATTTCGGTTCATCACACAGAGTTTAGGAAGGGAACAATAAACTCCGGGTCAGTCATGGGACTGGTGTGAGCAAACAAAACAGTTTTATCTTTAAAACAAACAACAAAAGATTTTAAAATTGAAATCCGTAATGCTTTTTGGAAAATGAAACTACCATAAGGCCTCCCACCACACACACCATGTAAACGCATAATTGGAGGAGATTTCTCCTTATAATAGTCAAAAATGCTTGATACGTGAAAACCATTTTGATATTATTATTAGTGCATAGTGGAAAACATTTCGAAAGTATAATATTAATCCTAGCCAGCATAGACATTCCGAACTATGCCTACTATAGCTACCATCCAAACAGTGGGGCGCCACCATAAGTAGATGGCTGGTAATACAACTAAAACCATACAAGGCGCATATTGGATGAATGGATTTCCAACAAATGGTCAGGCTAAGGAACTTTCGATTGCCACATGGGAACGCCTCTGGCGGGACGCCCCGAGAACCTACCCGGCTCTCTGCTAACACGAGGCCGGCTACCCCCTTCCTGGGGAATAAAACCTAGGATATGCCACCCCCGGTCCTTTGGGACTTTTATCAGAGGGCCCTCCAACAACATCACACAGTAATAAATATACTAAAGTGTCCACATGAGTAAGTATCTGGGCTCCATACCATGATACCACCCTTTTCCAAAAGGAATGGTCATACCCTAGGGGAGCTACCCCTGAAACCTTGCTGCATTCTTCCTGTTTCGACCATTTCGAGGTGTGAGGCTCGACGAAGTCTCGTCCACAAAGCTACGCTTTTCACAAAAGCCATGTTTTGATCAACAAATGATCAGCAGCACTTCGTATGCCACATTACCAAATTGGGAATGCATCACTAGTAACCTTCAACTACATAACCTCTATGCTCGTACGTCTTAGAAAAGGGTGTTAAGCTAAGAGAATAAATTCTCCGCCACCAACAGAAATGTATTTGATAGGAACCAGCTTTACATCTCAAAGTGTAATGTCAGACACACATCCATACAAGTCCGTTCTGGGATCGAACGGAACCGAAGGCACATCCGAAGAAGTCCTTGCAAATACGAATAATTCCTAATCACGTCTGGACTCCCCATCACAAAGGGTGCTCAAATCTCTATACCGGGGATCAGCCGATGCAGAGACATTCGACAAGAAATCCTTTCGTTTTTGAAAATATATGGTCTTCACCACTGGTCTTCAATTGCTATCCACAACGTCGTATCACTATTCAGAATGGGTTATCTGACACAAGGTACTTTCCCGGCTAAACCGAATAGTGAGCGCGGTATTTAAAAACATATGGATATGGGATCTCAGTTAAGTCACAACTTATTACCCAAAATTTTTCTTTCAAATGGTTAAACAAATTACCATTTACAAATCTTTTTGAACAAAAGATTCACTTCACAAAGTTCACAAAGTTTACCAATCTTTCAAAAAGATTCATTAATATCTTTCCAATTAAAATCCTTTATACAAAAGATATGCTTTTCAGATCCCTTTTCAATTTGAAAACAAACTTCACCAATCTTTAACAAAGATTCATTCATAGCTTTTCAAAACGATTTCCCTTTTCAAATTGGATTAACTCATCCAATATTTAAACAAAGATTCAATTCATAGCTTTCAAAATCATTTCCAAAGATTCATTCATAACTTTCAAAGCCACTCTATTTCAAACTTGAAATCTTTTCATCATAATTTGGAAATTCTTTCCTTATATAAAAGCTATTATTATTTGAAACCACTTGTTTCAGTTTCGGAAGTCCCGATTATATTTGCACGAGTTAAGGCCTTTCGAATATAAACTTGGGTTAAATTCAAATTCTCAAAACCATACTTTAAAATGGTTTAAAAACCCATATAAACACATTTATAGTTTATACAACCTTTTTACATCATAAATTCTCAACATAGAATTCAATTTCAAATTTTTGAATTCAAATTTTTAGATCAAATTTCAAAACTAAACTAAGTTATTCAAAATTAACTTTTATATTTGAAATTCCTTTCCAAAATCTTTTCATTTTAAACCCAATCCATATCCAAAACCATTGGGATTTAAAATTCAAATTCAAAACTACTTTAAAAATCTGTGACTTAACCGATTTCCATGTGCAATCCATATTTGTGTGTGTATAGTGTAGTCTAGGGGTTTTACACACAATAGTGCAACAACATCAATCATCACAAATTCGAGTATAGCAATATCGATAAGCGGTATAATCTATAACGCTTATCCTTATTCATAGATTCACAGATAAAGTAAATTTTATCAATCACAAAGATTCACTATTACGATTCGATGTGGGTTTCTGATAACCAACTGGAATTCGACTCCCTGTCGCATCGAAATTCAAATGCCGTTTTATGGGCCAAAGGTTTTTCACATTCACACAGCAGTATATTCAACACAGATATCACAGCTCAACACAAAGCAAATTCATTTTACATAGCATCATAAGCACATAACAGAAATCAATCCAACGCACAATATTCAATAACAGTCAAAACATCTTTAATTAAGATGAATAAATCGTGTGGTTTTAAATTTATTAATCACATAATTACTTTTCATTAGTAATCCTTAATCAATGATTAATTATTATTAATTACTATTGATTAAGTCTTAATCACCTTCATTAATTTATCATTTCTTAATTAATTATCTTAATTAATTAACCCTTAATTGTTAAACAATTAAATTTTAATTACTTTTATTAATTAATTATTCCTTAGTTAATTAATAATTAATTAACCTTAATTATTTATTAAATAAATCTTTAATATTTAACGATCGATTAAGTAATTACCTTTTAAAATAATTATATTAACAAATCATTAATTGTTTTAATAAACCGAGAGATGATTTAATTACTTTGATTTTTCTTTTAAACCTTGTTAAATAAATCAACTTTATCACATTAGTTATTTTAAAAGGTTGAGATTTAGTTTAAACAACATTTATCTTATTTACCCCTTTCTAATTACATTATTTATTAAATATAAATAACTTTATAAAATAATGTATCCAAATTAAATAAATTAAAATTTTAATCATTTTGAAATATATTTTACTTAAATCTTTAATTCATTCAAACTTTAACCAAAACATCATTTTGAAAACATGGGTTTTAAAAAGTTTACAAGTTTGAACTTTTTTTTAAAGTAAAAACTGTTTTACAGATTAACTCGAGCCAGCTTCGAGTCACCCCCGAGCACTTTGCTTGTTTACTTCGGGTTATATCGAAAATCAACCCGTGCTCCAATTTTTATTCAAACTTAAAATTTCCTTAAGTACTAACCCAACGCATCAATAATTCTACTCGAGACCAGACTCGAGTTATCACAGGTTCCTCGTCGATACTTGCTTCGAGCAACTCACCCCCTGACATGACGTGCACGCGGTGCACGTACACCAGCATCGCCGACCACTGGTGATCGTCGTGACCACCTTCAATGACCACTTGAACCCCCACAAACTCAAGCGAGAACCCAGATCAAAAGCAACATCGTCGAAACGAAATCGAACCCATTTTTGACCAAATCCAGAAACCATTAGTGCCGGAATTTCGCACTCCACCATCGCCTCCGACCTTGAGAAGTCCTGCCATCATCACTAAAGCTTCGTCGAACCATCCAGCAGCCATCCCCATGATTGCAATCAACTCCGGTTCCCAATGGCCATCGCCATTGCCCTGCAAACCATCTCGTTCCCAAACGATCACCGAACCCTATATCATCAAAATTCCATCGCCTCGACCAACAATAAAATCCACCTGCATTTTTCCCGCACTCCCTATCAATCAGACCACCTCCAGTCCAAAAATCGAACAACTCCACCATGCTGTTCGACGGAATTTGACCATTTTGTGTTTTCGGTTCTAACCCAAAATTCCACTTCAATTCAAAACTTAAAATCATAATTTTATTATTAAAATTCAACATTTACAAGCACAAATCAGATTTTGGAATCAAAACATAAATTTAAGTTGTTTGATTTTTGACTAAAATTGATTTTTTGTGATATTATATTTGCTTAATATTATTAATTGAGTTTTTTTCTTCTTTAAAATGAATTCTAGGTACTGCTTTACATATTTTATTTAGAGATCAAATCCTATAAGGATTGGAAGAAGAGAAATTAAATTTTAAATTTGTGTAAAGCCTGTATATTTTAACAGAGGTTTACAGGTATATATATACATGTACTCAAACATGCATGCCTATATCTTTACATACATACAATACGTTTTCATCTGACAAACATATTCCCAAAACATCATCATCACAGGCATATAAATTAAGAAGATCAGGCTTAAAAAGAAACAAGGTTTGCTCACCTTAAAAATGAAGACAGAGACAGGAATTTCTTTGATTTGAGAACTTGTTGTTTGATTCATTTTCTTCTCAGGTTTCTCTGGAATCTGTATTTGTTTTTGATGTCGAGTTTGAGTCCACCTTTTCCAGATTGAAAACTTGAATCCAGGTTGAACTTGTATGATTTTAATTCTTTTCTTAACCTCTAGATTTTGAAATAGCAACTTGATTGTTAATCATTGAAATACTTTGAGTTTGAATTGATTCCTTTTGATCTTCATCTCTGACTTTGATTTCCAGGTTGAAACAGATTTTGCTTTGCAAAGGGTTTCCAGATTTTAGTTTGATTTGCTCTGATTTTTTCTTAAATCTGTTTTATTTGTTTTTGAACAAACTTATTTGGTTTGAATATAGAGATGATTATGGTTTTTAATTCTCAGTTTGAAGATGGAAAAGAAATTGGAAAAGAGGATGAATTGTATTAGCCTGTTTATTTCTTTGTTCGTTTTTTTTTTGTTTTTACCACTTGTATGATTACAACTAACACTTGTAATTTTAAATAAACACTTGTTATTTCATATTGCTTAAATTTTACAAATGTCAAAATGGAAAAATATGTGTTTAAATCCTTGCTTCATTTTATTTTACAAATCATGTTCATGTTTTCTTCTTTATTTCCTAAAAGATATATATATATATATATATATATATATATTAAACTTTGTATTATTTCTTTTATATAAATATACACCTTATCAAATTTTGGATCTAAATTTCAAGTTTTATTTTCAATTTATTTTATAAAACACATATTTTATTTTCAAGTATATAAGACAAAAGCATTTTAAATCTTTTATTTACCTTGTTTAACATCATATTATATTTACAATTGTAGTCATATACCTACATATTATATATATATTAAAATTTAGAAAACAATTTCTTATTATCTTTTAAAAATATAGTTTTAAATCCAATTTATTTCCTAAGATATTTATTCTTGAATTTCAATCTCACAGTCAAATTTAAAATAAATTTTATATACAAATATCAGATTAAATTTGGAAAAATTCACAATTTAACTTTAAAAAATTAAATTAATTATCAAATTATCTTAACTAAAATTTCAGGGATGTTACAGCTTGTTGATCTTTTGGGGTTAAAATCCCAATATACATCGAGTAGCAGTAGTCTCTTCGTTATGAAGCACCCAATGCAAGGACTCTTCACTACTTATCCTAGGGATTTCTCGACAGGATGTGGTAGGAAAGTACCTTCGGTTTGTCCTATTTCTGAACAACATGTATGGATGTTTGTCTGACATTGCATTTCTAAAAATTACGTACATTGGTTTTTACAAACGTACATCAGTGGTGGCGGAGAAGGCAACTTCTCTTAACTTAACACCCTCCTTGAGACGTATGAGCTTAAGGGTTGTATTTTTGTGGAAGATAATTGTTAGTCAACGGAAATGGCCATGCGACATTCAAAGTGATGTGATTTGTGAAAGGTAATTATTTGTGCCAAAATTGGTCACAAACCCCGAATATTGTGAAAGCACCAGTATATGAATGTAAATCAACAATGTCCAAACACAAATCTCAGATCCAAGCAAAACAGAGTACAACAATTATGAAATAACGAATAGAAAACATGAGATTTATAGTGGTTCGCTATCTCCGGCCTACGTCCACTTCAAATGATAATCTTTTTATTGATGTTCTTGCTAGTTAGAGTGGATTAAAGCAGTAATTTTCGAATACAACGATGGAGTTTGAATGCAATAGTGATTTCGACAGAGTCTAGATGTCGCTAGCTCCAAAAGTCCTTTTTCTGTAGGCTCTAGTGTTCTATTTATAGGCATTCCATGCAAATATTTCACCCAAACTTCGGGTGACTCCTTTTGGCATGTGAGTGGGCCCACGCGATCGATCCCACGAAGTTTCAACTCGATCCATGATCGATACAAATCAATTTTATATTGATCAAGATTTGGTCCAATCGAGCTGAAATTTGGCATGAATCTCCTCTAGCATGTCCTAAGCTCATTTCATAGCATTTGGACTTGTGGTTTGAGAGATATGATCGATGCAAACTCGAGTCTTCGGTCCGCAATTCTGTTCGACTCGATACATTCGTATCTCTTCCTTCGAATCAATTTCGAGCATGTGTGCACAGGATGACGTAGCACGAAATTCCTGGATCGATCCATTTTTTATGGTGAGTTGACCGAGTTATTCATACCTAGCCTCGAAGCTTTGTTCGTATCGACAACCGGAGGTGTATCTCACATCGATCAAGGAACATTGCTCGTACTGATCATTCGTGGTGATTTCCTATCGATCAAGGAACATTGTTCGTATCGATCGACTGCGATATCTTGTGTGAGCTTTGCATCGATCGATAGTTTATCGATACGGCACTCCGATCGATGCAAAATGCGTAGAATCTGATCGATACAAAATGCATACCACAAACAATGGCGCGAATTGAATATGTGAGAACTAATCGATACGACGCGGCCACTGTTGTATGGATTGCTGGAGGGATACGAACACGATGGGTACGAATAGCATGACCAAGGATCGATTCGAACATGATCGATTCGAACGTGATTGATTCGAACATGATCGATTCGGACGTGATCTATTCTAAGTCATTCATTCCTGATGGATACGAACAACGTGCTTCCCTCAACTTGCATCAATCATATCTCGATAATACAAACTCCGATTGATTTGAAATTTGAAATGTCGGCTTTTATGGCTTTGCTCGTCTTGTTTTGTCCATTATAGCTCAATCTAGGCTTGGGAAAAATTCATCGACATCCATAGTGAACCTGCGATGTATAATCAATATTCGAAACGAGTACTCATTGGTTTTCAGTCAATTTTTGGATATCTCAGCTTTGCAAAAAGGTGGGATATAACTTTGCCCCCAAAACATGCCTTTTTGTAAAAGGTGTGTTTTGAATAACTTTAGATCGAATGTAGTGAGTTTATGTTTTATTCAGAGCTATAGTATTGTCAATCAAGTTTATGGCTGTTCGAAGCCGAATCATTATCCATTTCCTCCTATGGAAGTCAAGAATGAAATTCTATAGTTTCTCCGGACTATCAATGGTCATTTTGGACCCTTGTCAAGTCCATTCCAGACTTAGCGATCGAATAGAAAGATCCTGTTGCGTTGTGGCGTTGCTTTCTATCCCTTGCACTACGTCCCCAGTGAGGGATCATAGCGATGTCTTGGTCTTTCTGGACCAATCATAGCCTCTCCGGGCTCTTTTTGGATCCCATTCTGCCATTGTTCGGTTAAGGGGAAACAACATCGAGTGAGCCAATCCTGTCGCTCTCTGGCGAACCGGCAACACCCACTGCACTCCAGTTCGGTGTCTCTGAACATTAAGCGATGTCATGGCCTAAATCCTAGGCCGATCACAGCCACTCCGGGCTCTTACTGAAATCCGATCCAATCACTCTTCGGTGAATGGGGAATGACGTTAAGAGAGTCGATCCTGTCGCTCTCCGGCGAAGCAACTCACTTCTTGCACTCCGGACAACGCCCCTCCGGATAGGGTCATAAAGTGACCATTTTCAAGATGGTTTTCAATTTTCATGCTTTAACTCTCCGGTCAAAGGTTTTATCTTATAAAATTCAAGTTCATTTATTAAATTCAAAACCCATATTGTTCAGTTTCAAACAACAGGAAAAATCTAGATATTGCCTCTCCGGGCAGAGTGGTCTATTACCATCTCAGAGCATGCCTGAGGATCTCTTCGGTTCCCATACATGTGTAAGTGGAATATCCGTTTTGTTTTGAAATCATATCTAATGAGTTTAATCGACCAAAGTTCAACGCCGGAACTTGGCCCTTGCCATCATAATCAATTGATGATGAGTCGTGATCTCGATCCAGGATCAGTCCTGTTAGGTGAAGGCGGCGGTTGCTCATGTCTTACGACCGCCGTACGATTTTTGGTATATTGTGGCAATCTACCACTTCTGGCGTGTTCTTCCACCTCATCCTTCAGGTGGCGGCATTCATCGATAGTATGCCCTTATAGCTCATGAAATAGGCAGTACTTCCCACTCCTACATTCCCGCTCTATCGAATCTCTCCTAGGTGGTTTTCGATAGGGGAGTTGCCACTAGTCTCCGTGAAAATCCGTTCCAGGTGCTATTAAATATGTGTATTTTCTGAATCTAGGTTCTCAGTATTTCTTCCGTTTATCAGGACCATCATATCTGTCGTCTTGCTTTCGCTTTCCTTTGTCTGCTCCAGACTATTCTTTGGCGGTTCCTTCGCCTTGCACCGCATTTGTTTCTCACCTCTCGACGCGTGAATCTTACAGCCGAATGAATCTCTTAGCTTCATGATAGAATTCTCCGATATCTTATAGTGGATCTCTTGCCAAAGAATCCTTAAATTTTGCGCCTTCAGCAATTCTCGCTACCGCCACCATCAAAATCATCAATGGATCTGAGCGATCTGCTAAAGCCACCGTTGCATTGAATCGCAATAGAAAATCTTTTATGGACTCTCTGGTCCTCTGCTTCATCGAAGCTAAAGTCATCACACTCTTGGGTCACATCACATGGACCCTGAACTATCTCATGAAGCACTCCACTAGCTCGCCCCATGTTCTGATCGATCCATTCTCCAGCTGTCTAAACCAAAGCGCAGCCAAATCAGATAAAAATAAAGGGAAGCATCATGCCATCCCTCTTCCTCGAATTCTCCCAGCACTTCATATGCCTGATATATCTTGTAATGTGCATGGTCGTGTCTGACTTTCCGTTATAAGGGTTTAGTATAGGTAACTTAAACTTTGGTGGATTCCTCGCATTCTTGATATTCGGAGTAAACGGACTCCGACTAACTTCCTCCAATCCTCCACCCGACAATCCTTCTCTCATGATTCGTCGCACTAATCCAGCCATCCTTTCATCTCCATCCAGGGGTTGCCCCTTCAGCATGCCTCTATCCTGCCCCCTAGGTCTCGAAGGGTATTCTGGGTAACATTCTTCAGGTGGCTCATTAGCATTAGCATTAGCATTCGTTTTGGCCTGTTGAGCTACATCTATGGGTCTTCCAACGCCCGACCCCGAGGGTGCGCCCCCATGTCCTTGTTGATTGCCATCCGACTCTGCATTCTGGTCTTGAATCTGACCTCCGTTGGTTTCTGCGATCCTAACTCCTTGTCCTGTATTCGCAGCCGCTGTAGTTAGTCCTAGGTTCTGTGCTCCGGCCGCTCTCATTTGCTTAAAGAAGCTTTGCATCATATCCTGTTGACTCTTTAATAATCTTTCATGTATTGAATCTGCCATAGCATCAATCTCGTCCCGGGTGATGTAGATCGAAGCTTTTCCTTCTCCAGCTCCAGATGATGCCTCTTGACTTCCTCCTTGTTGGCTTCTCTTGGCACTTTGTCTTCTAATTGTTTGTTCGCGTCATTGTCTTTCAAATCCGAATTCTTCAAGCTTTCAAATCTGAACTCCAAATCTGGTGTAGCGGGTGCTAGTTCTTAGTGAAAGCACCAAAGTATTTGTTCCAAAATTGGTCACAAACACCGAATATTGTGAAAGCACCAGCATATGAATGGAAATCAACAATGTCCAAAAACAAATGTCAGATCTAAGCAAAACAGAGAACAAAAATTGAGAAATAACAAACAGAAAACACGAGGTTTATAGTGTTTCAGCTATCTCTGGCCTACGTCCACTTCAATTGATAATCTTTTTATTGATGTTCTTGCTGGTTACAGTGGATTAAAGCAATAATTTTCGAATACAATATGGAGTTTGAATGCAATCGTGATTTCGGCAGAGTCTGGACATCGCTAGCTCCAAAAGTCCCTTGTTTTAGGCTCTCGGGTGCTATTTATAGGCGTTCCATGCAAATATCTCACCCAAACTTCGGGATACTCCTTCTGGCATGTTAGTGGGCCTACGCGATCGATCCTATGAAGTTTTGACTCGATCCGTAATCGATATAAATCAATTTTGTATCGATCAAGATTTGGTCCAATCGAGCTGAAATTTGGCATGAACCTCCTCTATCATGTACTTAAGCTCCTGTGAAAATTTCATAGCATTTGGACTTGTGGTTTGAGAGATATGATCGATGCATACTCGAGTCTTCGGTTCACATTTCTATTCGACTCGATACATTCGTATCGCTTCCTTCGAATCGATTTCGAGCACGTGCGCACAGGATGACGTAGCACGAAATTCCTGGATCGATCCCTTTTTTGTGACGAGTTGACCGAGTTGTTCATACCTAGCCTCGAAGCTTTGTTCGTATCGACAATCGGAGGTGTATCTCGCATCGATCAAGGAACATTGTTTGTACCGATCATTCGTGGTGATTTGGTATAGATCAAGGGACATTGTTCGTATCGATCGACCGCGATATCTTGTGTGCACTTTGTATCGATCAATAGTTTATCGATACTAGACTCCGATGGATATGAAATGCATAGAATCTGATCGATACGAAATGCATAACACAAATGATGGCGCGAACTGAATATGTGAGAAATGATCGATACGACGCAGCCACTGCTGTATAGATTGCTGGAGTGATACGAATACGATGGGTACGAATAACATGACCAAGGATCTATTCGAACATGATCGATTTGAACATGATCGATTCAAACGTGATCGATTCGAACGTGACCAATTTGAACGTGATCGATTCGAACGTGATCGATTCGAAGTCATTCATTCCCGATGGATACGAACAGCGTGCTTCCCTCAACTTGCATCGATCATATCTCGATCATTCAAACTCCAATTGATTTGAAATTTGAAATGTTGGCTTTTATGGTTTTTCTCGTCATGTCTTGTCAATTGTAGCTCAATGTGGGCTCGAGAAAAAGTCATCGACATCCACAGTGAACCTGCGATGTATAATCAGTATTCGGAACGAGTAATCATTGGTTTTCAGTTAATTTTTGGATATCTCGGCTTTGCAAAAAGGTAGGATAACAGTAATCATTACGTCAGGCCTCATCAATCAGAAATGACCAAAATAGGGTTAGATGTAGCAAGGCTAAGTGGATCGCTCCCAAGTACGATATGATCATCCTCTTTTAGATATATCTTTACATGCTATGACATAGTGTATCAGATTATTGTGGTTTGTATGCTAGAGGGGATTCGGTAAAGGTCGGTAACGACCGGATGAAGATATATTTGGTACCATCTAGTTATAGAGGCGGGCCGGTCATGTGTTGGTAGTGGATCCTTTGTGATGGTCCTCGGTATATTCCTCTAGAGATGTACTACCAGAAGGTAGTCCCTTCACCTGGCCATTTATATGGAAATCCGAACTCCACTACGTACCTACCATTTTATTTTTAGAGCCTAGTATGCTGGAATTTGATAATGGTAACAATTTCGGCTATTTGAATATTATTTATGCAATGGACATTATTATAATATAAGAGGACTTGATATGAAATGTTTTAGTTATGTAAGGTAAAAACACGTCCGTGTTTATGTATGGGCATGTTTTACGAGATACTTTTGTTTTGTTAAAGGAAAAGTTTGGTGATTTAATAAATTTAGTTGAGTGTGTTTCTCATGCTGGTTTACCAGACTGATCCAAGCGTTCTTCCATTTCAATGCTGGGGCAAATCGAGTATATTACAGGTTCAGATTTGGTGCTTTCGAAGCTTCAGCAGAAGAGCTGGAGATCTTCATATTCATATACACGTATCTATTTTGATTATACGCTTTGTGCTTAGTTGTTGTATATTGTCGGTAATTGTGAGGATAGGTTATTATAACTGTCCAGGCTGATGATTGGTGATTGATTTTTGAACTCTGATTGATGAATGTATATACACTTTTTTTTGTAAAGATCATTGATATGATATTATATGTTTTCTGCTGCGATGTCAGATTCTGTATTGTTCTATTTGGTTCTATCTTATCTCTTTCTTCTTTTCTCTTCTTCTTTCTTCTTTTCTTTCTCTTAACTTTCCATTAATTTTTCTTTTTGGGTCAGACATGTGTGGTTTATTGTCAATTCAAAGGGTACAGATTTGCGGATCGTCACATTAGCAATAGGCAAGCAGTACTAGGATCATCTACTCCACAATAAATGGTTACTTGGGAGGAATTTGATAAGATGATGTAAGAGCTTAATTGGAAGTTAGTGGATAGTCAAAAAGCTTCGATGGAAAAGATGGATGCTAGCATAGCACTGTTGATCGATCAAACGTAAAGAATGGAGGCTAAGGAGGGAGATTTTACCTATTGGATCTAAGGAGGATAACACCTTTTTTTCTTGTTAAGAATGGGCGAAATGGCTAAAAACAGAATGAAAGGGATACTAGGTCTATAACATTAATGCTTGTAATGCTAGGGCTAAAGAACGAGGAGGAGCATAAGGAAGTCAGAGTGCTCCCACTAGAAGGAATCAACTCGGTACCAACTAGAATCAGGCCGATACCGAGAATAATCTTAGAGGACTGGGGGAGCAAGGAGTTGAGGCTATGGAATTATCTTACTCGAAGGATGATCTGCAACATGATGGAGATAATTACGAGCTTATTGATCTGCTTGTGATGCTAGACTTCAAATAACCCCAATAGAACCATCAGATGTCAACGAAAGGCCAAAGAACTAGTTCTCCCATAGACCAAAAAACCTAGATGTCAACGGGCAAACTAAGATCATTTGTAGAGCCAAATCCTCAATGCAACCGTAGAGAGTCAACCTTCAGAATAGCGTGTTAGCAAAGGGCATACAGTGGATATTCTTAAAAGGTTGGTAGAAGAAAGATAAGGTAGAAAGAATGAGGATTGGCATTCCGCACTAAGCAGAAATCTGTTTATAAAGAACATTCTGAAGGAAGAGTATCCTAGGAAGTTTACGATGCCGACAATGCCATCGTACATCGGGACTACTGATCCCAAGCATTACTTACTTAACTATGAATGGTATACTGATGGTGCCAGAGCAACAGACAACATACGGTGTAGTTGTTTTCCTATTTTCTTGGAACGGGCTCGTGCTAAGATCCATATTAATGGTTAAAGAGTAGACTAAGAAATTCATGGAGTAGCTTCGGCAACATGTAGCTCGACAAAAGGACATAATGTCCTTGTCGAGCCTTTCTCAAGGACATAGAAAGATGTTGAAGTGGTTCTTGAATTGGTTCAATATTACGGTTACGGAGGTGAGTAATCCGAAGGAGGATTTGGTGTTTATAGCTTTGATCCGAAGCATACATCTAGACACTGACTTTGGTAAATGGTTGAAGATGAAACAACTAATGATTATGGACGAATTCAACCATTATGCTAATCAATTCTTGCGTTTTGCGAAACCAAGTCAGGCAACTAGACAAACTAATGGTGGCTAGTTGAAGGAAGTAATCTAAAGCAACATAGTGATAAAAAAACACTAGAAAAAGCTCTAAAATGTAGTGTTTAATGTTGAAAATTCAAATAATCAAAAGAAAAGGACTCAGGGCTCTTGTGGCAGGTGGAACGAAAACCAGAAGCGTATAAGGAACATGAGGCCTTATTAATATACAACTCTGAACCATAAACTGGAGAATATACCTTGTAACACAAGGAACATAATGATATAAAAGGCCGCCTTTGAGAGAGGTAACCGATGAGAAGAGACACTCTAAAAGTAATGCTGTTTCCGTGTAACCAATGGAACCAACACAAACCAATGTCGGCATTTGAGCGACTTTATTGAGGAATTAATAAGGAAGAAGAAGTTGCAAAAATACATGAGAGAGCCATAGGATGGCAATCAGAATAAAAGATCCCAAGGGTCATCTGCCCGAGGGAAATAATCCGAACCTAATAGAGATATGCCAAGGCGAACTAAAAGAAGATTATTATTAATATGATAACCAGTGGACCTCATTCGATGGAGAAAAGTGGATGGAAATGGAAAGATACCCAAGCCTGTTAAAGCACGTACCACAAGACAGTTTCTTTGACATAAAGGATGGAGCTCTGGCTAAGTAATAAGGATGATGGTGGATGATATAGTGTTTGTAAATAGGTACTGATGGAGTCGAAGGATAAATTTTTGACCCCATAGTGATAATGATTGTTATTCGATCGACAACAGTACTTCGGGTCCTAGTGGATAGCGGCAGTTCCATGAATATTTCATTTAGGAAACCATTTTATCAGATGAAAATCAACATAAAGAATATCAAGGCCTGTGAAACCAAAATTCAAATGTCTACAGTTGATGTGAAGCAACCGATTGGAATGATTAATTTATCGGTTAAGTTGGGAGATGGAGATTACAAGGCTATGCGGATCTAAACGTTTGTATACTTGATAAGTATTTGACACAAAACGTCTTTTTTGGGCTGACCGGCCTAAGTTGATTTTATAATCGCACTCGCTCCTTGGTATTTAACAATGAAGTTCCTAAAGGCAAATGGGTCGGATTGATAAAGGGAGACCAAAGCATAGGAGGTGAATGTTATGTCATGGAGCTAAGGAAAGCAAAGAGATAGAAGAAAGTCAATAATGTAGATAGGACTCTCGGCATTTGAAATCGTCAAGCATAGCAATTAAAACCTAAGCCCTGGAGTTGGAACCATAACAGGTTTGATAAGTCTATGGATCGAAGGAAGAAGTTTGGGCTATACCGACCGAGCTAACGGTTGATGCCTTGATCGATATAGATGATCCTTCATAGACCACGAAGATTGGACCTCAGCATCGTATTTGATTACGAAAGGAATTGGTTAATTTCCTTCAAGAGAATTTGGAAGTATTCACTTAGATGCATTCGCACATGTGTAGGATATTGTCGGAGGTGGATGAGCTAATGGCGAATGGCTATCTGGCGATGAAGTAGGAAGTGGATAAGCTAATGGCGAATGGCTATCCTGCGATGCTTTATACTCGAAATGGGTGTCAAATCCCACGTTGGCCAACAAATCGAATGGAAAGTGTCGAACTTGTATTAATTATTCAAATTTGAGTCAAGCATGTCAAAGGATTGCTTTCCCTTGTGTAGGATCGTCCAACTGGTAGACGAGGCCATAGGACGTGAATTGCTGTCATTTTTGGATGATAACTCAAGATATAACAAGTTACTAAAGCATATTTCGAACCAAAAGCACACCGACTTTATAATGGATTTGGAATTGTACTGTAATTGGATAATGCCATTCGGTTTGAGGAACGTTGGAGCAACGTATCAAAGACTGTTAAATCCTATGTTTAGGAATCAAATAAGACCAATGATGGAGGTATATGTGGATGATATATTGGTAAAGTCATGGCTATCAGGGACCACTTGAATGATCTTTCGAAGATGTTCAAAGTTTTACGAAAGTACGGGATGAAGTTAAATCCATTAAAAAGTACTTTTGGAGTCATATCGGGAAAATCTCTCAGATTTATCTTGAATGCGAGTGGCATTAAACCCAATCCAAAGCGGATTGATGTTTTGAGGAATATGCGAGTCCAATAATAAAAAATGAGTTAAAAAGCTTGAATAGGAAGATTGCCTCTTTAAGTCAGTTCATCTCAAGTGTAATGGATAACTTCCTTCCATTCTTTGATGCCCTAAAAGAGGGTATGAATTTTTTTGAATAGAATCAAGATTTTAGAATTCCTACGAGGATTTGTTAAGGCACCTAGAGGCACCACCGGCTCTATCCAAACCATTAGACGAAGAAGATTTGTTTATTAATTTATCAATGTCTGCTTACATGTTAAGCGTAACATTAGTATGTGAGGAGGAAAGGATTCAACGGCCGGTTAATTATATCAGCAAGCGGTTGGTTAGAGCTGAAAAGAACCACTCAAAGTTGAAGAAACTTACATATTGATTATTGGTTGCATCGAGGTAGCTGAAGCTGTATATTTAGGCTCATTCGATTCATGTGTTAATGGAACTACCCTTGAAGAAGGTGTTGTGACAACCCAAGACTTTGAGAAGGTTATTGAATTGGAATATAGAATTACGCCAGATTGATATTACTTACTATCTAAGGAGAGCAATGAGTGGGCAGTGTTGGCAGATTTCACCATTGAATTTACCATGCGAGATGGTGAAAGGGAAAATGATATGGTCACACTTTCTCATTGAATGCTATTTGTGGATGGAGTTTCAAGCATACATAATTCATGTGCAGGATTAGTACTTGTAACTCAAAAAGTGCGGTCAATTAGTTATGAACTCAAGTTAGAATTTCCCGCAACTAACAATGGAGCTGAATACGTGGAGTTAATCGCAGGACGAAGGATAACAAAAGAGCTGGAAATAAGGACGCTGGGTATATTTGTGATATCCCATTGATGGTTTGTCAAATGAGGTGGGAATATCAGGCTAAGGGTATGAGGCTTGCTCCTTTCTTAATAAAAGGAATGGGGTTGTTGGATTAAATAGAGAATTGTAGGATAACGCACATCCCTAGAGAGGAGAACACAAAGCCTGATTCGTTGGCTAAACTGATAATGGGTTTAGATCCAGTGGCGGTTATGAAGGCACAAATTATCGATCAAACGAATTTCAAATAAATTTTCCAATCGTGGAGGAAGATGTGTCACGGATGATCCCGATCAAGGAATATGTTCTTATGGGAACACTCTAAAGAGGTAGGAGTGATCGAAATAAACCCCTTTGGAAAGAACCCTGGGTGGTGATGCAAGAAGTGCTATATAGAAAAGGATTCTCTACTCCTGGCTTCGATGTGTAACCGAGGATGAGGCTAGGAAAATCCTCATTGAAATCTATGAGAATAGCTATGGTCGTAGCACCTTGGAATTTGAGCGAAAAATTTAATAATATTAAATTTAAATATAATAAGGGCTAAAATGAAAAATCCACAAATGATTAAATTTGGCTATGAAACTTATACCATTGTATTCATAGGAATTTTCTAGAAAATTTTCGTGTATTACACTTTGAAATCAAAGTTAGTATAGAGAAGATCCAGAGGTTCGAAGGTTTGTAAATGAAATAAATTGAACATAAAAACTTTTGTAATAAGACAATGTCACCGTTGACACCCTAGGGTATGTCGGTCACCAGAAACGGTCGATCGGTCTGTCCCAGCGGCCGACTGTTGACGTATATTTTTGATGATCGAGAGTGATGATCGGATGGAGACGGGTGAAATAAATGTTTTCCTTTGCTTCCAAGTAACGGATGTGCATCCGCGGTGAAACTAAAATTTCGTAAGGTAAATCTAATGACCCAAATTGCCCTCAAACTCCTACAAATAAACACCAAGCCTAACCCTAATTTCATTAGAAAATTAAAAACATACTGAAACTCTAACAAAATTCCTTCTCTCCGCTTATAAAATTTCTTTCAATAACAAATTAAAAACCCGATTGCTCATATTCCTTGGGAATAAGACATATTTAAAAGTCACCCAAGGCTTTAGTTTGGTGCATCGAAGGTGCGGGTTTTCATAGTGGTGACCACATCATGAGACAAACTTTAGCAAAATAGGTACTTCACTGTGGACATTTCTGGCCAATGATAAATCGGGATGCGCCTGATTACATCAAATGAAAAGACTGTTGTCAGAGGTTTGCGAAGATTTCAAGAGCACATCGATAGAGCTTACACATGGTTAGCCCGTAGCTGTTTTTGTTATGAGGAATTGATATTACCGGTGTGCTACCAATGGAAAATGTAGAATCTAAGTATGCAATAGTTGCGGTGAGTTGCTTCACAAAATTGATCAAAGCAAAACAATTTTCTACAATCACAATGAAAAAGGTAATCAACTTCATGATGATGAACATCATCTATAGTTTCGGAAGCCCTATAAGGTCATAACGAACAATGGAACTCTGTTTAAAAGTAGTGAGTTCAAGGATTTCTGCATCGGTATAGGATTAAGGAAAGCTTTTCAGTGGTAGCACATAAGTAGGCGAATGGACGACCAGAGGTGGTTGTAACGACCTGCAAATCTATCAATCTGATACTTATATCTAGTTCTAAATATTCAAAAATAAGCTTTTTAAAAACATAGATTACGATGTTTTGAAAAAGAATGACCGTAATCATACTTTTGAATAAGTATATACAAAAATATTTACTTTGGAAAAATATCGATAAAATGGTCGAAAATCATTTTTTCAGTAAAAAGCTCTATAATTATCCGAAGTCCCGCATGGAGCTAGATGCACACTTATTTATCTGTTCATACAAGAATATGAAATAAAATTATTTATTTTATTTTTTAGGAAATAAAATGTATTTATGACATCATCAATAATGACATCACATTTAATAAATTATTTATGAATTTAATTAATATTTAATAATTATATAATTTGTTCTAATATTTGTTTATAAATGATAATAATTTATTTTAATTAGTTATGAAGTGACAATAAATCATTTATAATAGTTATATAAAAATATATACTTAACTTGAAAATACAAGAAAATTCACATCGCTTTATCGATATAACAGCCTTTTTGAAACACTTGTTTAATATTAATTTACATAGTTTTATAAATCAAATGCGATCGTTTTAATTAGTTAAAAATGATAAGAAATTAGTTTTCAAATTTTGTTTATATTTATATGTAAATTAATTTATAAGTGAAAATGAGATCGGCAATCGACTTTTCGATATTCAATGGTTTAATGAACGGAAGTTGTTTAAATTATTGCAACGTTGTTTATATGTCTTGTGCACGTATATAACATATACACGCAAACCCTAATATATACATGAACACATATATACACATACAAATATATATACACTTATATATATATATATTACAAAAGTTCTTAGATATTTTTACATAAACTTCATCCTTAAGCAAACTAAAGTCAACTCTTACACGTATAAACTCACATACGTGGAGGCACAAGAGATGTGGCATTTCCATGTGCCTTGAGGTGACAGGAGAGTGTAGGCAAGGGCATTTTGGTTCATGCACATTTGGATATTTATTTCCAAAACTTTTCCAATAAATACCCATCTATTTTTTCATCATTTTAACACTATTATCTATCTTCTTCTTCCTCCTTCTCAAGCTATTTTAATGGC
Organism: Allium cepa; assembly: GCA_030765085.1. Taxonomy (NCBI): domain Eukaryota; kingdom Viridiplantae; phylum Streptophyta; class Magnoliopsida; order Asparagales; family Amaryllidaceae; genus Allium; species Allium cepa. Next base: position 346,630,143 of record CM060937.1, read on the forward strand.
TTCTCTACTTAGGAAAATTATGAAGAAAAATTAGCAAAATAGATAAATTTATATAAGTATATATACATTAGCAATCCACTTCAAAACAAGCTAAAACCACTCCTCTACTCTCTCTAAACTCACGGCCAGCACCTCCTACCACCAAGGCTGAGCCCATCTCCACTTGCAAGCTCAGGTCGAGCCCATCCAAAGGTCCAACACTCGATTACATATGCTTTATTCTATCATATCGAAGCTATAGCGAATTTTCATTAAGTCAAAAACCAATGAAGGTGAGAAACTCTATTTATATTATGATATATATATATATTGGTTTTGCTTGGTTGTGATGATTATGGACTATGTTAGGATAAGATAATATATTTGTTTGGATGTGTAAATGATTCACGTTTAATACATGTCGAATATCACAAAGGAAATCAATTTCCTTTAATAATGAAATGCTGCATATAAGATTGTTAAACCTCTTTAAAATGGTTTAAACCAATTTATAAATGTTTTATAAACACTAAACCCTAATTTGGTGAAGTATGAATAGTTTTGAAAGTTGAGTCAAAAATAGGCACGTCACGTAACGGTAGCACACGATTTCACACCGTAGAAAGTTAAATCCATTTATACGATGGATTTGGAGTCGGAATTCTTTCTAGTAAGAATTCTCTGAACTCTTATATTCAAAGTTTGAAAAAAACTCTTGATTTTGTTTCGTAGATTTTGAAATATAAGCAAAAAAAGTTTTAAAAATAGTCGCGGTTTGGTAGTTCAAAAAACAAAGCAATAAATTCTTTAAATGTGATATTTTAATTCTTTAAAAATATGTAATAAATTCAATAATATTTTAAATTGTGTTAAAAGATATTTGAGTTATTAAAAAGGATTTCTAAATGATAGAAAAGTTGTTTTGATCAAATAAGCCATAAAAGCACTATTGGCAGCACTATTCGTAGCACTTTTTGCAGCACTTTAATAGAAATATGGCTTTAAACTTAGGTATTCTTTCCCAACTCTTATATAAAATAAATAACTAAGTATTTTAAAAATAATATGGAGGTTTTATAATTTATTTAAAAAAGTTTAAACAAATGATTTAATGAAAAGCTATTATAATCAAGTGACTTAACCTTGGCTCTAAAAGTCGATGAGTAGATTGGATATTTCTATTCTTGAGATCCGGATGCGAGGTGCTTCTATTAAGGAGATGTTAAGAGCAACCAGTGCCCTGGCTCACCTACCCTATTTCTTGGACGTGGAATAGATAAGGTCGAATGTCAGAAATGAGGCAAGTATAAAAGATTTGAATTTTCCAAATTTAACACAACTTAGATTTTATGGAAATAATCTTCTTGTACATGGTATTGAATTCCGAAGAGGGAATCTGCACTATCCATGTCAATTTAAAAGGTGATTTCACTATTATTCGATGGATAGTAAAGGTTGAATACGGAAATTGATGTTGAGTAGAATTAGTATATTTCTATTGACCCTTTTTACTCAAAAAGGTTGCGCAATATGATTTACGAGAAATGATTTTTATTTGGTATTTCCAAAGTTAAAGAGAGGTTTAGTGATTTTGTATATACTAAAAAAGAATATGATTTAAAGATTTATATCTCTAAAAGAGATATTTTATTTGATAAAAGATATTAATGAACGAAATGATAATCACCATCAAACTTGACATCTTTCTATCGATGGTTGGTTCAAAGGAACCGGGGTCGGATTTGGATGATCCCTATCCAAAAACCACTTCGAACCAATTTATGCGTTCGAAGGTGAAGATATGGAATGATAATAAATGGAATGGAGGATTGCCTATCACTGACCCTCAAGGTAAATTTCCCATATTATACTTATGTGGCAGTAGTATCTTTATTAGATCTTTGATGCAAGGGCTGCTCGCTACTAATTTTAGGGGTGATTCCCAATAGAATGAAGTAGGAGAGTTCCTACGGTTTTTTCTATTCGTGGATAAATTGTGTGGACGAATGTCTGATACTGCATTTCTAAAATGCAGGTACATTGATTTTTACAAATGTACATATGTTTGGTGGTGTAGGAGGCAACTCCCCTATACGTAACACCCTTCTCTGAGACGTATATTCTCAAAGGTTGTACACTTGTAAAAATCAATAGTGTGTGATGGGATTGGCATTCATGTGAAATATGCGCTATTAGAATGGTAATCGTTACCTCGAGCCTCACTACCTGAGAATGACAAAAACATGGTAGATGGGGTTGGGACAACGGGTCACTCCCATTAGGATGTGGCCATCACCTTTCTAGATCACCCTCTATGTATCAGGTATGTTATGGGTATGTTGTGTATGCTGTGAGAGCTCTCAGTTAGATCTTGAATGACCGGGGTGATGTCATATTCGATACTATCTATGGTAAAGACAGGCTGGTTCAGTGTTAGTAGAGGTTGGAGCCTTAGGTGCATCCTTCTATAGATATAGTGCCGGAAGGTAGTCCCTTACCTTGTCATTGTATGGAATCCACTCTCCAATATGAGCCTTTATGGTTTTAGTTATAAACCTATTATGTTGTCGAATTTAACAAATGTAACAATTCCAGCAATGACTAATATGTTACTTGAAAACGATATTCAAAGTAGGCCATTAAAGGTAATATCCTTGATTTTGAGTAGCAAGTGTTTTGTTTATGACAAAGTTAAAAACCATTCCATTTTTATGTGTGGCATGGTCTTATGAGATACCTTTTTTTTTCAAATATTCGTATTTTGAGTTTCTCACACCTGTCCCATGAATGTCATGGAGTTTATTTTCTTTTCCTTTAGACTCTAGGTGCCCTATTTTTCGTGCACCAAGTAGTCAGGTTTAACTTGGAGAATTATGATGGAGCTTGAAGCCTAGAGCTGAAGATCTAATTCTTGTAAATAGTTCTCCATTTCCATTTCCACTTCACTAGTTTAATGATTGGACTCAGCATTTATAAGCATAGTGACGCAGCGGATATTACGAAAAGGATTGAAACTGTGAAAGTAGCAATCGGTGGATTGAAAGATACTGAAATGCCCAAATTTGTTGATCCAAAGATACCGAATTCTAGCTATCTCTGACATGTTGATCGCACACGATACCGTGAAGAGAGATCTACAATTCTTCGAGCGTTGATCAACCGCACTTGATTCCGCGAATTGGCTTCAACGAACGTTGATTCGAGCGCACTCGAATACCGTAAGTGGAGATAGGAGATCACATTCAACTACCAATTTAATGAAAGCACAAAGCTAACAAACAAGAGTTTATTCCAAAATCAACCACCATTCACAATGACCCCAACTCGTCTATTTATAGGCTACATCACTCCACACAACACATTACAACACCACCGACCTACCATAGGTCGTTAAAGACTTAAAATACAAGACACAACACAACCCAGGTCGCACGCGACCTAACAACGTACAAGAGATGCGACCTACGACCTAAACAAGGTTGGCAACGACCTATCATTATAACATAGTGCGTGACTTATCAAATAAAGCGACATACGACTTAAAACAAAACAATACAGACTCCAAACGCCTTAACGACCCAACAGATACAACGACTTACGACTTATGCCACAAGAGACTCAATTTATATGCAGCAGCGACTCAAGAACAGCTTCAAGAAAACTTCGCGCGACCTAACACTTAGACGACATAAGGAACTTGCTTCATGCGACTTAAGAACTGGAGCGACTTAAGGCCTGAGCAACCTATCTTAGGTCGTAGCTCGTCAAGTTTTAGCTCGTTACTCATCACTAGGTCATTGGGTCCTTCCCACTGCGCAACTCACATCATCCTTTAGTACTGTAGGTCGCACACGACTTAAGGAAGGCTTGTTTAACTCGCTAGGTCGCGTGCTTGTCTGATTGGTTATCCCGTTAACTCGTGAGTGCTCTTTGCTAGGTCGTGCATCTCCACTAGGTCACAACCGACCCTCGTTAACTCGGGATTCTTCAATTTGTACTGCATTGAAGCGACCTAAAATATTGGGGCGACTTGAATCAGGCTGGGCTGCATCATCCTCCCCAGGTTGGGAAAAATTCGTCCTCGAATTCAAAAGTTCTTCTCCATTGTATTGTTCTTCTCCATAATACGGTATAAGATGTTTAACATTAAACACGTCAGAAGTGTACACATCCTCTGGCAGCTTCAACCTATACGCGTTCTCATTGATTCGTTTCACAATCTTCACAGGACCAATCTTTCGAGCTTTAAGTTTATTGTATGCTCCCACTGGAAAACAATCCTTCGTTAGCACCGCATATACTAAATCTCCTTCATTCAATTCAACACTCCTCCGCTTCAGATCTGCAGAACGTTTATACTTCTCATTCGAATTTTCCAATCGTTCCTGAACGATTTTATGGCATTCCGTCAAACCATCAACAAAATCAGCAGCTCGTTTAACTATCCCCTTGGGTTGCGGCACTGTCGTTAAATCCAACGGCCCCTTCGGCAAGCTTGAATATACAATCCGAAATGGACTGAAACCTATACTACGATTCACCGCATGATTATAAGAAAACTCTTCTTGACATAACTTCACATCCCAACTCTTCAGATTATCTTTCACCAAACATCTCAATAAATTCCCCAACGATCTGTTCACAACCTCCGTTTGTCCATCTGTCTGGGATGGTAAGCGCTACTAAAATTCAGCTTCGTTCCGACCATCTTCCACAAACTTAGCCAAAAGTGACTCAGAAAATGAGTATCCCTATCCGACACAATAGATTCTGGCAATCCATGAAGTCGATAGATCTCTTTGAAAAATAACTGAGCAACATGAACAGCATCCGCCGTCTTCTTGCAAGCAATAAAATGTGCCATTTTCAAAAACCGGTCAACCACAACATATATAGAGTCGTTTCCCCTTTGAGTTCTCGGTAAACCCAACACAAAATCCATGCTTATATCTGCCCACGGCTTTGTAGGAACAGGTAAAGGCATATACTACCCCGCATTTGTAGCTGTCCCTTTCGAAACTTGACAAACATGACATCTATGCACAAATCTTTCAACTTCCCTTCTCATCGACGACCAAAAATAGGATTGAGAAATCAAATGCAACGTACGATCCCGTCCTACATGTCCTTCCTTATGTAACTCCTTGATAATCTTCATTCTCAAGCTGCTATCTGGTATACATAATCGATTCCCCTTGAATAAGAAACCATCAATCAACACAAATTCATTAGTATTTCCCTCCTTAACCTTTTCAACAAAGTTTGCAAAGTAAGGATCCTTCTCAAATAACTCTGGCAATAGTTCGAATCCGGTCACTTCAACCTTCAATGTTGTTAACAAGTGATTCCTTCTGCTCAAAGCATCTGCTACACGATTCGTCATCCCTGACTTATGTTTCACGACAAAAGTAAACTGCTGCAAATAGGCAATCCACGATGCATGCCTTGCTGAAATCTTATCCTGCCCTTGCAAGTGTTTTAACGCCTCGTGATCAGTGTAAAGAACAAACTCTTTCTGAAATAGATAGTGTCTCCAGTGTTTCACAGCTTGAACAATTGCATAAAACTCAACATCATAAGTACTATATCTTAACTTAGCTCCAGACAACTTCTCACTGAAATAAGCAACTGGTCTTCCTTTCTGACTCAAAACTCCACCAATCCCAACTTTAGATGCATCGGTATGTAACTCGAACAGCAACTGAAAATCCGGTAATACTAGAATTGGAGCTGTCCTCAATAGTAACTTGATCTTCTCAAAAGCAACCCCTGCTTCCTCTGACCACGCAAACTTCTTCCCTTTCATGCAATCTGTCACAGGTGCCATTACACTGCTAAAATGCGGAATGAACCTTCGATAGAAAGATACCAATCCATGAAAACTTCTCACTTCAGTAATTGTCTTGGGTTGTGGCCAACTCCTAACATCTTCTACTTTACTTTCATCCACTTGAATTCCTTCCTTCGATAGAACATATCCCAGAAACAAAACACTATGCGTCATGAACACACACTTTTTCGTTGCAGCATAAAATTTCTCCTGTCGTAGAATCAACAGTACTTTACGCAAATGCTGGACATGCTTTTCCATACTCCCACTGTAGATCAAAATATCATCAAAGTAAACTACCACAAACTTCCCAATGTATGGTCTGAAAATCTGGTTCATCACTCTCATAAAAGTACTCGGTGCATTCGATAAACCAAACTGCATAACCAACCATTCGTATAGACCTTCCCTGGTTTTAAAAGCAGTCTTCCATTCATCACCTGGTCTAATACGAATCTGATGGTATCCACTCTTCAAGTCAATCTTCGAGAATACAACAGCTCCACTCAATTGGTCGATCAAAACATCAAACCTTGGCATAGGAAATCTGTATCTCACAGTGATCTTGTTTAGAGCCCGACTGTCCGTACACATCCTCCACGTCCCATCCTTCTTCGGTACCAATAAGGCTGTCACTGCACATGGACTCAAGCTCTCCTGAGCACGCCCCTATTCTAACAACTCCTCCACCTGCCTTCTCAGTTCCTCATGCTCCTTAGGACTCATCCTGTAATGGGGTCTGTGAGGTAATGCTGCCCCTGGCACAAGATCAATTTGATGTTGAATATCCCTCAACGGTGGCAACTCCGTTGGAAACTCTTCAGGAAACACATCACTGAATTCTTCCAATACTGGCTTCACTTCCTCTGGGATTTCAACAGATTCAGTCGTTTCACGTCCAATCAACAAAAATACCTCTGGACTCTCCTTTATTTCTTCGACAAATTCTTTCAAATTCAACAGAGTCTTCAGCTCCTCGATCTCTTCTGATTTGCTTTCTCCTTGTTGTCTCTTCTTCGGAACTAAAATAATCTTAACACCTTCAAACATCGAACTGTAGCTATTGGTCCGACCGTCATGCTGTACTGCTCGATCATACTGCCATGGTCTTCCCAAAGCTAGTGACAAACATCCATCTCCACAACGTCACACCAAATCTCATCTTTATACTTCTTCCCAATAGAAAATGGAACTCGAACTCGCCTGTCCACCTTCACCTCTCCTCCTTTTCTCAACCACGCTAACTTGTAAGGATTTGGATGCTTCTCCGTCTTCATCTTCAACTTCCTCACAGCTTCAGTAGAAATAATATTGTCACAACTTCCCGCGTCAATCACAAATTTACAAACCTTTCCCAGAATAGTGCATGTTGACTGAAAGATGTTACTCCTCAACCAACTAGCTTCTTCTTCCTGCTTCGGTATCAAACAAGACCTCCTCATCATTAGATTACATCCTTCATCTCCCAATGCGATATCCTGTTCATCATTCTCAACTGGACTAAAATAACCTTCACCAACATCCTCACCTTCAACTTCAGCAATCAAAGTTCGTTTCTTCGGCTTCGGACATTCATTACTCTTGTGACCTACTTCCTGGTGTAGGATCGATTTCACCCTAGAGGGGGGGGTGAATAGGGTGATAGTGTAAATTATAAAAATTAATCGCGAAAGCTTATGAATTAAATTCAATTCAGATCACAGAATAGCAGCACAGATATTGCAGAATATAAATAACAGAACAACACAGAATTTACCCAGCTTCGGCAAAACCCTGCCTACGTGCTGCCACCAAGGTTTCTACTAGAAATTAGATAGTCCCTCGCTTACACACGTAAACTCGCTATACCCGCTATTGAATAATCTAACTCTACGCTCAAAACCCTGACCACAACTCAACCACCGAGTTGCGAATTCCCAAACTACACACCGTAGTTTGTACCCTAGTCACACGACTAGAAAATTAAAAACGGTTTAAAAGAAAAATAAAAATTAAAAACAAATTAAAATAACAAAAACCTATTTAAATTTACACCCTTCTTATAATTTTTTTAAAAACCCTTTTAACATAAACAAAGCCGGCCCTTTATTTTCTTCAACCCGTTCCTTTTACTATTATTTTTTCTTCGTGAAAGAAAATGGCCGCCCCTTTTTGTTCCTCTTTGCGAATTAGGGCTTCTGGTAATTTGCTATTGCTCCTTGCGATTTAAACTAGGGTTGAGCAAAATTGAAGCGCCGCTCGATTTCGTTCGATAGTAGGCTTTGATGCTTTTGATTTGCTTACGGCTTCTTCAATTTTGGATCGAATTCGTTCTGCCTTTTTTCGGTATGTATTTTCCTCCTTTTGCTTTGCTGGTTGATTCTTGAACTCGATACTCTTGCCGATGATGATTTTGGGTATTATATAGGATTTGATTTCCTAGAATTACGTTCGTATATGTTGATTTGAATTTGTCAAATTCTTCATCTCGGCCACTTGATGATGCTTGAATGATTGAGATCGATTCTGACTTCTTCAAATTACTTGAACAACACGGTTTCGAATTCATGTGTTGACCACGGCTTTAGTTTGTGACATTTGACTTTGTCACACGTATATTTTTGACTTGTTTAATCATCTTGATTGACGCAGCTTCAGTCATCTTTGCATTCCTCCACTGTAGCATAGATTTCATGATTTTTCACTTTGTTGACTTGTTCATCATTGAATTTGCGATTCACTGTCACTTCGGCCTTGATACTGAGTATTTACTTTGGCCATTTGATTTTCTAAACTTCTGGATATTGTGGGATGCCGTCTCCATTTTGTTGTTGCAGTATTCATTGTTGTTGTGTTCCTCACTGATGCATTGTTGTAACTCCATCTTGACTTGGTCTTTTTCACTGTAACAGATGCTACACTTGTTCATGTATATATTACTTTGTTTCACTGGTGGCCTATGTGCATGCTTTACTGTTCTTTGCATTTGTTCATATGAGTGTGCTCACTGTTGTATTACAGTACACTGCATATTAGTCTTTTCATGTTTGAGGCTGTGCTTTCATTGACATTTGTTCACTTTGATTCTGCATAACTTGTAGCTTGCTGTACATATGAACTTGCAGTTTTCTGTCCACCTGTATCATGCTTGGCTTTGTGTAGTTGATGTTGTACACTGTCTTGTGCATTGCCCCATTCACTGTTGCTGTGCAATTGCAATGCCTTGCTTGGTCTCTGTTACATGCTTGTTGTTGCATGCTTGTGATATTCATGTTGATTTGATGATGCTGGTATTTGCTGATATATTACTTTGAATTGCATACACTTTATGTTGACATTTTCTTTGACACAGATGCTACACTTGTTCATTGTTGTTCAAGTGTACTTGTCTTCATAAAATTGTCACTGTGCTTCTGAACTTTCTGGTCTCTGATCATTGCTTGGTCATCTTGGTGGCTTGAGCATTTGGTCTGTGTTGCATTGTTCCATGTGTCTTGCCTTTGACTGTTTGCATACACTTTTGGTCATGTTGTACTCATTTGCCACTGAGTTGCATTGAATAGATGGTCTTTGTAGTTGTTTATTTGAGTCAGTGCTTCACCATACTTGTTGTTGCAGTATTCATGTTGTTGTTGGTGGCAATCTTGTATGCTGCTGTTTGCATTTGGTCTTGATCATACTTGATGTCATGATTTTCCTGGTTTCACTTGTGTACATTTTCGAGTTGCACACTGCTGCTTGTACTTGTAGTCTTGGACAGTTGACTGTTGCTTTGAGTTGTTCATTGCTTGGTCTCTGTTGCCTTGAATTTCTGGTTGGAGTTGTGCACACGAGTTGGCGAGGCAATGCACACGTGTATGAATGTACACGTGTGTATTGCAGCCACTTATGATTACCTGTCCCTGTAATATCTATGTGCACGACTTTGTGATGAATTCAAGTGTGAATGATGACGAACAACCCAAATAACTGAGGCAAATCATATTTTCAAAATCCATCTTTTATTTTATATTGCAAAAATATATCTTTTTCAATTTTACTGCGTTAGTGAATATTTTTGCAGATTGCTCAGATGCTGGATTCAAACTGGAATGCAGTTGAAGATAAATATGAGTGTGAGTGATATGTAGTGAGGTGCTGATGTAAAATAGTGATGTAATTGAGTTTGTATCAAAGTTGTAAAGTGAATAGTGAGAGCTTGAATTTGTATACTATTCAAAATTGTAATAAATATTTGTTTGAATAAAATATTCGTTTGAATTCAAATTCCGTGTTATTTATTTTATTCAGCAAATATTTATTTAATCTGTGAAAATAAATAGTATATTATCAAATACATTTAAACGAATGAATATATGTTTATTATCATCAAACAAAAATCATATAAGCGCATATTCAACAATCTCCCCCTTTTGATGATAACAAACATATATTTAAGATTTTGAATATGTTAAATGTATTTGATCATTGATATATTCTAATTGCTCCCCCTATTTAAATGCTTCCTCTCTATACGATGCTCCCCCTACATATATGCATACAAATAAAAATATGCAAATGATCCTAGATGCAAATAGAAAATTATTTGACCTTTGCTTGATTTTATTTGACAAAATCTTAACTTTTCTCTCCCCCTTTTGTTATCAGCAAAAGAATAATAGTGTTAGAGAAAATAGAGATAAAGTAAATGATATCAAATCAACATTAAAACTCAATTGAATACAAATATTAAATTTCAATAAAAAATCAAACAAAAATCATAAATATTTTGTTAGGCGCATATTCCACTTTTAGAATGATGGAAATGATGTCATCATATAAAACCATACAGTTGTGTCTATTTGTGGTATATTTATATCAGGAATTTGAGTATCTACTAACCATGCATAACCGTTAGGACTTTTAAATGAGATTAGTAGTATTCCAATTTTATTTTAAAAAAAATGAATTCAAGTATCTTCTAACCACGCATAACCGTGAGGACTTTTAAATGGGATTAGAATCAACTTGTTTATTTTACAAATCAACTTTTGGTATGCGTTCCATACATGCATAACCGCGAGGACTTTTAAATGAGCATGGAAACACATAACAAATTCCAAGTAATTCACCCATGCATAACCATGAGGACTTTTAAATGAGAGTGAATACTTTGGTATTTATTTATTTTATTTTATTTATTTATTTTTTTATTATTATTTTATTTTATTTTTTATTATTATTATTTTTTTTTAAAAATGTGAAAATGAAAAACGAACGATTCCTGTTTAAAGTACCACCTATCGACAAACTATATAGAATTTTGATGAGTGATGGTTGATAGAAATATGATAGGTATAGAGATGGTCATGGAATTTTTACCAACAAAAAGTTTTATAACTCTTGTTTACATTTCTAAAGAAATTTTCTAATTATACTTTCTCGAGTTATAATATATAATCAATATCAACACTCATCACTTTTTCAATCACTATTTTTATTTTCGATAATCATTTGGGAGTCAGATTAGTCATAATAGTCATTTAAAATCAAATTCAAAAATAACTATGAAATTAATTTTTCAAAAATGAATAATCTGAAAATATGGTCAAAAATGTTTTTCTCCAGGGGGTTTTTAAAAGAAAAATTTTCTGCTATTTGAAAATTATTTGAAATGAAAAATATGCAGATATTTTCTTTGAAAAACAATGCAGTTACTAAGTGTCTCAAAAATCACGTTCAACTAGTAATTTTTCTATCAACTAGATTACCAGTGTAATCTGCATCTGAATTTCTTTTTCACTCAAAATTCTCATCAATTGAATTTTATTGACCAAAACATGAAGTTTGCACCAAAACTTTCAAATTCAATTTTAACAACAATTTAAATGACATTCTTTTGAATTTGAAATGAAACCGTGTAAGTAATCAGAAAACCGTGAATAAAGAGTTAGCCATATTATAACCAATTGTAATATCCAACAAAACACTATTTTTAATCCAAACTGATATATATATGAAGTAATTCAAAGAATCTAGAGATTTTTATAGTGTTTTTGGCATAAGAATATAATTGGCCAACTATGTTGAATAAGTCAGAATCAAAATCATCATCTTTTCATCAATCTCAATATTGGCTGATTTAATTCAAAATACGGTGCAGATTATCACATTTAATATATCGTTTAAAACATACCATACCTGTTTTACCTTTACGATATTTTTCGTTGTTGTCCGTTGTGATTCTGTCACCTTTATACTAGGCTAAGGAACTTAGCTTTGTCGCCCGTTGTGTTTCTGGAACAGCCAAAATCCAGAGAACACTATTGTTGTTCCTTAGCCTGCCACCACACCTACACGGAAAAGGATTTATGTGACCTATTTGTTTTTATAGGTCCATGGTTGTTAGTGGCAGAAAATTTTGAAAAATAATTTTGTGTAGACCCAAAACTATTTATAATTATTCCCTTTGGCACCCAAATTTGTTTAACTTTGAGAGATTTTATATTTGTGCCTTTTGGAACCCAAATCGGTATAGTTTTCACATGTTTGGGTCTATACCAACAATTATTGTGATCGTGTCCAAATTTTCTACAAATCGTGCACATGGATTTAGCTTGATTAATCTTATTTTCAACAATTTTCGAATTATTATATCCAAGTCCTTGTCTAACCGTATTAACAGTTTGCTTTCCTAATAGCATATTCAACGATTTTTCACTTTTTGAAAATTTATCTAAAGTCGTTGACAATTGTTGGACTTGTGATTTGAGAGATTCATTTTCGTTTAACAACTGTGTGCACTTTTTAATAGAATTCTCTCTCCTAGTATTTTCATTCTCCTTTAAAATCAGAATTTCATTTTCAAGCGATTTTATTTTAATTTCTGATTTTTTAATTTCTTCATCAAATGTTGGACACTTATCACACTTAGGGATCCTACTTTGATAGGTTTTAACTAATTGATCAAGTTGTTTATTACATTCTATCAAAGTATCTTTTTGAGATTCAAGTTTGGCGTATTTTTCCCTAAGTCGTTCAAAACAACCGTTTACTTCATGAAAATATATAAGCAACTCAGAATGGGTAAGTTTTGATACCTCACTTGGCTCGTCATCGTCACTGTCAGTTGTATCACCTCGAAGACACAATTCTGCCTTTTCTCTTTCACTGCGAGTGCTTTGATCATTCTCGTCTATTTCATCCCAAGTGGCTGCAAAACTTTTCTTTTTCTATTTCTTTCCGTGGCTGGATTTAATTTGTGGACAATCGGGCTTGATATGGCCAGGTTTGTTGCAATTATAACAAATAAACTTTTGTTCTTCTGAGTAGTCTAGTGCTTTGGCTATTCTGCTTTTTGCTTTTTGATTTCGAGCTGAATTTCCATGTTTTTGATTCCATTTTTTGAATTTCCTTATTAACAGCTCCAATTTTGCTGCTCCATCATCTTCATCGTTATCATCATCACTTTCGGTTGTTCCTTTGAGAGCTATTGATTTCTTTTGAGTGTCACCTCCTTTACGCTCTTCTTTGAATTTCATTTCTAGCTCATAAGTGGTGAGATTTCCGATGAGTTCTTCAACTTTAAGTTGTTTTAAATCTTTTGATTCTTGTATGGCAGTTACTTTTGCTTCAAAGCTTCGTGGAAGGACTCTGAGGATTTTCCGGACTATTTCTAATTCGGTGTATGTTTTTCCGAGAGCTTTTGATTTGTATACGATATTGGAGAGTCGTCCGTACATCTCTTTGACATTTTCTTCCTTCGCCATTTTGAAGTTCTCATATTCGCTGCTTAGCATTGCAAGGCGAGATTCTTTGACTTGAGATGTTCCTTCGTGAGTCACTTCTAGTATGTGCCATATTTCCTGCGCAGTTAGACAATGTGAGACACGATTAAATTCAAATTGATCCAATGAACATATAATAGAATTCATAGCTTTGGCATTAGTATTCTGTAATTTATTTTCTAGTTCTGTCCATTGTTCCTTTGGTTTCTCTATTTCCTGATTATCTACAGTTATAGTTGGTATACTATAACCTGTCTCAACAATATTCCAAGCGTCAATGGTTTTCAGAAAAATTTGCATTCTATTTTTCCAGTAAGCATATTCACCATTGAACATTGGTGGTCTAACTATGGATTGCCCTTCTGCAAAAGCATTATTAAAAGAAGCCATTTTAAAAAATTCAAATTTTTTTTTAAAAAAACAAAAACCGATTTTTGAAACACGAATTTTTAAAACAAAAATTGATTTTTGAAACACGAATTTTTAAAACAAAAATTGGTTTTTGTAAAATCAAAATTTTAAAACAAAAATGGCTTTTGTTCCTAGCTTTGATACCACTTGTAGGATCGATTTCACCCTAGAGGGGGGGTGAATAGGGTGATAGTGTAAATTATAAAAATTAATCGCGAAAGCTTATGAATTAAATTCAATTCAGATCACAGAATAGTAGCACAGATATTCCAGAATATAAATAACAGAACAACACAGAATTTACCCAGCTTCGGCAAAACCCTGCCTACGTGCTGCCCCCAAGGTTTCTACTAGAAATTAGATAGTCCCTCGCTTACACATGTAAACTCGCTATACCCGCTATTGACTAATCTAACTCTACGCTCAAAACCCTGACCACAACTCAACCACCGAGTTGCGAATTCCCAAACTACACACCGTAGTTTGTACCCTAGTCACACGACTAGAAAATTAAAAACGGTTTAAAAGAAAAATACAAATTAAAAACAAATTAAAATAACAAAAACCTATTTAAATTTACACCCTTCTTATAATTTTTTTAAAAACACTTTTAACATAAACAAAGCCGGCCCTTTATTTTCTTCAACCCGTTCCTTTTACTATTATTTTTTCTTCGTGAAAGAAAATGGTCGCCCCTCTTTGTTCCTCTTTGCGAATTAGGGCTTCTGGTAATTTGCTATTGCTCCTTGCGATTTAAACTAGGGTTGAGCAAAATTGAAGCGCCGCTCGATTTCGTTCGATAGTAGGCTTTGATGCTTTTGATTTGCTTACGGCTTCTTCAATTTTGGATCGAATTCGTTCTGCCTTTTTTTGGTATGTATTTTCCTCCTTTTGCTTTGCTGGTTGATTCTTGAACTCGATACTCTTGCCGATGATGATTTTGGGTATTATATAGGATTTGATTTCCTAGAATTACGTTCGTATATGTTGATTTGAATTTGTCAAATTCTTCATCTCGGCCACTTGATGATGATTGATTGATTGAGATCGATTCCGACTTCTTCAAATTACTTGAACAACACGGTTTCGAATTCATGTGTTGACCACGGCTTTAATTTGTGACATTTGACTTTGTCATACGTATATTTTTGACTTGTTTAATCATCTTGATTGACACAGCTTCAGTCATCTTTGCATTCCTCCACTGTAGCATAGATTTCGTGATTTTTCACTTTGTTGACTTGTTCATCATTGAATTTGCGATTCACTTTCACTTCGGCCTTGATATTGAGTATTTACTTCGGCCATTTGATTTTCTAAACTTCTGGATATTGTGGGATGCCGTCTCCATTTTGTTGTTGCAGTATTCATTGTTGTTGTGTTCCTCACTGATGCATTGTTGTAACTCCATCTTGACTTGGGCTTTTTCACTGTAACAGATGCTACACTTGTTCATGTATATATTACTTTGTTTCACTGGTGGCCTATGTGCATGCTTTACTGTTCTTTGCATTTGTTCATATGAGTGTTCTCACTGTTGTATTACAGTACACTGCATATTAGTCTTCTCATGTTTGAGGCTGTGCTTTCATTGACATTTGTTCACTTTGATTCTGCATAACTTGTAGCTTGCTGTACATATGAACTTGCAGTTTTCTGTCCACCTGCATCATGCTTGGCTTTGTGTAGTTGATGTTGTACACTGTCTTGTGCATTGCGCCATTCACTGTTGCTGTGCAGTTGCAATGCCTTGCTTGGTCTCTGTTACATGCTTACTGTTGCATGCTTGTGATATTCATGTTGATTTGATGATGCTGGTATTTGCCGATATATTACTTTGAATTGCATACACTTTATGTTGACATTTTCTTTGACACAGATGCTACACTTGTTCATTGTTGTTCAAGTGTACTTGTCTTCATAAAATTGTCACTGTGCTTCTGACCTTTCTGGTCTCTGATCATTGCTTGGTCATCTTGGTGGCTTGAGCATTTGGTCTGTGTTGCATTGTTCCATGTGTCTTGCCTTTGACTGTTTGCATACACTTTTGGTCATATTGTACTCATTTGCCACTGAGTTGCATTGAATAGCTGGTCTTTGTAGTTGTTTATTTGAGTCAGTGCTTCACCATACTTGTTGTTGCAGTATTCATGTTGTTGTTGGTGGCAATCTTGTATGCTGCTGTTTGCATTTGGTCTTGATCATACTTGATGTCATGATTTTCCTGGTTTCACTTGTGTACATTTTCGAGTTGCACACTGCTGCTTGTACTTGTAGTCTTGGCCAGTTGACTGTTGCTTTGAGTTGTTCATTGCTTGGTCTCTGTTGCCTTGAATTTCTGGTTGGAGCTGTGCACACGAGTTGGCGAGGCAATGCACACGTGTATGAATGTACACGTGTGTATTGCAGCCACTTATGATTACCTGTCCCTGTAATATCTATGTGCACGACTTTGTGATGATTCAAGTGTGAATGATGACGAACAACCCAAATAACTGAGGCAAATCATATTTTCAAAATCCATCTTTTATTTTATATTGCAAAAATATATATTTTTCAATTTTACTGCGTTAGTGAATATTTTTGCAGATTGCTCAGATGCTGGATTCAAACTGGAATGCAGTTGAAGATAAATATGAGTGTGAGTGATATGTAGTGAGGTGCTGATGTAAAATAGTGATGTAATTGAGTTTGTATCAAAGTTGTATAGTGAATAGCGAGAGCTTGAATTTGTATACTATTCAAAATTGTAATAAATATTTGTTTGAATAAAATATTCGTTTGAATTCAAATTCCGTGTTATTTATTTTATTCAGCAAATATTTATTTAATCTGTGAAAATAAATAGTATATTATCAAATACATTTAAACGAATGTATATATGTTTATTATCATCAAACAAAAATCATATAAGCGCATATTCAACACCTGGCAATTATAACACTTGAAACTATTGTTGACCTTCGTCTTCGCAACTTCATTCACAACTAGTTTACTGACAGTTTTCGAAACATTGGAACTCCCACTAGCACCTTTGTTCTGAGTATTGGAACTTGGAAACACGCCACCTCCTCGTCTTCCCTGCTTCTCCCAAGCCAACGCTCTCTGGTGTGTTTCAGCTACAGATATAGGATCAAACATATTAACCATGTCTTGAATCTGCATCCTCAACCCTCCAACAAACCTAGCAGTCAATTGTTCCTCTGTCTCCATAATGTCATTTCGAGCAATCAGTTGATAAAATTCATCAGCATAATCATTAACAGTCTTCGTTCCTTGCCTCAAGTTCTGCAACCTCTGATACATAAGTGATTGATAATTGTAAGGAAATAATGTAGCTTTCATCAGTTTCTTCATCTTCTCCCATGATTCAATCTTCGACTTCCCCATTCTCTCCCGTGTAAGTTTAGTTTGCTGCCACCATGCCATAGCTCTACCTCTCAACCTAGTAGCAACCAACTTCACTCGACGTTTCTCCGGAACTTCTTTGAAATCAAAGATCTCTTCAACATTAGACAACCAATCCAAAAATTCTTCTGCTACCATTACACCCTTGAATTCTGGAATTTCCATCTTCATACCCGACTCCCATCGACGATCATCATCTACATCCCGATATGAATTTCGAACTTGGTCTCGATCTCGATAATGAATGCTAGCTCTATCACCATCTCCATCAAAATCAAATGTACGTCTATATCGATCTCGACCATTCTCATCCCTTCGATCATGCATGTCTCTTCTGCTATGTCTCTCTTCATCTCGATATGGCTCATCTTCAAACTCGCGTGGAGTTCCTCTCTCTTCATGTCCATAGTCATGGTGATCTCTCCTCGATGAAATTGATGTTTCTCTTCTTTCTCCAAAAGATTGCGGCGACACCCTTCTCGCTTCCGTAACCGATGGCGTAACTCTGTTTCCTCCATGGTTCGAGACTGGTGATCTCCTCCTTTGAGTTTGATTCATATCAATCATCAACTTCTCTAGCTTTCCAATACCTTCTTCAAATTTATCATTAATGCGTTGTTCCATCTGCTCGGCTTCTTCCCTTCTATACAACGCTTCAACATTTTGATGATGATTAGCTATCCTTGGTGGCATGATTGAATCAACACAAACGCTTCAAAACTTCACAAATTTTCGACAAATCAAATTCAAACTTCAACACTTCTACACAAAGTGGCGCACGGCCTATACTTAGCTCGAACAGTATGCAACGACCTAAGGATTAGGTCGGCTCGACTCAAACAAAGCACGACTCAAACACTTCAATTTCAAACTTCAAACTCGTCTCCAAGACTCGGCTTAGCTATGATTGGCTAAGTCTCGCTCTGATACCAAACTGACGCAGCGGATATTACGTAAAGGAATGAAACTGTGAAAGTAGCAATCGGTGGATTGAAAGAACTGAAATGCCCAAATTCGTTGATCCAAAGATACCGAATTCTAGCTATCTCTGACACGTTGATCGCGCACGATACCGTGAAGAGAGATCTAAAATTCTTCGAGCGTTGATCAAGCGCACTTGATTCCGCGAATTGGCTTCAACGAACATTGATTCGAGCGCACTCGGATACCGTAAGTGGAGATAGGAGATTACACTCAACTATCAATTTAATGAAAGCACAAAGCTAACAAACAAGAGTTTATTCCAAAATCAATCACCATTCACAATGACCCCAACTCGTCTATTTATAGGCTACATCACTCCACACAACACATTACAACACCACCGACCTACCATAGGTCGTTAACGACTTAAAATACAAGACACAACACAACCCAGGTCGCACGCGACCTAACAACGTAGAAGAGACGCGACCTACGACCTAAACAAGGTCGGCAACGACCTATCATTATAACATAGTGCACGACTTATCACATAAAGCAACATACGACTTAAAAACAAAACAATACAGACACCAAACGCCTTAACGACCCAACAGATACAACGACTTACGACTTATGCCACAAGCGACTCAACTTATATGCAGCAGCGACTCAAGAACAGCTTCAAGAAAACTTTGCGCGACCTAACACTTAGACGACATAAGGAACTTGCTTCATGCGACTTAAGAGCTGGAGCGACTTAAGGCCTGAGCGACCTATCTTAGGTCGTAGCTCGTCAAGTTTTAGCTCGTTACTCATCACTAGGTCGTTGGGTCCTTCCCACTGCGCAACTCACATCATCCTTTAGTACTGTAGGTCGCACGCGACTTAAGGAAGGCTTGTTTAACTCGATAGGTCGCGTGCATGTCTGGTTGGTTATCCCGTTAACTCGTGAGTGCTCTTTGCTAGGTCGTGCATCTCCACTAGGTCGCAACCGACCCTCGTTAACTCGCGATTCTTCAATTTGTACTGCATTGAAGCGACTTAAAATATTGGGGCGACTTGAATCAGGCTGGGCTGCATCACATAGGGACTGATGAATGCCCAGGCAGATTTATATGATACACTCTGATAAGTGTATTTAAAATTTCCGTTGTAAAGATGTATTGTTCGCACAAAAATATTAGTTCAAACACTCAAGAATAGAAATATAGAAATAAGTGAAGAGTAATCAAAATAAAACCGAGAAGATAAGTAAATAATAAATCAGAATTAAGCAGTACCAATGATACAATTATTTAAAATGGTTCGGCGTTGTGTGCCTACGTCCACGTTTAAGAATTTGATTTGTTGATCACTTGTAAATTTGATTACAACGAAATAATGATAATAGCACTAGATGACAATGGAATTTCTTGCAATAAGCACTGTAAAGATCCTTTTAATGAAGAATCAAGTCTGTATTTATAGGTGAAGACCATGATATCTCGCTGAAAATTCGGTAGAATGCTCCCCAGATCCATAATTTGCAAAGATCGGTATTAATCATTTGTTTTGCCTCCGTTGGTCATGCCATCGTTCTTTGTGACACTCCCCTATCTCTAATGCATGCTCCTAAAGATTGATGTCATTCTGAGTTTTAGTTTACGAGGTATTAACCAATCATCATCAAATTGACGTGTTTGGCAAAGTTTGTATGATCGTTCATGAATGATTGGAGCCGATCATTTGAACTTCTTACTCTGACATGAGATCATTTGTGGGGACTCCATTCTCCAATATATGGACATTGTGAAAGTTTCAAGTGTGTTGGACTTGTAGGGGTTGTCCTCTTCCTTAGTCATCGTCATATTTTCATGCCGGGAAGTCAAGCAAGAATGAGGGCGCAGAGTTTGGTAGCTCGAAGGAAGCAAAACCTGACTTCTTGGAGAATGATCACTTGCATGTCTACATCGATGCACCAGCATATTAATGAGGGCTTTCGAAATTTTACGACTGAGGCGAGGGGCTTCTTTCTCTCAATCGACGAACCAAAAAGAAGTGACCCCGAAACCTAGATAGGCCCTTCAGTAGGAGCATAAGAAGCCCGCCCTACAATAAAGAACCAATAAGAATTTACCTCGATTATTGTGCCTATCCATCCATTGAGGGAAAGGAACTCCCTTAGTTCTCCCATGTAACATCTTGCTTTTTCGCACGATTTAAACAGACACACGTGCCGATTCAAACCATACGGAAGGGCGGATTTTTTTTATGGGGTAAATAAGAAAAAAACATAGAAGAAATAAACAAATAGAATCTCACAGCGGAAGGATAAAATATAATAAGAAAATATACAGTTTTATAAAACTGTTTACAAACATTTATATAATACATATCAGAGTTACACATACCAATAACAATGCAGCGGAACAGTGTGAGTGTAGTGCAATACTATAAATAATAATAATACAAATTCTTCGTCTTCGTCCTCCAAAGCTAAGTCTTCGATCCTGAAATGCTCGGACTGACCCGAGCGAATTTGAAAAGACAAAAACACTCGAGTCAGAACTAAAAGATCTAATGTGAGTTAAATTAACAGAAATAAATATGAGTGCAATAACTCAAAAGATGTTCAGGATTTACATCTCTTAAGGATCCGTTAAACTATTTACTATGTAGTATATTTCGCTATTATAATAGTGTCTATTTATAAAATAAACATACTTTTAAATAGCATTAAGGCTTTACATTTTCCACCTTAACACGTAATAGTCCCAGTAGTCCATCCAATATCATAGTCCCTCCTGATCGGGAAGCCACCAGAGGATACCACACGGGCTACGGGAGAAATCTAAACTCGTACAAGGCTCGGTATGGTAGGTGACACGGCACAACTAGGCAATGCCAGGGTAGATATACCAATTACGCTTCCGGGCCGATGGTAACGCGTAGCCGCAGCTACCGCCCACCTCGGACAATCTCCCCCAAAATCAAAGTAAAAGTGGCCACTAAATCAATCCAAAGTCAAAGTATAATATCGAAGAGGAGTGTCCGATCAGAGGAATGACCTCATTAACCCGTCAATCGCTCCTGTTTTAGCCACCTTGTGCCAACTCACGGGAGTTGGGTCCACGTATTTACCTTACAGGAAACGTCGCCACCAACCTACTTCATTCTGGAATCTCCACCGCGTACACGGTTAGTCAAAGTGGTTCTCGGTATCGACAGAGAGTATGTCCATATCCGATCCCGGTCTCTTTGCCAACCCATCGTTATTATAACACCGCGGTCATTTAAAAATAGTTTATACTTTAAAACCAGAATAAGCATTTCCATTTCAAAACCATGAATACGATATCGTTTCAAAATCCAAAACCATATTTTATCACTTATCGCAAATAAAATTTTATTCCAAAATCATAATGCTTTAACTTCATAACGTCTGAAAATCAAATATTTTCAAAGCATAATATTTTGAAAATCATAATTTAAAACCATAACTTCTAAAAACTTGAATGGTTTGGACATTCAACGGTATATGAATTAAATGGTTTAACTTAAATGTTACTTTGTAAAGAAAATAGTTCTCATGGCTTTACAAATACATTTCTTTATTAAAGTCTAAACCAAAATTTATATTATCTCTCTCAAGTTCCAAAACCACTTCAATTTATTTATATATACGTATATCCATTCTGAGTATCAATATTTCAAACTAAAGTTGGATTTTATTCTTTCAACAAATCAATTGTTCTATTAATTAGTCTTGAATATTCATATAAAATCCATAAAAAATATAAGACTTCAATTTCTAGTGATAAAATATATATATATATTATTATTTTTTCCAATTCAAATTATACTAGAATATTCATTTTAATTTATTTTGGGAAAAATCCAATTATAAATATCATATCTTAAAATTTCCAACTTAACATTTAAACATAGGATATAAATTATCAAACTCCATTTTCTAAATTTTCTTCCATTTTAATAAAGAGATTTATACACCTTTTTATTTCAAATTTTTCAACTTCATATGTATATAAATATGGAAGAAAACATTTATTCAGTATAAAATTTAAGATTTTTATAAACCGTATTCCATCCAAACCATAGAAATCACATTAAAATAGTTATATATAGACCGCGGTTCCTGTATATAGTTTTCTATCCTATGGTCAAGTGATACGGACATTTATCATTTCAATCCGCAATTTGAAAAAATAAAACTGCGATTGTATATCATTTCAAACCGCAATCCCGAATGAAATGTAAATGCATACTAACTTGCAGTTTAATGATATCCAAATAAACATTCATTCAACAACACATCCATCATCCAATCACAACATCGATCAATATCAATCAATAACAATTATATATATGATCATATATAACAGGTGATAACTGGCAGTTTATTCAAATTAGATTTATCAACTATTAATCTAACAGTTTATTCAGTAATAATTTATACAACTGTTAACTAGCAATTCATATGCAACAATAATTTCCAACAGTCAATTAATACGCAATAAATCAATTAAATTAACAGTTAAATTTAATAAAATGCAATTCAACAGATATGAATGAAATAAACATGCCAAATACTCATAAATAAATTTCTATTCATTTCTAAAATTTATTTAACAAACATAAAAGCTTCTAGTAATTGTGAGTGGGTCAAAACACTCACCTTTTGAATTTAAATCGAATTTAAATTCGATTTAAACCCAAAAATTCGCCCGTCTCGGAATTCGTCCAAACCAGCGTCATCAAGTCCGGAATTAAATTTCGATCCTAACAAAAGAAATTTCGTGCGAAACGGATAACGTATGAGAAAGTTATTCGATAAAACGAGCATGAAAACAAAATTTAAATTATAAACAAGATAATCACAATACCACTCTGGCCACGTAAGCCACACGCACAAGCACTATCTCCTGCAACGCACTGCTACTCAGGGACACGTGAAACGAACCGAGACTCCCAGTTCGACAGAGAACGAAGTCAACCCTAGACCGAGCTTTGACCGGCCATAGCCATCACCTCAGGCCACCTGAGAGCACGCGACCACCACCATCGCACACCCCTTGACCTGCCGCCCCCTCTACCATAGGTCCGGTCCTCCCCCTTGCTGCCGGCCGCCGCGTGATTCTCTAGGGTTTTAAACCCTAATCGAATTTAGGCGAACATCTGACCGTTGAAATGACGAACAAACAACATAGATCTGACCCCCTCAGTCCCCTCTCCAATACCCAGAAACCGTTTCTCGATCCGATGAAGTTTTGTGCGATGATGATGAACGGTTTTGGGGCTGTTTGAATTTATTCTGGATGAACGACAGCTCCAATTGAAAAACGAATTTCACCATGAGATTACGCGTATCGAAAACATCAACATATATTTTTTCTGGAATTTTCTGAAATTTTTGACTTTTGATTTTGAACTGTAGATAGATCTGGAATTGGATTTGAGATGTATACATTTGGGGAAGAGAAAAGAGTGAAGAAATGAACGTACAGCAAAAGAATAGAGACTTAGGGTTTATAGCTGTATATTTATAGGTAGGCTAGAAATAGAGAAGATGGACCGGACAAACGAACGTACGGAACAAACTATGGCCCAAAAAGCCCGCTATGCCTCCGGAACCGAATTTATTAAATCTATATATCCAAATAGGTATTTTAAAATATCCTGAACGCGATAGAAAAAGTTTCACGACCAAATTCGATCGTATGAAGAAGTTATGCTGAAAACAAGATTTCCAAATTGATTTCAAATTGATTTTTAATAAAATTGATTTCAAGGCGTTTCGCGTCCGTACGATCAAACGACAAGTCCGATCGATACGAAATTTGAAATCCTATAATAATTCACCGATACGGATCCGATGAAACTAGTTTCGTCGAAATCCGAGTCCGTGACAAAAATGGCTATTTTTTTAATATTTATTAAATAAATCAAAAATAAATTATAAAATCCAAATTTTTATATTAATATTCTAAATTTGTCCAAATTTCATTACTTATATAATTCAATCAATTCCAAATGATTTAACAAGCTTGGATGTGGATTAAAATCTATAAGTATATAAATTTTGCAGTGTTAATTTCTGCACTTCTTATTATTTGGAATTATAATTTTTATTCTCAAAACCCAATTATTAATTCTTATACTCTTATACTCTCAACTTGAATCCAATTAGATAAATAGATTTGATTTCCATTCCAACTCATTTGATTGTAAATAAACTTTTTACCATACATTAAATTCCAAATTATTAATAAACTTTTATTCCCATTTCCTTTACACACAATCATCGTATTATAAAGGTATCTTCCATTGATTTGCCTTAACTTATTTAAGGTAACCTTACATTAATATCTATTGCTATGATTTCACATTATTATCCCCTCATTTTTCTTAACTATTATTAATTCCAATCTTAATGAATTCAACATTATAAGTTTGATAAATTTATTAAATTCACTCAATTGTTTACAAATTCCATTTTAAATTCAATAACGTAATATTTTACGTTTACTTCTATTTTATTTGTAGTAAATACCCTTTGTTGGATTTAATATTCAAATTATAAATAAAATCTTGCTTTCTAAAGTTATCAACAATGGTCCAACTAAATTTGAATTAGCTTTAACTTTATTTTATGGAATTAACTATTGCAATAAATCCAAATTGATAAATAAGGCTTGATTCCTATATTAACTACTTTGGTTCCAATTAACCTTTTATGGTGAATATTAATTTCAAGGTATAATTGAAATCTTATATCCATTTGATTTCACTGTTTCATTTTTATTATTAAATCCATTATAGCCAAATGCATGAAATTAATATACACAAATACTTTAAATCCCAACTTAAGTTTTACTTAACGTATTAATAAACGTTTAAATTTTCTTAATTGCAATAACTCAATTACCTTCAGTCTTTTTATTCACGTTGCTAAATCTTGATTTAAAATCTTTACTATAACCCATAGTCTTATTATAATAGGAATCTATACTACCTGCAACGTAAATTTCAAATCAGTAAAGATCTTACACACATTTTTCTATAGATTTAGATTTCATAAATTTAGCTACTGCATTAATTCTTATTTGTGTAACATTAATGTTCATACTTTGAATTCATTCCTAATTCACCAAATTCAATTAATTATACTTTACAACCGTGTTTCCAGTATATAGGTATTTTACACTAATTGTTATCATACCCATAATTACACGCTTATAACTAATTCCCACATTTGCATAAATTTATTAAGTTAGAATGTTTATTAAGGTTTATGCATTTCCAACTTGTACTGATTTTACACAATTATTATGATTTCTCACAGAACGTTAAATTTATTAAATGACCATTTATTATAATTAACTCCCTTAATTGAATCAACTGCTTATTATTATATTTTCATTCTTACCATTTCTTCCCATTATAAATTCATTTACGTATTTACACATCTCTATCTTTCAAATATTAATAACCAACTGATTACAAACACTGCTCTTACCAATCTTCATAAATTTGTTCAGATCTATACTCTTTCTCATATAATTAAAGTTTATGTTTCTATTAGATTTTTTCTTCTACAGACATTGAATTTTACTATCTACACTTATTGCATCTTTGTATACATGAATACTATTAAAGTTAATATTTATATTAACTTTTATAAATTCAACTTTCATTCGTTTCTTATCACTAACTTTCAACAAAATGTGACCATCTACATTAACCAAACCTATTGTCATAATGTTTTATTGTTACACTAAGTTACTACTACTACACCAAATTTCTACATTTATTCTAAAACAAAATTAGAAATTATATTAATTTAATTTATTAAATATCATAAATTTAACGGGTCGTTACAATCTCCCCCACTCAAAACTTTTCGTCCCCGAAAAGGAAAAAGAATGGAGAAGGAAGAATAAACAGTACATCTTATTTCAAATATTAACTTATAAACAATATTTTACTGGATTAATTTCCTTTAATGAAATATACTTGTTTTATAATCATTATGTCTTTTAATACTTGAACTATTAAAGTTGGAAAAATATTTTCACAAAATTCTAAGTCCAAAATTTTCTGAAAATTTTGGCAGAGTCTCCTTTGTACGGAGGGACTCTAGAGAAAATATAATATCCAAATATACAAATATATTACACATATTATCCAAAATAAAATATCCCAACCCGGGAAAATATATAAAATAGCGCTTTAAACATAATCCGGAAACGTACCAAATTGTCGGGCAATACGCTTATTATTTTGGAACCAAAAGCAGTAGCAGTGGCTTCCAACACCTGTATTCACTTATATAATCTAAGAGGTTAAATATTTATTTTACAGTGAAATGTTCGGGTAGATTCAATCATTCATATCCAATCAAATGCAACAACCATAAATTTTAACAAACAGCACATGCCACCAACAGACAACCATTCAATCAAACAATCAATTTGTTGTTCGGGTTCAAATTCTGAAATTATACGGAATGAAGAATAACTATCAAGTGCATCCGTTACTCAACAGTCTTAGATGGAACAAAGATAGATTATTTGTTCATCCCATAACTCCAAAATTCCTTACCCAACAAACATACATCAACCAAACAATCCAAACCAACACCAAAATAGTTTATTTACATTTATTTCATAATTCAGTGGTTTGATTTTCTTTCCTTCATTTATGGAGGAATTTCTTTGTTTCTTACAAGTTTATTTTCCAACTATCACAAAATTCATTATATTTGTATTTCCTTTTTATTACTTAAGTTTATAAAATAAATTCTCATTAATAACAACAATTATTTGAATATCTTCATTTCCTTACTCTTCACTTGTAAGATTCCCCTTAAATTCTTAATCTGCTAACATTCATTCTTATAAGTGAAAGTTTTTATTTATCTATTAACTATGGATTACAGTCATTTAAATTCTTCCTACTTTCTATTATATTAGAATAGGGGAGACTTAAGACATCTTAAACTAATAATCCTACAATCAATTCTTATTTAGAATTTCCTTTTATTTGCTTTACGTTCATCTCACCTATTAATAATTCTTAACTTATTTTCAGCAAAATTTCAATTATAACTTAAGTTTATACCATTGAATTCTTATTTACAACAGTAATTTATTGAATACTTCATTTTTCCAAAATTCTACTTGTATAATATCCTATTTAAAATTCTTATTTAACATTTCAACCTTTATATTTGGGTAAGTTATTTATGTCAAAGAAAGTGCAATTGAACTTATACAAGTTGAATCTCAATTCTCTAAATTAAATTTGATGTTTATCCATATTTCTCTTTGTCTCATATGTATGCAAATTCCTCTTTATAACTATGCAATTATTCTCTTATTTAAATTAGAGGTTTCAATTCATTTATTACTTAACTTTTATTTCACTACAATTTAACAATTAATTAATTAATTAATGGAGAATTTTAGAATTGGATTCCGGGTCAGATTTCAATTTATTTCAAAATAATAGATAAATAAGTTCTTACAACTCAATATCTCTAATTATAGTTAGAACAATAAAAGAAAAAAAAATTTAGAAAATTTCAAAATAAATCTGCAGTAGAATTTACTACTGTGGCCTTTCCCCTTCGAAACTCGAAATGAAAGTCAATGATGCGGCCGTCATCACCGAATTTATTTTCCAGCGACAGAGAGGAAAGTACAGAATTTAATTTCTCCCAAAATCTTCTTTTTAAAACAATTCTTCCAAATTATACGAAATATTTATATAAGAAAATACTTATAAACCAAATCATTATATTTCATAAATTCTTTGAAAACAAATTTGGAAAAATCCCGGACTTAAGTTCTAAAATCTCCAATTTGATTTATTATAATTTCAACTTAGCTTCAGTTATTATAAATATTTTATTTCCTAACGCCCAATCTATAGCAACCAAATATATATATATATATATATATCTTTATAAAAATATTTTTATATATAGAAAATATAATAGGCAAAATTCTTTCATTCACCTATATTAAAACAAATATTATGTCGGTCTGTCCTATTAAGTGTTTAGAAATCCATATTGATGACATAGCGTCCCATGCATCAACCATAATTTATAAATACATAGCGGAACAGATTAACACAATATAAAAATCTTTTTATTAATACTAACAAATACGCTCTCTCATATATATACACTCAGCGACTCCCATAGGATATTTCTACCCTATTAACAAAGAGTCAAACCCCACAAAGCCAAGGTTTATCGCTAAACCAAAGCTCCGATACCAGATGTAACATCCTGCCTTTTCGCACGATTTAAACAGACACACGTGCCGATTCAAACCATACGGAAGGGCGGATTTTTTTTTATGGGGTAAATAAGAAAAAAACAGAGAAGAAATAAACAAATAGAATCTCACAGCGGAAGGATAAAATATAATAAGAAAATATACAGTTTTATAAAACTGTTTACAAACATTTATATAATACATATCAGAGTTAGACATACCAATAACAATGCAGCGGAACAGTGTGAGTGTAGTGCAATACTATAAATAATAATAATACAAATTCTTCATCTTCGTCCTCCAAAGCTAAGTCTTCGATCCTGAAACGCTCGGACTGACCCGAGCGAATTTGAAAAGACAAAAACACTCGAGTCAGAACTAAAAGATCTTATGTGAGTTAAATTAACAGAAATAAATATGAGTGCAATAACTCAAAAGATGTTCGGTATTTACATATCTTAAGGATCCGTTAAACTATTTACTATGTAGTATATTTCGCTATTATAATAGTGTCTATTTATAAAATAAACATACTTTTAAATAGCATTAAGGCTTTACATTTTCCACCTTAACACGTAATAGTCCCAGTAGTCCATCCAATATCATAGTCCCTCCTGATCGGGAAGCCACCAGAGGATACCACACGGGCTACGGGAGAAATCTAAACTCGTACAAGGCTCGGTATGGTAGGTGACACGGCACAACTAGGCAATGCCAGGGTAGATATACCAATTACGCTTCCGGGCCGATGGTAACGCGTAGCCGCAGCTACCGCCCACCTCGGACAATCTCCCCCAAAATCAAAGTAAAAGTGGCCACTAAATCAATCCAAAGTCAAAGTATAATATCGAAGAGGAGTGTCCGATCAGAGGAATGACCTCATTAACCCGTCAATCGTTCCTGTTTTAGCCACCTTGTGCCAACTCACGGGAGTTGGGTCCACGTATTTACCTTACAGGAAACGTCGCCACCAACCTACTTCATTCTGGAATCTCCACCGCGTACACGGTTAGTCAAAGTGGTTTTCGGTATCGACAGAGAGTATGTCCATATTCGATCCCGGTCTCTTTGCCAACCCATCGTTATTATAACACCGCGGTCATTTAAAAATAGTTTATACTTTAAAACCAGAATAAACATTTCCATTTCAAAACCATGAATACGATATCGTTTCAAAATCCAAAACCATATTTTATCACTTATCGCAAATAAAATTTTATTCCAAAATCATAATGCTTTAACTTCATAACGTCTGAAAATCAAATATTTTCAAAGCATAATATTTTGAAAATCATAATTTAAAACCATAACTTCTAAAAACTTGAATGGTTTGGACATTCAACGGTATATGAATTAAATGGTTTAACTTAAATGTTACTTTGTAAAGAAAATAGTTCTCATGGCTTTACAAATACATTTCTTTATTAAAGTCTAAACCAAAATTTATATTATCTCTCTCAAGTTCCAAAACCACTTCAATTTATTTATATATACGTATATCCATTCTGAGTATCAATATTTCAAACTAAAGTTGGATTTTATTCTTTCAACAAATCAATTGTTCTATTAATTAGTCTTGAATATTCATATAAAATCCATAAAAAATATAAGACTTCAATTTCTAGTGATAAAATATATATATATATTATTATTTTTTCCAATTCAAATTATACTAGAATATTCATTTTAATTTATTTTGGGAAAAATCCAATTATAAATATCATATCTTAAAATTTCCAACTTAACATTTAAACATAGGATATAAATTATCAAACTCCATTTTCTAAATTTTCTTCCATTTTAATAAAGAGATTTATACACCTTTTTATTTCAAATTTTTCAACTTCATATGTATATAAATATGGAAGAAAACATTTATTCAGTATAAAATTTAAGATTTTTATAAACCGTATTCCATCCAAACCATAGAAATCACATTAAAATAGTTATATATAGACCGCGGTGCCTGTATATAGTTTTCTATCCTATGGTCAAGTGATACAGATATTTATCATTTCAATCCGCAATTTAAAAAAATAAAACTTCGATTGTATATCATTTCAAACCGCAATCCCGAATGAAATGTAAATGCATACTAACTTGCAGTTTAATGATATCCAAATAAACATTCATTCAACAACACATCCATCATCCAATCACAACATCGATCAATATCAATCAATAACAATTATATATATGATCGTATATAACAGGTGATA
This sequence comes from Allium cepa, assembly GCA_030765085.1. NCBI lineage: Eukaryota > Viridiplantae > Streptophyta > Magnoliopsida > Asparagales > Amaryllidaceae > Allium > Allium cepa. The sequence goes on from CM060937.1 coordinate 346,660,945, forward strand.
ACTGGCAGTTTATTCAAATTAGATTTATCAACTATTAATCTAACAGTTTATTCAGTAATAATTTATACAACTGTTAACTAGCAATTCATATGCAACAATAATTTCCAACAGTCAATTAATACGCAATAAATCAATTAAATTAACAGTTAAATTTAATAAAATGCAATTCAACAGATATGAATGAAATAAACATGCCAAATACTCATAAATAAATTTCTATTCATTTCTAAAATTTATTTAACAAACATAAAAGCTTCTAGTAATTGTGAGTGGGTCAAAACACTCACCTTTTGAATTTAAATCGAATTTAAATTCGATTTAAACCCAAAAATTCGCCCGTCTCAGAATTCGTCCAAACCAGCGTCATCAAGTCCGGAATTAAATTTCAATCCTAACAAAAGAAATTTCGTGCGAAACGGATAACGTATAAGAAAGTTATTCGATAAAATGAGCATGAAAACAAAATTTAAATTATAAACAAGATAATCACAATACCACTCTGGCCACGTAAGCCACACGCACAAGCACTATCTCCTGCAACGCACTGCTACTCAGGGACACGTGAAACGAACCGAGACTCCCACTTCGACAGAGAACGAAGTCAACCCTAGACCGAGCTTTGACCGGCCATAGCCATCACCTCAGGCCACCTGAGAGCACGCGACCACCACCATCGCACACCCCTTGACCTGCCGCCCCCTCTACCATAGGTCCGGTCCTCCCCCTTGCTGCCGGCCGCCGCGTGATTCTCTAGGGTTTTAAACCCTAATCGAATTTAGGCGAACATCTGACCGTTGAAATGACGAACAAACAACATAGATCTGACCCCCTCAGTCCCCTCTCCAATACCCAGAAACCGTTTCTCGATCCGATGAAGTTTTGTGCGATGATGATAAACGGTTTTGGGGCTGTTTGAATTTATTCTGTATGAACGACAGCTCCAATTGAAAAACGATTTTCACCATGAGATTACGCGTATCGAAAACATCAACATATATTTTTTCTAGAATTTTCTGAAATTTTTGAGTTTTGACTTTTGATTTTGAACTGTAGATAGATCTGGAATTGGATTTGAGATGTATACATTTGGGGAAGAGAAAAGAGTGAAGAAATGAACGTACAGCAAAAGAATAGAGACTTAGGGTTTATAGCTGTATATTTATAGGTAGGCTAGAAATAGAGAAGATGGACCGGACAAACGAACGTACGGAACAAACTATGGCCCAAAAAGCCCGCTATGCCTCCGGAACCGAATTTATTAAATCTATATATCCAAATAGGTATTTTAAAATATCCTTAACGCGATGGAAAAAGTTTCACGACCAAATTCGATCGTATGAAGAAGTTATGCTGAAAATAAGATTTCCAAATTGATTTCAAATTGATTTTTAATAAAATTGATTTCAAGGCGTTTCGCGTCCGTACGATCAAACGACAAGTCCGATCGATACGAAATTTGAAATCCTATAATAATTCACTGATACGGATCCGATGAAACTAGTTTCGTCGAAATCCGAGTCCGTGACAAAAATGGCTATTTTTTTAATATTTATTAAATAAATCAAAAATAAATTATAAAATCCAAATTTTTATATTAATATTCTAAATTTGTCCAAATTTCATTACTTATATAATTCAATCAATTCCAAATGATTTAACAAGCTTGGATGTGGATTAAAATCTATAAGTATATAAATTTTGCAGTGTTAATTTCTGCACTTCTTATTATTTGGAATTATAATTTTTATTCTCAAAACCCAATTATTAATTCTTATACTCTTATACTCTCAACTTGAATCCAATTAGATAAATAGATTTGATTTCCATTCCAACTCATTTGATTGCAAATAAACTTTTTACCATACATTAAATTCCAAATTATTAATAAACTTTTATTCCCATTTCCTTTACACACAATCATCGTATTATAAAGGTATCTTCCATTGATTTGCCTTAACTTATTTAAGGTAACCTTACATTAATATCTATTGCTATGATTTCACATTATTATCCCCTCATTTTTCTTAACTATTATTAATTCCAATCTTAATGAATTCAACATTATAAGTTTGATAAATTTATTAAATTCACTCAATTGTTTACAAATTCCATTTTAAATTCAATAACGTAATATTTTACGTTTACTTCTATTTTATTTGTAGTAAATACCCTTTGTTGGATTTAATATTCAAATTATAAATAAAATCTTGCTTTCTAAAGTTATATCAACAATGGTCCAACTAAATTTGAATTAGCTTTAACTTTATTTTATGGAATTAACTATTGCAATAAATCCAAATTGATAAATAAGGCTTGATTCCTATATTAACTACTTTGGTTCCAATTAACCTTTTATGGTGAATATGAATTTCAAGGTATAATTGAAATCTTATATCCATTTGATTTCACTGTTTCATTTTTATTATTAAATCCATTATAGCCAAATGCATGAAATTAATATACACAAATACTTTAAATCCCAACTTAAGTTTTACTTAACGTATTAATAAACGTTTAAATTTTCTTAATTGCAATAACTCAATTACCTTCAGTCTTTTTATTCACGTAGCTAAATCTTGATTTAAAATCTTTACTATAACCCATAGTCTTATTATAATAGGAATCTATACTACCAGCAACGTAAATTTCAAATCAGTAAAGATCTTACACACATTTTTCTATAGATTTAGATTTCATAAATTTAGCTACTGCATTAATTCTTATTTGTGTAACATTAATGTTCATACTTTGAATTCATTCCTAATTCACCAAATTCAATTAATTATACTTTACAACCGTGTTTCCAGTATATAGGTATTTTACACTAATTGTTATCATACCCATAATTACACGCTTATAACTAATTCCCACATTTGCATAAATTTATTAAGTTAGAATGTTTATTAAGGTTTATGCATTTCCAACTTGTACTGATTTTACACAATTATTATGATTTCTCACAGAACGTTAAATTTATTAAATGACCATTTATTATAATTAACTCCCTTAATTGAATCAACTGCTTATTATTATATTTTCATTCTTACCATTTCTTCCCATTATAAATTCATTTACGTATTTACACATCTCTATCTTTCAAATATTAATAACCAACTGATTACAAACACTGCTCTTACCAATCTTCATAAATTTGTTCAGATCTATACTCTTTCTCATATAATTAAAGTTTATGTTTCTATTAGATTTTTTCTTCTACAGACATTGAATTTTACTATCTACACTTATTGCATCTTTGTATACATGAATACTATTAAAGTTAATATTTATATTAACTTTTATAAATTCAACTTTCATTCGTTTCTTATCACTAACTTTCAACAAAATGTGACCATCTACATTAACCAAACCTATTGTCATAATGTTTTATTGTTACACTAAGTTACTACTACTATACCAAATTTCTACATTTATTCTAAAACAAAATTAGAAATTATATTAATTTAATTTATTAAATATCATAAATTTAATGGGTCGTTACATCCCACTTCTTCTGCCACGGAACCAAGTCAAAAGGTCGATAACATTTGCCTCCCAAAGTACATCTTGTTTGAACATGACATGCTTTGAATCATCGCAAACTTGAGTTGTAGGAGAGTATTCCAACCAATTTATTTAATAGTCACCATTCTTCCATTTAGTTGCTTTTTATTGAGATTCGCATCTCCATCTATTTGTCGTAACTATTGGTCGATTTCCATCAATATAAATACCAGATTGTGATGAATATCATATTTTGTTTCTAGTGATTATTAGGCTCCAGCAATTTGACTTAGACTCTTTTCCAATTGATTTCAGGTGAACAGTCAAATCCTGTTGATTTGAAGAAACTGAACTTTTGGAATGTATACTATTATGTATACATGTTTATATTGGACCTCGGATCATGATTGCACATTCATTGGTAACTGTCAAGGTTTTTCAAGAAACGATCACACCAGATCGCTTGCTCATTGAATAGATTGAAGGATAGTTTTGGATCCATCAAATATGAATCGTTTGTTTACAATCGTTGTTTCTCTCCCTTTTACTTATTTTTGTAGGAAAAATCATAACAAATCACTAGTAGGTATGACGGAATGTTGAATCATTCTTAATAAACGATCGTTATACATCGATATAGAGTGATCGTTATAAAATGAGCGATAAGAAACGATCGTATGGATCGGCTTTAAGGGTTTTAAAAACTTGGTCGATCCTCCTATAAATAACTTTCACTTTGCCGCTCCTTCCTCGCTTTCTTCACTTCTGCATCGTTCCCAACCAAACAAAAAAAGAAAAAATTGCTCTTCGCTCATCTTCATCGTTCCAAATCACGATCCAAACCATTAAACTTAAGACTGATCCTTCACCCTTAAATCTTCACCACACTCGTTATTATCATTCCCATCTTCTCAAATCTCGTGCAAGACAGAATTTGAACAAGCTCCATTCTTCGAATCATAATACAGGTAAGTTGATTTTGATTTGTATGTGAATTTGATTGCAAGATTTCGGGTCTGTAGACCTCGTGATGTCTGACTAGAACAATAGGGCTGATTGATTCGAAGCATGTTGGAGGAAGAGAGGCTCCAACCGATCGTTTTTGGTGATGGTTAAATTGTTGATCTATTGGGAAGAAGGAGTTGGGGGTAGAAGATAATCGTTGATGAATGATCGGTTGTAGTTATGGTCTTGGTGAATTTTTGAGGTAGATGGATTGGCTCGTGAAACGATCGAATGGATCAATCATATGAAGTTGATGTTGAGTATGGTTTTGTTAGGGACCGATTGTACTAGAACGATCGTATGATAATGATATAGATCGTATGGTAGTGGTTCGATCCAAACGGTCGGTTGAATTTTTGATGTGAATGATCAGTTAGAGGAATTGAGCGGCGTATGGCTTGGCTATGAATGATCATTATGGAATGAACGTATATGAACGATCGTTCTAGAACAATCGGCTATTTTTTCACAAACAATCAGTTGTTTGCAACAATCTTTAAAAATGATACTCCATCACATGAACTTGGACTTTGAACACTTGAATGAAAATAGGTAATTTTCATATGACTTGAACTGCATATTTGAACATTCATGACATTCAGACCATAATATGGACAAACACCTCAGACAACTCTCTTGAAGATGATCTACTTATTATCATAAAATTAATTCTTTAGCCTGTTGACAATCAATCTTATGGTTCAGGCTAAACCAATCCCTAATGATGTAAAGAACCGTTTGAGACGGTCAGTAATGACGGTCATTCCTACCAATCTCCGAAGTCTCGTTGTATTTTCCGTCTCTAATTCTGTGTAACTTATCACCATATTGTATGGCACATTACCACACAATACTAGCACTCATTCTGTGTAACATTCCCTATCTGGAGGCCCGAAGCTAAGCACTACTGATGTTGTAGTCATCCATAGTATTAACTTCTGGTGACCAAATATGGTAATGCTAATGGTATCCATAATATCGAAAGCACTTGAATATGAAATAAAATCATCACAGATTAAAACACTTTTCCGATTACATTTCAAAACAATATTTCATATCCAAGTTACATAATCCCAAATGCTTCCAAGGTTCAGATCAAATATAATTATTACATAAATATGCCAAGAGCGACATATGAAGATGTCCCCTTGGATGACCAGAGTACTAAGTAGTCATAAGAAACTTAATATAACACAGCAGAAATAAAACATAACAGCAACTACATATAGCTAGCATCAGCCTCCTACTCGTCTCTGGAAGCTTTATTCATCAACCTATAAAAACCTAGAAATCCTTAACCCTCAGCCTACTCAAATCAATTTTGAGCACCCGAGAGTTTAAGGAAAAAACATAAACTTCGAGTCAGACATGAAGCCAGGTATGAATAATACAATACATCTCGGTTATTTGACATTAAGTGAGACTACACCGTTTAGCGGAATGGGTTTCCCCTCACTAATATCCATTTAAAGCATATCTTTTGTAGATCATAACCCTACAACCAAAACTGGTTATAACAATAAAGCAATATCTTGTATGCATATAAATCAGGTAAAAAATGGACTATCTGTCCGAACAATATAGTTTTATTTGGCTAACTACTAAATTTTGGCTGATCAGGCCTACTAGACAATAAACAAATAATCTAACTTCTATTAGATACTCCTCTTCTAGACGGTGTATCCATAACTCAGTTCTCCCAAGGTCAACTAATCCTAATGGTTTTGCAAGTTCACCAATAACATGTCTCTCCTCTATAGATTCCTTTCTAAGTGTAACATCATTTTAGTCTTACCTGTGACGAAGCCCTACACAATAGAATTTTGGACTTATATTAGCTTAGGGCTACTAGCTAAAGTATAGGGCGTGACCGCATACCAGTTCCATCTGGTATTCTAATATCCGAGTCATTTTACTAGGGTCATCTACCCATAAAATTTTCCTTGAATACCTTTTTTCTCAAGCTGATCAAACCTTCAAAATCATAATTTAATGTAACATCTCTGAATTTTATCCAGGATAATTTGATAATTTATTTAATTTTTGGAAATTAAATTGTGAATCTATTTTTAAATTAATTAGATATTTCTGGGATAAATAAATATTTTAGATTATAAATAGAATTATAAAGTTTTAAGATCAAAAAGAGATATGTTCTGTTATTTATTTATATTTATAAATTTAGTTTAAATTATATTTTCAATAAATAAAAATTATATTTCCAATAACAAGATTTGTTTTCCAAATTATATTAAATAAATATTTTTGATTTGAAGTTGAAAAGTAAATATTTTATAAATAGATTAAAATTTGAAAATGTGAAATTGAAATTTAATTGGACTTAAAGAAAATTTTGTATTTGAAACCGATGAATTCTTATTTTCTAATTTTTGTAAATATGCATTTATATATATATATATGTATAAGTAATTGAAATTATCTTTTGAGAATAAAGTAAGAAAACATGAAAAACATGATTTTTAAATTAAAATACAACAAACTGTAAATAAATTTATGGAAAAAGGTTTAAACTATAAATTTTAATTTAATTTGAATAAAGGACCAAAACAAAGTTATAAGATAAATTCAATACAAGGATATAAACATAAATATACAAAAAAATTTACAAGTGTAAGCTATTTAAAATGCAAATACATTTGTAATTAAATTAGCTTGCATAAAGACAAGTGTCAAAGTATCTATTTTCATTTTTTTTGAATAATAAGAGAATTCAAGCTACACATCTATATTCTCTTCTCAATCTTCTTTCTTGCATCTAAAAAAAAATCTGAAAGAAATCAGAAAAATGAGATTCAAAACAAAAACTATCTCAACTCAAGCAATCAAAACCAAATTCAAGTGTTCATCCTGGAAATCAATCAGCATTAAAATCTGGATTCAACATGCAGTTTCAAATCTGGAATGAACTAAGTTAAGTGAAATTCTTTTAAAAAGATCTGAATTTTTATGTTATAAATCAGTAGTAAATTAAGAATCTAATCAATAAATTTAAATCAAATGCAGGAAAAATTGAAGATCCAAGGTAAGTTTTACTTCTGGTTTTCAAAAACTGCAGGAAGGAAAAAAAAAACTTCCCTGTATATAACAAGAATTCAAAAATGTAAGTAAAATTAAAATGCTTGTTAGTGGTGAACTAATGAGATGACCCTACTTTTCTAGTGGCCAAATCATGGACTAATTTGTTTTTTTTTCTTTTGCATAAAGAAATATATGCTGAATGAAAACACAGGGTCATCTACCTTCAAAACCAAAACCAGGATCCACTATTACCAATATAGAAATATTGGTGTATTCTGAAAACATGGATTAGTATATATGAAGATATACCAATCTCTTTAGTTATTAAATCAGAGTTAAGAAGAATTAGCTAAAGCATTCACACATAGCATTTTCATATAAAGATAAACCCATTTCCTTCTTATGAAAATTATTTGCAATATGGCACAAAAGATACACAAGCAGACAGGAAACATCAGAATTCCTGATTATATCATAAAAATCATAGAGATCCTTTACTTGACTCAACTCTTGCTATAACACAATTATGGGTGTGGCTGCGCGTACACACACATATAAATACATGTATGCACGGCCTCGCCAACACACAAGCTCAAGCAATGGTATTAATGAATAGGCAATGAAGCCTTGGCACCAACAAAATATTAATAATTATATGTATAAACAAAAGATCACCAATCCAACTATATAAAAAAATGAGGTCATCGAGTTTCCTCTTTCTCATTTATGCAAGTTATATTCCGACATAAAAGATGAATTTACATCAACTATCCTTCTTTAAAACAAAACATGTCACTGATGCAAGAACAAAAGCTATTATGCATCATACAAATATTTTTAACACAAACAATTGGAAACTAACAAGTTCCTTTTATAAAATCTCAAGATAATACATAGAATTGTAATCCATTTCTAGAATACTTATGAATATGAAACAGTTTACTTTCTTTTGCAAAACTTATCCAAAACTGTGTTTATTCATTTTAGAAATGTAAAGTGAAGGCATGCACGTATTTTAATTTATATGGCAAGTGCTCAATATAATTCCAGAATCTATCACATGAACTTATATTAGCTATATGCTGTATACAGATTCGAATAGCAACAGCCACTTAGCATAAAAATTTCATTTCCCAAAAATCATAATGCATTTGAAAGCATCAAAACAATCCATCTTTCCTTCAAAAATTTGCGGCATCAAATATCTCATCTTTGCTTTTCACAGATCCAATATCAAATATCAAATAGCAAATATCAAATATCAAATATCTCATCAAAAATCAAATATCACAGGACTAAGTAACTTGAACTCAGAAAAGACCATAACATAGAGGAAAAATATATATATATCTCATCTTTGCTTTTCACATTCAAGGCATTCAACTTGCCAAAACAAATAAATATATATATATATATATACATTCTCAGATATGATAAATTACATACAAAAATCAAACTCCAGATCCATATATGCTTGTGCATAAATATGGAAATAATCCATCAAGATAAGTTTATAAAATTTTTTCCCAAAACTTCTGAAAGGAAACTTGAACAAAATCCATAAAAAAAAATCCTTTAAATCACAAAACTCGGCAGTTATATGGGTCTGCACATATACACAAGTGTAAACACTTGTGTATACTGCCTTGACACCAGTATTTCTCTAAATACAGATTTCAGGAAATATATACAAACTGAATAATCCAAGTGTTTCAGTTTCAACTTGCAATTACACATAAGACAATACAGTTTTCAAGATTATATACAAATCAATCTAACACATAATGGTTCACTGTTCATGGCATTACATACATATTTTAGTTCAGCAATACATATGAAGTGACAATGAAAATACTTAAATACTTTCTTCATATCATCTATATGCAGTATAAATCGTTCTAACTCCATCTCTTAAGTCATAATCTCATCAATATGTGCATAGCAACCTGTAAAAACATCATCCCGAACTGCCTCGTTGAATGAGACACCCCAGAAGATTGTCGAGACAATCAACAGGGTCAGACATAATACGTCTGGTATGAGTGTGCTTAAGCAATTCATTTGGCAATAATACAAGTGTTAAATCAGTGTATCGTGACTTAATAGTGAATAAATATCATCTCAGTACAGATATGAGCATAATCAGACTTAATCATCACCAATATATGAATACGCAAGCAACCAAGATCAAACAATCATTAACAAGCATCAATACACGCAAAGCATCCATACACACAAATTAATTTACGGAAAATATAACCACGGCTGCCTGAGATAGGTCTTATTGCCAAATCATGATTAAGAACACTCACGTAGCTATATGAGATGTCGATCCCCTAGATATTGTCGTAGCTTTCCCCCTTTTTCTCACGAATCCAGCGCCATTTGATACGGCAAAAATAATTTTCCCCCCAATCTGATTTCTAGGGCTTCGGCCATTTTATTTTTGTTTTGAAACGAGAAAGTTAAAATGAAAAACCAGCCGGCCACATCTTTCTTTTCTTCTCTTTTATTTTTATTTTTATTTTTATTTTTTAATCCATTCACGGCTAGGGTTTTAACCATTGGGGAATTACAAATTTACCCCCAAGTCCAAATGTGCACAAATATACTTCAATACTTTATACTTGTTTAAATCACAACATCATAGTTGTGTAAATATTGTGGGTCATTACAAATACCCCACCTTTTTGGAATTGTGTCCTCACAATTCACTCTTACTCGTTCTGGCATCCCAAATATTCATTAAATTTTGCGGAGTGGCTGCAATACACACATGTATAAATATACACGTGTGCACTGCCTTGCCAACTCGAGTGCACCAACAAATTTCAATCAACATGTTTCATCATCAAATGAACCAGCACAAGGGTAACTGCAACTGTCATACAGACAGCACATAAATAAGAAAGCAACATATTCAACAGCTCGGTGCATTTGAAAACAGCAACTTCAGATGGATGTGTTGGAACTTACACATAGACTTGGCAAATGCAAGGCAACAACACAAAATGACACAACAGAAGTGATCAAGACAAAGCACAAGTGTGCAGCATCAAGTTATTTCAAGTACATGGACATATATGTATATAGAACTGCCACTGCATGCAAACAGCAAAATCAAGTCTAAAATCTCAAGTGCAACAGCAGATTTCAGATGCAACAGTGTTTGGACTAAATCTATGCATACAGTGTAACTCAGGGGTGCACACAGGATGAAGTGAATATGCATGCCTATGGCAGTGTACAAATGAGAGCAGGAAACAGTGCCATTGCATTCATCATAATAGTGTTCACATTCAGTTTTAAACTAAACCCTATTGGCAAATTGGTTTAGTACATTTTAGAATCAATACAGAATTTACTTTCTGCTTTTCAAAGCATTTCTAATGTCTCAAACATATTTATACACCAAGCTTACTCAACCAGAACTAAACGATTATTAATTCAGTAACAGTTTATAGGTTTTGTCATCAAGTTATATATTGCTTACAAATGCATTCCTACTCATGATTCATATTGAAGTCATTTTAAATGTAATGCTCATTCATCCATGGCTATACACACCATCTTCAGGCAATACATATCATCTATATGCAAGTCAAAATAGAGATCAATACCCTTATACAATCTGTCTTTATTTAAATGAATTTTTAATCCAAAACAGACCCCATTCTTGGCAATCAAAGCAAAATATCATAAACATATGTATGAATTAAGTTTATACAAATAATACTCAATCAATACAAACAACAAACAACCACTTAATACTGGTATATATATATTTTTTTTTTTGGTTCCAAAAAGAAAACCAGACATCTATAAAAACATCAACTAATTGCTTGCCATCAGAAATCATCCAACAAGTATCTTAGCAGAAACTCTTATTTCAAGAATTCATAACAACCATCACCCAAATCACACAAACATCTCATAAATATGAACAAGCAAAACCCACAACATTGAGCTAAGGCATCAAAACTGAGTCTGCATACCAGAACTCACCATACCCCTAGCCTAATCACTTCTGCTTGTAGGTTCATTTCATATTTTTTTTTTTTTTAAGGTCCAATATCACATTCATGGTTGCACTGGTGCACACTGCCTGGAACATCTGTTTGATTTCCAGCACACTACAAGCTATTTGGACATGAACATGCCATGTGCAAACTCACCCCCCACCCTTGATGCAAGCCAACCACTATGTCATACCCACTTCCCTCATACCCAACCTGATAGAGGTGACCCAATTCCTTAATTTAATTACTAAGTTTTCCTTTCATGTGTGCAGGTCTCAACTATACCGTCTCATGCTCAAAAATCTTTATGTACATAACCAGTAAATGCAAACAGTTTTCACGCATCCATGAAACAGTCATCCATTCATACATTTCAACAATCAATTAATCACATCTGTATATCATTTCAAGTCAATTTTTTTTTCAGAGACAGGCCTTTGACTAAAACATAGATCAAATATTTTAGGAGATAAAATATCACTGGGGTTCCCAGTAACAAGATACTTGCAGTCAACTTATATATATTTTCTTTTTTCCAGTGAATCTTGTCCATAAAGGTTTCACATCTATATTATTTAAAGCAACATAAACTGTTCAGGTTATTGTTACTGGCATTAAAATAGTGAACATGGAGGTCATAAGAACTAAATCTAACAACCAGCAAGGCATCAAAACATTTCACATAGATTATATCACCACAAAGAAACTCATCCAACACATATGTGGTTAACAAAACTCATTTTCATTCATATAAAACTAACATACACCTAATCATAAGTAGCTATAAGTGTTCCTTTTGTCTTCACTTATATCATTGGGCTATATGAACTTGCAGGTAAAGCACAGGGATTTTGCATATCAGAAAATTCTTATGTTTTTCATATTTTATATTACAATCAACATGTGACCAGAGATGTTTATATGTATATATATATATATATATTTTTTTTAGGAAATACTTAGGCAACTAGAGCTCAGCACATGGTCAAACCATTGCACTCTTATCCCCTTATTAAATACCAGACATAAGCAAAAGAACTTCCCTCCTTTTACTGCCTTGTACTTAACCAATCTTAGATCACACTTGACTGTAATGATTATATAATCCATTTTTTTCAGGTTATATTCATAAGAAATTTTATCTTCCTCTAAGGGACCTGTTTTATAAACTTCCATCACAAAGTTATATGCAGTTATCAAACATATTCAAGAAATGCAGCTTAACAATTATGCATCCAAATCAGACAATTCACTTTTCAATGTTTATTCATATAATGACCTATTGCAATTGATACTGGCATTTGATATTTATCTTTTTTATTATTTGAAATTTTACCAAATATCAACATCACTTGCATCAGCTCATTATTGTGTTTATCAAGTTCTCAAATATATACTTATTAGTTATGGTGTAACAGTGGTGATTTCAGATTTAAATCAAAATAAATAAATACACCATCTATATTGAAACAAAGGAACATCCATGAAGTCCACAAAGAAGTAAAACTGTAATTTTAGCCATCTTTTAGAACAGATATAAACATAGGTGTCTTAATCCAACTTTTCTTGTATTAGAAAACATTTATAAATTCAAATTCCCTCATTTTAAATTTCTTACTACAGAGATTTACAATAGGTTTGTGGGCTTTCCAAAATAATTTAGGCATTCATGATTCTACTGTATTATTGTAAAGATATGGACAGAGGTGTTTGTTAAGAAAATTTCACCAAAAACCCAGAAAACCTCATAACTTATTATTTAGAAAATAAGCATGAGCCAGATTTCTATCTTGCTGCCTATGTTCTAAATAATTTAAATCCATACTTGACAATAATAAGAATAGAATAATAAAAATGCTCAAACCATTTTAACTTGGAAATCTGACATACAAAACTCCAAATAGAAATGCACAAACAAACATCCATCTCATCCATAATAACCACTTCAGAAATTTAAATAATTTTCATAATACTTCTTTGTTCATAGCAAATTTAAATGAACTAGACATGAGCATAAACCTCTCTGTTCACACTGCCTAATCCATTATTATTCAATACCCTACTTCTCAGTAAATTAATCAAATTATTTTCTTATAAAAACTGAGTCATAAACTCATTTCTGTAATCAGGTTATTTGATTGATTAAACAATTTTCAAAACAAAGTAGTAAAAAGGAGAAACATCATTAACACTGATGTAATCCAAATAAATCATCCAAAGCAATCAATTCAAACAATGCAACCAAAGCAGTCAATACAAATAAATTCACACAAATTAAATTTTTGCTATGTTCTCTACCAACATAGCTCTGATACCAAATGAGATGACCCTACTTTTCTAGTGGCCAAATCAGGGACTAATTTGTTTTTTTTCTTTTGCATAAAGAAATATATGCTGAATGAAAACACAGGGTCATCTACCTTCAAAACCAAAACCAGGATCCACTATTACCAATATAGAAATATTGGTGTATTCTGAAAACATGGATTAGTATATATGAAGATATACCAATCTCTTTAGTTATTAAATCAGAGTTAAGAAGAATTAGCTAAAGCATTCACACATAGCATTTTCATATAAAGATAAACCCATTTCCTTCTTATGAAAATTATTTGCAATATGGCACAAAAGATACACAAGCAGACAGGAAACATCAGAATTCCTGATTATATCATAAAAATCATAGAGATCCTTTACTTGACTCAACTCTTGCTATAACACAATTATGGGTGTGGCTGCGCGTACACACACATATAAATACATGTATGCACGGCCTCGCCAACACACAAGCTCAAGCAATGGTATTAATGAATAGGCAATGAAGCCTTGGCACCAACAAAATATTAATAATTATATGTATAAACAAAAGATCAACAATCCAACTATATAAAAAAAATGAGGTCATCGAGTTTCCTCTTTCTCATTTATGCAAGTTATATTCCGACATAAAAGATGAATTTACATCAACTATCCTTCTTTAAAACAAAACATGTCACTGATGCAAGAACAAAAGCTATTATGCATCATACAAATATTTTTAACACAAACAATTGGAAACTAACAAGTTCCTTTTATAAAATCTCAAGATAATACATAGAATTGTAATCCATTTCTAGAATACTTATGAATATGAAACAGTTTACTTTCTTTTGCAAAACTTATCCAAAACTGTGTTTATTCATTTTAGAAATGTAAAGTGAAGGCATGCACGTATTTTAATTTATATGGAAAGTGCTCAATATAATTCCAGAATCTATCACATGAACATATATTAGCTATATGCTGTATACAGATTCGAATAGCAACAGCCACTTAGCATAAAAATTTCATTTCCCAAAAATCATAATGCATTTGAAAGCTTCAAAACAATCCATCTTTCCTTCAAAAATTTGCGGCATCAAATATCTCATCTTTTCTTTTCACAGATCCAATATCAAATATCAAATAGCAAATATCAAATATCAAATATCTCATCAAAAATCAAATATCACAGGACTAAGTAACTTGAACTCAGAAAAGACCATAACATAGAGGAAAAATATATATATATATCTCATCTTTGCTTTTCACATTCAAGGCATTCAACTTGCCAAAACAAATAAATATATATATATACATTCTCAGATATGATAAATTACGTACAAAAATCAAACTCCAGATCCATATATGCTTGTGCATAAATATGGAAATAATCCATCAAGATAAGTTTATAAAAGTTTTTCCTAAAACTTCTGAAAGGAAACTTGAACAAAATCCATAAAAAAAATCCTTTAAATCACAAAACTCAGCAGTTCTATGGGTCTGCACATATACACAAGTGTAAACACTTGTGTATACTGCCTTGACACCAGTATTTCTCTAAATACAGATTTCAGGAAATATATACAAACTGAATAATCCAAGTGTTTCAGTTTCAACTTGCAATTACACATAAGACAATACAGTTTTCAAGATTATATACAAATCAATCTAACACATAATGGCTCACTGTTCATGGCATTACATACATATTTTAGTTCAGCAATACATATGAAGTGACAATGAAAATACTTAAATACTTTCTTCATATCATCTATATGCAGTATAAATCGTTCTAACCCCATCTCTTAAGTCATCATCTCATCAATATGTGCATAGCAACCTGTAAAAACATCATCCCGAACTGCCTCGTTGAATGAGACACCCCAGGAGATTGTCGAGACAATCAACAGGGTCAGACATAATACGTCTGGTATGAGTGTGCTTAAGCAATTCATTTGGCAATAATACAAGTGTTAAATCAGTGTATCGTGACTTAATAGTGAATAAATATCATCTCAGTACAGATATGAGCATAATCAGACTTAATCATCACCAATATATGAATACGCAAGCAACCAAGATCAAACAATCATTAACAAGCATCAATACACGCAAAGCATCCATACACACAAATTAATTTACGGAAAATATAACCACGGCTGCCTGAGATAGGTCTTATTGCCAAATCATGATTAAGAACACTCACGTAGCTATATGAGATGTCGATCCCCTAGATATTGCCGTAGCTTTCCCCCTTTTTCTCACGAATCCAGCGCCATTTGATACGGCAAAACTAATTTTCCCCCCAATCTGATTTCTAGGGCTTCGGCCATTTTTTTTTTTTTTGGCAAGGCCGACGAGGTTGGATGGTCCCCGGCCATTTTGTTTTTGTTTTGAAACGAGAAAGTTAAAATGAAAAACCAGCCGGCCACATCTTTCTTTTCTTCTCTTTATTTTTATTTTTATTTTTATTTTTATTTTTTAATCCATTCACGGCTAGGGTTTTAACCATTGGGGAATTACAAATTTACCCCCAAGTCCAAATGTGCACAAATATACTTCAATACTTTATACTTGTTTAAATCACAACATCATAGTTGTGTAAATATTGTGGGTCATTACAACTAAATAAGTAAATACAACAAGAATGAGAAAAGTTCTTCTTACAACTTGAATATAAGAAAACTTCAAAGATTAAAGAAAAAATGTGTACAGGCAAAACATTGTCTCTGCCTTCAAACATTAAATTCCAGGTGAGCAATTTTTTTTCCTTTAGTCTTTTGGTACTGATGCATGTTATGTATCTGTGTTGTGATGATGTGTGCATGTGTTTGTCTTGATGTTTTCACTTGAATATGATTGAATTAGGCTATGTATATATAGGATGCATGTCTGGGTAAATGAATACAAACTCTGTTATGTTACAGGCACCATATAATTCATCAAAATAATTCCTTTTCTCTTCATATGATTAATGATAGGCCTTGATCTCCAAACAAAAGTGTATTGTTAAACTGTAACATCAAGGTTAAAAGTGTTTTCAAGGGTTTATATCAGGAACTTATTACAAAAGTATGTTTTTACAGTAGAAAAATCATTTTTATCATAAACCAAATATTTTAAATTCTTGAATTGAATTCATAATCTAATTTATTGTAGCAAATAATGATTTTAGAAATAAAAATCTTGATTTTTAGATTGGAAATTGTTGAGATAATTTGGAATGCATTAAATTGGGGGTTGCGTCGTTTTCTGGCGATCACGGTGGCATTGGACCTCGGGGTGGTGACTGGAGAAAGGTTATGGGTTGGTGATTGTCAGAAAAATAGTGGAAAAATTTATTATGTGTCGTGTTGGCCATGTGAAGGTAATATAGGGTTTAAGGACAGGATCGTAAGGGTTGGGTTCGCGTGGATGTTGCGTTGCCGAGGGAGGAGTAGAGGCAATCAGTATGGGGGAAAAAGCTTCGTGGGTCCACGGTGAAGCTTGGTTCATGATCACGTAGTCGCCGGTGATCTGTAACATCGGAACGAGGCGAAAATGGTCGAGGTGTTGAGTCCTTATAGTCTGCTGAGTTGCTCATTTTCGTTTCGAAGGCAAGTTCATCGAGTCATGTGGTTGAGAAGGTCAGCGAAGTCGACGATGACTTGCTAGTGGTAGTAAAGTCCATCGGAGTTCGTCGAATGGACTCTGCATGTGCACGAGGTATCAGCCGTACCCGGTATTGGGTGAAGGTCTGAGGAAGAAGAAGAATAGCTCGGCTCGATTGCGTGATGTTTGTGGGTTTGACTCGAAGCGTTCTCGGGGAATTTACACGTTGACTCGAGGTTTAACTTGAAGCAAGATTGATGCAAAATAAAAATACTTAGAAATTTTTTTTAATTGCAAATTTGGGGGAAACTCGGGTAAATTCAGGAAAAACTCGAAGTAGGGCTCGAGTTCGTGGGGGTTTAGCTCGGGAAAACACTCGGGTTGCCTGGGGTCATGTGTTTCTGAGTTTTGAAACTATAGCAGATTAGTAAAAACAAATTTATAAGAATTATTTCTTTATAAATGATGATTTTATTATTAAGATAAAAGGTATAAATTTAAAGTTTTTGAAATAAAGGATCTAAAAACATTTAAGTTTAAACTTATTTTTTTAATAAGTTATTTTGCATGAAATTGAATAAGTGATTTAGAAATAAAAATCAAATGTTTTAAATTTTTAACTTAAAAGTAAGTTAATTTATATCGTTAATGATAATAAAGTAATTAATGATTTGTAATTAAGATTAATTCATAAATAATTAAGAATAATTTTTATAAAGAATGTTTTAAAAAAATGGTTGAGTAACTTTCAAAGTTAAGTTAACATATTCGTTAAAGGGTAACTATTATTTGAGGTAAATTACTTAATGAAAATAATTAAACATTAATTAAATTGTAATTAGAAGTTAATTAATTAAGGATTAAGGATTAATTAATTAAATGATTAAGGTTGATTAATTTTTAATTAATTAAGTAATTAAGTAAAATTAATTTATAATTTGTAAATAATTAAGCAATTAATTAAGACTAATTAATGGAAAATTAAGGGTTAATTAGTAATCAAATTAGGAATGATTAATTTTTAATCAAGTTTTATAATGAATAATTAGAGATTACTAATTAATTGTTAAAGAATAATTAATTAATTAAATAATTATCAATTAATTGATAATGAGGTTAATTAAGAAGTGATTAATTAATTAAATGATTGTGATTAATTAATTAATGATTGGTTAAGCAAGGTAAGTTGATTTATTCTTAAGTAATTGATTTAATTTGAATTAATTAAATTAATTTAAATTTGAATTAGAGATATACTTGCTTATGAATGATTGTATTACCTTGCATTGGATTGATATCTCTGATTTGTAACTATAATGCTATGAGATATGAATTGCTTTGTACTGAATTGTAATATTTGTGATTGTTTCTGTGTGGATATGAAAACTACTTGGCCGTAAAACGATATTTGAAATTCGATGCGACAGGGAGTCGGATTCCAGTTGGTTATCCGAAACCCACATCGAATTGTAATGATGAATCTTTGTGATTTATAAATTTATTTTATCTGTGATCTGTAAATGAAGATAAGCGTTATGAGTTATACCGCTTATTGATATTGTAATATCTGTGATGATTGATGTTGTGCACTATTGTGTTAAACCCCTGGACTACACTATACACACACAAATATGGATTGCACGTGAAAATCGGTAAAGTCACAGATTTTAAAAATAGTTTGAATTTGAATTGTAAATTCAAATGGTTTTGGGAAATAGATTGGGTTTAAAGTGAAAAAAAAACTTTTGAAAAGTGTTTTAAAAATGAAAGTTATTTTGAATAACTTAATAAAGATTTGAAATTGAATAATTTGATTTAAATTGGAATTCAATATCTAAAATTGAATTCTATATCTGGTATTTATGAAGTAAAAAGGTTATACAAACTATAAATGTGTTTATATGGATTTAAACCATTTTAAAGGTATGGTTTTGAGAATTTAAAGTTAACCCAAGTTTATATTTGAAAGGCCTTAACTCGTGCAAGTAAAATCGGGTTTTCCGAAACAAAAACAAGTGATTTCAAATAATTATAACTTTTATATAAGGAAAGATTTTCCAAATTATGATGAAAAGATTTCAAATTTGAAATTGAATGGTTTTGAAAGCTTAAATTGAATCTTTGTGAAAGATAGTTGAACCCTATTTTGAAATTGAAGAGGATTTTAAATGATGTATCTTTTATATATAAAAGATTTAAAAACGGGAATTGTTTTGAAAGGTATGGATGAATCTTTGAAAATTGTTTAAAAGCTATGAAATGAGTCTTTGATTTAAAGACCAGATGTGTTAATTCAATTTGAAACGGAATTGTTTTGGAAGGCTAGAAATGAATCTTTGTTAAAGATTGGTGATCCTTGTTTTAAATGGAAAAGGTCTTAAAAGATAAATCTTTTGTTTAAAAGATTTAAGTATGGAAATAGTTTAAACCATTGAAGGTTTTTGAAATGAATCTTTTTGTTTAAAAGATTGGATTGTAATTTGTTTTAAACCATTTAAAAGAAAAGTTTGGATTTTAAGTTGTGACTTAACTGAAATCCCATTATCCATATGTTTTTTAAATTACGCTCATTATTCGGTTTAGCCGGGAGAGGACCTTGTGTCATATAACCCATTTTGAATAATGATACGACGATATGGATAGCATTTGAAGACCGGTGGTGAAGACCGGATACTTTCGAAAGAGAAAGGATGACCTGACGAATGTCTCTGCATCTACTGGCCCCGGTATAGAGATTTGAGCATCCATTGTGATGGGAAGTCCGGACGTGATTAGAAACTATCCGGATTGCAAGGGCTTCTTTGGAAGTGCCTTCGGTTCTGTTCGAACCCGGAACAGACTTGTATGGATGTATGTCTGACATTACACTTTGAGATGTAAAGCTGATTTCTGTCAAATATATTTCTGTTTGGTGGCGGAGATTCATTCTCTTAGCTTAACATCCTTCTCTGAGATGTACGAGCTCAGAGGTTATGTAGTTGATGGTTACTAGTAATACATTCCCAATTTGGTAATGTGGCATACGAAGTGTTGCTGATCATTTGTTGATCAAAGCAAGGCTTTGTGAAAAGCGTAGCTTTGTGGACGAGACTGCATCAGGACCTCACACCCCAAAAATGGTCGAAACAGGAAAGATGCAGCAAGGTTTCAGGGGTCGCACCCCTAGGGTATGTCCATCTCTTCTGGATAGAGGTGATATCATGGTATGGAGCCCAGATATTTAACCTATGTGGTTATTGCAAATACATTGCTTGTGGTTGTTGGTTGAGAGGTACCTCGGATAAAGGTTGGTTACGGCCGGGGGTGGAATATCTTATGTTTTACTCCCGGGCGGGGGTACACCGGCCTTGTGTTGGCAGAGAACTGAGGGATGGTTCTCGAGGCGTCCCTCCAGAGGCATACCCTGTGGAAATGGGAAGTTCCTTGGCCTGACCATTTGTTGGAAATCCAATCATCCAGTACGTGCCTTGTATGGTTTTAGTTGTAGAATCTGTCATTCACTTATGGTGGCGCCCCACTGTTTGGATGGCAGCTATAGTGGGCATAGTTTGAAATGTCTATGCTGGCTAAGATTAATATTATACTTTCGAAATGATTTTCCACACTTTGCACTTATAGTAAAAATATCAAAGAATTTTCTCGTATCAAGCATATTTGACTATTATAAGGAGAAATCTCCTCCAAGTCTGCGTTTGCATTGCGTGTGTGGCGGGAGGCCTTATGGTAGTTTCATTTTCCAAAAAGCATTGCGGATTTCAAATTCAAATTCTTTGCTTGTTTTTAAAAGACCAAATATTTTCGTTTGCTCATACCTGCCACATGACTGACCTAGAGTTTATTGTCCCTTTCCTAAACTCTGGGTGCCTAAAATTTTCTACATGGGCAGTCTAGAGTTGGGTTTTTCAGATAGTAGATTTAGATATCGAATTCAGTATCTTTCAGCTTTCTCTTTGGTATTCTTTGGAGATCTTGGATATTGGAGTCTGTGGATTCATGGACTAGTCTTGCGTGTCTTGGTGCAAATTGATGGTGGTTCGAGCTTGTGATTTGGAGTTTTAGCTTAGAGCATTGGATTGGAGTTATCTCTTGGCTATTTAGTTCCGCTGCTGTTTCATATTGTTATTCCGTTGTAGCATTGTTATCTTGTCTCTCTGATATTGATTTATATTGTATCATTGTTGTATCTAATGTTGTATATCAATGATATTCATTTCTTTTCTTCCGTGGTATTGTTACACTTGATGTGTTATAAGCTCCAGCGAACCAGATTCGACGTTTGGATCTGCGGCATTTGAATACGAGTGTCGTATTCGGTGCCGATTTCGAAGATCGAGTCGGGGTCGTTATAAGTGGTATCAGAGCTGAAGGTTGAAACTTTAGCTCAGGAGTATAACACATTAAGTGACTCATTAGAGATAGGGTGAAGTAAACCCTAAAATGAGTATATCCCTAAGATATCCATTCGAATGCCTCAGTAAATTCTCTTACTATCCACTGATAGTAAGTATGAGTGTAAGAAGAGGACGAGATAGGGGACAGGGGAATACGACTACAAATGGTCGATACCCTGCAATAGCGGAAACAACTTTCTCTATCAATCTCCTTTAATTCGTCTTTTCAATTCTTTGATATTTCCTGCGAGCTCCAGGAAGACCGGTAGATCAGTGATCATCTGATCCAAAAAATCCTTCGAAAACGAGCTGGTCTATCATGAACTAAAGCGTTGTAAAGGCAAAACGGTAGATCATCGAAATTTAAGTACGACAGGTATCTACAAAGGTGAACTGAGAGATCAACGGTCATCTGATCCAGAGCACCCTCAAATCAATGAAGTCATGCTCTGAGGTCATAGAATGACAATCATATCAGTCACTCCGCATAATTAATGAAATCCCTTCGAAAGACCATGAAACAAACAGCATTGAACTCCAAAGATTCAAAGTTGATCAAAGGTACAAAGCCAAAATTAAACCTCCCTTGCTGTCAATCAGAGGCTGACTCAAATCAATCCAAGACTTAGAACTCTAGAGAACCGCAACCACTGGACTCGGGGCAACCAGACAAGTTATAGAGAGACCTTGAGTACAATTCAAGCGCACCAACAGTCCTGTGGCATGGGGGCATCATGCACACTTGAATAGATATAAGGAAGACCACAACTAATAATCATACCACAGTTCTGTTATGCCCGATCAAAAATTTTGGTATTCTGACAGCTACAGACTTAATGACTTAGCTAGTGCAATAAATGAAATGTTATCATAATACTTGCCCACTTCTACCCAGCTACTACTTTACCGCTCGTGGTGACTAATTCCTCTCCCTCTTAGACCTTATGCCAGTTAAAGACCCATTCTCTAAAGGCAGTTTGGACCAAGAGCTAAGATTCAAGCCCTGAACTCCTATAGGCACTTTCTTTAATCCATCTTCATGCGGTCAACTATAAATCTCTCCACCATGGTAACATCATATATTTGGACATGTACATCTTACAAAACACGGAAGGATCATCCAAGCGATGGTTACCCAAATCGAAAACTATTTAGCTTCTTGAACCAATAAAACCATGTTCATGTAAGCAACCTACTGAGCCAACGTGGTCAAATCGACTAGAAAATCATTGTTTAGCTTCTTGAACCAATAAAATTGTGTTCATGTAAGCAACCTACTTAGTCGACGGGGTCAAATCAACTTGAAAATCATTATTTAGCTGCTTGGACTTGTCAAATTGCGCCCGAGTATGCTCCATCAACTCGCTGGTCGAAGAAAGCGAATCGACTCAAACGTCGAATTATCAAGAAATATCGATCTTAACCTTCTAAGGACTGGTGTTGTCGGCAACATCGGGAAGGCCTAAACACTCGCGAACCACTTCTTGAGCCATGGAACCATGGTCTTGAAGCAGAAACTCCTCATGTTATAAGAAATTTGGCAAAGTCAAGAAATTCCAAGCCATTTCGGATCAACGAGTCGTATTGATCCTGTAAGCCATGCATTTTATAAGCACGCACCCCCAAAATCCGTGCATCCCACAAGTCGTGCACTATCATAAGCTGCACCACTCATAAGCTGTGCATAACTAGAAGCCACGCGTCTCGTATGCCACACACTCTCATAAACTACACATCTCATAAGCGATGAAAACACTGCTCAATCTTGCTCCAACATCATTGCCAGACCGTTAAAATTCTATAAGTACCGGTGTTGTCCTGACAACACCGAGAAACCTTTTATTTCAGGATTAACAAGAACCAATCCCTACCATCCAAGAGGACCAACATTGCTTTGGCAATACCACAAAGTTTCCAAACCAAGATTTCTACAAAGAATTCCGATCTTTGACCAAAATGTCTAAAGTTAAGACATTCAAATCATGAGCTCGAAAAGATAGGAACCGCGACACAACTTTGACCGAGGGCATTCAAACAGCCGCCAAGAACATCAAGCCTCACATCAAGAGTTCTGAGTAATTAGCCCCGTGGATCGGCGACACATAACACATTAACACTTGGTCAGGACAAAAAATCACTCCATGCTTCTGTTATGCCAAATAAAGAATTTCGCCAATTGCAACGAAACTAAGCAATATAGTAGGCTGGACGAATGCATAATTAAAAAGGAAACTACTCCAACCTGCTAGACATTGATATTTCCTCAGCAACATCGAGAACGCTAGACCATCATATCGACAAGAAAATCAAACTCCATAAAATTCGCCATCGCTCGGAAATAGCGGTAAAAGGAGGAACTTACCGTCGACTAGATATTGATAATGTTAAAAGATGTTTCCAGAATAAAATCATCGACCCAGTGGCTTCCAAAGATAGAAGTAGGTGCTTGAATGAGGTCTCAAACCCTAACTTTCAAAAACCCGAAAGTTATCCGAAGACAGACAACAGTAAGGAGAGACGCCCAAAATCATGCAGCTTAACTTAATTGTATATTGACAAGTTGTCTTCTTTGAAAAATTTAACTTCATGGTGTCTAAGCTATGGCATAGCAATAATCATTTATAAATATTACGGTGATTCGTAAATATTATAGTGGTTGTTTCTCTGAAGGTACTAAAACCTTCGGCTAAATTGCTACGGTGATTCGTGGTGCACCGATAAATCCTGCCCGTTACCTGGCTGAGAATTATCTTGTTGATTTAAGACAAAGTGTGATTATACAATTTTGGGTTAGATAGATAATTTGTAATTAAACCATTGCATTCATTTAGTTGCATTAGTTCATGCATATAAAATCCAAAATTAAAAAAAATTGTAAATATTCCTCTTCCTTTTCCTTTTCAATTTTTAAATCCTTTTCCTTTGAATTTTTTTTAAATCCAAAAAAAATTATAAAACCTTTTCAACAAAAAAGAAAAAATTTGAAAAACCAAAAAAATAGAAAAAAAAACAAAAATCAATTTCCATTTTGAAAAATATATTTTATTTGTAAATATTTTTCCTTTATATAAAAAAGAAAAAAAACCAAAAATATTCTTGAAAATGTCTGAATTTGCATATTCACAATTTTTTACAATAGTTGAACAAACAATATAATCCATATGATTTCAGTCCAAATTCATATGGATATTTTAACAACTACTGTGTAAATAATTCGAATTTCGAACAACAAAATTTTCAAAACAATGAGCAACCCTCAAATCTTGAAAACAGCATTTCGTCTTTACTTGAAATCTCTGCACAACAAAATCAAATGATAAATGATTTATGTAATTCATATTTGGGCAATGATTCAAGTCAAAGTTTTCAAAGTAACAAAGATTTGAATTAACGTCAAAATTCAAACGATTTCGAGTATAACCCATGTCAATTCAATTTCGAACTTCAAAATGAGTTTCAAAGTCAAAGTGAAAATGGAAACAACATTTTAAACGAATTTGGGAATGGAAATAATCTCGACTACGATGCGAGTGAAAATTTTTGTTCTCAACAAATTCAAATTGAAAATCCTCAAGTTAATAATTATAAATTGGATTTTGTTGAACAAATGAGTGTAATTTACGATGATCACACGGATTTGTTGATTGAAACATACAAAAATACATGAATAACAAAACCAAATCCCAGCGTGTGACGAGTCAAACAATAATCCATCTGTTATCCAACTCGATGATTTTCAAATAATAACTTTGAAACTAAAAATAATAATCTTAATGAAGTTGTTGAAAACACGGTAATTGAGTTGAATTTCAATTCTCTTGTGGATGAGAAACTTGATTTAAGATTCGATCTTTCTTTTCTCGATTTTAAAATTTTGAACACAACAACTTTGGATTTTGAACTTGACACATGTACTAAAGTTGTTGATAATTTAATAAAGGAAAATGAATTCAATGAACATGATTTCTTTGGAATTTTCAAAATTGAGTTGTTAAATTCGAAGGGGTAAAATTTAAATCACCATTTCAATTTTGAAATCGATAATTTTGAATTTTTTTTTGATGATGAGCTTAACTTTTAATTTGGTGGAAATAAACTTGAATTTCAATCAATCATTTTGTCAACCCCGAAAATCATCGAAAATAAAACAACTCGTATGATTTTTAATAAAACGACATTCGTTTTTCCAAATCAGCGTTCAACTTCAAAATCTTTTACAGTTTGGTTTTCTGTGCTTGAGTTGTGTCTCGAATACTTGACGAGAAAAATGAATCGATCTTTGGAAGACCGTTTGATTTACTCTTTGACGATATACTTTTTGATCTCATGTAAATACCGTTCACCTTCATGTAAATATAGGTCATCGTTTTATTTTTGTTTTATTTTTCTCCTTCCACTTGGGATGACTATGAGGACAGAGTCAAATCAAGTGTGGGGAGGGGGAGACTCATCTTCATTTTCAATTTTTCATGGTTTATTTTTACTTTTTCTTTGCAATATTAAAAAAAATCTAAAAAAACAATTTTATTTAAGCATTTTTTATTTATTTTTGATGAAACACTATAGGATAAATATATAGTTTTGGCTTATTAAATTGAAATTTTTGAAATTTTATTTGTCTTAACAAAAATAAAAATGAAGCTTGATTACAAATAACGATAGTTTAACTAGTATATAGGAAAGTTCATACGTGATAATTATGAAATATATCCTAAATGAAAATTATTGTTTTAAAAAGTGTTTGATTTAATGTAAAGGATATACCATTTTTTTGTATTCTAAGTTAAGTGGTGCTAAGATGATTTTTGCTAAACTCTCTTTTTCAAAAAAAAAAATTAGAAAAAACAAAAAACATGTATAAAACATTTGTATATATGTAAATATTTTCTTTTAACACCTACGGTCGACAGGTGTACACACATGTATGTGCACTCGCCATGCTCTATACATTTCTCTCGTAAGCCCAAAAGGCAGTCCTCGATCGGTATATCTGGCCTTAGTTTATCTGAGCTAGGTTTATGTATATAAAAATTCTTTTCTTTTATCAATAAGGCGTACAGTCGATAGGTATTCACACTCGTATGTTCACTCGCCACGCTCTGTATTCCCCTCACATAAGTCAGTAAGGAAGTGCACGGGCAATATATCTGGCCCCAGTTTTCTAAGTTAGGCATATATAAATATTGTTAATATAAATATAATTTTCAAAAGAAAAAAATGGAGAGAGTCGAAAAATGAAATCCAAGCACTATTTTAACTTATTTTTTTGACTTGTTATTGAACTGAAATGAAAATATCACTTTGACAAATTTTGATAATCAACTAAGGATCTATTTCATAATTATACTTTGTTATCAAAAGAAACAACAAGTTAAACTATTGTCTATTTGTTATGATAACTTCGTTTTTGTTAGAAATTTTGACGAGTAAATGAATTAAATTTTCAAGATAATGGCCCAGACCTATATTTAACTTATTCTTGTTAATTTGAAAGTGATTCCTTCATTTGTAGATACTTTCAAAAACTCGCATTCATCTCTTTGTAAAATAATCTTGCATTTTGTAAATTTTTTCACTTTGCGTTTGGATTTTGTATGTAGTATCCGCTGAAAACCCTCACGAGACAACACTCGTCCTATTGAGGAAACCTAGAGGTTTAACGGCTTGTTGCATATGCTCAATGCAGTCGTGCTCTCTATGAAAACGGATTTATCTTAGTTTTTCTTTATTCGAGGACGAATAAAAAGATAAGTGTGGGGGTATTTGATGTGCATGTAAATGTGCATATTTTTACCACCATATTTAATTTATTTAAATTAAATAAACGATCATATTGGGTATTTTAACTTGTTTAAACCAAATTCAAATTATTTTCAAATTGACACACATTCATCTTTATTTAGGGGTAAAATGGTCATTTTTGTGCATTTATTAAATTGTGAAAATTTAATTGGAATTTTCTATGTTGTTTTGTAGGAAATTTAGTGAATTTTAAAGTGGTTTTATGAAGATATATGCATGCACAAGAGTGAAGATAAAGAAACGAAGATGGAAATATTTCAAAGGCACGATAATAGAGGACCCTACCTTCCAACATACCTTCATGTACAAATTAGAGGCTAATGCACATGCTAATAGTGTTTAAAGCTTTATGCACATCTAAATGACGATTAATTAATGCTAATGATTACTTGGCCCCCACACTTCCTAAGAGGGTATTTTGGGAATTCACCGAAAATATGAATTAGGGTTTAACACATGTATAAATGCCCCTTATGTTTCATATATCATTCTCCTTCTTTAGTCTCTCTTAGGCCTTCATTAGTCTCTTTTAGTTAGTTTTTATCTAATAAATACATCAAGTTCTCTTCTTTCTTTTCATGGCTAATTAGCCATTTTCATCTTATGTATTTTTCCCTTTTTATGCAATGTTAATTATGGTTTCCTTTTAACTGCACATTCTTTTCTTTTCCTATTAGTAGTATAGATTTATTTTGCATGCAAGTAGAATAGCTCTTCTTTGAAAGCAATGTTGAAAGCTCTACTTGCATGAAAAATAAATCTATACTACTAAGAAGAAAAGAAAAGAATGTGTAGTTAAAAGGAAACCATAATTAACATTGCATAAAAAAGGGAAAAATACATAAGATGAAAATGGATAAGTAGCCATGGAAAGAAAGAAGAGAACTTGATTTATTTGTGAGCTAAAAACTAACCAAGAGAGACTAAAGAAGGCCTAAGGGAGACTAAAGAAGGAGAATGATGCATGAAACATAAGGGATGTTTATACATGTGTTAAACCCTAATTCATAATTTTGGGGAATGCCTAAAATACCCTCTTAGGAAGTGTGGAGGCCAAGTAATCATTAGCATCAATTAATCATCATTTAGATGTGCATGAAGCTTTAAACTCTATTAGCATGAGCATTAGCCTCTAATTTGTAAATGAAGGTATGTGGGTAGGTGGATCCTCCATTATCATGCCTTTGAATTATTTCCATCTTCGTTTCTTTATCTTCACTCTTGTGCATGCATACATCTTCATAAAACCACTTGAAAATTCACTAAATTTCCTACAAAACAACATAGAAAATTCCAAGTAAATTTTCACAATTTAATAAATGCACAAAAATGACCATTTTGCCCCTATATGAAGATGAATATGTGACAATTCGAAAATAATTTGAATTTGGTTTAAACAAGTTAAAATACCCAATAAGATCATTTATTTAATTTAAATAGATTAAATATGGTGGTAAAAATATGCACATTTACATGCACATCACATATGACCTGAAACAAGCTAGTTTAAGTGTCGCAAATTCAAGACAAACACTACCAAACTCTACCAGTCCATGATCAATATAGGAATGAATCCGGTCGTACTAGAGTTAATGCGATGACTTACTCCACAATTTCAAATTTTCTATAACAACCTAGAGTTTGACATTTAGAAATGAAGGGTTCTGCCGAGGGATGAAGGGTTTCGCAGATAGTCGTCAAATCATAACAAAAGCGGTTGTAGGAAGTTCGATTTTTCGTGAATAAGAATAACTAAGGAGTTGGTCATGCAACAGCCTTACATCTCCAAGGGTAATACTTGATGGTTAAACACAGCTAAGTAACGAAGACTCTCACCCATCCAGAATGTGGCGTATTCCAGATTTAAGCAATACTGAGAAAACAACCACATTGGGTTAAAAGAAATCTACTAAACTCTATAGGATTAGATGAATGATTCAATCCTCACCAACGTGACTTTAACACTGTCCAAAGATAGGCAGCACTAAGAAAATACTTCTATAATCCAATCATCGAATTGATAGTTTCTGATGACCGAAATTAGTACCCAAGTGGACTAAAACTATCGTCGAATCAATAGGGAAATTCGATCCCAAATTCCTAAGTGTTGGTGTTGCATCGACAATGTGAAGGCCTTCTTTTATCTTTTAATTACTTGTGCTGCAGTGGAAACACTAGGAAAATTGTCTATTTTCTAACAACTGGTGTTGCCCCAGAAATGCTAGGAAACTTTCTATTTCACAAGTACCGGTGTTTCCTCGACAACTTCGGGAAACTTTCTACTTACTAAGTACCGATATTTCTCTAGCAATGTTAGGAAAACTTTATTTTATAGGGCTGATGAGAAACACTCATCATAGTGACCCATCGGTGCACTAGCTTCCGAAGATAGTCTACATAAAACTATTATTGCCCAATGATATGCAATGATCAGAAGACATGTCCTTTCATAGGTCAGTCGGATGGTTTCACCTGACATCGTAGTAATCAGCCACTACACGGGAACAGAGTTGTGCAGAAAGGAAATCCTAGGATTGAACTGCTTATGTGCTAATTTCTAACGATGTAAGATGTTGGACAATCGAATTCCCAAATTTCATCATAGAAAGAATTTTGATACAATCAAAAAATAGGCGGCCTCGAGGAGATGTTGCTTAGAACTAAGAAGCTAGGTTATCAATTCATGAAGAGAGGAGTCATATGAACAAAACTTCCATGATGACGTCAGCAATCAAGAAAAGCATGTATGGGCAAGGATAAGCAGGAACAATCATGGAAGGTTGAAAATAAAATCCCCATACTTCCTTAATTCCAGAATGGGATTGAGAGCCAGATTCGGGGTAATTGAGCAATTCACCCCACGGATCTCTATCTCTCACAATCGCCAAAATATAGGCGTTCGAAATATCTAGTCCCTCAAAAAGGGATAAACACAAATACTTGATCGAAATA
This sequence comes from Allium cepa, assembly GCA_030765085.1. Taxonomy (NCBI): domain Eukaryota; kingdom Viridiplantae; phylum Streptophyta; class Magnoliopsida; order Asparagales; family Amaryllidaceae; genus Allium; species Allium cepa. The sequence continues at coordinate 346,691,546 of CM060937.1, forward strand.
AATGTTTAAAAGTCCAAACATGAATAACCACAAGGTTGGTTAGATCACGGTTCCATATCACAAAACGGAGCGCTCTGGCAACAAAATCGCCAACAATGGAAGTGAAGGATTTTACGTTCAGAAGTCGACCGTCGCTCGTAGTTTGGCGATTATGGAAAGTATTGATGACTTACTTACGGTCTAACTAGATCATTTGGTTCCAACTTGCAGGAATATACCGTTACCTGAGTTTGGTGATGCTAAGAAGAGACCCATAAAATGAAACTATAAATACATTAGCTTTCGAAAACAGAAGCAAAAGCTTAATCGACTCTTTATCCTTCCTTTTGGAATCTTAGATTATTCAAAGATTCACAACATCAAGGAAAAATCCATAGGTTTGAGTCATCTGTTTATGACCGAAGACAGAAACTAACACATGATTAGGATCTCAACGTCGGACTCAGAAGAATTTACATTAGCAGAAGATGTCAAAAACGCATCTTTCTAATACATACCGACATCATTACAAAACTTAGATCTTGGGATCAAGCAACAAAGTCCCTAATTCCCAAAGATAGGGGCTATCATGTTAATCAAACTAGGGCATTTGAACTTATTGCTAAGGAGACCTAATCTCCAAAAACATGTTGGTTCAGTAATCAAAGTAATCAGCCCTACGGACTAAGGCATTTGCACCAACACTTTGTTAAAACGAACTCAATTGAGCATAAGTAGGGATTAGCAACGGTACTGGTAGACCAAGCTACTTCATAGATTTGAACAAAGCTATAAAATAGAGTATGTCGAAATCACCGAGAAGCATTACTTTCATGTATAGAATTACAGTAAATGAGTATGCTGTACATGAACACAGGAGGGATATTAGTGAGAAATATCAATGCACGGAATCGAGCAATTAAGCCAATAGTCCCCGGAGACAAAGGCTGGCATGCCGGTTGAATTTCGAAAAATATAAAGGAAGGTAATCGCAATAAAACAACTCATGCGCTAGTTTCTGAAGATTGAAACAGTGCCTTGTAATTTGACTTTAATCAATCGTCCCAACATGATATGAAAAATAAGCGAAGCCTACATCGCGAAGGGCCTAGCTTCTGGAGGAGTGGAAGTTCCTCCGCCAGATTAAAGGTTGGATGATCGAAAATAATTTTCAACAAAAAAAATTGGCATTTAACTTTGCCAGGTATGTTCTACTTTAAATAATATCCTCATATAACCAACGCCCTAAAACCAAGGGGAATCGACGTATGCTGACCAATCGAAATCTAAGCGATGACCGAGGCAGATGCAGTGTCTTATCTACATGAGAAGAGTCCAGTATCAAGAATACTGCAAACAATCTAGTATAGATAGCTTGCTTACATTTGTAAAATAATACAAATCGTACTTTCAAATTATCTCTTTCACACTTATCCGTTATCAACGGTCAAAAACGGAGCTGTCGTATGAAGAGACGCGGGAAGCCTTTCTTTTTAGGATCACTGGAGTACAAAAACAGGAAGACCGATACGATCGAATCATCCACTATATCCAATTTTGGAATAAATCATCACGTTGGAATTCAAAAACGTCGATGGCAAGTTAAGTAGATTCTCAAAAAGGAGAAGTTAAGGAGAAAAAGCAAGATTTCGCTCCAAGACAACGACAATCATTCGAGACAAAACTTAGCTTCACCATCGGTGGAGTTAAAACTATATAGGTCGACTCCAAACCAACGTCATGCACCCACTTATCGACCTAAACCCTTGTGTAAACTACGGAGCAAAGGTTGCTTCGTTAATACTAGGAATTGAAATTCAGATTGATATCAAAAAAACGAATGGTTGTCAGAAGTTAGTCAGTTGAAAATAAAATCTTGAGATGAACTGTGACGATTCACTGAAATTCATGGAATAGTAATCCGAAACTTATCTTGTCCTAGGGCACACTTTGTTTCCAATGAAAGCATACTCTGGGTAGCAAATGTTATCCTGGTTTTTAACCCATCAGCATCTAAGAGAAGATAAGAAGACCTGATGGAATCAGAGTGGCTTAGGACTCAACCAAAAGAGCTAAACCAACAAGTTAAAGAGAGCCAAGTCCAATTACAAAAGAAACAACTGAGTTTGACTAAACCAAGAGATGAGCATCCGTCCAGTCCGATCAGCAGCCAAACGCAACTACAAGTAAATCGTCATCAAAGCAACGTAATCTTGGAATAAGTGCGATCCAACACAACGAAGCAAAGGGAATAAGGAGCTAAGTGGTTGGCTCACACCTAAGCTAATTCTATGGATCGCTAGCGATCCATAAACCAAGGATCGCTAGCGATCCATTGTTTTGGCTCGGGTCGTGTGTTAAATTTCTTGACGTCTTCCTATGATCATCTATAGGAAGTTAGTGAGTATGCCTGGCTTTGAAGCTCTTCGATCTATATAAATACCATCCTACCTGCAGCATAAACTGTATCGGCTCCAGACTGGTTGGTGAAGTTCTGCTGGAAACTTTCTTCACTCTTCGTCTTCCTCACAACAATCTTTAAAGGGATTCACTGTGATTCTCAAGTGGATTCCAAATCTAGGGATTCAGTCTAGCTAAGGATAATCAATAGCCTTGTAATTAAACATTACTTGTAACAGCAATCAGTCTATAATAAAAACTATAAAGAGGATGCAGGCTTTGTTAATAGCCGAATCACTATAAAAATATTCTTGTCTTCTTTCTCTTACTGCATTTTTCTATATCTATTATCTATATTATTACTCTGTGAAAACAGGGCTGGTGCTTTCACACTCTAACTAGGGTGTTCATCCATTTTTTAGGTTAACGCATTCTTTTTAAAGATTTATGTAAATTCATTAACAAGATAACATGCTTTTATATAACTTCACAAACCATTTATTATAACATAAGTGTTATAATCCAAAACTTCCTTTTTTGTTTTATAAAATAATTAACTCACTTTTTACAAACTTATATGTATATATATACACTTTAAAAATACTTATAAATAGGTTTTAGATATCTATTTAAAATATTACTTAAAAGTGACTCATTTATAAATTTGATAAAAGAACAAAAACATTTTTTTACATTTTATAGCACTTTACATTCAAAATTCATAAATTAAAACTATATTTAAGCATCTAATCGTTTTTCACACTCAAATACATTTTATTAAAGCTTTCGTAAAAGATTCCATAAAGAAAATAATTTAAATACATTTAAATCGTAAAGGACTAATCAAAACATCACATTTAAAACAAGAAAATGCAATTGTCAGGAATGCTATAATAGGTCGTGGATACATTTGTAAGTGCTATTTATTATCCTGTGTAGAAAATCAACATGAAAATTCCCATTCTTTGTGGCCACTTTTCATCACTCAAGCAAATGATTTTAGAATCGAAAGTTTTAAAGTATGCACTACACTTAGGGTAATTATAAACCATGTAAAGAAACCCTTAAGTATATCTTCTAATTTAATTATAAAAATTCCTGAAAACAAACTATATTTCAAAGTGTATTTATTACCATCCTTTTGCTTTAACTTTAGCCACTTTTCTTAACCAGTTCTAAATTATTTTACACTCCAATATTTTTCCACTTATAAGTGCTCTTATAGTACTTATCAAAAATGCAAAGAAGCCTTGAGGATGTCACTCAAAATTGATATAACACCCCTAATTTTGATTAACATTATTTAGGACACTTAATTAGATAAATTAAATAAAATAATGTGAAAGAATAAGGAGATTGAGATTTGGTAATTATAATATGGGTGGACCCGTAATTAACGAACTAGCAAGATGTAATTAGAACATTAATAAGAAGGAGGATTTATAAGAAAAGAAAATTTGGCAAAAGCCACGTTTCTTTAATATGCATCCTTCCATTCTCATTTCATCCCTCACTATAATTCACACAAATGAAATAGAGAAGAGGTTGGACATTGCTAGAAGAATTAACGGAAGAAAGCTAAGAAAATCTAAGGAAAAAGCTAAGGTGGAATTTAATAAACTCAAATCTCAAAACTCTATATCAAATTAAAGTGAATAATGATAAATCTTAAGATTTTTACGTAAATCTGAAAAATATATGTATTATTATGCCATAATGTGAATGTTTGGTGATTATATGCTTTATTATGATTATTGGAATGATTTATGAAATTAGTTAATAGGTTTAAGTATGAAACCTTCATATGACACCTAACTGACTTGAAATTTTATATGATGTTTGAAACATTATTTTAGAAGTGGGATTTTAATTTCACAATTTTCCTAGTAATTACGAATATTTTGTGAATTTTCTAAGTGAAGAAATTAATTTATTCGTGTTTTTATTATTAAAAATAATTCAATATAGTTTCGGCCATGAAAATTTATATGTTAAAGAATATGATAAATCCGATTTATTATTATTTTTGGGATTTATTCCATTTGTTTTTGATTTTATATGAATTTATTAGGCTAGAAAGGCTTAGTAATTATATTCGAATATTAATATAAAATTAAGGATTGCGAAAATGATTGGGAATATAATTTATAATCAAAAGCAGTTTTTCTAAAGAGGATTTTGTAATGAAATTTGTTATCTGATTAGAATTTGATGTAAAATTGGAGTTGCTAAAAAGACACAAGAAATTAAACGGTTTTTATGTTAATTAAGGTATAGCCATGCGCTATTAATCAATGTCATAACCCACCTATGCCCCATGAAATCTCAAACCTGTAGGGAAGCATATGATAGAAACTTGGTTGGAATGCAATTATTCCACTAAGGTTGGAATATATCAATGCTGACATTGTTGCCTGCGACGTTTGAAACGCCACTTGTCTTCTATGTTGCTAGTCTCCTACTTCGCATATGTTCTATGCCACCTATTTTATACCACATGTTTCAATGTTGCATATCAATGCCACATATTTTCAGTACCGACGTCAAGTCCTTAAGGTAGCATACATATCTTGGTAGAATACTGGATAAACTAAAGGACTATAGTTTCCCTGTTTTGAAGCATGATTTCAAGGGTAAATCAATTATAAAGATTTATATTTTCATGGATACGTATAAAATGGTATTTAGCCTAGAATTTTATTGGAAAGCTAATTTATGTCACCTTTAGATAAATTATGATTGAATGAACTGACACAGAGATTAGAAAACAAGATGGGACAGGTGTAGGTCGTGCCCTATACTTAGTTGCTATCCCTAGCTGGTATTAGCCTAAAATTCCAATGCATAGAGCTTTTTTACGGGTAAGACCAAAAGTAAGTTACACACACAAAGGAATACAAGGAGATGAGGTAGGTTATTGGTTGACCTACAAAACCATTAGGATCAGAGTAATCTTAGGAATAGTAAGTTTCAATCAAACCTTCCAGTTTCCTTCTATCCGTAAATTGGAGAATTTATTATATCCGGTTGGCCCGAGTTAGCCATATAGGTTTGTATTTACCCTGATAGAACTATGATGTGGGACACATAGTCCATTTATTTAGATAGATTGGTCATGCTTACCCAGGTTGCATACATGCATATGATTGTTTATATTGTCTACTTTAATTATTTTGGTTGTAGGAGCTAGATTTATAAAAGACATATTTTAGGACACCAGTGAGGGGAAAATCCGTTCCGCTCAGCGGCACGTTCTTACTAGATATCCATTAACCTTGATGGCATATTATTATTCACACCAGACTATTTTCTAAGCCGAGGTTTTTGTTTTTCCCCTTAAACTCTCAGGTACCCTTTTGAGTAGTTCGAAAGAAATGTTTCTAGGTTTTTTGGTTTGACGAATAAAGCTTTCGAGGATGTGCAAGAGGAAGAGCTAGTTATGTAGGAGTCTATCTGTTTACTTATCAACTATATTGCCTAACTTTTGTCTATATGTATGTAATGGTAGAAATTTTATATGTCTAGTAGTTAGCTTTGATCAACTAAGGGACATTTTCATATGTCGGTCTTGGAGTATTTTGTGCTAATTATATTTTATTTAAACCCGGGCAACATTTGGGATTATGTATTGAATATGGAAATTAATTAATGAAATCCATGTTTTGAAAAAATTTCATATTCCTGTGTTTTGAGGTTAATAACACCATTAACTGATCTTATTTTATCAATGAAGAATAATACTATTTCAATGATTGCAGCACCAGTAATACTTAATTTCGGGCCTCAAATGGGGGATGTTACAACTTGTTATTAGAGCAAAGATTTATTTAAAACTAGAAGAATTTTTAATTTAAAAGGTTTTTTTTTAAAACATAATCTGAATGAATTAGAAAATGAGATTAGGGTACGGGATAACATTATAGTAACATACTTGTATTTGCTATATATAAATATATATCTTATCTTTAATCTTTCCTCTCTTAGACAGATTATATGTACCTTACTAAGGTTCGAATGCTGATTTATATAGGTGAATATTAGGCTCAAGTTCTTAAAATCAAACTTAATAAACGTAAAATTCTCCCCAAAATAGATTTTAAATTAGTTCCCTAGAATTAAGTTAATGAATATTTACATACCTTTATGCAATTATTCAGTGAATAGTTGCTGACATTTATGTAATTATGTCCCAAAATTGCATAAATGTCTATAACTAATCAGTGAATAATTACAGAAATTTATGCATTTTTTTCAAAAAATTGTGGATATCTCTGCAATTTTTTGATGAAAATTGCAGAAATGTCTGCAATTTTTGGATATAATTGCATAAATGTCTGCAATTATTCACTGAAAAATTGCACATTGTAAGCAATTATTAAGTAACATAATTCCAGTGACCTTATTTACAATTATTTTTAGCAACGAAGTTTGGTGTATTTTGAAACTTAATAGGGACTTTAGCCAAACTACGCCTTTATATAAAGTAAGATATGGAGGTAGGAAACAGAAGAGTTAATCTCGATGGAGGATGCGCCACAACGAATGGAAATGTTAGGCCCAATACAAGGAGGAATCTAGGTTGACAAACAGTTTCTAATGTAGATGCTAGAACGCCAGTGGATATGGGAGCTATGTATCAGTTCTTTGTTAATATAGTGCAAGCAGAAGCTGCTGATAATCAGTTCGTGGAAATGCTGGAAGAGCAAATCCTGAAGTTCCAATCGTAAAAAATTATGCTGTTTTGAGTAGTGATTATGCAAAGCTTGGAAGGAAAGCCATTCATTGTAACTAAAGATGCTATTAAGATGGAAAATTTATTATCGCATTGTGAAAGGATTGTTACCGATTTAGGTCTAAATGAGGAGCAGAAGAGGAGGCTGACATCTAAACAGTTTTAAAGAGCTACATTATACTAGTGGATTAACGTTACTGTTGGAGTGCCAGAGGAAACTTTTACTTGGGCTTAGTTCAAAAGGGGATTCGAGGAGAGATTCATGTCTAAAATTTCCAACTCAACTTTGCTTAGGAAGTTTGCTGAGTTAGTGCAAGGAGACATGATTATGTTGGAGTATGCAACAAGAGTTGAGGAGTTATCTAGGTATGGGTATGCTACGGTTGATATACTGATTAAGAGAAATGAAAAGTTCATCCATGGATTAAGACCAGAGCTTATGAGGGCAACCTTGCCTCATTTCAGAGACCTATGTGATGTGATAATGGGGATGGCTTTGAGGAATAATGAGATGCTTGCTTTCTTTAGTGGTAACAAAGCAGTGGAGACTCAGCATGGGCAGAATCAGAAAAGTAAGTCCTTTTAGAAAATGGAAGCTCAAAATGGCGAAGCGGCCAAGAAAGTAGAAGCAGATGTTGCGTGTTACAAGTTTGACGTAAAGCACATTTTGCGAATGAATTTTGCTCTAGAAATGGAAAGAAAGTTATTGGGAGGAAGAACATCAAGTGCTTTAATTGTGTCCATATAGGCTATTACAAGAATTAGTGTAAGGAACCAACAATGGTTGAGAATGGAAAAGTGTTTTCTTTAGAACCAGCTACCTCGAGACTAACAACAGATGAGAAAGAGAATAGTTGTGATGGAAGGTATGCTTTTGATTCATGGCATGGCTGTTAGAGTACTATTCCATACTGGTGCATAACATTCTTTATATCTTATTACTTGGTAGATAAGCTTAATCTAGAACCCTCATACCTAGTTACTTCCTTAAGGGAATCCGATAGGATGGTATGCAACTCTTGGGAAGAGATGTGACCATTTAGAGTTTGAGTTATTATGTCATATATTCACCTATAGTTTGCATGAGTTTAATTTTATGGGCTTTGGAATTATATTAGGTATGGATTGGTTAAGAAAATAAAATGCTATGACATTTTGCTAAGATAGGGAAATATCATTAAGACAACCAAATATTAGCGATCGAATCATATACTCAGTAGAGAACTTGAATTTTGATGAATGTGCTTCATTATGTGCAATGGAGGAGGAAGACGAATAGAATCAAGTTTTTGTTGTTAGACAATTTGTAGATGACTTTGAGCCAGTTCAGGACTACCGTCGAAACGAGCTATTAAGTTTTAAATAGATCTTTTACTTGGAGCTGAACCCGTAACTAGACCACCTAGCAGAATGAAACTACAGAGATGAAAGAGTTGAAGGTGTAGTGATGATATTAGAAGGAAAAGGTTTTCTTAGACCAAGCAGTTCACATTAGGGAGCAGCAGTTGTGTTCGTGAAGAAATTGAATGGGTCGTTGAGATTATGTATCGATTGATATTCAGGTTTTTAACCCAGCAGGATCCAATGGGAGACAGAACAATCTTGTGTTATCAGAATAGTTTAGAGCTTAACCAAAAAGGCTAAGGCAGCAAGTTAATGAGAGCCAAGCTATGTTACTAGGGCAATGACTAGGATCGACTGAACCGGGAGACCAACATTCTTTTAGCCCAATCAGCAACTGAGCACAAACAGCTAGTAAATTATCATACAAAAGGAACAACGGCAACAAAAGACCATAGAAACATCCCAAACACCAAACTCCAAAAAATATCCTAAGTGATTGGATCACAAGCGACCCATACTCTATGGATCACTTGGGACCCATGCTACTCCTTTGAATCTTCAATTGAGTTAGCCAAGGAGGCACTGAAAGGAAGCCAGGTCATTAGCTCGCTTACGAGCAAAATCTATGGGCTATTGGCAACCCATAGTCCATGGGTCGCTAGCGTCCCATAGACATGGGTCGCCAGCGACCTATGGTTTTATCTCGGTTCGCGAGCTAACACCCCAGGGTCGTTCATTACCTACTTGCGAACAGACGATGAAGTGGCTTGTCCCAGAAGCTCTCCAATCCCTATAAATACCATCCTACCTGCAACATAAAGTGGATCTTCTCTGGACTGGTTGTTGAAGCTCTGCTGAAATTATTCTTCACTCTCTACCTCCCTCACAACAACCTCCAAATAAATTAACTTTGATTTTCCAGTGGATTCCAACTCTAGGGACTCAATCTTGCTAAAGATAATCAAAGCCTTGTAATCAAGCACTTCTTGTAATAGCAATCAGTTTGTAATAAAGATATAAAGTGAGAGTAGGCTTCATTAACAACCGAACCACTATATACATTCTCCGCCTTCAAAATAGTGCTAGTGCTTTCAAACTCAAACCAGGGTGTTGGTCCATTTTTTGGGTCAACATTTTGGTCTTTCGTTGAGAACTCCAACTCAGGGTTCAGATCTAACTATCTACGTTAGATCCTATAGGTCCAGAAGTTAGATCCTCCTTCTCTGCTTAGAAGGTTTGCTAAAGAACCAACCAAGAAGGATCGGAGAAAAGCCAAGCAAACACATGCTAAGGTTATGGGTTGCTAGCGATCCATACGGTTAGCTCGTAGGTCCACCAATTCCTTTGCATCATGATCCAATAGCAGTCCAATGCAATGAGCATATGGATCATCATTAAAATAAGGCAACAAGCTATGAAACTAGATGGAGAACATCAACATGAGATAGTAGACGTGATCCAAAAGGCAAAGCTTAGAAATTAACTAAGTACATGGATCGGAAGCGATCCATTCGTTGTGAATCGCTAGCGATCCATACCTTTTCACCAGACTGCAATATATTCCAGAAAGCAAAGTCCAATAACATTCTAAGTATATGGATCGCTAACGATTCATATGCTATGCTATGGATCACTAGCGCTACATACCATTTCATTGATTTGTAACGACCTACATGGAACAAGATGGAAGAAGGATGATTAGGAGTTGGCTCGCTTTCCAGAATACATTTTGGATTGCTAGGGATCCATAAGCTATGGATCGCTAGCGACCCAATGAATTGGCTCAGGTCATTACGCTTTTTCCAGTGAATCAGCTTATCGAAAAGGGATATAATCGAAAGGAAGCAATGGGCGCAGCTCCAAGAATCATGGCAGAAGAAAATGTTAACAGTCCGCCTACTACAAAAGCATCGGTTACAAACCAAAACTTAGGGTAGAAAACCCCACGTATGCATATAAGGATAGGTCTCTCCAGCTCTAAAGATGACAAATAGTTTGAGGAAGACAAATTGGATGAAAATTCCAACGTGCAAAATGCTAGAAGAGGCTCTAAAACATGTGTCGTAGCACAGTTCCAAGCAATGGATGAGGAACTGCAACTCAAATGGTATTCTTAGAGACAGGAGGACCCAGTAAATATGGTACAAACTGAGATTGATTGCAGTGCCAGACTCCCGTGGTATATTATGACCACTCCTAACTAACCTTCTTCTGATCCCATCATGGAGCTCCCATCGTCGAATCACGAGTAGTCATCGACGAAAATCATCAAAAATCATCAAAATGGTCGTTGAAAACTCACTTCAAGGTTGACTCAAAGTCGAACTCGGGTAATCGACTATTTGACTCAAAGCAGATTCCAAAAGTCTTGACTCGAGGTCAAACTCGGGTAATCACCTATTTGACTCGAAGTAAACCTTGGAAATTCTTGTCCATAGCTTGATAGGGGTACAACCAAGATTTTCTCCATGTAAATAGTCAACTTGCTCCAAGCAACGTTTGCAACCAAACCAGCAGTTCTTATTCTGTGACTCCAAGCGAACCATGTACTAACTCTAAACAAATGGAAAATTTTCTTGGGTCAGACTACAAGTAAAATACCTCTGATCCATCAATGTCGATGCATCTTCTTTTGATGATAACTCGAGCGTGCGAACTCCGAATGCCTTGAAATTTGGGATGCAACCTTATGGGGCTTTCTTTGTCATCCCAGACCAATCTCACCTAGTTTCAAAATTTTTGGGATCGTCACTGATCCACGACCCCATCATAAGTGATTTTTCATTCATCGGCATTTCAAACCATTCAAGCAAAGACCATCATGCATGTATCATTCTCAAACATTATAAACAACCTGTGATATCTCGGAAATTTTGACAATATCAATTTAATAATCTTTATATAAAATTAAAATGATTTGATAATATTGATCAATAATATATGAATTGGTTTAATAATCTGGTTAAATAATTATTTAATTAGTGATTTTTATCTTTTAAAAGCTAAATGAATATTTCTATTTATAATGTATATTGTTATCCTGCTTTTTGGCAAAGCAGTGATACCAAAAGATCGATCGAAAACAGAGGACATTTCGTCTCAGAGATTGGTCATACTTTGCTTCACTATGGATATCGCTGAATTTTGTCCAAGTCTACATTGAGCTATAATTGATAGGACATAACAAGAAAGATCATAGAAGTCAGCTTCTCAAATTTCAAGCCAATCCGAGTTGGTATACTCAAGTTATGATGGATGTAAGTTGAAGGGGAAGATCGTGTTTTCGTATCCATCAGGTTGCCTCATTTCGTATCCATCCGCTTCGACTCGATGGATTTCGTATCCATCGAAATATGCCCAGTTCGTATCGATCGTGTTCGCATCGATCAGATCCCATCACTTCGTATCGATCAAGTCAAAAGTGTTCGAATCCATCGCATTCGTATCGATGGACTTCGTATCCATGAAAGGAACCTCCCTTCGAACCCATCTGGACAGAGCATTTCGTATCCATGTTTGAGCCTTCCTTCGAATCCATCGTCATCGTCTTGGTTTGGAGTGTGACACCTTTGCATCCATCAGTCTCGCATCCATCAGACCCTACTGGTCCGAACCCATCAGATGATGCTTACTTCGTGTCCATCAACCTTCGCTACTTCGTATCGATCGATAGAACCGTTGTTCGAATCCACAAGTGATGCTTTCTTCGAATCCATTGAGTCAACAGAGCATGAATGATGTGTCATTCAACGATACGAAAGGGGCGAAATGCATGGAGTCGACACGGTCAACTCGGAGTGAAGACCGGATCGAGGCGAAGTGCACGCGCCACGTCATCAGAGATCCATGTGAGAAGACCGGTTCGAAGGCATCGATACGAAATGATCGATTTGAACCAAATAGCCACCGAAGAACCCCATTTCGTATCGACCATATCTCGTGATCCACTGATCCAAATGCCATGAAATTTTCACAGGAGCTTGCATACATGATGAAGAATGTTTCCACCAAATTTCAGCTCGATTGGGCGTCATCTTGATCGATACGAAATGGCTTCGTATCGATCGTCGATCGAGTCGAAACTTCCTGAGATTGGTCGTGTGGGTCCACTCACGTGCCAGAACGAGTCTTTCGAAGTTTGAGCGAAATCTCACCCTCCTACGCCTCTAAATAGGGCCCTAGAGCCTACAGAAGAGGGATCTTCGGATTCTGAAGCGCCCAGACTCTGCCGGATCGACATATCATCATCCTACATCATATTCTTGCTGTTGATTTCGAATTTCCAGTTGTAACTTGGTGTTTCTTGCTGTAATCACTTTTAAACGTTGAAAGAGAATCAATAAAATTGCAAAAACTTCACAGTGGACGTAGGCAACACGCCGAACCACTATAAATCGCTTGTCTTCGCATTTACATTATTTTTATTTGGAGTTTTTGTTAGATAATCCTCATTTTAATTTACATTCTTCATTTATTATCTCTTCAAAAACTTCCGAAGAGTGTTGTACCCAATTTTGGTACAAACACTTTGGTGCTTTCACTGAGAACACCCTGTTTTTCTCCCGTTCCTTGGATCTGTCATCGATACCGGATTGCATAAATCTAAGAGAGAGATCCAGATTCAAATTTCAAATTCCTTCCTTTCTATTCAGATTTGCAAAAATCTAGGAAAAGGATTCCACTTCTCAAGATGGTTAGCACAAGAACCGCTTCTACCGCCGCTGGTCAAGAAGGCCGGGATAGAAAGAATCCCGCGCAACTACCTCCACCTAATCAAGATGATACCGGGCATTCCGATCCATCGGGTCCGGTTACTAGACAAAAGTTCGAGACATTGCTCCAGGAACTAACTCAAAGTCGGCAATAGCTAGCTGAGCAGTTGCGCATTAACACTGAATTAGCTAATCAACTAGACTGCCAAGGGCGTAGAAGATCCAAAAGGGATCACGCGTCTCGCTCCTCCCCTGAAAGTTCTGCTTCATCCGACTACAATCATAGATCTACCCGTCCCAGGCTAGAGGGAAATTATGCATAGGCAATTGACCACCGGCCAACATTGACCGTTGGACAGTTAAGAGTTGGCCCTTCTGCTAGTTTTCATACGAGGCCCTCCTCCCGAGGGGGCACTGTTCCACGGAACACCATGGAAAACCGTGCCACCGCTACCACGGCTGATATAGGGATCGATACCCAAAACCAACAAGGGCGTACTCCTGAACCGTACGTTCCAGAAAACGTTGAGCCAAGTAGGCGAGACACGGACCGTCGACAGCGCCCGGTCCAATCTCGCAATGTGGAACACGACCACACTTTGGCCCAACATGCACAAAATGCCCCGATGCCAGACCTTTCAGCCATGATACGCCAAATGATTCGCGAGAGTCAGGGCTTGACAAATGACGATTGGGGAATCTCCCGAAGTCATACTCCGTTCACGGATGAAATTTTATATGCTGAACTCCCTCGGCGATTCAGAATGCCGACTCTGCCCATGTAGGAAGGGAATTCCGACCCCAATCAACATATCCTGAAATATGAATGGTCGATGAGTGCTGCAAGAGCTGATGATGTGGTAAAGTGCCGTAGTTTTCCCATTTCTCTAAGGGGCATCGCAGCGATGTGGTTTACACGATTGCCTCCTCGATCAATCTCTTCATTCGACCAGTTGGCTACTAAGTTTGTCGAGCAATTTCATATGCACGTCGCCTGACCTAAGGACGTTAATACTTTATCCAGTGTCACTCAGGCTCCCGGAGAGACACTCAGGCGATATTTGGAAAGGTTCAATGCCGCTTGTGCAGAGATTAGTAATCCCAATGATAATTCGATCTTAATGGCATTAACTAAGGGGATTGACCCGATTCAGAGTTTGGAAACTGGTTAGCTGGGAAGCCTCCCGCATCGTTGGACCGTTTCTATTCCAAAGCCGCTCAATTCTTGAGGCATGTGGATGCAAAACAGTCTACGAAACAGGATGATGCTAGACCTAGCAGTGAGGGGATTCAGAGTAATGTTGCAGTCAAACAATCTGGTGAAAGTTCAGGAAAAGTCTAGCTGCATATTCAGAATAAACAAACTCAACAACCAAGGAACAGTGATAATCAGAACGGAAAACGGGATCAGAACCGTGGCCCGCGACGTAGGGATCCAATGTTTGACAATTATACACCGCTGAGCACGTCGCTGGGGAACATGTATTTACAGACTTGCAACGCTATGTAGTATAAGAAACCTGCCCCGAAGCCATCGTCGGAGAGGCAGATCCAAACAGGAAAGTTCTATAGGTTCCATGAGAGTTATGGACATAATACCAATGAGTGTAGACATTTACAAGACCTCATTGAGAAGTTGATCAGAGAAAGAAACCTGCCAGTACAGGCGGGAGGTTAGTTATTAACACAGTCAGTGGTGGTCCCCATCCAGCAGACCGAAGTTGGAGGGAAATGGAGTCATATGCCAATTCTATCAGGCATGTGGATTTTGAATGTTGCAGTAATTTCGACGAAGGGGTCCGGCCAAACTACAAAAGACGATGACGAATGACATCGTATTCAGGAGCCGGGATGCTGATAGGGTCGAAGCCCCAATTATTGACCCACTTGTCATATCCGCCCAGGTTGGTCCTGCTTGGATGAAGAGGATCCTGGTAGACAGTGGGAGTTCAGTGAATGTTTTGTTTAAGAGAGCGTATGACCAGATGAAAATGGAAGCCAAAGATTTAAAGCCCTGTCAATCTAGAATTCATGGCTTCGATCGGAGTGCTAATATACCCACTGGGGTGGTAGAGTTGCCGGTGGAGTTAGGAATCGGAGAGTGCCGAAGAGTTCGGATTTTACAGTTCGTTGTTTTGGATATTCAATCCCCATACAATGCATTTTTGGGCCGACCGGCACTTTGCTGAGTTCAGGGCAGCAATTGCCCCGTGGCTTTTGACCTTGAAGTTCCCCACTGATCGTGGGATTGGAGTTATATAAGGAGATCAGGCTGTTGGAAGAGCCTATTACGTGGTTGAGCTGCGCGAGGCGCAGCGACGAGAGAAAGGAAAGGGAGTAGAGGAATCTCTCTGCGTCCGTTTTACAGATAATTGACAATTGTGCCTGGGCCTCGGCCCGGGCACCACAACCAATTCCACAGGGATCTTGACCCGAGAGTCAATGAAAACAAGGAAGAATCTATTGAAAGTCAGGCATCCCCGGCTGAGCTGACGATTGATGTTCCAATCGATGGTGACGATGATGATGATTCGAGAATGTTGAAGGTTGGGTCTCAGTTGGGCCAAGAAATGCAACAGGAATTGGTTGATTTTCTCCGGGCGAATCTCGACGTGTTCGCCTGGACGCATTCTGATATGTGTGGTATCTCGTCGGATATCGCGAGCCACACCTTGAATATTGAACCGCGGTATATCCCGGTCAAGCAGAAAAGGCGCGGCATGGATCCAGAGAGATCTGCCTCCCTTAAAGAAGAAGTTGATAAGCTGAAAGCCAATGGGTTTATCCGGGATTCTCTATACCCAGAGTGGGTATCCAACCCTGTACTTGTTCGGAAACCGAATGGGAAATGGAGAACGTGCATCGATTATTCTGACTTAAACAAAGCTTGTCCGAAAGAGCTTTCCATTTCCTCGAATTGACCAACTCATAGATTCAATGGCCGGACATGAATTATTATCTTTCATGGATGCTTACTCGGGCTACAATCAAATACCCATGCATGTGCCCGACCAAGAGCATACAAGCTTCGTAACCGATCTGGGACTATACTGCTACAAAGTCATGCCCTTCGGATTAAAGAACGCCGGAGCAACTTACCAACGCTTGGTTAACCGGATGTTCGCTGACTAGATCAGAAAGACCATGGAGGTTTATGTGGACGACATGTTGGTAAAGTCACGATACTCCACTGACCACATTAAAAACTTGGAGTCAATGTTCAATACCCTTCGGAGATACGGGATGAAGCTCAATCCGCTTAAGTGTCATTTTGGAGTCGCATCCGGAAAATTCCTTGGGTTCATCGTCAACGCCAGAGGAATAGAAGCCAACCCCGAAAAGATCTGGGCCATCAGAAATTTACAAACTCCAAGAACTATAAAGCAAGTCCACAGTCTCAACGGAAAGGTAGCAGCGCTGAGCAGGTTCATATCAAAGTCCACCGATAAATGCATCCCATTCTTCAATTAGATCCGAAAAGGGAAGCAGAACTTCGAATGGAAAGCGGAGTGCGAGGACGCATTCAAATCATTGGTTCAACATCTTTCCACACCACCGATTCTTTCAAAGCCTATCAACCACGAACAGTTGTACCTTTACCTGGCAGTGTCAGAAAATGCAATCAGCGCTGCCCTTGTTCGGGAAGAAGACCGAGTTCAGAAACCCATCTACTATGTTAGCAAACGACTCACCGGAGCTGAGAGAAACTATCTGAAGCTAGAGAAATTAGCCTACTACCTAGTCATTGCCTCGAGGAAGCTCCGTCCATACTTTCAGCCTCATCCCATCACTGTATACACCGATCAGCCGTTACGACAGGTCCTCACGCGGCCTGAGACGTCTGGTAGGTTACTCAAGTGGAACATCGAACTGAGTCAATTTGATATCACTTACACTCCAAGGAGAGATATTCACGATCAAGTCCTAGCAGATTTTATAGCCGAGTTTACTGTTCCTGAAGACTTGCCTAAGACCAGCAAATCTCTTGAGTACATCTGGAAGTTACACACTGATGGTGCATTCAACGATCGGTGCTCAGGCGCTGGGGTAGTACTTGAAACCCCCGAAGGCCGATCCATATGCTATTCTCTAAAGTTCGAGTTTCGTGCGACCAATAACGAAGCCGAATATGAAGCTTTACTTGCTGGGTTGAAGCTGGCTCGTGATTTGAAAATTACCGCAGTGGAAATCTATTGTGACTCCCAATTAGTCGTGTTCTAGGTCCGGGGTGAGTATCAGGCGAAAGATCGAAGGCTGGCTGCTTATTTTGCCCGAATCCAAGAAGTGCTTGATCAGTTTGATTACTATTCCATTTTATACATACCCCGAGAGCATAATCAGAGAGCCGATTCGTTGGCAAAGTTAGCAAGTACGAGCGAAGCTCAGCAGTTAGGGCTCGTCCCCGTTGAAACTCTATCCTCTCCGAGCATTGATAAAATGGAGACTGGCTTCACCTTTGAGGCTACTTTCAGTAGGGAGTCATGGACGACCCCTTATCGAGATTATATTGAGCATGGGATATTGCCTGAGCGCAAAAGTGAGAAGAGACAGATTCTTCGAAAGGCCTCGAGGTTCATTATTCAAAACGGATTTATGTATCGAAGAGGATATTCTGTTCCTCTCATCCGGTGTATCACGCACGACGAAATCAAATGAGTGTTACATGATGTACACGAAGGAGAATGTGGAGATCACAGTGGAGGGCAAGCACTCGCAAAGAAAGTACTTCGGTACGGGTATTATTGGCCTACTGTTAACCGTGACGCAGCAGACTACGCCAGAAAATGTGATAAGTGCCAAAAACATGCTCGGATTCCTAGAGCCCCACCTACTGAAATAACCCAAATGGTCAGTCCTTAGCCGTTTGCAGTATGGGGCATTGACATAATTGGTGCATCGCCTTTGGCCAAAGGTGGCGCGAAGTACGCCATCATCACAGTCGATTACTTCACCAAATGGGCTGAAGCTGAACCTCTTGCAACAATCACGACGAAGAAAGTAATCAACTTTGTAGTACGCAACATTGTCTGTCGATTTGGTCTCCCGCATACTATTATCACCGATAACGGAGCCCAGTTCGACATCGTTGAATTCAAGAATTTCTGTAAACGATTCCATATCCATAAGAAATTCTCAGCAGTCGCACACCCTCAAGCGAATAGCCAAGTCGAAGCTGTTAATAAGGTTATCAAATCTATTCTAAAGAAATGACTGGAAAAAGCCGGGGGCAAATGGGTTGATGAACTTCTTATGGCTTTATGGGCTTATCGAACGACCCACAAGACTGCAACCGGACACACTCCATTTTCTCTATCTTATGGCTCGGAAGCCGTTATTACAGTTGAGATGGAAGTATCTTCTCATCATGTGACGTACTATGATCCGAAAACAAATGACATACTACTTGCCGAATCTCTGGATTTACTCGATGAAAAGCGTGAAGAGGCTGATCTGAGGGCAGTCGCATATCGGAGTCGAGTCGCCCAAATATACAATGCTAAGGTCCGGCCACGAACCTTTGAACTCGGCGATCTCGTACTCAAGAGGATCTATCATGTTCCTTCACACATGAAGCCTAATTGGGAAGGACCATATGTGATATCACAAAAGCTCGGAGATGGCACATTCAAGTTATCGACTGTTGACGGTCTTACTCTGCCGAGAGCCTGGAATAGCGAGAGACTCCGTCACTACTATACATGACAGGCTTTATTTGTTTTAGTCCATTATTTTCTTTGTATTTTATTTTCGCATTTCAAAATTTGAACTTGTAATAAGGAAACTGACTTTTCCATATTTTCTTATTTCAGCAATAAAATGCTATCCCTTCGAGCCAGAGCTGTGATTTACTGAATATGACATACAACATCACGATGCACGGAGAGCTAAGTTCCATCATACGGTGGGATTTATTCAAATAGGGAGTGATTGAGATACGACCGGTCACTCACTAAGTGAAACCCAAGCGCGGGGGCATGTCACCACACCAATATCTAAAAGGGTTGATACACGACAATCCTTCCATTAACTCCAGATTCCCGGAGTGCGAACCGGAGTATAAATACTAACTCCAAATTCCCAGAGTGCGAGTTGGAGTATAAACATTACCTCTTGGTTCCCAGAGCGCGAAGAGCATAAACACTAACTCCAAACTCCCAGAGTGCGAGTTGGAGCATAAACATACAAATGCGGTTTTGAAGAGGGTGGATCCGTCCTCCTAACGACTTCGACCGTATCTTAAACAAGTTCGAGGAGGATGGACCCGTCCATCTAACGAACTCGCCTGTTAACTCAGGGTGGATGTGATCCGACCATCCACGATCCCGATAAGTCCATGTTCCCGAGCGTGAACTGGAATATAAACGTCAACTCCAGGTTCCTGGAGTGCGAAACGGAGTATGTATACTAACTCCAAATTCCCAGAGTGTGAATTGGGGTATAAATATCGACTTTAGGTTCTCGGAGAGCGAACCAAAGCGTAAACGCTAACTCCGAATTCCCAGAGTGTGAATTAAAGTGTAAGTATCTACTCGAAGTTCCCGGAGTGCGAACTGTCATAAACATCGATAATTATCGGATTCTCGGAGTGCGAACCAAATCATCGTTTGCAAATTATTCTAAGTCCCCGGAGCGCGGACGTGTACTCAAGATCTATAATAGGTGCGGTCACAAGCTGATCATCACAACACTTAAACAAGTAAAGCAAGAAAAAACAATTGAAATGAAGAAAAGCTAAATTTTATTTCAACTAACTGGAAACAAGAGCTTATGTGCAAGTTCTTCCAAAAATTCCTACTAGCAGGGGCCGAACCCGCATCTATACACGACCTGCAAATGAAAAGCAAAAACAAATTCCTATCTATCAAAAAATTTGCTTAAGTGGCCAACCTATTTCTTCTTTCTTGGCCTTCTCTTCAATGGGGAACCCTCCGACTCGCTAGAAATCGTCCGTTTCGAGCCTTTCCCCTCCGATGGTTGCTCCACAGCTGGGGGCACAATGTCGGCGTCCTCCTCTGAACTTGATTCCAGGTGTATACTTCTCACCGGAGGAGTTTGGGGGACTGGATCTGCAACGGAGGATGGGATAGTGCCGCTCGGTGATATTATCCGTAAAGGCGCTGGGCTGTGCACCGCCGTACCACCACCAATACTACCACCTTGCCCCGCAGCCTCTAATTCTGCATTAATCTCAGGCAGAATTTCTTCATCACTAATCGCTTGGGCCTGGCTGGGGGCATCTGCAGTCTGCATTGAAGAGCTAGAGGCTGGCGGGAGGTCACTAATGATGAACGGCAAGTCTGTAAAGGAGCCACCACGTTGACCAAGCAGCTCGCTCACCATTTGCTCATCAAGAGATAGTGCGCTCCCCTGCGTCATCTCAGTTGACACTGTTGTTGTCACGACAGTCGTTTTGGTAGTGATGGCCTTCTGCCCTTGACTTGATTCTTGAGTCACAGCAATCGACGCAACTCCAGTCACTGAATATAGATAAGAAGAAGTTATTAGTAATCGCTTCAAAACGAACTCTCTATTTGGAATACACTTGAGATAAGTTTCGGAATACCTTCCTCAACTTGGCCTGTTGACGACTGAGCAGCTTCAGAAACATGCTTCCGGATAGGAGATAGCTGCGGTTGCTCTGGATTATAGGCGGGGACAGACTGTGAATCAACCGCAGATGTAGGCTCAGACGGGAGTGAAGCGGTGATCTCAAGAACTGTAGCCTGGTGTTTAACACCTGAACCTTCCCCGACCACCAGATGTCGGGCGCCGACCATCTCCTTCTCATAAGAAATCATGACATCATGAAGGACTTTCTTTTCGTCTTCGGTCAGCAACCGGTTTTCAAGCTCAAGTTGGTCAATTGATTCATCCGGATGCGCTGCTTTCTCCTCCTCGGTCAGCCGTCCCTAAGCGCTATGAAGATGTACCGGATAATTCTCGAGCCAAGCCAAATTCCTGTGCTTTAACACATTAGCATTATAAGTGATGATGAGGTCTTCAATGTCGGCCTCCAGCTTGGACTCGGCAATTTCAATTTTTCTATCAACATCGGCTTCGATCTCCATTACTTTAGCCATCGCAGCATCACGCTCAGTCCGGAATTCTACCGCCTGATCACATGCCTCCTGTGCAGAAATATTGGCGGTATCCCTTTCCTTCATGATTTCAGAAACTTTAGCCTTAAGCTCATTAAGCTCTTTCAGAGCCGCATCTCGCTCGGCGGTGACGATGGTGTTTCGGTGGCCCATGTCTTCCACCGTGACATAATGCTCCTTTTTAATTCTATCCATAGCCGCTTGAGATTCATCAGCCTTCCTGAGAGCCTCCATCTCTGATTTTCGAGATGATTCGACTTCCGTGTTTAGTACTTGGATGATACGATCTTTTTGAGCCAGCTCGGCTTGTAGCTCTCAATGATGGCCGCTCGTTCGAAGGCTAATGACGACGCTTTCTCGGCCGCTTTAGACCATGCCTTGTATTGGGCATAGAAGTCATGCACATAATCGTGCACCATCTGTTCAGCCTCCGGCAGGGTTCTCTTCAAATGAGGTGGGAAAATGTTGTTATCAAAGCAAATGTTCGGGAAGTCCTTCTTTAATTGCTCAAGCCTGATCGCTCCTTCTCCCGAAATTTCCGTAGGAGGCTGTTCCGCAACTATTGGGGTCATTGTCTCAGATCTGGGATGATGGGGCTCGCATCTGGAAGATTGAGAAGCTGACTTGTATCGAGAAGATTTGGAAGGATGAGAAACATAAGCAGGAGGCTGTATAGGAGCTCTGGGAGGAGGAGTGCGAGATTGAGACCGACGTCTGTAGTCCCTATCTCTATCATGTCGTTCTTGGCTAGAATACCCAAAGTACATGCGAACGTAATCTCTATCCCCTTCCCTTCGTTGCGGCTCGTAATATGAGGAAGATTTATGAGCCTGTCATAGACTTCCTAACATCGAACCACGTCCAGTCATAATATCTGCAAAGCAAAATGAGAGTAGAGTTAGTGGCTTTTCGAAACCAATGACCTACGACTAAGGGTTGTGTAGTGTCGTGAAATGTGTATGAATATGCATCACCCCGACCAACCGGAAGTGTCGACCACGCTAGTAATAAAAGGATCGCTCAATTATAGATTATGGTGGAATTCCTCCAACCCGGGATCATGTTGGAAAGACACGTCGTCCGGGATTGGAAGGTCAGCAAGCCCTTCAAAGAGACTTTCTGTTCTTGGGGGAGACCTCTCCGAAATTCTAGTTCCAGGGGCGAGCCAGGACATGACGACCGATTTCCGTCTTCCCTTTTCATGCGACTTAAAAACGGCTGCCTTGCCTTTTCTCTGCTCTACGACATCCTTAACTACATCTATGGGCCCGACCAACGGCTCATCATCGGTGTGGGTTCTCTCAGAATCAGCTTCCTCGACTATAACAACTTTGGGCTTCTTGTGCTTGACTCGTTTTTTCAAGGCGGTCCCTAATGCACCGTCAAACTTTATACTCTGCCTCCGTTCGATCAACCCAAGAGTCCGAAGAATCCTATCCGTCAAAAGCAACTCAATATCCCTATCTTCACTCGGGACTTCTTGGAGCACCCGCACTATCTCCTTGAAGTGTTCACCTTCAGGTCGCTGAATCATTGCTGCAAAAAGGAAAAGATATAAGTTTCACTTCAACTACAACCGCCTTAGTAATTATTTGAGAACTCGGCTATACCCACGTCTGAATAACCATCGTCGGGCGAACCCTGGAGGACATCTAACGTAAAACCACTCCATCTTGTAGTAGCTCAGCTTGGTCCAAGACCCGGTGACCACTTAACAGTTCCTCACTGCCTCCAAGAATGTAAAGGATGGGTTATCATTTCAGCTTTTGAAGTTGAACAGATATCTGATCTCAGTCGGGATCGGTGGCCGATGAAGATGCTCCATGAAGACGATGAACAAGCTATTCACTGAAGCATATCCGTTCAGGTGTAGTTGAGATGGAGCGATCCCCAGAAAAGACAATACTTCTCTTATGTACTCATTGAATGGAGGGAGCGTCCCGGCCGCACACGCGTGGCGATTGGATGCGGTGTATCCCTCTGGCAGATTGTGTGGTCTGTCATTTGGTCCCGGTAATCCCGGTAATAACACGTCGTCCATTGACAGGCCATGCCTTAAGCATATCCTCCCTAGCATATCTTCAAAGACATTGGATCGAAAGGAGTCCGATGGATTGGCAATGAAAGATGCGTTGGGAAATTCGTCTGGGGCTAGACCAATGATTTCAGGCTCAATGTTCAGAATCTCAAGTCTCGGAGGAGTTGTGCTTTGGATTTCTTGCGGTTGTGAACTTGATGGTTCCATAACTGGCTAACTTATGAGAAATTATCGTTAGGCGATAAAAAAAACCCGTGCATTCCCCGCGTGAAAGAGTGTGTGTGGTGCAGTGTTGTGCATTACTGGAAAAGATTTTGCAGAATTAAAGAAAACTTGCAAGCGACAAAGATAGTCAGAGTCCAGTAGGAATGACCGTCGTCGCTGACCGTCACTACTGTATCATCCAGATGTTGGTAATCGATTCGAGTTAAAGTTCGTTGTCACGGTGTTAAGTTATAGTTCCATCAACAAGCTTCGAAAGGTGGTTGAATATGCAGTTTAATTATCAAGTCCAGATGTGCAAGAATGAAGCTCGTCGGAATCATGCAAAAAGAATGTCAAATTTTCGTATCCATCGTAGAAAGTTTCGAATCGATGGTAGGAAGCTCGTTCGAATCCACCTAGGTGCAATTTCAAATCGATACCAAGAGGCACATTTCTAATCGATACCAGGGGCATATTTCGAATCGATGGTCAAGGGACGAGTTCGTATCGATCAAAATGAGACGATTTCGAGTCGATCCTTGGCTACATGGTTCGTACTGATTAGAAAGCTCTCAGCTTAACACCAATTACGTTCGAGTCGATGCCATTCGTATCGATCATAAAGATATTGTTCGTATCGATCTAAAGCCGAGGACTTCGAATCGATCAGTAACCTATGTTTCGTATTGATCATTTCGTATCGATACGATCCATCTCCATAGCCGTCAGTACGAACTGCATCACTCCCGTTAGAGTATCCCAGGGATCGATGTGAAATCTAGAGAAAAACATCGCTGCCTTCATCGATTCGAACGCAAGCCCCCCCAGATCGATTTACTTTTGCCTTTTCCACTCTTTCTTCCGCAATCTCCATGAACGTTGGGCGAGATCTGGTTTTACCAATCACCGGAGTGGGTAATCGATGAAGAAAAAGCGGATCTAAAATAACTTTGTCGCTTGGATTCGAAGTTGATTACCTAATTTGAGTATAGAATTCCGGGAATTAGAGATTGGAATCTTGTTCGATTCGAAGACGTGACAAACAGCTCTTCCCTTGGAAGCTTCGAGTCGATGCAAATACACAGAAAGTACAAGGTAACAGTAAAAGTAAAAAGTGAAAAATGCCGAAGTCCCAGGTATTTATATGGAGCCTGAGGGGAGACCGGGTCGATTCGCCTCCCAGTCAACTTGACCGGTCGCAACCAGTCAAAACACGGATCGATTCGAAAGCTCTGTTCGGATCTATATGCCTAAGGATTAATCGATGCGAAATTACACTCATACTTCATCGATACGAAATACACAACTAAGGCAGTACTGAAGACATTGAATTCCATCGATGCGAAACAGACAGTGAGCACAACGACTCGAAGCCCCTGTTCACATCAGCAAGTTCTCAACTCCATCCATTGCATATCGATACGAACTGAGATTTCGTATCCATCGTAACTCAAACATCAGCTTCGATACGAAAGACACAACGAAGGCCTATTGGATTTACAGACCATCAATAGGAACGTCGATTTCATGTCCATCATAACATTTTCATACTACATCGATACGAATGGCAATTTCGTATCCATCGATGCACATACCCATCGATTCGAAATACTGCATTCGCGCAACACAAAGTCCGTCGGCGTGAGGGCAACATTTCCATCCCTTGCATCGATTCAGGAGAGGATCGACACAAGAGGGTAGTCAAAAACAACTATCAAGCGTTGTTTCAACTCGAATTTCAAATCAGTTCAGGAGAGAATCGATACGAAATTCAATAACAAACAAAACTGAAAACGACTCCTGAACACACACAACGTTAACGAGAGTCAAATTAACATATGTGCATATATGTCAGACTAATATTCGATTTTAAACATTCACAGGGATCGAATACTCATCTTGTTACGCTTACAACAACCAACAGCTAAGCACTATTATACCGCAATCAATCACATCAACGCAAGGTTACAACCTTCGACAAAAGAGCAATGATTGTTAAGAGAGAAATTGCAGCTTTTCAAAGCACGTCACATTTCCATAAGACGTACTTTGGGGCGCAAATGTTATCCCGCTTTTTGGCAAAGCTGTGATACTAAAAGATCGATCGAAAACAGAGGACAGTTCATCTCAGAGATTGGTTATACTTTGCTTCACTATGGATATCGCTGAATTTTGTCCAAGTCTAGATTGAGCTACAATTGATAGGACATAACAAGAAAGATCATAGAAGTTAGCATCTCAAATTTCAAGTCAATCTGAGTTCGTACGCTCAAGTTATGATGGATGTAAATTGAAGGGGAAGAGCATGTTTTCGTATCCAACAGGTTGCCTCATTTCGTATCCATCCGCTTCGACTCGATGGATTTCGTATCCATCGAAATATGCCCAGTTCGTATCGATCGTGTTCGCATCGATCAGATCCCAACACTTCGTATCGATCAAGTCAGCAGTGTTCGAATCCATCGCATTCGTATCGATGGACTTCGTATCCATGAAAGGAACCTCCCTTCGAACCCATCTGGACAGTGCATTTCGTATCCATGTTTGAGCCTTCCTTCGAATCCATCGTCATCGTCTCGGTTTGGAGTGTGACACTTTCGCATCCATCAGTCTCGCATCCATCAGACCCTACAGGTCCGAACCCATCAGATGGTGCTTACTTTGTATCCATCAGCCTTCGCTACTTCGTATCGATCGATGGAACCGTTGTTCGAATCCACAAGTGATGCTTTCTTCGAATCCATTGAGTCAACAGAGCATGGATGATGTGTCATTCAACGATACGAAAGGGGCGAAATGCATGGAGTCGACACGGTCAACTCGGAGTGAAGACCGGATCGAGACGAAGTGCATGCGCCATGTAATCAAAGATCCACGTGAGAAGACCGGTTCGAAGGCATCAATACGAAATGATCGATTCGAACCAAATAGCCACCGAAGAACCCCATTTCGTATCGACCATATCTCGCGATCCACTGATCCAAATGCCATGATATTTTCACAGGAGCTTGCATACATGATGAAGAATGTTTCCATCAAATTTCAGCTCGATTGGGCGTCATCTTGATCGATACGAAATGGCTTCGTATCGATTGCCGATCGAGTCGAAACTTCCTGAGATTGGTCGCGTGGGTCCACTCACGTGCCAGAACGAGTCTCCTGAAGTTTGAGAGAAATCTCAGCCTCCTACACCTATAAATAGGGCCCCAGAGCCTACAGAAGAGGGATCTTTGGATTCTGAAGCACCCAGACTCTGCCGGATCGAGATCTCCATCATCCTACATCATATTCTTGCTGTTGATTTCGAATTTCCAGTTGTAACTTGCCGCTGCTTGCTGTAATCACTTCTAAACGTTGAAAGAGAATCAATAAAATTGCAAAAACTTCACAGTGGATGTAGGCAACACACCGAACCACTATAAATCGCTTGTCTTCGCATTTACATTATTTTTATTTGGAGTTTTTGTTAGATAATCCTCATTTTAATTTACATTCTTCATTTGTTATCTCTTTAAAAACTTCCGAAGAGTGTTGTGCCCAATTTTGGTACAAACATATATATATTTGTATATATATTATAGATTATCTTTGTTTTGGAATTTGATAATTAAATAAAGTTTGTTTTTAAATTCTAATAATATATTTAGTAATTGGGAAATTATGTTTTAAATTAATTTTAAGTTTCTCCAGGTTATTTAAATTAATAACCATATGGTTTGTAAATACTTGAAATAAATGTTAAATTGTTTAAAGTTTATCTTGGCTTAATTTCGAAATTTAAATAAAAAGTTGTTTTATTTCTTTTTAAATATTACTTGATAATTATGATTTGGAAATTTGTGTATAAGTTTAAAATACAATGTAAAATATGGTTTTAAATTCATTTGATAATAAAAGTGATTTATAATCTCTTTTAGAAAACATTTAAAATTTGTTAAATTGTTATTTTCAAGCCATATTTATAATGTATTATTTTTCCATAAATATAAAAAGAATTAAAATAAGAAAATGAAATTTTCATTTTAATTTGAATAAATTGATTTTAATTTGGATTTCAAAAGTTTAATTGTGGAATTTTATTTTGAAATTCAATTTAATAGATTCTTAAATTATTTGAATAAGTTTTAATTTATAATTTGTTATATTTACATTTTCTTTAAATAAGAAATTCATATATATTTATATAAGTATAAAATAAATTAAGTGAAATTCTTCATTTACATTTAGAAATATAACTAAATTAAATAAAAGACAAGTGCTAAAAATTAAATAATCTAAAGCTACATGTGTTAAGTAGTGAGCTAAACAACATGACAAGTGTCATTGTTTTATTTTATCTTTTTCTTTATTTTGATTAAAATAAATTTCAGCCTTATAAACATTTTCATTTCCCCTCCATTCTCTTTTAAAAAAAACAAAAGCTAGTTGAATCAAAAAAAGAGAAAATCTGAAACTCAAAATTCCCTCAAAGGCAAATCCAAAATTTCACTCCTCAAACTATAATTGCAAACAAAAATTTGCATTTCTTTACAAACCTGCAATTCAAATTCCTACAAATCTAAAGTCTGCATTTTTCAAAGGCCTACATGCAATTGTAATTTCCACAGAAAATTGTCAACATTTTCAACCTGAAAGCAGCTTAGCAAACTGTAGAACAAAAATCTGAATTTTTCAAAAATTAAAAGATCAAGCCGGCTTACATGTAATTTTGGTCAAGGAGCAATTCAATTTTTAAAGATTCAGGCTTTCAATGGTGCTCTGTTCTTCTGAGTGTAAGGTGAGTAAGATTTTGTTTAAAATGAATTAAGTAAATATTGGTTGCCTAATTTATCTCTGGAAAATTAGATTGTTTGTGAACATTTGATGAATGCGTGCATGTTTACTGTAATTCTGAAAACCACTCTATTCCCAGATTCAAGTCTTTTTTTTTAATTCCTTATCACTTTATTCTAATCACTGTTATGAATTGAGTTACAAACAAAAATTGTTTTTTTGATCATAAGTTTAAGTTTAAAATTTTAATTAAGTTAAAACAAATACAACTTTCTCTGGAAACCCAAAATAATCAGGAAAACATGAATTTGTTTAAAAACTTAAATTCTTTAATTCATTAATTTAGGATTATGATCTGAAAACCTATATGGAAACAAGATTTTTAAATCAGAAATCATAATATTTAGTTTGGGATTTGGGAAGTAGTTCTGTGATGAACTGAAAAGATGATTTTGGGAAATTTTGATGATCTTGAACATCTGAGGATTTGAAGTTTCTTCTGTATGAAGTGGAGTGATCAGGCATTTCAGAAAAATTATCAAATTGGTGAATAAATCTTTAGGTTAGCAGCGGTGAGAGATTTAGTTCTGTAACCCTAGTTTTTGATCATTTTAGGAAATAGGATCGTTCTCTCTCTCTCTCTGTTTGATCGAGTGTTAAGCAACTCTGGGGAATGGTTGCTGGGTCCCTGACGACATTGTGGCCGGAGTTTCAACCCTAATGGTGGTCGGAGAGGGGAGATATGGCCGTTGACAGGTTTGGGCCTTGATGAAGCACTGTGTTTCCAGGTTTTTGGTTGAGGCTGGGTTTTGACTTCAGGTGGATGGTGTAGTTCAGGTGGTCGGGGTAGGGTGCTTGGGTGATCTTGGACGTGTTCGTGGTTTTGGTGTTGTATGGTGATGATCAGAGCCACCGTGCATGTGCACGGTGCTCTTAGTTTCTGGTGAGCTGGGTATTCTTGGGTGTTTGATTATTTTGGGAGGAAGCAGTTTGTACTCGAGTTAACGCTCGAGTCACTTGAAGGTTTTACCCGAAGATAGGTGATTGATGACTCGAAGGAAAAAGGTTTGAGCTCGAGTTGTATTGTTTTCAGGTTTTTCTAAAACCTGACAGTATGCAGGTTTTAAGTTTTTAAATTTAAACTAAATTTAAAAGGAAGCAAAGCAAGGTGTGAACTAAGGTTGAAGCAAGTTTAAATACGAATTCAAAATGATTTGAATTCTAGTTTCAAATAAATAAATTTGCAGAAATGAAATATTTAATAACTAAAATCTGTACAGTATTTTATAAAGTGATTTATAAATCTCAAGTGAAGATGAAGATTCAGAGTGCAAGGGTTATCGTCATTAACTCTGAGGGTGATTCCAAAATGAGTAACGAGATAATGCCTTCGGTTTCGTTCGAACCCGGAACGAACTTGTATGGATTGAATGCTTTCAGAACATCGTCTGGTGGACGATGAGCATTCTAAGAGATGTGTTCTCTAAAGGTAATCGTAGCCTCAAGCCTCATCAACCGGGAATGACTAAAACAGGGGAGGTGCAGCAAGGTTAAGTGGGTCATGCCCAAGTAGGACGAAATTTTTCCCTGTCTAGAAGTCCCTTTATTTTCAGCTGTGTGGGCAGTTGGTTGCAAATAACTGCAGGGTTGTCTTGTTTGAGACTGTTTAGTAAGGAATGGTCTCGGCCTTGTGTTGCAGGGAAGCGGGCGTACTCATCGGTATGGTGATCTGGGCCACGTGCTGTGACGGGCGGTACCACAGTAGCCCTGCCATTGATGGAATCCAAAATCCAATAAGTGCCATACGTATTAGTTGTGCCCAACTATGTTGGAACGTGAGATGTAAGCATTCCAGCTATTTCTGTATTTTACCTGAAAACCCTAGACACTATTATAATATCATCAGATTTACTACCAAATGTTTTGGTTAGCGTAAGGCAAAAACTTTTTCATGCTTATGTGTGGGAAGTCTTACGTAATACCTTTCTTTTCAAAAGGTTTTTAAAGTTAAGCAACTTAAACCTATTACTCACACCAGACCCATGTCTGAACCGAAGTTTATCTTCTGTTTTCTTAAACTCTTGGGTACTCAAATTTTTACGAGTAGCCAAGGGATTCAGGTTAGCTTTGACGAATATTGGAGGAGCAATGGAGCAGGAGGCTTCTACGTTGTAGATATATAGATTCCGCTGTGTGTTCTCTGTGTTGTGTTTGTATTAAGTTGTAAATACTAGACAGGTGTTTATAACTGTCTAGTATGCGATGTATATGCTGTGTATCTCTGATTGATGTTGTATATTATGTAAAACTTATGTTATTAATATAATTTTTTCGTTCCTCTGTTGAGATTCTAGTGTTGTTTCTTCTTTCTCTTCTTTCTTTTCTCTTACTATCTCTTTCTTTCTTAATTCATGATACGTCTTTCTGGTTAGTGGAAGACGGGTCGTGACACAACCATAACTTGAAAACGGACTGATCTGACAACGATTAGCGCATCTTCCCTAATCGAAACCCATTCACCGAAGTTGTTCAGCATGCAGAATATCCAAAGAAGTTTATCAAGTTAACTATACCTTTTATAGAATTATACAACTAATTCGAAATAGCATCTTTATAGGTATGACTTGCATATGGATGAAGCGAGGGCGATGGATGCAGTCTGTTACCAGGCCCTCAGGAATCATCAAAAGATGAAACAACCTGCTACACCAGAAGAATTTTATGGGAAGGCAAACCGACTCTAAAGAATAGAAGTAGTGCAATTAGAAGAAGGCAAGCCTGACAGTGTGCCAAAGAACATACTAAATGATAAAGGAGCTACAGGACCTCAGGGACCTTCTGCCTAAGCAAGGCTACTGGGACCCAGTAGAAAAGCGCCCTAACTAACTGAAAAAATTAGACAAAAGGATGATTATCAAATAACACTCTGGCTAGCTAGAAACCAAGGAATGGGACAACAACCTGTAGCGATGCCTTCTCATCCATCCTTATCTACTCTCTTTTTCCAAATGAGTCGTACCGGAACACTTTTGGTATTGCAGACAACATGGTGAAAGAAACGCTTTTATGCCCTCGACTAGTCATGTCAATCCCCCTTCTGAGAACCGGCGTTGCTAGTGGCGTCAAGAAGTCTTATCCAAAGGATCGTTGAACAAAAAGATCTAACACCTTAGCCTACAGAAATCGATAAAACTACGTCCCATGAGCTGAATCTAATAAATTCTTCTCGAAGTCGAAGAATCATTGCTTTGAAATCACCGAGTCACCGGACACATGACCCAAAATTCCTCTCAAAATCGATAAATTATCATTCCAAGGCCATCTGGTCGTAGGGCATCAGATTACAAAAAACCCTTCGCAAATGTGAAGATCTTTTACGAACTAAAGCACCGTGAAGGTAAACCAGTAGATCAGCGGTCATTTGATCCTAAAAACCGTGAACGTGAAGGTCTTTCGTGAACTAAAGCGTTGTGAGGGCGAACCGGTAGATCAGCGAAATTTTTATACAACTAATATCTTTGATGGTGAAGTGGAAGATCGGTAGTCATCTAATCGAAAGCCCACTTGAGTCAATAAAGCCATGCTCCCGGGCTATAAATCGACAATCTTATCAGTCACTCAGCATAATTAAACGACCGATGAACCAAACGGTGCTGAACCCTAGAGCTTCAAAGTCCCTCAAAGGAACTAAGCCAAAAC
Organism: Allium cepa; assembly: GCA_030765085.1. Taxonomy (NCBI): domain Eukaryota; kingdom Viridiplantae; phylum Streptophyta; class Magnoliopsida; order Asparagales; family Amaryllidaceae; genus Allium; species Allium cepa. The sequence goes on from CM060937.1 coordinate 346,723,526, forward strand.
TAAAACAACATTGTGGTTAATCAAAGGCTGACTCGAATCAAGCCAAGACTTAGAACACGGAAGAACCACTCCCACTAGACTAGGGGCAACCAAACGAGTTGAGAGACCATGGATACAGCGCAAGCACCCCAACAGCCCTTGGCATGCGGGCACCGCATACACTTGAATAGCAATAAGAAAGACCGAAACTAATCATACAACGGTTTTGTTATGCCTGATCAAAAATTCTGGCATTCCGACAACCGCGGACCTAACGACCTAGCTCATGCAACCAATGAAATACTAGCATACTACTTGCTCACTTCTTTCCAATTACTCTTTTACTGCTCTTGTGACCAATTCCTCTTCCTCTTAGACCGTATGCCAATTAAAGACCAATTCTCTAAAGACAGTTTGGACCAAAAACCGAGAGTCTTGCCCCGAACTCCCATAAGCTATTTCTTCAGAACCATCTCCATGTAGTCGACTGTAGATCTCTCTGCCACGGCAATCTTATTTGTTTGGTCGAGCACATCTTCCCGCAATATGGGAGGATCAACCAAGACACGACTACCCAATCTAAAAACTAATTATCTCTTAGAAACACCGCATTCCAGCGAATTCAAATCGTCGGATTGATCGGAAAACGTGATTCTTACCTTCTATGAAATGGTATCACTCCTCCAGCACCGGGAAGGCCCAAAACTTAAACTCCTCGCATTGCCTGGAGATAGGCAATGCCGAGGAGTACTAAAAAACTAACTACTCGCATTTTTCAAAGATAGGCAATGTCGAGGAGCACTAAAGGACTAACTCCTTGCGTTTCCTAGAGATAGGCAACACCGAGAAGCATCAAAACATAAACTCCTTGCATTGCGCAGAGATAGGCAATTCCAAAGAGCACTAAGAAACTAACTCCTCGTGTTGCACGGAGACAGGCAACGCCGAGGAGAACTAAAAGACTAACTTCTCCTGTTGCACGGAGATAGGCAACGCCGAAGAGCACTAAAAGACTAACTCCTCGCGTTTCCCAAAAATAGGCAATGCCGTCGAGTATCAAAACTTACACTCTTTGCGTTTCTCGGAGATAGGCAATGCCAAGGAGCACCAAAAGCTCCACATCTCGTAAGGCGCGGATCAAAAATTAACTCCTCGCATTGCCCAAAGATAGACAACGCCGTGGAGCATCAAAACTTACACTCCTTGCGTTGCCCAGAGGTAGGAAATGCCAAGGAGCACCAAAAGTCGCACATCTCGTAAGTTGCGCGTCAAAAACTAACTCCTCGCATTGCCCAAAGATAGGCAACGCCGAGGAGCACTAGAAAACTAATTCCTCACATTGCCCAGAGATAGGAAACACTGAGGAGCACTAAAACACTAACTCCCCGCATTTCTCGTAGATAAGCACGCAGAGGAGTATAAAAAATTACACTACTTGCGTTTTTCGAAGATAGGCAACAAGGAGCACCAAAAGCCACGCATCTCGTAAGTCGTGCATCAAAAACTAACTGTTTGTGTTGCCCAGAGATATGTAACTCCAAGGAGCACTAGAAAACTAACTCCTCGCATTGCCCAGAGATAGGAAACACAAGGAGCACTAAAAGACTAACTCCTGGCGTTTCTCGAAGATAGGCAACACCAAGGAGCATCAAAACTTACACTCATTGCATTGCCCAGAGATAGGCATTTCCAAGGACCACCAAAAGCCATGCATCTCATAAATCGCACATCAAAAACTAACTCCTAACGTAGCCCGAAGATAGGCAATGCTGAGGAGCACTAGAAGACTAACTCCTTGCATTGCCCAAAGATAGGCAACGCCAAGGAGCACTGAAAGACTAATTCCTAGCGTTTCTCGAAGATAGGCAACGCCGGGAAGCATCAAAACACTAACTCCTCATGTTGCCTGAAGATAGGCAACGCCAAAGGGTACCAAAAACTACATATCTCATTACCAACGCCAACCACTTCTATGATTGGAAATAATTGGCATAGCTCCAACAAAATTGGAATGCTACAAACTAACTGGAAAGTCTCAACTATAGACACTTAAGGATTAAAACTGCCCTCAGCTAACTCGTGCACTATACTTCTCTCAAACATGCATAGATTGCATATTTACCAGAATATCACAAGAAACTTGGATTACATTCTAAAGTTGCAAAACATTCGAAAGAAGGAAAATTTAGCTATGAATTAGCCAAATTTCAAGTCTAATATGAAAATTATTAAACTATAAGTTACTAGTCATTTAAAGTAAACAACCCCATGAATTGGGGCATGCATCGGTACTTCAATATAAAAAAATTGAAAACAATAAGTTCACAAGTTCTGTTACTCCAAATAAAGAATTGTTGCTCCAAATAAAAATCTTGGTGGCAATCACAAAATTGGATAAGTGTAAAAAAACAAGCACAAGTGCAAGCACACATATGAACAGACATATAAGAGTATCGTCAAAATATAAATGTATTGCTTATAATTTTCTTCACATAGGGGCAAAACATGGAGGCTGTACCAATATAACACTGGCCAAAAAAAAGAAAATATAGACTCCATGACAAGGACACAAAATACAAAATCTACACTTGAACAAAATGATTCAAAAAGAATCAAAATTAGAACAGTTTCCACACAAGCTCATCAGTGCTTCCTTCCACCTCTCCCCTTTCTGCCAATTATTTGCAGTTTCTACCTCATCTCGAGAGTGGTGTCACTGCCGGTAATATCGACAAACTCCTCAGTGGCAACATCCTCCTCTAGCTCTACCGCCTTCACAGAAGATTCTCCCTTTGCTTTGCGCTTCCATGATTTGCCGGAGCTCTTAAAGGCTTTGATTGCTTCAACGTTCTCCTTCTTGATAGCGATCAATCCATGTTGAGTCTTACGAGGTTGCTCCGTTTGAACATCCTGCTCCTCAACTTCTACCGTTGTTACATCACCCTCCAAAGACACAGAAGGGACATCCAAGCCATGAAGCGTGGCTATCTTTTCGAACTCCAGACCTGGTTGCGAGCCAGACACGGACATGGAAATAGGAACATGAATAGAAACAATCACGAAGGTTGTGAAAACACTCGCTCATCGCTTCTTGAGCTATGGAACCACATTCTTGAAGCATGAACTCCCCACGTTACCTAAAGATTGGCAACATCGATAAGTTCCAAACCATTTCGGATCAACAGGTCATATCGATCCCATAAGCCATGCATTTCGAAAGCTGTGTACCGCTAAAAGTCGGGCATACCACAAGTCGTGCAACCTCATGAGCCGTGCCAACGATAAGCCACGCCACCCATAAGCCACGCACTACCAGAAGCCATGCATCTCGTCACTCTCATAAACCACGCGTCTTATAAGTTGTGCAAACACTGCCCAATGTCACTCCAACATCATCACCGGACCGACAAAATTCTCTAAGTATCGATGCTGTCTTGACAACACCGGGAAACGTATTTATTTTAGGATTAATAGGATTCGATCCCTACTACCCAAAAGGATCAACATTGCTCCGACAATGCCACACAGTCCCCAAACTAAGATTTTAACAATCTAATCTTTGACCAATATGTTTAAAGTTAAGACACTCAAATCACGAGCTCCCAAAGATATGAGCTGCGGCACAACTTTGAATGGGGTCATCTTGAGAGCCACCCAGAACATCAAGTCTCGCATCGAGTGTTCAGAGTAATCAGCCACGTGGACCGGCAACACATAACACATGAACACTTGGTTGGGACCAAAAATCACTCCATGGTTCTGTTATGTCGAATAGAGAATTTCGGCAATTGCAACAAAACTAAGTAGTATAGTAGGCTGGACGAATATGGATTTAAAAAGGAAACTACACCAACCTACTAGACCTCTATATTGCCTCAGGAACGTCGAGTACTTCAGACAGTCATGTAAATAAGAAAATTGAACTCCTTAAAGTTCACCATCGCTTAGGAATAAGGATAAAAGGAGGAACTTACCGATAACCAGAGATAGATAATGATGGAAGACGTTTCCAAAATCAAGTCATCGACCCAGCGGCTTCCAAAGACAGAAGCCGGTGCTCAAATAAGGTCTCAAACCCTAACTTTCAAAAAACCAATTGTTATCCAAATTTAGATAATGGGAAGGAGAGAACGCTCAAAATCGAGTAGCTAAATCAATGATCCCCGAAGATTAGAACCAACAAACGAGGTTGATATCTGCAACAATGTTATTAGTCTAACATAATGCATATGGCCTGAAACAAGCAATGTTAGGTATCAAGGAGTCAAGACAAACACTATCGAACTCTACTGGTTCATGATCAGTATAGAGATGAAAGAGGTCATACCAAGGGCAATGTGATGACTTTCTCCATAATTTCAATTTTTTTCTAAGAACTAGAAGTTTGAGACCTAGAAGTGAAGGGTCCCACCTAGAAATGAAGGGTTTCGTAGATAGTCATCAGATCATAAAAAAAACTGATGGGAGGAAGTTTAATTTTTCATGAATAAGAATAATTATGGCATTTGTTAAGCAACAACCCTACATCTCCAATGGTAATACTTGATGGTTAAAAAAAGCTAGCAATGGAAATACCTGGGACTCTCACACTTCTAGAAAGTGATGTATCCTATATTAAAGCAACATTGAAAAAATAGCCATATTTGGTTAAAAGGAATCTCAGGATCAGATAATTAATTCAATCCTCGGTAATTTGACTTTAACATTGCCTGCAGATAGGCAACACTGAGAAAATACTTCTACAATCCAATCATCAAAGTGCCTGATCGAAGGACAAGCGAGAATAATCATGAAAGGTCGAAACATAAAATCCTCGAATATCCCCGATTCCAGAATGGGATTGAGGGCCAAACTAGGGTCAATTTAGAAATTTGCCCCACATCTCTCACAATCGCCCAAATACAGGCAATCGAAATAGCTAGTCCCTTAAGCAAGGATAGAAGCATAGATACTTGATCGAAAGAAATGTTTCAAAAGTCCAAACACAAATAACTACAAAGTTAGTTGGATAACGGTTCCGTATTACAAAACATAGCATTTTGGGAACAAAACTGCCAAGAAAGGAAATGAAGTATTTAATGTTTAGAAATCAACCATCGCTCATAGTCTAACGATGACAAGAAGGATCGATGACCTACTTACATTCTAACTAGATCATTTGGTTCCAACTTACAGAATTATGCCATTACTCAAAGTTTGGTCATGCTATCTGAAGATTCACAACATTAAGGGAAAATATACAGAGTTGAATCATCTATGTATGAGTGTTTGAAGATAGGAATGAACACAAGATTAGGATCTCAACGTAGGACTCAACAAAATTTACTTTAGCAAATGGTGCCTGAAATTAATATTTCAAATACATGCCGACATTATTACAAAACTTAGATCTTGGAATCAAGTAACAAAGTCCTTAGTTCTCAAAGATAGGAGCAATCTGTCAGTTAAAATGGAGAAATAGAACTTATTGCTTAGTAGACCTAACCTCCCAAAATGTGTTGGTTCAATAGTCAAAATAATCAGCCCTGCTGGCTAAGGCATTTACACCAATGCTTTGTCAAACGAGCTAAACTGAGCATGAACTCGACTGGACATAAACAAGAATAGTCCTGAAACTGGATTGACCAAGATACCTCATAGTTCTATAAAAAGAAATCTTGAAGCCGCAGAATAAAGCCAATAGTCCCCTTAGATAGAAGCTAGTGTGCAGATCGAATTCCAAAAACCACAAAGGAAGCATACTCACGATCGAATAACTCATGCACTATTTCCGAAGACTGAAGTTGTGCCTGATCGAACTCCAACCACAACTATAAAAGAGCAACTATGCCTTGTAATTTAACTATAGTCGATCATCCAAATACAACAGGAATAATAAGCGAAGCTTAAGTTGTGAAGGACCCAGCTACTGGAGGAGTGGAAGGGATTCCGCCATACTAAAGATTGGATGATCAAAAAGTCAATTTCAACAACAAAACTTGGCATTCAACCCTGTCAGGTATGTTTTAATTTAAATAATATCTTCGTATAACCAATGCCCGTAACCCAAGGAAAGTCGGCGTATGTTGACTAGTCGGGTTCCGGGCATTGACCGGGGCAGATGTAGTGTGTTATCTACATAAAAAGAGTCTAGTATCCCGAATACTGCAAACAAACAATCTAGTGTAGATAGTTTGCTTACAATTGAAAAATAATCAATTTCGTCCTTTGAAATTATCTCTTCCACAATTACCCGTTATCGATCAACGATCGAAAACGGAGCCGCCGTCCGTAGCAACGTAGAAAGCTTTTCTTTTCAAGGTCACTGGAGTACATAAATAGAAAGAGCAATATGATCGAATGATCTACTATATCCTATTTTGGAATGAATCATCGCATTAGAATTCTAAAATATCGATAGGAACTAAACTAAGTTCTTGAAATGGAGAAGTTAAGGACAAAAAGCAAGATTTCGCTCCAAGACAGCATACAACCATTCAAGATAAAAATTAGCTTCACTGCCGGTTGAGTTAAAACTATATAGGTCGACTCCAAACCTAAGTCATGTACCCACTTACCGACCTAAAACCTTGTGTAAACTACGGAGGAAAGATTGCATCGTTAGAACCGGGAACTGAAATTCAGATCGAAATCAAAAAATGAATAACTGTCAAAATTAGACAAACCCCAATCAAGGTGGGATCGATCGAGAGTGATAAACGAGGCTTGGTGAGACTACACTTTGAATTGCAGGTCAATCGGAGTTCATATGCTCGAGTTATGGATGGATCAATATTCATGAAAAATTAGCTCGTATTGATACTCTCATATCGATCACAATGGATACATATTTGGATTAACACATGCACTTTACATTTGATTTGGATAGATCAATATTCGTATCGATACATCTCATATCTATACAATTCATATCGTTCAGGTAGCTCCAGGAAGGATACAGGTTGATGGATGTGGTTGTTGTTTTTGCACTGGTACAAGTGTATCAATTGGATGGATATGGCAAAGCATGTTGAAGACTGGATACGGATTTGACTATGACTCGTGGAAAATGGTTTCGATCGATACATTTTATATCGATCAAAGCTGGTATCAGTACGAAGAATAAAGAAACTGATGGATACATTGGTAGCTGCACTTGGAAGTATTTCATCGATCATTCATATTTGTTGATATGAAAGAAGCAGTCAAAGACTAGAACACATCGCATGGATCATAGCGCAAGACTTGGATGGACACGCAAACGATGAAGTGCTGCTGATGGATACGAAACTCTTCATGGATACTAGATCATCGTCCTACATTTGCAAAGGCAAACTTTGATCGATCAATTCTCAAAAACTACATGTTGGAATTTCATGAAATTCGGAGACCAAGGACTTTGCACTATCGTCTTTTACCATAAGCAAGCTTAGCTTGATCTAACATGTGGATTATCAATATGGAGGACTTATTGATCGATCCTAAAGCATGGAGGTGGGCCTAACCGATCTACATACGGGCCCATATGGACCAAGAGACTTCTAGGCCGAAATTTCAGCTGGATATTTTTCTTCCTTCACCTATAAATATAGGGGCATGGCAATAGGAGAAGGTAATTTCCTGGCTTCTCTTTATCTTTTTTTGGCTAAACTCTATCACTTTGGTAATTGATACTATGACTGTAATAACGGTATAAAAGGAATAAAAGGATCAGTTCAAAGTTGACGCATGCCGGATAGCCGAACCACTATAAATTTCTCGCGTTCTCAACTTTCTTGCTCATTTCACATTTTCTATTTCTTCACTTTTACCCTCTACATTATCAAGATTTGTAGTCTGTGTTTGGATATTGAGGATTTGTGTGTAAACACTGGCGCTTTCACTACTTTTGGGGTTTGTGACCCTTTTTGGTATAAACATTTTGGCGCTTTCATTGAGAAGAACTAACTTCCGCTACTTGAAAGGTATGGATCTAAAGCTATGGTTAGGTAACCAACTAGAAGGATATTTCCAAAAAGGAGCCATAAAGAGGGAAGTCAATATGCTTCCTCCGGAGCTGGAGCAGATCAGGCATCCACCTAAATCACGAGGGATGGGAGGCAGACTATGATGGATTCTATGCAAGATCTGTTGTTGAAAGGCAGGAGGAAATGATGCAGAATCTTCTAAAACAATTCGGCAGGTTGGAGCAGCAGGAGCTGTTGGATCTTAGATTCACGGGGTTGGATCAGAAGGACTCAACGGGCAATCAAATGGAGCAGTTCAACAGAGGCAACCCCTAATCAACACACAACTATCAACTTGGACGGATCTAAACTCAGGGGCACACCACCATGTAGTACTGGACCAATCCATGGAGGAATACCAAGTGGCACTACACAGTATGGTATCGGTAGGAATAAAAGAGTGCATGACGAGGAGTACATACAAAAATTCCCTTGAGGACTTTGGGGCAGTTAAGAAATGAAGATGGGAGACAAACCTTGGCGGACAATGCTAGATTGGCAGAAATTATCAGGCAAACTATGCGCAAAGGTCTAATAAACAGAGATCTGGATGGAGTAAATAGGATTCTATTTACCCATAACATTAGGATGGCTAGGAATTCACCATAGTTTAAGCTACCTACTTTGGAAGCATATAACGGTTGGACGGATCCTACCGATAATTTGATGAGGTATACAAGACACATGGAAGTGCTAGGGGCATCGGAGGAGGTTATGGCCTGATGTTTCCCCTTGCACATGACGAATATTGTTGCTATGTGGTTCAAGCTATTGGAAAATGGTTCTATCAAGACATGGACATAATTAGTGGACAGGTTTCTAAAGCAGTTTCGGGTTCACATCAAGAGGCCGAAAAACGTGTTGTCACTAACATCGATCAAGCAGAGGACAAGAAAGTCGTCAAGGCTTTCCTAACCCGATTTAATGTGGTGGTTGCTTCGGTAGATTGGCCGGATCCATCGGTGGTTCAGATGGCGGTGGTGTCAGGAGTCAGGGAAAACTTGGATTTTAAGATATCATTGATACAGGATCCACCAATGGATCTTGGGGTATTCTTTCATGAGGCCGAAAGATATCTTCGACAAGAAGTTACAAGTTTGGATATGAAACCAAAGGAAGCAAACGTGGTTAAGTACGGAGGACCTTCCCATGAAAGCTCGGCTAAGGATAATGATAAAGGGAAGAGGAAGTCAGATGACGATTCTGGTAGGGCAAGGAAGCATTAGGGAGAACAAAATTCTCCACTTATACAGGATTGAATGAAACCTTGTAACGAAAATACTTGGATACTTGGTATTGCCTTCCTTGTCGAAAGCTGGCAAGGAGGAAGCCCTCGGAACATGAAAGGGCATCGTGAAGGCACTGTCTTTTTCATGACCTAGATGGGCATGATACCAACAGTTGTAGGCATTTGAAGGATGTAATCGAGCAGTACGTAAGGAGTGGTCAGTTGCGGTAATATGTTAGGACTCGGAATGCAGCAAAGGAATGGGAGCAGCCACCGTCTACCTCAAACAACGACAGCATGAGGCCCAGGAACGATGGTCGGTTTTTCATCAACTGATCGTGGTGGCATGGAATAAGTAGCAAACTCTGGGCAGACGACTAAGTCATTTACTCAAGTACAGGGGTGGAGATAGCCCCTAGGCATGCTCTGAGATGATGACAGACCGTGATGCTTTAGTTTGTGAAATCTGCCTTTTCTTTCTGGTTTGGACATTTGCTTTTTCTTGTTTGATTTCGGAGTTTGGTTTGGACTCTTGGTTTTGTTGATTTTCTGGTTTGGATTTTGCTTTGGATGCTTGTTTTTGGTTTGGATCTTGGTTTCGATTTTTAACATGGATTTTTGGTATTCTGATTTTATTTGTATTTTAGATTGAATTTTGACTGGATTTTTATCTTTTTTTAGTAAAAGGTCATCGGCTATTGATTATGCATGTCAAGCGATAAGTCGCTTCGTCCAAACGTGGCGAATCGACTTATTCATGTTGTCGAGTATGGACTGTGCTCTGAATGGATCCGGAGAGACCAGGATTCGGCCTAGGACTTAGGCCCTTTATTATCTAACATATATTATTTCAGGTCATCGAGATTAGACTATGTTTGGAAAGGGTCCGGAGAGACCAGGATTCAGCTTAGGACTTAAGCTACACATTACTCATCGTTCAGGAACACTGAGCTAGGATCACCGTCGATATAGGACTTATGCCAAGATATTGCTTAACACAGGTCATCGAGTGTGGATTACGCTTGGAAAGAACCCGAAGAGGTTATGGATTCGGATATTGGCTATGAATTTAGGCATGAACCCAGAGTGGTCCCTGATTTAATTAAGGGCCTGGAGCGGTCACGGATTTGGATATCGACCCGAAAAGGTCTTGGATTTGATTATTGGTTACTGGATATGGATAGATTAGAACTCGATTATCGTGTTCGGATGGATATGGAATTGGCTAAGGATTTGGTTAACGGAATCGGAATCAGATATCGACTCAGAGCAATCGTGGATTTGGATAAGGATATGGCTATGGCACTTGGATAGAATGGGTTGTTAATGGCTTAGATTATGGATCTGATGATATGGCTATGGATGGAAAATGGACTTTATATGTTAGATTTAAAGCAATTCAAACACGCTTTCCTACCGTAAGGCAAATTTTAGGGGGCAAATGCTACCCCGCCTTTTGGTCAAGCCTGGGATATCAACATATTGGCTTAAAAGGATGGATATCAGGATTGGAGATCGATTGAAAACATGGCTATGATTGATATTGTCAAAATTGGACCAAGCTCCCATCAAGGTGGGATCGATTAGGAATGATAAACAAGGCTCGATGAGGCTACACTTCGAATTTATGGTCAATCGGAGTTCATATGCTCGAGTTGTGGATGGATCAATATTCATGAAAAACTGGCTCGTATCGATCACTATGGATACGTATTTGGATTAACACATGCGCTTTACATTTGGTTTGGATCTATCGATATTCGTATTCATACATCTCGTATCGATACAACTCGTATCGATCAGGCAGTTCTAGGAAGGATACAGGTTGACAGATGTGGATTGTTTTCGTATCGATACATGTGTATCGATCGGATGGATATGGAAAAGCATATTGAATACTCGATACGGATTTGATTACAACTCGTAGAAAATGGTTTCGGCCGATACACTTCGTATCGATCAAAGCTGGGATCGATACGAGGAATAAAGCAACCGATGGATACAGAGGCAACTGTATTTGGAAGTATTTTATATCGATCATTCATTTCGATTGATATGAAAGAAGTGGTCATAGACTAGAACACATTGCATGGATCATAATGCAAGACTCGGATGGACACACAAATGATGGAGTGCTACTGATGGATATGACATTCTTCATGGATATGAAATCATCAGCTTACATTTGCAATAGAAAATTTGGATCGATCATATCTCAAAAACTACATATCGGAATTTCATGAAATTTGGAGAGCAATGACTTTGCAGTATCATTTTTTACCATGGTCCATCTTAGTGAGATCTATCATTTGGATTATCGATATAATGGACTTATTGATCGATCCCAAAGCATGGAGGTGGGCAATATTGATCTGCATACGGGCCCACATGGATCAAGAGACTTCTAGGCCGAAATTTTAGCTAGATATTTTGCCTCCTTCACCTATAAATACAAAAGGCATGACAACAGTAGAAGGACTTTTCATGGATTCTCTTTAGCTCCTTTTTAGCTAAACTTCGTCACTTTGGTGATTGATACTGTGACTGTAATCATAGTATAAAAGGAATAATAGGGTCAATTCAAAGTGGATGTAGGGAGGAGACAGCCGAACCATTATAAATTTCTAACGTTCTCTACTTTCTTGCTCAGCTCACATTTGCAATTTCTTCAATTTTACCCACTACATTATCTGGATATGTATTCTGTGTTTAGATATTGAAGATTTGTCTGTAAACACTAGTTCTTTCACTACTTTTGGGGTTTGTGACCAATTTTGGTACAAACAGACGTAGGCTTCATTAACAACTGAATAGCTATAAAAATTCTGCCTTCTTTCTTTTACCGTCCTTTTTCTATATCTATTATCTGTGATATTACTATGTCAGAACAGGGCTAGTGCTTTCAAACTCAAACTAGGGTGTTGGTCCATTTTCTGGTTCAACATTGATTATCGTAAGTGCAATGAAAAGACAACAAAGAATTGACAACATTTGCTGAGAATAGATGATTTATTTGATCATTTGAGTAGACACAAATTATACTCTCAATTTGATTCGACAACAGGTTTCCATAAATTGAGAGTAGTAGAAGATAGTATTCTGTTGACGGCGTTTTGAATAAGGTATCGTTCGTACGAATAGTTAGTAATTCCAGTCGGATTGACTAGTGTGCCCGCTGTCTTTGTAGAATTGATGAAGCAAATCTCTTGATAGCATTTGGATAGGTTCGTATTAGTATACATGAATGACATTTTGATATATTCTAGGAATGTGCAAGACGATGAGACTCACCTTAGAATAGCGCTTAAGACGTTATAGCAACATCAACCAAAAGTGAAGTTCTTGAAATGTCATTTTTGGAAGAAAGAAGTGAAATTCTTTGGTCATGTAGTTACAAAAAAGGGTTATGGTGGATCCAGCTAAGATAGATGCTATCAATAATTTGAAGAGACCCAAGACGATGACCAATAAAGTGTTTTCTTTGATTAGCTAGCTATTATTGACGATTCATCATGGATTTCTCACGTGTAGCAGCAACGGTGACTAAATTAACAAGAAAGAATGTGAAGCATGTTTGGATTAACAAATGTGTGGAGAAATTCCTGAAACTAAAACATTTATTGACCAATGCGCCTATGTTAGTTGTTTTGAATAGGAATCGAGATTGTGGTGGTGTGTATTGATGCATGCGGAATAGGATTAGGAGCGGTGTTTATGCAAAGGGGTAAAGTATTTACCTAAGCTTTTCGATAGCTTAGACCACATGTAGTTAGATACTCGACTAACGATTTGGAGTTGGCAGTAGTAATCATTGCTTTGAAGTGTGGAGACATTATCTTTTAAGAGTCAGATTCGAGAACTATGTGGATCATAAGTTTTTGAGGTATTTACTCTCTTAGAAGGAGTTAAATATGTGATAATAGAGGTGGTTGGAGTTCATAGCAGCTTACAGTTTTGGAATTAAGTACACAGCAAGGAAAAAAATAAAGTTCCAAATGTACTTAGCAGAAAACATCAGAATGCAGTATTGGCGATGTTGGTGGAGTGCAAAGATTTAGAATCATTGACTACGTGTGGTGTGTAGTTAAGATATACAACTAATTCTAGTCAAAGTACAGCAATGCTATCTTTCTTGGAAGTTAGACTAGTATTAAACGAAATGATTGCTTCTACACACAGAGATGATCCATTGTTAGCTAAACAAATTAGAAGATTGGAAAGTGGAACTAAGATTGATGATTTGAAGGATTTTTATCTTGATCAAAATGGATGGAAGAGAAAGAAGGGACGATTATATGTTCCTGATGTGGGAGACCTAAGGAAAGAAGTAGTTAGAGAGTGTCATCGATCGAAATTTACCATTTATCCTGGAGGAACTAAGATGTATAATGATATAAAAAGGATTTTCTTTTGGTAAGATATGTAAAGGGATGTAGTCTTGTGGGTGAAGCAATGTGTGAATTGTCAATATGTAAAGTCGCACATCAGAAGCCAAGTGGATTGCTTTGGCCTTTAGATATACTGATTTGGAAATGGAATTCTATATTTATGGATTTCGTTGATATCGAACAAGGGAAATGAAATTATTTGTGTTATAGTGGATAAATTGACCAAGGGTGCACATTTCATTCCCGTTAAGTCGACAAGGATGGCATTGGTTTTGGCAAAGTTTTTACAAAGAATATTGTTAGACTGTATGGGATTTCTAGTCGTGTGGTAAGTGACATAGATTCTTTATTCACTAACGAATTATGGAAGAGTCTTCAAGACTATTAGGCATCAAGCTCAAGATGAGTACCGCATATCATCCGCAGACAGGTGGGCAAATGGAAAGAGTTAACAAGGTCTTGGAATATTTTTTAAGAGCTTGTGTGCTAAATTTTGGTTGATCACGGGAAGACCAACTACACTTACTCAAATTTTTCTGTAACAATAGTTATCGGACTAATATAGGAATGGTGCATTTCGAAGATTTGAATGGTCGGCTGTGCATATCAACCACATCTTGGTTGGAAATCAACGATAGATTGATTCTAGGTCCAGATATGGTAAGAGAAGCCATGGAAAAGACTGATTTAATCCAAGCTAGGACAAGGGAAGCTCAATCATGGTAGGAAAGTTGTTTAGATACGAGACGGAAAGACTTATAATTTCCAGTGGGAAATCTTATTTTCATAAAAAATATCACCAATGAAAGGGTGTAGTAAGATTTGCGAAGTCAGAGAAATTGGCACCTAGATTTGTTGGACTATTTCCTAATATAGAAGGAACGAAAAACTCATTTACAGTATACACCAAGCAGTTTGGCAGGAGTCCACAATATTTTTCATGTTTCTCATCTTAGAAAGTGTCTTCAAGATCTAGAGACTACCATCACTCTGACCGTATTGAAAGATTTAGTAGTGGAATCGGACATGACTTTTGTTAGGCAGCAAGTCTATATTATGGCTAAGGCTGAGAGAAAGCTATGGATCAAGACATTCTTATTAGTAAAGGTACCGTACGGTGACAATGAGAAAGAATGTGCTTGGGAGATAGAGGACAACATTGGAGATACTTATCATGATTTGTTTTGATGGCATTTTTTTGTCTATAGTTACATTTGATGTTATGTGCCATATCATAATTTCAAGGTTGAAATTCTTTAAGGAGGCAAGTTTGTAACACCCTTAGTTTTGATTAATATTATTTATGACATTTCATTAAATAAAATAATGTGAGAGGGTAAGGAGATTAAGATTTGATAATTATAATATTGGTCGAGCCTTAATTAATGAACTAGTAAGATGGAGGATTTATGAGAAGGGGAAAATTGGAAAATACGACATTTACATGTCATACATCCTTCCATTCTCATTTCGTCCCTCAATGTCATTTATACAAATGAAAAAAGGGAACAGGGCGACCATTGCTAAGAGAATCAAGGGAAGAAAGCAAAGGAAATCTAAGGAAAAAGCTAAAAGGGAATTTAATCAACTCAAATCTCAACTCTCTTTATCAAATTAATGTGAATAATGATAAAACATCTTAAGTTTTCCTATTTAATTTCGAATTTATGATTAATTCTGTAACTTATATGTATTATTACGTCATGATGTGAATGTTTGATGATTATATGTTTTATGATGATTTATTGGATAGATTTATGAAATTGGTTAATAGTTTAAGTATGAAAACCTATATATGGCACCCAAATGACTTGAAATTTTGATATGATGTAGGACACATTGTTTTAGATGTGGGTTTTTAATTTCCTAATTTTTCAAACAATTATGAATATTTTGTGAATTTCCTAAGTGAGGAAATTGATTTATTTCGGGTTTTAATTACTAAAAATAATTAAATAAATTTTTTCACCCGAAAATTTTTATATGTTAAAAAATATAACAAATCTAATTTATTTTGATTTTTAGGGATTTTCCTTAAGTGTTTATGATTCTATATGAATAATTAGACTAGAAAGGTTTAATAATTAAATTAAAATATTAATATAAAATCAAAGATTTGCGAAAATGTTTGGGAATATATTTTTCGATCTATAGTAGATCTTTTGAAAGGATTTGGTAATGAAATATGTGATCTAATAAGAATTTGATAAAGAATTAGGGTTGGCAAAAAGATATTTCTTTTTGAAGAAATAAAATAGTTTTTATGTTAATTACAGTATTGCCATGTGCAATTAATTAATGTCGTAGCACATATATGCCGCATGTCATCTCTAACCAATTGGGAAGCATACAATAGCAACTTGGTTGATATATAATGATTCCACAAGGGTTGGGACGTATAAGTGCCGACATTGATGCCTGGGACATTGAAAATGATGTTGGTATTCTGTGCCGCTAGTCATCTATGCTGCATATATTCTATGCCTCTTGTTTTATATCGCATGTTTCAATGTTGCACATCAAAGCCACATGTTTTATATACTGATATCAACTCCATAAGGCAGCAAAGTCGGCAGTTTCCAATTTCAACTCTTTTGATTACAATACCGCTATTTCTATGCTGTAGTATTTGCCCGTTGGGTCGCTATAGGCTATTTTCGACATTGATTATAAAGAGACAATGATGATGATAGTTTTTTTTGCCACCGTTTTTTGATTATGGTGCATCTATAGCCTATTTTTGAGATTGATTTTACACGACAATGATGCCACCACTTAACCTTAGTATCGACATTCCAATATTTCTAGGTTTTGAAGTTTTATACTTTTGAACCCATAATTATGTCGCTTGTATTGGGTGATCTATATGTATTTATCATATATGACATAAATGGTTTTGGTCTTATAGCCTTATGCTTTATAAATCAGATGCTTTAACATGGTTTTGAGATGAAAGGGGTGTGATAACCCATATAGGCAATATCAATGCTGCACTTTATCAATATAAATGGTTTTATGGTATATGGCTTCATAGCCTTTGGTTTTGAGGTGCAACAGCCTCTAAGAGATTTCGAAGTTCATCAATGTTATTTTATTAACGCACATATATATCTTGGTAGAATATTTAGGATAAAGTAAAGGACTATAGTCTCCTTTTTTTATTGTATGATTTCAAGGGTAAATCAATTATAAAGATTTATATCTTCATGGATATATAAAAGGGTATTAAGCCTAAAATTTTACTAGAAAGCTAATACACATCACCTTTTTGCGATAGAATGAATTGACTAAGAGATTAGAAAACCAAATGGGACGGGTATAGGTCGAGCCCTATACTTCAGCTGTTATCCGCTAGCCGATATTACCCAAAATTCTAGTGCATAGGGCTCCGTTAAGGGTAAGACTAAAAGTAAGTTTACTCACATAAATGAATACACAAAGATGAGGTTGGTTATTGGTTAGCATGCAAACCATTGGGATTAGAGTGTCCCTAGGAATAGTAAGTTTTGGACAGACCATCTGGTTTCCTTCTACCAGTAAGTTGGAGAATTTGATATATCTAGTTGGCCCGAGTTAGCCATATAGGTTTGTAGTTACCTTGAGAAAACTATGGTGTTGGATGGATAATCCATCTATTTAGATAGATTGGTCATGATTATCTAGGTTGCATGCATATGATTGTTTATATTATCTAGTTTGATCACTGAGGTTGCTAGATCCTGATTTATAAAAAACGTATTTTGAGGATACTAGTAAGGGGAAAAACCCATTCCGCCCAACGGTTTGGTATCGCTAGGTATCTATTAACCGAGATGCCATATTATTATTTGCACCAAACTTTTTGTCTGACCCAAAGTTTTTGTTTTTGCCCTTATACTCTTGGGTACTCATTTGAGTAGTTTGAGAGTATAGTTTCCAAGTTTTTAGATTTGATGACTAAAGCTTTTAGAGACGTTCAAGAGGAAGGACTAGCTATGTTGGAGTCTATCTATTTTTTTATCTATGATATTGTATGACTTTTGTCTATGTGTACATAATGGTAGAAATGGTATCGATCTAGTTTTTGTCCATGGAATCCTCTTAAGAGTATAAGAATAAATGAAGAAGCTATGATATGAGAGTTGGTTCCTTCCGCAAGCATCGAACGAGATGCTTCCTTCAAGGTCAAAGGAGATGCTTCCATAAGAGTCAATTCTTCTACTGAAGTTGTTGAACCAAAAATGGACCAACACCCTGGTTCGAATTTGAAAGCCTGAAAGAGCAATATCACAGATAACCGATATAGAAAAGGAACAACAAAAGAAAGTAGACAGAGAATTTTTATAGTGGTTCGGTTGTTAATGAAGCCTACAACCACTTTATAGTTTTATTAATGACTGATTGTTGTTATAGGAGATGATTGATTACAATGCTTTGATTATTTCCTAGCTTGATTGAATCTTCAGAGTTGGAATCCATCGAAGAATCATAGTATATTCCTTTGGAGATTGTTTTAAGAGAGGTAGAGAGTGAAGAATAATTCCGGTAGAGCATCAGCAACCAGCCCGGAGAAGATCTAATTTATGTTGCATGTAGGATGGTATTTATATGGATCGGAAAGCTTCTGGGCCAGGACACTGCACTATCAGCTTGTAGGTCGGTAGGAAATGACCCAGGGAGAATTTGGCTTGCAAATCGAGGCAAAGCCTATTGGTCGCCGACAACCCATAGTCCATGGATCGTTAGGGAACCATCGACTTGGCTCGTTTTCCAGGCCAAGGTCTTGGCCTCTTTCATAGTATTCTTTGGCTAGTTTGTTTGATGTTTTGTAGAGAGGTATAGGTTGCTGATGATCCAAGCACTTTGGATTTTTTTGGAGTTTGGAAGTGGAGGAGCTTCGATAGTCTTTTATCGTAGCTGTTTTGCATCGATGGTAATTCACTAGCTGTTTGCGCTTATCTGTTGATTGAACTAAAAGAATGTTGATCCCTCAGCCTCGTTAATCCCAGTCGTTGCCTTAGTCATATAGCTTGGCCCTTGTTGATCCCTTGTCTTAGCTTTTTTGGTTAAATCCTTAAGCAACCTGTTTATGAGGTTGTTCCGTTTTTTATTGGTTTCTGCTGGGTTACAAACACGAATAACATTTACCACCCAGCGTACGTCTTCGTTGTAAACATAGCGTGCTGTGGAAGTTATCGCTCTCACTTTCCGTCTGTTGATCTCCAAGTGATTGCATTTGAGCTTTATGAATTTTTTAACCTAATGTTGTTGGTCATTTTTCTTTGATTCTGACTGATATTACTTGCCACAACGTATTATATTTCTAATCGTAGTCTCTCGGCATGCCATGGAATGATGACCAGTTGTAGGAGATCAAGTTCGAGTAGAATAGGCGAAGTTTCTTTTCCTTTTCTCCTCCTCTTCTTCTATATATACGTACATACATACATACATATACATATACATACATACATACATATATATATATGTTGGTTCGATAGCTATCCATGTGGGATGGGTTGCTAGTAACCTAACTGCATAGAAATTTTTTTTAACATTAAATAGTTAGGTCGGGTCGCTGGCGACCCATGATGGGTCCGGTCGCTGGCGACCCTACTACTTAGCAAAATTTTGCTTTTTTGTTTTCCTATTTGTACTACTCGAGCCGACCGAGCCAGTCACTCGACCAGAACCATTTTACTCCTTCACGCGATCAATCTTCCCTACGTAGGTGATCCAAGCATCATCTCGACCTGATTCATCACTTCACTTGAATCCATCCGCTGTTGATTCCCTCAAGTGCTCACCAATTTCATGAAACCCCAGTCATCCCATCATCTCGTTTGAATCTAAGCCCTAGCTTGCTTTTGAACTGTAGTCGACCTTACCTTGTTGCCGACTTGAAGATAGCTCACTACCGAACCATTCCATAGCTTACCAAGTTTGGTCTTTGATTCTTCCCATGTCTTAGAAATCCATTTGAGGTGGGTTTGCTTAGCTGATTTACTAATTGCTACCTTCATGTGATAACTTGATGACTAGCGTCCATTTGCATTGTTGGTTACAAAAATTTTAAGTTAATTGCGGTTCAAAGGAGGAAGATAGTAAATCGAATCTTGAACTATCTCCTGGGACAATATTCGGGATTTGGCACAAAGCTTGACACGTTTTTCTATCTTCTTCCTTTAAACCAGAATTGACTTGAGTTCAGCTTCAAGGCTGTTATTGTGCACCACACCGCAATTCGATCATGATTCTTTCATAAAGTTTGGACTTATCCTGCTTGCTTGTTGCATGCCTAATGTTCCTGTAGTGAGAGGAGCTCTCCGCGCCACTTCAAACAACGGGTCATTTATCGATCATGGATCGATAATGGGTAAGTGAAGTAGAAACAAAAGTAACATAAATAAAGTGATACGGGAAGTTATTTTCTCCTTCCACTCCGAGCGAACTATCTACGCAGGATATGGCATTTTCAGTGTTTCGAGCGTCGGTGTCCAAATGTATAGCATACTGCACCTGCCCCTGTTAGCACATGAAATCGACATGCTGATTACAAGTGATGTTTCTTCGGAATTAAAGTGTGGCAGGGGAAGTCATTAATTTAGATAGATATACCTAACCGTTTTCAAATGTGAATTCTGTTATATAGAATGAAGAAGCCATTCATACGTCGTGAATCAAGTGGGCGAAGCCCGATGCTCTCAACGTTCAATCATCATCCATTTCGTAGGCTCAGTATGGTTAGTTATTTTCAGTTAGACCAATCATGGACCGCATGCCTCCCAACTTTCGAGTCCTGCTTAATCCACCTGAAAGAGCGTTGTCAGTGGTTTTCGCCTTGGTACTTCATAATATATGTTTGCAGCCTGGAATTCTCGAAGAGGATGTGCATCTGTCGATGAAAGATGAATTTTCTCATATTCCCCCTCCAAGGTAAACTGCTTTCATTGATACATGTGTTTGAATGGAGCTATGCCTCCCTTCAATGATTTTCTAGGTGATACTTTCTCAAATTTGGGTATTGCCCCGTTCTAGCTTCATCTGAATGGATACGCCAACCTTACTTGCTTGCATGTCCTCTTCAAGCGGATATCCAACCGTGTCCCTCTTTGATTATAACTAATGCCTAGAGGGATCGAAAGATCGTCCTACACTTGCAAAGAAACTTATCATAGTTCAAGACACAATACTTTTTTGTTAGATGCCCCGAGGGATTCAACCATCGATGGACGACAGGGGGTATGCTTCTCTTTTTAGTTTATCGACCTCCAAGGTGTTGTAATAGAGTTTCTACATGATTATACGTCTCTTGCTGCTATCCCAAAGTCAAATAAAGATGTGAATCTAGATGAAGTTTGCTAAATTTAAAGGCTATTGACGCCAACGTGAGGTGCATTAAAGTTCTACTGACCGATGAGAACTTGCGTCAATTTGGACTTTTAGCTCCAGGTAGATCCAACATTCTGATTGAAACTCTCTCTCCTTATCGACCTGGGGTTTACACATGATCCACTTATTCATCCTACAGTTCTGAGGAAGTTCAAGAGAGACGTAGTCCACCTAGAGGATCACCCGGTGAGGCCCGTGAGGAGGAAGACGCTGTTGCGACTGGACTGAGTGGTTTAGTAAGAATGCCTCCAATCCCGTAGGAAGCAGAAGACGAGTTCACACATAGCGAAGGCAAGTCCGTGCTAGACTTATAGAAAGAGGGAGGAGAATTCGAGAGTAGTAGCGACGAGTCTAACACTAGTGATTACTTCTTGTCAGAATCTAAGGGTGAGGACTCAGAGTCTTGCAATTAGACTCTAGAAATGAGTCCCGATCTCTCGAGTCCACCTCCTTTCGATGTAAGTGGCAAAGGCAAAGTCCCCGAAACGGGAAGAAATCAAGATTCTCCATGTAAGGATGTCAGAACGGGGTTCAAAGATTTCAGCAATGTTTTTGTTGACTTTGAGGCGCTAATGAAAAGGGACTTTAAATTGGACACGATGCCTTCCTGTTTGAGCGATATCGAGCCAGCTGTTTGTCTGGTCTCTCCCTCCTTGAAGTCAATCTAATCCCACTTACGACAGTTGTTCGTTCCAGTTCGTGAAAACATCTTAGGCCTATATTAGAAACACACAACACATTGTACTAGGATTACACTTATTTCCATTCCTTCATATATTTCCTTAGCTTATGTCATGCTTCTAACACTTTTTATGTATGCCTCGTTCTAGGTATGACGAAGGGATAAGGCTTTTATGGAAAATTTGAAGATTATACCGATACACAATGGTACCCCAAGTGCTTCTCCAGCCGCCATCAAGTCCGAAGACGGAAGGAGAGTACAGATGGAGGAAAGAACTTGAAGATGAAACCCGTCACCAAGAAGAGAGAGACCAGGCTTATTCACATAAAGGTGGGTATGAGAAAAGAAGATCTCTTGGAAAGAGACGAACAATCAAAGAAGTCAAAGTTTTATTATATCCCCTCATTCTTTGGAGGTTGCTTCAAAAAACTCTTATACGGGCCATGAAACTCCTATCACTTCCACCCCGATTATGCCCCCAGCTCGTGTTTCATCCTCTTCTCTCGTTATTGCCGCTCTAGGTGCCTCTCACTCCCGCCGGAGGACTATTTACGTTCTTCCTTCAAACCCCCCTTAAGCTTGAGGTAGTGCTTTCGGGTTGGTTTTTAAAGGGGCATAAGTTGACCTAGATCTCCACCCCGTCCATGGGCATTCTTTCATGCCACATCTCCAAGCTATCCTGAACGACCTAGAACTGGCCAAGAGATGGGAGAAGCTCCACAAGCAACTAGTGGATACAAACATAAATAATTATCAGGAGATCTTTTCCTTCGAATCCGAAAAAGACAACTTTGAGTAGGCATTGGACGATCGCGATGAAAAAAATTAAATAGTTGGAGGAAGAGAAGGAGGCGGCCCTTTGTGAAAGTAGGAGAACCGCCGGTCTGATGAACTAGTTGAAAGAGGCACTTGAAAAGGTTGAAATCATCTGGATGAGCGAGATTAAAAATACTCATGCTAAGGAGGCTAAGCAAAAAGAAGAAGTGGTCGCTTGTAATGCCATCGTCGAAGCCCAAAGGAAAACTATAGCCAACCACTATCTAATTGTTGAGGGCCACAACAAAACTATCTCCGACCAAGATGAGACATTGCCAAGCTACAGGCTCAGGTCGAGCAGCTTAGTGTAGACAAGATTGCCACCGAAGTTGAGAAGGCTACGGTGAAGGCAGATTACTTGGACCTCCAACATTCCTTCGACAGGAGGATGGAGAAGCTAGATGCAACAATTCTAAACTTTAATGTTAACTCTTTTTTGCATTAGGGGAGCCTCATTTATCATGGCTCGAAGTATTTGCGTACTCTTTCCCTTATTTGGGAGGAAATCTTATCTCGCTTTATTGAGAGCGGTGACATTTATTCGGATCAAAAGTTGTGAGATGCTTATCTTAACGATGAATCTAAGAAAGCACGAATCGAGGGCCAGGGGATCCTTCAAGTTGAATGAGAGAAGAAGGCCATCGATGTTGTATTAATGACCTCCACCGACGTGCTTACTAGGCCTTCTTTCTTCGATGTGTTCAAACCATCAAAGAAGCTCCCCGACCAACCAATGAGTTCAGGACTTGATATTATTCCTCATGGGGTGAAGCCCTCAAAAGTAGGTAAAGGTGGTGAGTTCGAGGTCGCCATTCATGATCATTCCTCTAGTGCAGGTAACGTCCATTTTGACGACCCGAAATCGTCACCCTCTGAATCCGACAATAAACCATACATATTCGACCCAGAGTACACCAATTGTAGATAATCATGAGAAAGAAAAGAGAGGGTGAGAAGAAATAAAGAAGAAAGAAGAAGAGAAAAGAAGAAGAAGAGAGAAGCAAAACCAAAACGGTATAGAATCTCACATCGCAGTTGAAAACATATAATATAGATCAATAATATTTACAAAGAGAAACTGTAATATACATAAGTCAATATCAGAGTTCAATAAACCATACATATTAAGTATATATTTTATTCTTTAAGGAAAACACTCTCTTAAACATATTTATTTGGGTCAAAACGAATGTTGCGTAAAACATCGTTACTATAACAACAGTGTTATAGTCCATCATTTTCCCTTCTTCTCGAAAATATCTATTTCAACAATGATTGTTGAAATCTATGAATTCGATGCCCACACATTTTAAAACATCTTTAAACCATTTTACTCCATTCAAAATATCACTTTCCAAAACATTTATTTAATTTAAAATATTATTCACTGTCAAAAATCATGAATATAATTCGTTTACCAAATTCAATACTTCTATATTTAACTTATCAAATAAGTCGATTTCGGATTTATGAAAAAATGTTTATAAATTCCATTTCTATTTTATACAAACTTATTTTATAAATTCCCTTTATGAACAAATTCCATTTACATCTCATTTATATGCCACAAATTCAGTTGTAAGTTAATTACTTATAAATCTCTTATTTACAAATTCATTTTTTTATAACTTCACAAATTATAAATCTTATCCACTTATAAGATTCACTTATGACTTCTTTTTAATACTTACAAAAATCCTTTATAATTCCATCACTTTTGATTTACAAAAATTCAATTTTATAAATCTACTATATAAACCATTTATAATAAATTCAAAAATCTCAATTTAAACTGTTTACAAAATAGTTAACTCCATATTTCAAAAAATCATATTTTGGTATATTTCACAAAATCATAATTTTTATAACATAAAATTTATAACATTTATTTGTTAAATATAAATTCATTCCTTTAACAATTCAAACTTCAATAAACATCTATTTCCAAAACCACTTGAAAATCCTTTTTAAATCGAAATCATCATTTTAACATTTTTAAATTACCAAAAATAGGTTCAATACTGCAACAGCACTAACTACATCAATCATAGCATATATCACATGATAACAGCATATATCCCAATATTTGTACATAAAACCAATACTGGTGAGGAATCTTGTTCGATCCCCCCAACCACTCACCTGCAACAAATATACATATGAGAATATGTGTACATTGTCCGCTTCGAGGCAGACGCACGTATAAAGGATCATCTGCTCATACATGGGAACGTGTAGGGTCTCATCCGCTCCAATAGGCATGGATATATCCAAATACCAATCAATATATATAAAATATCATATATCATCCAAAACAATCATCAATCATCATAAAATAAATTTATTCTCACTTATATTAAAATATCAGTGAGCCAGAAAGAGTGAGTTGTACTCACTTTGATTGCGGTCGTCCAATAGCGATTTATTTCGATTAAAAATAAACGGGCGTTTGTTTTTAACAAAAATTTTCACTAGCTAAAATAAATCTCAATCTAGCTCCATGGTGTAGTATTCGTGAATACGAACCTAACGCAACTTGTTTCGTATGAAACGAACCTCGTATGAAGAAGTTATGGATTTATTAGCATCGAGATAATTAATATTTTAATTAACTAAATAAATAAACAAAACCTTCATCTCCCTCTATTGTTCATTACTCCAGGTTACTCACGCGCAAGAACATACCCATGTATGCATGCTCCAACTTCGACGTTGCTCCATGCTCCGATCATCAGGCAATGATCAGAAGAGCTCAACACGTGTGGCATGCCATGCCTTACCCACGGCTAGAGATCGGTCGTCCATCTTGCCTCCATTCATCCCCAATTGATCACAAAATGCGTGACCTTCCTTGCCAGATCCACGATGATCCAACACGTAATTTTTAATCATAGATGTTGGATTTATAGTACTCGATGAATTCTATGAGTTTCTAGTTGGAAGTTTTTGTTAATAGCTTACGGATTGGAAGATAATTGAGGAAGAAGATTCGAGCTCTCTAGGCCATTGAAATTAAAACAATGCTAGGGTTTTGGATGGGCTAGGGTTTGGCAATTGAAGGTCGTTTTATAGCCATTTACAAAACACTATTCACCTAAAAAATTTCCGAACTCCAAACGAAGCATGCCGCCTGCCGTTTATAATGTTTTACCCCAATTTCGAACATAATGGAATATACAGCGGAAGCCAATTCTATCGTATTTGGAAGATAGGTTTTCGAATCGAGTTATTTTAAATTAAATTTACTTAAATAAATTTATATTTGTTTTATCTTTGTACGACCAAACCATAAGTCTGATTGACGCGAAATTTGAAACCCTACAGTAATATAACTTTACGGACCCAATGAAACTAGTTTCATCGAAATCCGAGACAATGTGAAAAATGGCTATTTTTACATGTTAATTAATATTAAATATTCAATTTCTATAATTTAACTTTAATTCGTTTTAAAAGCTTACTATCACTATTCTAATCCAAATAGAATTTAGAACAACTTTGTAAATTATTTTATTCACATTAAATTCAAATTCAAATTATTTTAGCAATTTCAAATATTGAATTAATAATTTAATTATCCAAATAAATCACTATATTTGAAATATAATTTATTCAACTTATAAATTTTACTTTTGAATATTTGAAATCAATTAAATATTCCGAATTCAAACGACTAAAAATGAGGGTCGTTACATACTTTTCCCTTAAAAGAATTTTGTCCATGAAATAACTACGTTAGAAAAGATGCTACAAATCCATTAGCTTTTAAAACAATTCGTTCAAACTAGATTACCAAGATCATTTAAACCCTATAACTTTTCGAAAATCCATTCATTAAACTTCTTATAAAAACTTTTCTAAGTTTTCAAATCCATTAATAGTTATCCTTTCCAAAACCAACTGATATCATTTCATATTATAACTCAAAATCTAAATTTTAGTTATCAATTTTTTTTTTCAAAATTTCAAATTTTTTTCTAATTTGCCATAGCCTCCTTTGTGTAGTTCGATCCGGCAAAAATCACAATATATATAATATCACAAATATACATCTTTTTACCCTACCTTTTGGTTTAGGTCGGGATATCAACAATTAGCTAGAAGCATGGATATAAGGATTGGAGATTAATTGGAAACAAGGCTGTGATCGATATCATCAAATATTGACCGAGCTCCAATTAAGACGAGATCGATTGGGAATGATGAACAAGGCTAGGAAAGGCTACATTTCAAATATCAAGTCAATCAGAGTTCTTATGCTCAAGATATGATCGATGCAAATTGAACATTGTTCTCGTTCGTATCCATCATTTTTAGTTCACTTCGTATCCATCAACTCACAAGTCTTGTTCCTATCCACCAAACATACACTACTTCGAATCCATCGAGCATGCCTCACTTTGTATCGATCAATACTCATCCTACTTCGCATCCATCATCACCAGCTAGTTCGTATCCATAGAAGAGGCACCACTTCGTATCCATCATATCTACTCCGGTTCATATTCGTCGCCTAGTGACATTTCGTATCGCTTCCATTAACACATAGCTCATATCGATCATCATTTACATGATTTGTACCGATCGATCGACAATCAACACGAAGCATACCACCCACGAACAATAAAAGGCAACACCTAAATGGTATGATACGAAGTGTTTAACTTTATAACGATACGAATTGGAGTAGAGACTATCGATACGAAAAGGCTATTGGATCGTCAATACGAAGTAAGCATCCCTGTATCGATGCAAAGCATGGAGCGCATCAAGTCGGTACGAATGAGGTACGAATAAGTGGATGACTTGGTCACTAGGCACGAAAAGTGGATCGATCCAGAAATTTAGCGCCACGTCACCATCATATGATCGACACGAAGGGATCGATATGTACCGTATCGATATGAACGTGACAGCCAACTAATAATCTAGACTTGCATTGATCATAACTCACAATCCACAAGTCCAAATGCTACCAAATTTTCATAGGAGCGTACGTACAACCACAAGAATGTTCATGAACGATCTCAACTCGAGTGTAGAAGATTTGGATCGATACAGATCTCGTTCGTATCGATCATGGATTGAGTCGAAATCACCAGGGATCGATCACGTGGGCCCACACACGTGAGAGATGGAGTCTTTCGAGATCTGGGTTAGATATTTGCAGCCTACGCCTATAAATAGCAGTCCAGGAGCTTCAGAAAAGGGACCTTCTGGTTCTTTTATGCCGTTATTCTGTCGAACTCCATTATGACTCAATTATTATCAATTGTACTCTTGTAACCATCAGGTGATAATCAATAAAACAACTCTTCAAAGTGGGCGTAGGCCAAAGATAGCCGAACCACTATAAACCTTGCGTCTGTACTGCCTTCCTTTTAATTTTCAGATTGTTCTTCTTATTTATATTCTCTACATACTTGCTATCTGTGATTGTAAACGGGTGCTTTCATCGACAAATGGGTGTTTGTGACCAATCTTGATGCAAACATTTTGGTGCTTTCACTCAGAAGGGCAAGCACTTAGGGATTCTATAGCTTGGATTTTGGATCTAAAGGCTTAAGGACTTAGATCTGGAAAGAAATGGCAAGGCAATCGACAAGAAGACAATGGACTGAAAGGAGTCAGCATGAAGGAAGTCAAGAGGCTTCCTCGGGAGCGAATCGGGCGTTCCTCTTCATTACCAGAGACAAGATGGAAACGATGTTCAAGAGACAAGAGGAGATGATGCAGAACCTACTCCGACAGATTGGACAAGTTGGAGTGTCGAATTAGTGGAACGCAACTGTAGGAGATGCTGGAGATAGGAATCGGGAGCACGGAGCAATCAGAGTTTAGAATGGAGCAGGACCGTCCAACGCAGCACCAGAACTGGGAGCAGTCCCCCAGAGCATGATCCAACCCCGGACAGAGTACCAAGTGGAGCCAAGCAATATGGCATTGATAGAGGAATGAATGCTCGTCCAGGATAGAATATTCTAGGATTCCCTCGTGAAATCGAGTGGCAGATCGAAGATAATGGACGAGGACTACAGCTTGGTGACAGCGATAGATTGGAAGAGATGGTTAGATGAGTCATGAGAGGCAGACTGGTGAATGGAGACTTGGAGGATGTGAATAGGAGTCCTTTTGCTTCAATGATCAGGCAAGCTAAGAACCCGCCAAATTTCAAATTGCCGACATTGGAGATGTATGACGAGAGAACGGATCCTACTGTTCATTTGACAAGGTACATGAGGCATATGGAAGTGTCGGGGGCATCGAAGGACGTTATGGCATAATTCTTCCTTTTGTATTTGATAGATATTGCAACATTATGGTTCAGAGAGCGGGAAAGTGGTTTTATTGGCACATGGACAGAGCTGATTGAAAGGTTTATGAGGCGGTTCCGGGTCCACGTAGTTCGACCCAAGAGCGTGATGACTTTGGCTTCGATGAAACAATGGAAAGGAGAGTTGCTCAGGGATTTCTTAACCAAATTTAATGCGGCAGTGGCTTCGGTGGATCGGCCTGATCCATCAATGGTTTTGATGGCGACAGTTCGGGAATTGTAGATAATTCTGATTTCAAGTTATCATTGGAACGGGTCCGACCATTGAATCTCGGGGAGTTCTACAATGTTGCGGAGAGATTTCTAAGTTAGAAAGATGCGCAGGCTAAGAAAGAAGGGAGAGAGGTTGAAGCTTATGCAGTAAGGGGTGGAGGTCCACCAAGAGAGGATCAAAATGAAGATGATAAAGAAAAAAGGAAAACGAATGACAACGGTAGCACATTGAAAAGGCCTCGGAGGGAGTTAAAGTTTTTTCCTTACACAGATTTAACTGTGACTCTAGAGAGGATTTATTTGGATACTCGAGGGTGTCTCCAGTATCGAAGGCTGGTATGAAGGGAACCTTCTGAATACGAGCGGGTATCGAGAAAGCATTGCCTATTTCATGACCTGGATGCGCATAACACGAACGAGTGCAAGCATTTGAAGGATATCATTGAAGATCATGTGAGGAATGGTCATTTGCAATAGTACATAAGGAATTAAGCTGTGGCAATAGGACATGAGAGACCATCGCCCACCTCGAGCAAACATGGCACTGGATCCAGGCAATGTCATCAGATTGTTATCAATTGAATGGATTTATGGCTTTGAATAAGTAATAGAGCTCGGACTAATGCGGCTAAGCCACTTACACATGTACGGGATAGAGGATGGACCATAGGCATGCTCTGAGGCGATGATAAATCATGTTGCTCGAGCCTATGAAATTTTGTTTTTCTTTTTGTTTTCTTGAAAACTTTGGTTTTTTCCTTAGATGTACAGAAATTTATTTGGTTTTCCCTGGCTATAAAAAACTCTTATTTTGAATGATTGGATTTTGATCAATGTAATAAATAATACAGGTCTCGCGATCATGGTCCCGACTAGAGAGACGGGGCAGTGATTGCATGTTACGAGTCCCTTCATCGGAGAGCGATGGAAATGACTCGAACATAATATATAAAAAGTCCTTGGTTAGAGAGCCGAGGCCGAAGAATATAAAATGTTCTTGGCCAGAGAGCCAAGGCCGGAGAATATAAAAGGTCGTTGGCCGGAGAGCCGAGGATGGACAATATTAAAAAAGTCATTGGCCGGAGAGCCGAGGCCGCAGAATATTAAAAAAGTCCTTGGCCGAAGAGCCGAGGCCGGAGAATATTAAAAAAGTCCCTAGCCGAAGAATATAAAAAGTACTTGGCTGGAGAATATAAAAAGTCCTTGGCCGGAGAATATAAAAGGTCCTTGGTCGGAGAGCCGAGGCCGAAGGATATTAAAAATGTCCATGGCCAGAAAGCCAAGGCTGGAGAATATAAAAAGTCCTTGGCTGGAGAACCGAGGCCGGAGAATATTAAAAAACCTTGGTCAATGAGCCGAGGCTGGAGAATCGAAGAGTCCTTGGCCCGAGAGCCAAGGTCGGAGAAGATAAAATCCCTTGACCAGAGATTCGAGGTCAGAACAGGATATCAGCCTAGAGTGGTCATGGATTTGGTTATCGGTTATTGGATATGAATAGATTAAAGCTCGGTTGATGGATTTGGATAACCATAGAGTTGGCCAAGGTTGTGGTTACAGGACTTTGAATTGGACATCGACTCGGAGCAGTCACGGATTTGGATATGGCTAAGGCGCTTGGATAGGATGGCTTGGCAATAGATTGGATTATGGATCAGATTGAATGGATATGAATGGAATATAGACTTCGGATATCGGAATCGGAGCTATTCAAAACACCCCTTATTACCATAAGGTATGTGTTGAGGGGTAAATGTTACCCCGCCTTTTGGTCAAGGCGGGGATATCAACAAATTAACTAAAAAGGATGGATATCAGGATTGGAGATCGATTGGAAACAAGGCTGTGATCGATATCATCAAAATTTGACCGAGCTCCAATCAAGACGGGATCGATTAGGAATGATGAACAAGGTTAGGAAAGGCTACATTTCAAATTTCAAGTCAATTAGAGTTCGTATGCTCAAGTTATGATGGTTGCAAATTGAACATTGTTCTCGTTCCTATCCATCATGTTTAGTAAACTTTGTATCCATCAACTTGCAGACCTTGTTCATATCCACCAAACATACACTACTTCGAATCCATCGAGCACGCCCCACTTCGTATCGGTCCATACTCATCCTACTCTACATCCATCATCACCGGCTAGCTCGTATCCATGGAAGACGCACCACTTCGTATCCATCACATATACTCAGGTTCATATCCTTTGCCTAGGGACATTTCATATCGCTTCCGTTAATGCATAGCTCATATCGATCATCATTTACATGATTCGTACCGATCGATCAACGATCGACACGAAGCATACCACCTACGAGCAATACGAGGCAACACCTAAAAGGTATCGATACAAAATGTTTAAGTTTATAACGACACGAATTGGAGTAGAGACTATCGATACGAAAAGGCTATTGGATCGTCGATACTAAGCATCCCTGGATCGATGCGAAGAATGGAGCGCATCAGGTCGACACAAACGAGGCACAAATGAGTGGATGACTTGGTCACTCGGCACGAAAAGTGGATCGATCTAGAAATTTAGCACCATGCCACCATCATATTATCGACATGAAGGGATCGATACGAACCGTATCGATACGAACATGACAGCCAACCAATAAATCTAAACTTACATCGTTCATAACTCACAATAAACAAGTCCAAATGATATCAACTTTTCACAGGAGCTGGCGCACAACCATAAGAATGTTCAAGAACGATCTCGACTCGATTGGGCAAGATTTGGATCGATACGAATCTCGTTTGTATCGATCATGGATCGCGTTGAAATCACCAGGGATTGATTACGTGGGCCCACACACGTGAGAGAAGGGTTCTTCCAAGATCTGAGCGAGACATTTGCAGCCTACGCCTATAAATAGCAGTCCATGAGCTTTAGAAAAAGGATCTTCTGGTTCTTTACGTCGTTGTTCTGTTGAACTCCATTGTAACTCAATTATTATCAATTGTACTCTTGTAACTAGCATGTGATAGTCAATAAAACAGCAACTCTTCAAGGTGGACATAGGCCAGAGATAGCCTAACCACTATAAACCTTGTGTCTTTACCGCCTTCCTTTTAATTTTCTGAGTTTTCTTCATTTTCATATTCTCTATATACTTGTTATCTGTGATCTGTGATTTTAAACGGGTGCTTTCATCGGCAATTGGGTGTTTGTGACCAATTTTGGACAAACACATCTCATCTTATAGGAGAGGCATCCTGTAGGGAAAAAGTGTAAAAATACGATATATAATCTGAGATATGTACCTTATATACTTGATTCAGTTTTCTTTATTCACGTTTATTAATCACAGTTAATTATATTCAATTTAGATTGGATTCAATTTAGCTACATTCACTTTATATTCAATCCATATTTACTTAGTTTACATTCAACTGATTTATATACAATCCAATACAAAATTATTAACATTCATTTGTTTCTACATTCAACTTCATTTACATTCACATTCATTAACTTTAATTTGTTCACATTCAAGACATTTAGTTTCAATTTCATATGCATTCATTCTTCACTTAGTATATTTTCTTGAATGTTACTATCACTTATGATTTATTTCTACTTAAGTTCAATTTACATTTTTATACTTCATTTCTAATGTTTATTAACGATCCACAACTTAAGTTTATTTCCAGTTTTATCCTACAACATTTTAACTTATATTCAATTAACTAATTTATTTTCATTAGTTCAATTCAATTCATATATATACTTAATTTGAATTTCTTATTAACTCAAGTTTATATTCGTTCCATTACTCATTTCAATAATTCACTTTATTAATTCATTTTGATTATCAAACTCAACTTCATTCAACATACTTTTTAAATTCCTTTTCATGGTTCATTTCTTAACACTCTTATTCAATTAAGTAGAAATTAGTTTTGCTTACTATCTCTCAAATTATAAGTTATAAAACTTATTCACTTATGATTTCATGAATGCTTACTTATATTGTCTTATATTTACCACTTATAATTTCAATCATAGTTATACAATCACTTTACAGTCTTAAGTGTATATTCACTTTTATTTTATTCATTTCAAATATTTATCTAATTCATTTCAAATTCAACACAATTGTATTTAACTTTCTTTTAGTTAAACTTGAATTCATATAATTCATTTTACCGACTCAATATATTTAACTTCACTTAAGTTAAAATTGTAATTTCATAGCTTAGTTTGAAATTTTCTTATTTATACTAGTTCCAATTATAAGTTCAAAACTTATTTCACTTGTATTTATTAATCTCAAACTTGGATTTTAAATTTAACTTTGTTTTATCAAAACAAAACTTCAAAATTTTCAATTTACTATTGGTAGCAAATCAATCACACGGAAACTCGAAAATGATACTAATGATGCTGCAGTCATCACCCTTATTATTTCCCAGCAACAGTAGTGAATTTGGTACTTTGAATTCTTTCTTTTAAATTTTTTTATTTATAAATCACATTTACATATTTATACTTATATAATTTCACTTCTTATTTCACTTCACTTATATAAGTTCATTTCAGTTTGTTTACATTGTTTAGATTCATAGTAATAACAGCATCTATTATTTAAACACAACAAATAACAAATGATAATAATCAACTATTAACTTTCATTAACAACTAATTAACTTATATACTACTATACAAAATATAATCGAGGAAAAATTATTTCATTTACCTAATTTTGAAAACAATATTGTGTCCAAACTCCATGGTGTTTAGAGATCCCTAATGATAACGTAGGCTAGACGCAACGATCAGAACCAATAAGCCAATTAACAGTTCAATCAACACAATATAAAACATTTTTATATTCACTAACAAATACGCGCTTATATATATAATACACTCAAACTCGATCTAGGGCACTACTGACCCTATCTATACCGTGTACACATCCAAGCCTAGGAATATACAAAATCTAAGCTCTGATACCAACGGTGACGACCCAAAATCGGTACCCTTTGAATCCAAAAATAAACTACACATGTCCGGCCAAGAGTGCACCAATTGCAGATAATCATGAGAAAGAAAAGAGAGGCTGAGAACAAAGAGAGAAGAAAAAAGCAGAGAAAAGAAGAAGAGAGAAGCAAAACCAAAATAGTACAGAATCTCACATTGCAGCGTAAAGCATATTATATAGATCAATAATCTTTACAAAAAGAAATTGTAATATACATAAGTAAATACCAGAGTTCAACAATCAATCACTAGTTATCAGCCCGGACAGTTATAATAACATGTCCTTACAATTGCTGATTGTTTGCACGAAAAATGGGAAAACACCTCCAAGTCGTATGATTTTATTGATTGTATGTGGTTCTTAGCGATTTGGGTGATTTATGCAAATATATAAAATAGATGGACTAAACTGTAAAAGACACACAGATTTATAGTGGTTCGGCCAGAATGTGCTTACGTCCACTTTATATGTTATTCTCCTTTTTCTATCCAGATTACAAGTACAAAGCTTTGATTACAAGTAACTGAAAGTTGTTTGAAATTTCTATCTGTGCTTGAGCTTTCAAACTTGTCTACCATTGTTGTACCCCTACCCCTTTATTTATAGAGTGAGGCTGGGGGTAGGGGTCTTGGATGTATATAGCTGCTGGTGGGCCTGGGCTGATGCAATCTGGCCTGGCAAAGTTGGTTCGGTATCCCTTGGTCCGGCGATGGTTCTGGTTTGATTGCATGTTGGTCCGATGTCACCTTCTTTACTCTGGTTCGATAGTATGCTGGTCCGGTGATATGTTGGAGATGTGTTGGTTCAGTGATGGGGACGTAGCTTGGTCCGGTGGTGGTCTACCTTGCTTCTGGTTCGGCAGTGGAAGGAGGTAGCTGGTTCGGTAGCACTCTGGTCCGGCTATGCTTGGAAGTGGAGTTTGGACCGGCAGTGCTTGGGAGAGGATGGTTCGGCATTGCTTGGAAGTGGAGTATGGACCGGCAGTGCTTGGGAGAGGATGGTTCAGCATTGCTTGGAAACGCATCCAACATTTGCCCCCCAAAGTGGGGCATATGCCGGCCGCGCTTTGTTTTGACTTGGACACTCTTATCCGGCATGCTCATTCAGCCCTGTGTGCCGAACCAGTGGTCCGGTCGCTCACATTTGCCTATAAGTATGGGCGTCATGCTTTCGTTATTCCCTACCGAGTGAGATAGCCGAATCAACTGAGTGTCGAACCAAACTTGACTGTTCCAAACAGCCGAATCAACCGAGCACCGAATCATACTTAATTGCCGAACCAGGTGAGTTTGCTTTTGCCGAATGAACCTTTATGGCTGGACTACCGAATGGGACATGGGGTTCGAATACCGAATGAACTTTCATTTTTGAATTCCCGAATGAAACTTTGGGATTTGAGTGCCGAATGGACCTTATATACTTGAATTTTTATGTTTTGAATTACGAGTGAAATTTCGGACTACATATACTTGCATGTTTATACCTTCCATTTTAACGATGTACTTTCTTGAGTTGTAGATAAATGTCTCATAAAGTGGAAACTCGATCAGATAAGAGGAAATCTATGGACAGAAGAGAGTCCCTCGTTGTGCCCCCAGCCCAGCCAGGACCGGGACGACAGCGACCCACCCCGAGATCACTAGTGGATGGATATGGCCCTCAGGAGCTCTTGAACTCCCCTCCTGACTACTTTCCTAGCTCCCTCAAAGAGGAGTAGCTTGACGTTATATCTCATTCTTTTGGGATTGACAGAGCACTCATGGTGCTGCCAGGGAGTGGAGCCATGCCGTATGACCCACCTGAAGGATATTTCGCTTATAGTAGGTATCATTGCATGTGCAGGGCCATTCTTCCGATCAATGCTTGGATAGTCAGCTTCATCACCTACCTAAAGGTGGCCCCGTTCCAGCTTCAGCCCAACTCTTATGCTATCTTGGTGAGCCTATTTATCATTTTCCAACGAAAATACGGGCGCCCTCCTTCCAACCGGGAAATGTAATGCCCCAGAAATTCATAGAATCTTATTTGGTTGAATTTTGAAAATATATGAATTCATTTGTATAAGAATACATGAAAAAAAAATAAAGTGTTCAAGTGTGTGCACACTGATATGGCACAAGAAAGAACTCCAAATCCACTGAAATCAAAACAAGAATTAAAAAGTATTACAAACATAATTTTGTGATATGGATATTTGATCTCTGGAATTATATGAATCATCCAAGAAAATAAGGAAAAGTAAGTTTTGTTTTGAATCAGTAAACATATTTTATTTAAACCCAGAAAAGAAAATATTACAGGGATTTAAAAGTCTGTATGCACATATAGGTGCATATCTTTCTGAAATTAAGGAGGAGTTAAATAAGCCTAGATAGGATATGTATGCAAATGTACATTTCTGTAAGAATAGAAAATGTTAAAAAGAAATAAGCAAGTAAAAGAAAACTGTAATACTAAAATGGCAAAAGACAAATTGCAAGCAGAATAATTGCTTTAGGCAGAAATAGAAAGGAGGATTTCTAGAAAATAAACAAGTGACAATGTCACACAATTTTCATGACTTGGTAAGAATAGGATATATTTTGAAAAGGTAAAGAAAAAAAAATATATAAGGGAAAGTAAGCACCACATATGGCCGGGGTATCAAAAGTGAAAATGAACAAATCTGAAATGCAAAATGCATGAGTCTTGGCCAGGGTAGGAATGGGATTTTACAATGATAAACCCTAGAAAACTTCTCTTATAAATTCAAGTATAAACCAGAAAAGAATCATTTTGCTACCCAAAACATTTAAGAAAACAAAGAGGAAAATATTTGCAAGCAGAAAAGCAAGTTTTAAAAGGTTTTCTTTCTGATTTAAGCAGGAGAAGCATTTTTCTGTGAGTAATCTCACTAATCCATGGCATTAAGTCCTGTTATGAGGCAGCCTAGCTTATGCTAATTTTTCTGCATATTTTGGATTTTATTACTATGATTTTAATGGATGCTTTAATGGGTGTTTCTAAATGCTTTTAGTTTTGGTAGTGAGTATTATGCTCTGATTGTTTATACCCAGAAATGTTATAGTATGAAAATGTAATAGTAAATAGAGAATGCTTGTAGCTGGTTTAGTTATGGCATGACAAACATATGTATATGAGTTGCATTACACTTGTGTAAGTGCTGAGGCTCAAATGAAAGATTCAAGGTTGCAATGGAAATTCCTAATGTGCTGAACCTTTGATCAAATAGAAAACCATGGGCCAGAAATCTTGTTTAAGCTAGATCTTGAATTTAGTTCAAACATGGTTGCTTGTGAAACAATAATAACCCACATGCCTAGTCTTTATTCCCAGTTACAAATATTCTTGTATTTTCTTTTAAACCAGAATACTTGTAGATATGAATTCCCTGGATATGAAAGTTAGCTTGTTCTGGAATTATGCTTGAGAGCTCTATATAATGTTTCATGTACACTGTGATTCAGTCACCTAGCTATCTCATGATAGGATCAAACATGAACACTTAGTAAATAAACAAAGGATTGTGAGCCAAGAGAACTGCTGGAATGCTTGTTGTATTTAAAGTATGCAAGTTGACACATGGTTTGTTTAAGCCCTGAGATCTTTGTGCAATATTGTGAATTATTTTATTGCAATGTGTCCCCATGATTCCTTATGGCAGATGAGGCTAGGAAGAAATTTGGTAAATGCAATCTATACAAAATGTTTAGGTCTCACTTAATTACTTAATATCATGGAATTTTTGATGATGCTCATACCAGATCTTGTATCTGACCCTTGTTTGTTTATGGCAACTGGGGTGTCTCATTTAAAATGGGGCAGCCCTTAATGCTTTTTCAGGGAATGCTGGCTCTAAATAGGAAGCTGCTAAGGCTAATGAGAATGATTGGATAAGCATGCTAAACTAGAGTTAAATAAGAACTTAGAATGAGATATTTGCATGTAATCTGGAAAATTTGATAGTTCTGTTTAGGCTGTTATGCAAAACCTTGAAAGTTTGGAATTATTCAGTTATTTTAAATGAATCTAGTGATGTATTAAGTGGGAAGAACTTGCAAGAGATATGTGTTATGTTATTTCTGTTTTCTGGTTTGGTATGTATTAAGAATATTGAAGTTAAGCTGAATTGATTATCTATTTGCTAAAGTTGTTTTGATTAAAGGAAAAACTGGATTTTATAAGTATGATCACTTTATGATGGTTTTAGTTAATCCTAAATCTTTTCAAAAGATAGATATATAGGAAATTATATTGGGAAAATCCAGAAAGAATTATAACTGTTACACTTTCATGTCTTGATACTGAAACTTGTCCAAATGCAAGTAAAAGAATGGTTTCTTTAACCAAACAGTTAGACCATAGGTCAGGCCA
This sequence comes from Allium cepa, assembly GCA_030765085.1. Lineage (NCBI taxonomy): Eukaryota > Viridiplantae > Streptophyta > Magnoliopsida > Asparagales > Amaryllidaceae > Allium > Allium cepa. The sequence continues at coordinate 346,761,889 of CM060937.1, forward strand.
CATACACACTTTAAAAAAAATGGAGCTAGGAACCATTTGAACCCAGTTTTTCTGGAAAATGAACAAAAACATAGACATGTACCTGTATATCTGTGTACATGTTGATATTTAGGCAACAAAATAAATACAAATTCCTAGAAAAGTAGTAGGAATGGGTTTTGAAAATAATAAAGCAAGAAATATTGTTTTGTATGTTAGATTATAGGCAAAACTTAAGTGTATATGTATAGAGATAGGTAGGTATCAGATTTTAAAACCCTGCAGGAAAAAAAAAAAAAGAAAGCAAAAATTGAGTTTGAACTGACCAGCATAGTACTTGAACTCGTGACCTCTCATGTGTAAGTTAGGCGCGTTTCCATTACGCCTAGATGTTGCTTGTGTTCACTTAGGATCCACTTTCTTTTAGCTTGAGTTTGAAACTATGCAGATTTTAACACAAACATCCATATTAAAAAGCTTTCTTCCACTAGATTATTACTTAATCATTCCTTAATAAGAATAACAGACCAAAGTACATGTTTACAGTGGATTCTATGGTCAATAATCAGAATGTGAAAATAAATCTTTTATTAGGGAATTATCACATTTTAATAGATTTAAAAAGATTTCTACTTCCCTATTATTATTATGCTCTGATTCTAGTAGGATATAACATAGATATCTTCATATATGTATGTTAGGAAAGATTTAGATTTAAAACAATATTTTTATATTGAGAAAGATCCTGGATAATATGAGAATAGGTAAGGATGACCCTAGGTAGTCTTAGTTAAGTATGTAAGCAAAAAAAAAAAAAAAAAATTTTTGCTTAAGAATTAGGGTCATTGCATTTGGTATCAGAGCTATGTTAAATTTATACATAGCTAAGAATGATTGTATTGATTGATTGAAGTACTATAATCATATGTATGTACTGTTTGAGTAAAATAATAATATAGATAGAAAGTTAAAATATATAGATATATATATACTCTCATGATAAACTAACCTTATCTACCCATACTGTAGTTGTCCAATTATGGTAGGAAGAGGATCTCAACACAATGCAGGGTCATGTACACCACAAATGCTTGATATGCAAGACTTTATGAGGGCTTTAAGGGATGGAGTAGGGCAGAGACTTGAGAATCCACATGAGGAACTTTCCAAACTATTAAAGACTTATACCAATTTAGGAGGCAAGAGCTTTGAAGGGACTGAAAATGTGATGGAAATTCAAACATGGTTGAGAACACTGGATAGAATTTTCAATGACATGCAGTTGGATGATCAAAGGAAGAGGCAAGTGGCCTCAAGACAACTGAAAGGTGTGGCTTTGAGTTGGTGGGAGGTAGTCATAGCTGGGAGGATTGAGAATGAAATCACTTGGAATCAATTCAAGGAGATGTTGGAAGCTAGATTTGTTCCAGCATCAGCCAAAACTCTACTGCTTGAAGAATTCATCAGATTTAGGCAGGGAACTTTTAATGTGACTGAATATACTCATAGGTTTGAAGGCTTGTCTAAGTATGGAGCTATGCTTGTGGCTGATGAGGCATCAAAGAATGATAGGTATATTAAGGGTTTAAATCCAGGGCTTAGTAGGGCCATGTTGCCATATGTAGATAAAACTTTTGATCAAGTCATTGATCTGGCCTTGAAATTTGAGCAACATGACAAGGAAAGGGAGAAGTATAGGAGTTTTAAGAATAACAACAATAAGAAGAATAAGGGAAGATATCACCCCTATGACAAGAGGAAGGAGGAGATAGAAAGTAAGAAAACTAATGATACTAAGACCACTGATACAAAAAGGAAAATAACATGTAATCATTGTGGAAAAGAAGGACATATCAAACCAAGGTGCCCAGAATTGAAGGGAGGAGCTTTCAAGTGCTATCTATGTGGAAAGGAGGGACATATCAAGAGAAACTGCCCTGAGTATAAACAGCAAGGGAAGCTAGCAAGTTTGGAGAGCAAGGGCAAATCCACAGTAGAGACTATTGCAGAAAATCATGGTCAAGTAGAAGGTACCTTATTTATTTGTACCTTACCTATATCAGTAGTGTATGATACAGGGGCAACACATTCTATGATTTCCCATGAATTAGTTGCATTGCTTAAATTAAATTGCATATTGGTTGAAACTCCTTTGTTAGTGCAAAGCCCATTGGGAAGTTCTAGTGTTTTAAACATGATTTGTGTGGATGTGGGATTAAACATAGGAGGAAATGTTTTTATTTCCAAGTTATATGTTTTAAATTACCCAAATATAGGTGTTATATTGGGTGTAGACTGGTTAAGGCAATACAAAGCCATAATTAATTTAGACTCATCCACCATATCATTACAAAATTCTAGAGGTCAAAGAATCACAATTTTGTGTGAAACAGCCAAAGAAAGAAAATTATATCACTTGATCGACTTAAATAAGGATTCCAGTGAGCCTTCTATTGAAGAAATCCCCATAATTAACGAATACATAGATGTGTTTGGAGAAGTTGAGGGGGTTCCACACCACAGACCAGTGGAATTTCAGATTAGTCTGATACCAGGAGCAAGTCCAATTATTAAGAAACCCACTAGGATGGGGCCAAATGAGTTGAAGGAATTAAAGAAACAGTTAGAAGAGTTAGAAAGCAAAGGATTTATAAGACCAAGTAACTCTTGCTGGGGTGCTCCAGTAGTATTTGTAAAGAAACATGATGGTACTTTAAGAATGTGCATAGATTACAGGGAGTTAAACAAAGTCACTATCAAGAACAAGTACCCCTTACCTAGAATTGATGATCTTTTTGATCAACTTAGTGGAGCAAAAATATTTTCTAGGTTAGACTTGGCATCTGGATTCCATCAGATGAAGGTTGAAGACTCAAGTGTTAAGTATACAGCCTTTAACACTAGGTATGGTTTATATGAGTTTCTTGTCATGCCATTTGGGTTGACAAATGCCCCATCATATTTTGTAGACTTAATGAATAGGATATTCAGGGATTATTTAGACAAGTTTGTATTGATTTTTATTGATGATATTTTGATTTATTCTAGAACAGTAGAGGAACATGAAAATCACTTACACCTTGTTTTGTCAAGATTAAGAGAAAAAGATTTAAAAGCCAAATTTTCTAAGTGTGCATTTTGGAAAGAAGAGGTGCATTTCCTTGGGCATGTTGTATCTGCCAAAGGCATTTCAGTGAACCCCAATAAAGTTGTGGCTATCCAAGCATGGAAAAGGCCAAGCACAGTGGGAGAAGTTAGGTCATTTATGGGAATGGCAGGGTATTATAGAAGATTTATAAAAGATTTTTCTAAGATGTCATCACCTCTTACCAACCTAACTAGAAAGAACCAACCCTTTAGATGGACTGAGAAATGTGAACAAGCCTTTAGTAAAATCAAAGAGGCTTTAGTCAATGCACCAGTGTTGAGAGTACCAGAAGGAAATGAGGATTTGATTGTTTATACTGATGCAAGTGGCTCTGGGCTAGGAGCTGTATTGATGCAGCAAGACCAAGTTATAGCCTATGCATCAAGGCAACTGAAGCCGCATGAATCAAAGTATGCAACCCATGATCTTGAATTGGCAGCAGTGGTATATGCACTAAAGCTCTGGAGACATTATCTTCTAGGTGCAAAGTTCATTTTATACACTGACCATAAGGCATTGAAATATCTTTTTTCACAAAAAGATCTGAATATGAGGCAACATAGATGGGTTGAATTTTTAGCAGCATATGATTTAGACATACTTTATACTCCAGGAAAAGCTAATAAGGTTGCAGATGCTTTGAGCAGGCAGCACGCAAAAGTAGCCATGTTAATGATAGAAGAGTTTAAAAATTTATCCCTACTTACTGATTTGGAAATTGAGGAAGACAATGAGGTAAACATGGAGATGATTGAAGAAGGGAAAAAGGGAAAATTAAGTTTGATAACTTTGCAATCAGATTTAATTTTGAAAGTGGGAAAAATGCAAGAGGAAGATCCAGATTTGTTAGAAAAGAAATCTCTAATAGAAAAAGGAGAAGAAGTACCAAACTACCACATTGATAAGAATGGTTACTTAAGGAATAAGAGTAAGATATGTGTTCCAAAGAATATAGGATTGAAGGAAGAGATACTTAATAAATATCATAGAAGCAAGTATTCTATACACCCAGGTAGCACCAAGATGTACCAAAACTTGAAGAGGGATTATTGGTGGACAGGGATGAAAGCTGATGTGGCCAAATATGTTGCAAAGTGTATGACTTGCCAACAAGTCAAAGCAGAAACCCAAAGACCCTCAGGCCTATTACAACCTCTAAGTATACCACAGTGGAAGTGGGAAGATATATCTATGGATTTCATAGATGGTCTGCCTAGATCAAAGAGAGGAAATACAAGCATTTGGGTAGTAGTTGATAGATTGACCAAAGTGGCACATTTTATACCAGTAAAGGCAGAAAGAAATGCCCCTAAACTAGCTCAGATATTCATGAAAGAAGTAGTAAGGTTGCATGGAATCCCTAAAACTATAGTGAGTGATAGGGACACAATCTTTACCTCCAGATTTTGGAAGAGCTTTCAAAAAGCCATAGGGAGTGAATTATGCTTGAGTACAGCATACCACCCCCAATCAGATGGTCAAACTGAAGTGATAAATAAGGTTTTGGAGGATTTATTGAGGGCATGTATATTAGACTTTGGAGGTAATTGGGAAGATCACCTCCATTTGGCTGAATTTACATATAACAATAGTTATCAAAGCACCATAGGCATGGCACCATTTGAAGCCTTGTATGGAAAACCATGTTTGTCACCAATATGTTGGGTTGAAGCAGGAGAAAAGGCTGTCTTAGGGCCTGAGTATGTAAAAGAGACCACAGAGAAAATTGAACTGGTGAGGAGAAGAATGGCAGCAGCTCAAGATAGGCAAAAGAAGTTTGCAGATAAAAAGAGAAAGCAGGTAGAATATGAAGTTGGTGATTATGTTTTCATCAAAGTTTCACCTATGAAGAAGGTGTTAAGATTTGGCAAGCAAGGAAAACTTACCCCAAGATATGTTGGACCTTACAAGATTTTGGAAAGAATAGGTTCATTAGCATATAGGCTAGAGCTGCCTGAAGAGATGAGTGCAATGCACAATGTATTCCATGTATCACAACTTAGAAGATGGGTACATGATAAAGAAGAGATTCTAGAGAAACCCACTCAGGTTCAAATAAATTCTGATTTGGTCTATGAGAAAGAACCCGTGGGGATTTTGGCTAAAGAGGAAAAGAAGTTGAGGAACAAAACTTTAAAATTGGTAAAGGTTCAATGGAGCCTAGACCCTAAGGACTGTACATGGGAATTGGAGGATAAAATAAAGATGGATTACCCTAAACTTTTTGTAGTGGAAGGTAAAAAAAAAAACTAAATTCCTAAAAGTTTAATATGTATGGTTGTTTTGACTGAATTGTTTGCTTATGCAATGTCTGATAGATTTTAGGAGAATCTAGAAATATAAAAAAAAAAAAAATGAATGAGAAAATTGTGAGGACACAATTCCTAAAAAGGTGGGGTGATTGTAATGCCCCAGAAATTCATAGAATCTTATTTGGTTGAATTTTGAAAATATATGAATTCATTTGTATAAGAATACATGAAAAAAAAATAAAGTGTTCAAGTGTGTGCACACTGATATGGCACAAGAAAGAACTCCAAATCCACTGAAATCAAAACAAGAATTAAAAAGTATTACAAACATAATTTTGTGATATGGATATTTGATCTCTGGAATTATATGAATCATCCAAGAAAATAAGGAAAAGTAAGTTTTGTTTTGAATCAGTAAACATATTTTATTTAAACCCAGAAAAGAAAATATTACAGGGATTTAAAAGTCTGTATGCACATATAGGTGCATATCTTTCTGAAATTAAGGAGGAGTTAAATAAGCCTAGATAGGATATGTATGCAAATGTACATTTCTGTAAGAATAGAAAATGTTAAAAAGAAATAAGCAAGTAAAAGAAAACTGTAATACTAAAATGGCAAAAGACAAATTGCAAGCAGAATAATTGCTTTAGGCAGAAATAGAAAGGAGGATTTCTAGAAAATAAACAAGTGACAATGTCACACAATTTTCATGACTTGGTAAGAATAGGATATATTTTGAAAAGGTAAAGAAAAAAAAATATATAAGGGAAAGTAAGCACCACATATGGCCGGGGTATCAAAAGTGAAAATGAACAAATCTGAAATGCAAAATGCATGAGTCTTGGCCAGGGTAGGAATGGGATTTTACAATGATAAACCCTAGAAAACTTCTCTTATAAATTCAAGTATAAACCAGAAAAGAATCATTTTGCTACCCAAAACATTTAAGAAAACAAAGAGGAAAATATTTGCAAGCAGAAAAGCAAGTTTTAAAAGGTTTTCTTTCTGATTTAAGCAGGAGAAGCATTTTTCTGTGAGTAATCTCACTAATCCATGGCATTAAGTCCTGTTATGAGGCAGCCTAGCTTATGCTAATTTTTCTGCATATTTTGGATTTTATTACTATGATTTTAATGGATGCTTTAATGGGTGTTTCTAAATGCTTTTAGTTTTGGTAGTGAGTATTATGCTCTGATTGTTTATACCCAGAAATGTTATAGTATGAAAATGTAATAGTAAATAGAGAATGCTTGTAGCTGGTTTAGTTATGGCATGACAAACATATGTATATGAGTTGCATTACACTTGTGTAAGTGCTGAGGCTCAAATGAAAGATTCAAGGTTGCAATGGAAATTCCTAATGTGCTGAACCTTTGATCAAATAGAAAACCATGGGCCAGAAATCTTGTTTAAGCTAGATCTTGAATTTAGTTCAAACATGGTTGCTTGTGAAACAATAATAACCCACATGCCTAGTCTTTATTCCCAGTTACAAATATTCTTGTATTTTCTTTTAAACCAGAATACTTGTAGATATGAATTCCCTGGATATGAAAGTTAGCTTGTTCTGGAATTATGCTTGAGAGCTCTATATAATGTTTCATGTACACTGTGATTCAGTCACCTAGCTATCTCATGATAGGATCAAACATGAACACTTAGTAAATAAACAAAGGATTGTGAGCCAAGAGAACTGCTGGAATGCTTGTTGTATTTAAAGTATGCAAGTTGACACATGGTTTGTTTAAGCCCTGAGATCTTTGTGCAATATTGTGAATTATTTTATTGCAATGTGTCCCCATGATTCCTTATGGCAGATGAGGCTAGGAAGAAATTTGGTAAATGCAATCTATACAAAATGTTTAGGTCTCACTTAATTACTTAATATCATGGAATTTTTGATGATGCTCATACCAGATCTTGTATCTGACCCTTGTTTGTTTATGGCAACTGGGGTGTCTCATTTAAAATGGGGCAGCCCTTAATGCTTTTTCAGGGAATGCTGGCTCTAAATAGGAAGCTGCTAAGGCTAATGAGAATGATTGGATAAGCATGCTAAACTAGAGTTAAATAAGAACTTAGAATGAGATATTTGCATGTAATCTGGAAAATTTGATAGTTCTGTTTAGGCTGTTATGCAAAACCTTGAAAGTTTGGAATTATTCAGTTATTTTAAATGAATCTAGTGATGTATTAAGTGGGAAGAACTTGCAAGAGATATGTGTTATGTTATTTCTGTTTTCTGGTTTGGTATGTATTAAGAATATTGAAGTTAAGCTGAATTGATTATCTATTTGCTAAAGTTGTTTTGATTAAAGGAAAAACTGGATTTTATAAGTATGATCACTTTATGATGGTTTTAGTTAATCCTAAATCTTTTCAAAAGATAGATATATAGGAAATTATATTGGGAAAATCCAGAAAGAATTATAACTGTTACACTTTCATGTCTTGATACTGAAACTTGTCCAAATGCAAGTAAAAGAATGGTTTCTTTAACCAAACAGTTAGACCATAGGTCAGGCCACATACACACTTTAAAAAAAATGGAGCTAGGAACCATTTGAACCCAGTTTTTCTGGAAAATGAACAAAAACATAGACATGTACCTGTATATCTGTGTACATGTTGATATTTAGGCAACAAAATAAATACAAATTCCTAGAAAAGTAGTAGGAATGGGTTTTGAAAATAATAAAGCAAGAAATATTGTTTTGTATGTTAGATTATAGGCAAAACTTAAGTGTATATGTATAGAGATAGGTAGGTATCAGATTTTAAAACCCTGCAGGAAAAAAAAAAAAAGAAAGCAAAAATTGAGTTTGAACTGACCAGCATAGTACTTGAACTCGTGACCTCTCATGTGTAAGTTAGGCGCGTTTCCATTACGCCTAGATGTTGCTTGTGTTCACTTAGGATCCACTTTCTTTTAGCTTGAGTTTGAAACTATGCAGATTTTAACACAAACATCCATATTAAAAAGCTTTCTTCCACTAGATTATTACTTAATCATTCCTTAATAAGAATAACAGACCAAAGTACATGTTTACAGTGGATTCTATGGTCAATAATCAGAATGTGAAAATAAATCTTTTATTAGGGAATTATCACATTTTAATAGATTTAAAAAGATTTCTACTTCCCTATTATTATTATGCTCTGATTCTAGTAGGATATAACATAGATATCTTCATATATGTATGTTAGGAAAGATTTAGATTTAAAACAATATTTTTATATTGAGAAAGATCCTGGATAATATGAGAATAGGTAAGGATGACCCTAGGTAGTCTTAGTTAAGTATGTAAGCAAAAAAAAAAAAAAAAAATTTTTGCTTAAGAATTAGGGTCATTGCAGGAAATCCGATATTTATACAACTTGAGGGGCTACAAGAAAGGGTCTCCGTACATCAGCTTGGAATCGGTCGTGTCCATCAAGCCGGTCCTGGACTTACATTCGAAGTTCACCATTTTCAAGAAAGAATGGTTTTTCGTCAAGGACGACTCCGTTCCTATCCGCCACTTCACCTCCGGCTGTAAGTTGAAGCTTATTTATAATTTCCATTCAGACTGGAATGCTTCTTCTTTTTTATTTTTATTTCTTGCTAGCGACAGGTGGCTTTGCGGTCGAGGAGAACGATCACCTGGTTCAGATGGCCGCGGAGATAGAAGCCATTTCGGGAAAGGAGAGGTCAGCTTCTTACCTAATCAGGAATGCTACTCTTCTGCAGCACAACTTGATTCTACCACGTCAGTCTGTGGTCAAGCAGAGAGACATAGCTGAGGAAAGGGCTGCCAAAGCCAAAGGAGGGGCCACGACAAAGAGCGGCAAGAGGAAACCCTTCTCGATACCTCCAGTCGTCGAGGGGAAGAAGATCAGGAAGTCTGATGGACCCTCCCCTAGCACATGTCCAGATGTTCCGGAGGAGAAAAATGTAGAGGAGGAAAGAGGCGAGAAGGAGAGCGGAGGTGATTGAGAAAGTGATGGTGGTGATGGTGGCGAAGGACAGAGCGGTGACGGCGCCGGGGCTTTATCTTCTGGGTAAGTAGGGAAAATCCAAGAGTGGACAGATGAGGCATTCCGTCAAGCTTTTGAGGGGTTGGAGGAATGATCGGCCTTGGTGGAGAAGCCAAAGAAAACTGATAAGGCGGGGACTGGTGCTGATTCGTCTTCGCAGAGCGTCCAGCTAAGGCCACCCCTGCGTTTCAAGGTGAATTTATGACTCCTGACGACTCCATTTATGATAAGGATTTAGGAATATTTTATGGCCAGCTCCCGTCCTGGAATGAGATTCAGGACTTATTGCAGTATCTTACTCCTCCCCAGGGTTTGTATAACAAAAGCGTCTTTTTACTCTTCTTAACTTGATACGTTTCTTGAATTATATCTCAATGCATGCTTGTAACACTTGGTTTTTACTTCCAGGAGCGGGTAAGGTGGCCAAGACATCAGACATTCGACACCGTCTCGAACAATTCAAACTCCTCAAAGCTTCTGCTAAGCCAAAGCCTCCGACCAACCATTCCGGGGACGTAGTCGGTTACCGTCCTCTTCTCGGAGTTATTGAAGAGGATATTCAAAAGAAAAGGAGGAGGCGCTCCTTATTCGAACCTTCACTTGGACCTCTGCCCCCAACCCAGCCTATTCATGATATCACGGGGGAGGATACTGAGTTCATACCCTTTCTGCATCCATCAGAGAATCCTACCGTTACTCACATTGATCGTCCCGGCTTGGCTCGTAATCCATTTGCGGGTCATCCATATCTAGATCCGGGTTCTCATGATATTTCTTTTGACGAGGTTACTGGTGAGCACCTTCTCCCCCGTAATCCTATGGTAAGGGTGCTTGATGAGGCCAAGTCGTCGGACATTGATTTGCTTACTACGCGGATTATAACTATGGGGGATGAAGCCAAGGCAAATATCGACCGGGTTGCTGAGGAGACTAAGAAGTTGATGGGGCATCACGCCCGACAGGTCAAGGCCAGGGAGGAAATTGGGAGTGCCAACATAAGATTGCGGCTAGTGGTTGCCAACCAGGCCAAGCAACTCGCCGTTTAGGCCATCCAGATCTCTCAGCACGAGGCTGCCTCCAGACGGCTAAAAAAAACTATGGAACAGGCTAGTAGAGCCAGCTGTGGAAAATGGAGGCTACCTGCAAGGAACGGATCGATATGGCCATTGCAACGGTGGATGATGTAGGATCGATTTCACCCTAGAGGGGGGTGAATAGGGTGATAGTGTAAATTATAAAAATTAATCGCGGAAGCTTATCAATTAAATTCAATTCAGATCACAGAATAGCAGCACAGATATTGCAGAATATAAATAACAGAACAACACAGAATTTACCCAGCTTCGGCAAAACCCTGCCTACGTGCTGTCCCCAAGGTTTCTACTCGAAATTAGATAGTCCCTCGCTTACACACGTAAACTCGCTATACCCGCTATTGACTAATCTAACTCTACGCTCAAAACCCTGCCACAACTCAACTACCGAGTTGCGAATTCCCAAGCTACGCCACGTAGCTTGTCCCCTAGTCACACGACTAGAAAAAATAAAACGGTTTAAAAAAGAAAAAAGGAAAATACAATTAAAAGCAATTAAAATGAAATAACCCTAATATTAAATTTAAAAACCCCTTAAACAAACTTCCTTTGAAAGTAGGCCGGCCTCCTTTGCTATTTGACCCGTCTCTTTTATTTCTTTGTTTGTAATGGCGGCCGTTCCTTTTTAGGGCTTCGTCCTTATCAAATTGGGGCTTCGTCCCTTTGATGCAATTTAGGGCTTTCAAATTGAAGCGCCGACCTTTGATAATTGTTCGACTTCGATGCTCTTTGCAGCTGCTTCGTTGATCGAATTCCTTCTTCGGTATGTAATTGTATGCTTTTTCTTTTACTGATTTTATGCTTTCTGGAATTCAACTCTCTTGCTGATGATGTGAATTTGATTTATATAGGGTTTGTAAATCCTATTCTTGCGTTCGTATAAAATAATTTGAATTTGTCACATTCTTTTGATTGGCCGTTTGATTATGCTTGAACGATTGATAATCGAACTGACTTTGTCATCTTCGTATCTTTTGCATTCCTTGGTTGACACGGTTTTGAATTTACTTTCGTGATAACCACGGCTTTGTTGACACAGTTTTGATTATTGACTCGTTCAATATTGACTGTGACAATTTTTGGCTTTATGCTTCCACGGCTTCGACATTAATTTTGGTTGATACTGCATTCGAACATGATGTTGATTTTCGTTTATCACTGTGACTTTCGCTTCTGGTCATCTTCTCTGACCGATGGCATTTTGGTTTATCACTAGTGCCTTCAGTAGCTTCACAGTTGTATTCATGTTTAGTTTAGTCGTACACTTGGTCATGTTGCTTGAGTGACTTCCATTGGTGCATTTTCCTTACTGACTTGATTCACTGCATGTTTTGACTGTCCATATATGTACATTTATTGTAGCCGTGGTCTTTGCATTGCATATAAACTTGGTTCGCTTGTATGACTGAGCTGCTATTGATCTGGTTCACTTTGATCTTCTTATCTTGATGCTGCAGCTTGGTCTTTGTTGCATTCATGTTGCTCATGTTGGTGTTGTACACTGTGTTCCCTGTTGCACACTGTTGTTGGTCTGATCATTCCTGTAGCTTGCTACTGACGAGTTCCTGTGATATTCATGTTGATTCCATTGCTGTTGACATGCCTTGTACTGTTTCTGGGCCTTGAGTGTGCTTCATATATGCACAGTTGGTTCATGTTGTTGCTTATGAATTTCATTTTATAATCTGTAGCATGGCACTGTGACTTGAGTTTTCATGCTTCATTGACATGTTGTGGCCTGTACTTGTATGCATCATATATGCACTGTACACTAACTTGAGTCTGGTTCTTCACTTGGAATTGCACTTCCTGTTTGCTGTCATGTTCTTGTGCTCGAGCTCTTTGCATACTTCATGTGTGCATTTGAGTTGTTTGTGTCAGTTGCTTGTAGTCTTCCATGTTGCGGTTTGTAGTGTATTGCTTGCATTCATATTCTTGCTGTTTGTCGAGTTGCATTTGTGTTACCATATTGATGCCTCTGTTCGCTATGGCTCTGACCATCTGATTGTTGTATTGCACTGAGTAGCTGGTCTTTGTATTTCCAGCTTCATCACTGTTTAACTTCCACACTGTTGCATTGTTGTTCACTTCTCTTGTATCATTGGTACATGTACATTGCTGCTATATTCTTGCTTCACTGCATATGTTGTAGTTGCTTTGTACTTCACCGTACTGTTGAGTTTCCTTTGGGATTGAACTTGAGCTGCTTTCTTGACTATACTTGTACAACTTCATTTTGACTTGTTCATACTGTATTGTCTGGACTTGACGTTGCCTTGTGTTGAACCCAGTTTCAAAACATGGGTTTGACCTTGTGCTTGTGTCGTGATTTTGAATATATTGCACGTGAGTTGAACTCGGTTTTTCATTTGGGTTTGACCTGTGCTTGCCTGTCCCTGTAAATCAATCAAGTGTATATATCGGCGTGCACGGCCTTGTGGCATATACAGTAATATACTGTGTATGTCACAAGTTGTTCGTGTATGATGAATTCAAATTTAAATGATGACGAACAACCCAAATAACTGAGGCAAATATTATTTTCAAAAATCATATCTTATTTTATTTTGCAAAAATATTTCTTTTTCAATTTTACTGCGTTAGTGAATATTTTTGCAGATTTCTCAGATGCTGGATTCAAACTGGAATGAAGTTGAAGATAAATACGAGTGTGAGTGATATATAGTGAGGTGAATTGTAAATGTGAAATGTGATGTAATTGTAATCAAAGTTGTATAGTTATAGTGAGAGCTTGAAATTGTACTATTCAAAGATGTAATAAATATTTGTTTGAATAAAATATTCGTTTGAATTCAAATTTCGTGTTATTTATTTTATTCTGCAAATATTTATTTAATCTGTGAAAAAATAAAATAGTATATTATCAAATACATTTAAACAAATGAATATATGTTTATTATCATCAAACAAAAATCATATAAGCGCATATTCAACAATCTCCCCCTTTTGATGATAACAAACATATATTTAAGATTTTGAATATGTTAAATGTATTTGATCAGTGATATATTCTAATTGCTTCCCCTATTTAATTGCTTCTTCTCTACACAAAACTCCCCCTACATATATGCATACAAATAAAATATGCAAATGAGTCTAGATGCAAAATAGAAAATTATTTGACCTTTGCTAGATTTTATTTGACAAAATCTTAACTTTTCTCTCCCCCTTTTGTTATCAGCAAAAGAATAATAGTGTTAGAGAAAATAGAGATATAGTGATCGACATGAATCAAACATTTAACTCAATTGAATATAAATATCAAGTTTCAATAAACTTCAAACAAAAATCATAATTACCCATGTCAGACGCATATTCCACTTTCAGAAATGATGGGGATAAATTCATAAAAATCATACAGTTCTGTCTATTTGTGGTATATTTATTTCGGGAAATTTGAATATCTACTAACCATGCATAACCGTTAGGACTTTTAAATGAGATTAGTAGTATTCCAATATAATTTTAAAAATAAAATCAAGTATCTTCTAACCACGCATGACCGTGAGGACTTTTAAATGGGATTAGAATCAACTTGTCTATTTAACCAATTAATTTTGATATGCGTTCCATATATGCATAACCGTGAGGACTTTTAAATGAGCATGGAAGCACATAATCAAAAATCCAAGTAATTCACCCATGCATAACCGTGAGGACTTTTAAATGAGAGTGAATACTTTGGATATTTATTTTTATTGAAGAATATAATAAATTGAAGCACAGATAATTTCCTTTATGAATCTGAAGATAAAACAAATTGAAGAACGAATAATTTCCTTTGTAAACTACCACAAATTTACATACTATATATGATTTTGATGAGTGATGGTCGATAGAAAGATGATAGAAATAGAAATGATCATGGAATTTTTGCCCAACAAAAAGTTTTTATAACTTTTGTTATGAAATTCTAAAGAAATTTTTCTAAATATATTGTCTTGAGTAATGTATGACAAATATCGACACTCATCACTTTTTCAATCACTATTGATCTTTTCGATAATCATTAGGGAGTTAGATTAGTCAAAATAGTCATTTAAAATCAAATCCAAAAATTATAAAAATAATTTTTCAAAAATGACTAATCTGTAAATATGGTCAAACATGATTTTCTCGAGGGGGTTTTATAAGAAAATTTTCTGCTATTTGAAAATTATTTCAAGTGAAAAATATGCAGATATTTTCTTTGGAAAAAAAATGATGCAGCAAATGAATGTGTCAAAAATTAATCACGTTCCACTAGTAATTTTTCTATCAACCATACTACCAGTGTAATCTGCATCTGAATTTAAATTTCACTCAAAATTCACTCGTTGAATGTCAAAGACCAGATTAAGAAATTTCAACAAATTTTCTCATGATTATTATCAACAAATTTTAAATGAAATTCTCTTGGATTTGAAATGAAAACCGTGTCAACAATCAAACATATATTAAAGCGTCAATTTTAGAAGCCATCAAACATTATTTTTATTTCAAAGCAATTTCTTAAAAGTTTCAACAATTTCAAAAAAAAATTTAAAATCCTTTTTACAATTTTTTAAAATAGAATTAATTAGGATTTTAAATCGAGGCCGTGTCAAAACATGAATATAGATTTAGCCAAAAATATTATAACACCAATATTATTATCCAATCAAAACACTATTTTTCTCTCAAACTTATATATCAAGTAATTCTAGAGAATTTTATAGTGTTTTTGGCATAAGAATATAAATGGCTAACAATTTTGAATAAAGTCAGAATTAAAATCATCATTAAATCATCATCATATCATCATCGCATAATTGGCTGATTTTATTCAGAAAATGGTACAGATTATCACATTTAATATATCGTACAAATAAATATACCTTTACCTGTCTTTACCTTTACGATATTTTTCGTCGTTGTCCATTGTGATTCTGTCACCTTTATACTAGGCTAAGGAACTTAGCTTTGTCGCCCGTTGTGTTTCTGGAACAGCCAAAATCCAGAGAACACTATTGTTGTTCCTTAGCCTGCCACCACACCTACACGGAAAAAGATTTATGTGACCTATTTGTTTTTATAGGTCCATGATTGTTAGTGGTAGAAAATTTTGAAAAATAATTTTGTGTAGACCCAAAACTATTTATAATTGTTCCCTTTGGCACCCAAATTTGTTTAACTTTGAGAGATTTTATATTTGTGCCTTTTGGAACCCAAATCGGTATAGTTTTCACATGTTTGGGTCTATACCAACAATTATTGTGACCGTGTCCAAATTTTTTACAAATTGTGCACATAGAATTAACTTGATTAATCTTGTTTTCAACAATTTTCGAATTATTATATCCAAGTCCTTGTCTAACCGTATTAACAGTTTGCTTTCCTAATAGCATATTCAATGATTTTTCACTTTTTGAAAATTTATCTAAAGTCGTTGACAATTGTTGGACTTGTGATTTGAGAGATTCATTTTCGTTTAACAACTGTGTGCACTTTTTAATAGAATTCTCTCTCCTAGTATTTTCATTCTCCTTTAAAATCAGAATTTCATTTTCAAGCGATTTTATTTTAATTTCTGATTTTTTAATTTCTTCATCAAATGTTGGACACTTATCACACTTAGGGATCCTACTTTGATAGGTTTCAACTAATTGATCAAGTTGTTTATTACATTCTATCAAAGTATCTTTTTGAGATTCAAGTTTGGCGTATTTTTCCCTAAGTCGTTCAAAACAACCGTTTACTTCATGAAAATATATAAGCAACTCAGAATGGGTAAGTTTTGATACCTCACTTGGCTCGTCATCGTCACTGTCAGTTGTATCACCTCGAAGACACAATTCTGCCTTTTCGCTTTCACTGCCAGTGCTTTGATCATTCTCGTCTATTTCATCCCAAGTGGCTGCAAAACTTTTCTTTTTCTGTTTCTTTCCGTGGCTGGATTTAATTTGTGGACAATCGGGCTTGATATGGCCGGGTTTGTTGCAATTATAACAAATAAACTTTTGTTCTTCCGAGTAGTCTAGTGCTTTGGCTATTCTGCTTTTTGCTTTTTGAATTCGAGCTGAATTTCCATGTTTTTGATTCCATTTTTTGAATTTCCTTATTAACAGCTCCAATTCTGCTGCTCCATCATCTTCATCGTTATCATCATCACTTTCGGTTGTTCCTTTGAGAGCTATTGATTTCTTTTGAGTGTCACCTCCTTCACGCTCTTATTTGAATTTCATTTCTAGCTCATAAGTGGTGAGATTTCCGATGAGTTCTTCAACTTTAAGTTGTTTTAAATCTTTCGATTCTTGTATGGCAGTAACTTTTGCTTCAAAGCTTCGTGGAAGGACTCTGAGGATTTTCCGGACTATTTCTAATTCGGTGTATGTTTTTCCGAGAGCTTTTGATTTGTATACGATATTGGAGAGTCGTCCGTACATCTCTTTGACATTTTCTTCCTTCGCCATTTTGAAGTTCTCGTATTCGCTGCTTAGCATTGCAAGGCGAGATTCTTTGACTTGAGATGTTCCTTCGTGAGTCACTTCTAGTATGTGCCATATTTCCTGCGCAGTTAGACAATGTGAGACACGATTAAATTCAAATTGATCCAATGAACAAATAATAGAATTCATAGCTTTGGCATTAGTATTCTGTAATTTATTTTCTAGTTCTGTCCATTGTTCCTTTGGTTTCTCTATTTCCTGATTATCTACAGTTATAGTTGGTATACTATAACCTGTCTCAACAATATTCCAAGCGTCAATGGTTTTCAGAAAAATTTGCATTCTATTTTTCCAGTAAGCATATTCACCATTGAACATTGGTGGTCTAACTATGGATTGTCCTTCTGCAAAAGCATTATTAAAAGAAGCCATTTTAAAAAAAATTCAAATTTTTAAAACAAAAACCGATTTTTGAAACACGAATTTTTATAACAAAAATTGATTTTTGAAACACGAATTTTTAAAACAAAAATTGGTTTTTGTAAAATCAAAATTTTAAAACAAAAATGGCTTTTGTTCCTAGCTCTGATACCACTTGTAGGATCGATTTCACCCTAGAGGGGGGGTGAATAGGGTGATAGTGTAAATTATAAAAATTAATCGCGGAAGCTTATCAATTAAATTCAATTTAGATCACAGAATAGCAGCACAGATATTGCAGAATATAAATAACAGAACAACACAGAATTTACCCAGCTTCGGCAAAACCCTGCCTACGTGCTGTCCCCAAGGTTTCTACTAGAAATTAGATAGTCCCTCGCTTACACACGTAAACTCGCTATACCCGCTATTGACTAATCTAACTCTACGCTCAAAACCCTGCCACAACTCAACTACCGAGTTGCGAATTCCCAAGCTATGCCACGTAGCTTGTCCCCTAGTCACACGACTAGAAAAAATAAAACGGTTTAAAAAAGAAAAAAGGAAAATACAATTAAAAGCAATTAAAATGAAATAACCCTAATATTAAATTTAAAAACCCCTTAAACAAACTTCCTTTGAAAGTAGGCCGGCCTCCTTTGCTATTTGACCCGTCTCTTTTATTTCTTTGTTTGTAATGGCGGCCGTTCCTTTTTAGGGCTTCGTCCTTATCAAATTGGGGCTTCGTCCCTTTGATGCAATTTAGGGCTTTCAAATTGAAGCGCCGACCTTTGATAATTGTTCGACTTCGATGCTCTTTGCAGCTGCTTCGTTGATCGAATTCCTTCTTCGGTATGTAATTGTATGCTTTTTCTTTTACTGATTTTATGCTTTCTGGAATTCAACTCTCTTGCCGATGATGTGAATTTGATTTATATAGGGTTTGTAAATCCTATTCTTGCGTTCGTATAAAATAATTTGAATTTGTCACATTCTTTTGATTGGCCGTTTGATTATGCTTGAACGATTGATAATCGAACTGACTTTGTCATCTTCGTATCTTTTGCATTCCTTGGTTGACACGGTTTTGAATTTACTTTCGTGATAACCACGGCTTTGTTGACACAGTTTTGATTATTGACTCGTTCAATATTGACTGTGACAATTTTTGGCTTTATGCTTCCACGGCTTCGACATTAATTTTGGTTGATACTGCATTCGAACATGATGTTGATTTTCGTTTATCACTGTGACTTTCGCTTCTGGTCATCTTCTCTGACCGATGGCATTTTGGTTTATCACTAGTGCCTTCAGTAGCTTCACAGTTGTATTCATGTTTAGTTTAGTCGTACACTTGGTCATGTTGCTTGAGTGACTTCCATTGGTGCATTTTCCTTACTGACTTGATTCACTGCATGTTTTGACTGTCCATATATGTACATTTATTGTAGCCATGGTCTTTGCATTGCATATAAACTTGGTTAGCTTGTATGACTGAGCTGCTATTGATCTGGTTCACTTTGATCTTCTTATCTTGATGCTGCAGCTTGGTCTTTGTTGCATTCATGTTGCTCATGTTGGTGTTGTACACTGTGTTCCCTGTTGCACACTGTTGTTGGTCTGATCATTCCTGTAGCTTGCCACTGACGAGTTCCTGTGATATTCATGTTGATTCCATTGCTGTTGACATGCCTTGTACTGTTTCTGGGCCTTGAGTGTGCTTCATATATGCACAGTTGGTTCATGTTGTTGCTTATGAATTTCATTTTATAATCTGTAGCATGGCACTGTGACTTGAGTTTTCATGCTTCATTGACATGTTGTGGCCTGTACTTGTATGCATCATATATGCACTGTACACTAACTTGAGTCTGGTTCTTCACTTGGAATTGCACTTCCTGTTTGCTGTCATGTTCTTGTGCTCGAGCTCTTTGCATACTTCATGTGTGCATTTGAGTTGTTTGTGTCAGTTGCTTGTAGTCTTCCATGTTGCGGTTTGTAGTGTATTGCTTGCATTCATATTCTTGCTGTTTGTCGAGTTGCATTTGTGTTACCATATTGATGCCTCTGTTCGCTATGGCTCTGACCATCTGATTGTTGTATTGCACTGAGTAGCTGGTCTTTGTATTTCCAGCTTCATCACTGTTTAACTTCCACACTGTTGCATTGTTGTTCACTTCTCTTGTATCATTGGTACATGTACATTGCTGCTATATTCTTGCTTCACTGCATATGTTGTAGTTGCTTTGTACTTCACCGTATTGTTGAGTTTCCTTTGGGATTGAACTTGAGCTGCTTTCTTGACTATACTTGTACAACTTCATTTTGACTTGTTCATACTGTATTGTCTGGACTTGACGTTGCCTTGTGTTGAACCCAGTTTTAAAACATGGGTTTGACCTTGTGCTCGTGTCGTGATTTTGAATATATTGCACGTGAGTTGAACTCGGTTTTTCATTTGGGTTTGACCTGTGCTTGCCTGTCCCTGTAAATCAATCAAGTGTATATATCGGCGTGCACGGCCTTGTGGCATATACAGTAATATACTGTGTATGTCACAAGTTGTTCGTGTATGATGAATTCAAATTTAAATGATGACGAACAACCCAAATAACTGAGGCAAATATTATTTTCAAAAATCATATCTTATTTTATTTTGCAAAAATATTTCTTTTTCAATTTTACTGCGTTAGTGAATATTTTTGCAGATTTCTCAGATGCTGGATTCAAACTGGAATGAAGTTGAAGATAAATACGAGTGTGAGTGATATGTAGTGAGGTGAATTGTAAATGTGAAATGTGATGTAATTGTAATCAAAGTTGTATAGTTATAGTGAGAGCTTGAAATTGTACTATTCAAAGGTGTAATAAATATTTGTTTGAATAAAATATTCGTTTGAATTCAAATTTCGTGTTATTTATTTTATTCTGCAAATATTTATTTAATCTGTGAAAAAATAAAATAGTATATTATCAAATACATTTAAACAAATGAATATATGTTTATTATCATCAAACAAAAATCATATAAGCGCATATTCAACAGATGAGGTTTGGAAAGCGGATCTCGAGCGGATAGAGGAGTTATCTGGGAAGCTTGAAGCCGCAGAGATTGCTCAAGCCAAGCTGAAGGAGAAGATGGAGGCGATGAGGAAATCCCTTCAGGCTGACCGCTCGAGATATCGATCAGAAAGAGATGCTGTCGTTGCAGGGCTGTCGGTTTCCGAGGTCCGGATGAGGGAATTTGAGGAGAACGAGGGGATGATGGATGAGATGCTTCAGGACATGTACTTCTGTACTTGGAAGAAGGGAAACTTATCCTGGATGGATGATTATCCCCGGGTCATGGCCAGGATTTATCTACGGGCTCTGGAGGAGGCTAAGGCTGATGCGAACAAGGAGGGTGGTGTGGTGTCACGATTCAAATTCCATCGTTCGAGAATCGACATCCGTACTCCACTGTACTTGAATGCCGCGGATTCGAACGTTGAAATTCGAGTCATGCCGGAGCTTATAACACATTAAGTACAACACAGCGGAAGAAAATGAATAGCATATATCAATATACAACATTTGATACAATAACTGATACAATACGATACAACAGATGATACAATGAATATACATCAGAGATATGATACAAGATAATAGCAGCGGAAAGAAAAGACAACACAGCAGCGGAACAACAACTCTAATTATGGTCTTCAAGAAAGAACTCCAGCATCGGTAATCTCCATCTCCAAATCACCAATCCAGCGATAGCTCGAACTCGCAATAACGATGCACAAAGCTAAATATGTGCAGTCCCGATCCAAAGACCGAACTAGCTCCAGATAATCTACTAAACCCGACTATCTGAAAAACCCAACTCTAGACTGCCCGTGTGGGAAAATAGTGGGCACCCAGAGTTTAGGAAAAGAACAATAAACTCCAGGTCAGTCATGGGACTGGTGTGAGCAAACAAAAGAATTGGTCTTTAAAAACAAGCAACAAGGAATTTAAAATAAATCCGTAATGCTTTTTGGAAAATGAAACTACCATAAGGCCTCCCGGCACACACACAATGCAAACGCACACATGGGGGAGATTTCTCCTTATGATAGTCAAACATGCTTACTACGAGAAAAATTCTTTGATATTATTACTAGTGCATAGTGGAAAATCTTTCGAAAGTATAATATAAATCCTAGCCGGCATAGGTACCATGATGCTATGCCTACTATAGCTGCCATGTTAAATGGCAGGTTCTACAACTAAAACCGTACAAGGCACGTATTGGATGAATGGATTTCCAACAAATGGTCAGGCTAAGGAACTTCCTACTGCCACATGGGATCTCCTCTGGCGGGACGTCCCGAGAAACTAACGTTACGGTTAGATCTCTGCCAACACAAGGCCGGGTTACCTCTGTAACTAGGTAACTACTACACGAGCGTGCCATCCCCCGGTCCTTTGGGACCTTTATCCGAGGTACCTCTAATCCAACAACCACAAAGCAATCACAAAGTAATAGATCTGCACTATCCCCATGAGTAAGTATCTGGGCTCCATACCATGATACCACCCTTTACCAGAAGGGAATGACAAACCCTAAAGGGCGCGACCCTCATAACCTTGCCGCATCTTTCCTGTTTCGACCATTTCCGGGGTGTGAGGTCCTGATGCAGTCTCGTCCACAAAGCTACGCTTTATACAAAAGCCGTGCTTTGATCACAAATGATCAACAAATGATCATCAACACACAACAGCACTTAGCATGCCACACTACCAAATTTGGGAGTATATCACTGATAAATATCAACTACATAACCTCTGAGCTCGTACGTCTCAGAGAAGGGTGTTAAGCTAAGAGAATAAATTCTCCGCCACCACGCAGAAATGTATTTGATAGAGATCAGTTTAATATCTCAAAGCGTAGTGTCAGACATACAACCATACAAGTCTGTTCCGGGTTCGAACAGAACCGAAGGCACTTCCGAAGAAGCCCTTGCCAATCCGGGTATCCACAATCCCGATCGGACTTCCCATCACATAGGGAGAACTCTATACCGGAGCAACTCAGTGCAGAGTCAATCGACAGGTTATCCTACCGCTCTCGAAGACACCCGGTCTTCAACACCGGTCTTCAATTGCAATCCATAACGTCGTATCACTATTTGGAATGGGTTATATGACACAAGGTCCTCTCCCGGCTAAACTGAATAGCGAGCGCGATATTTAAAAATATATGGATATGGGATTTTAGTTAAGTCACAACTTATAAAACCCAAAACCTTTCTTTAAAATGGTTAAACAAATTACCATTCTAAATCTTTTAACAAAAAGATTTATTTCACAAAGTTCACCAAGTTTCACAAAGATCTATTTATGGATTTCCAAAACAATTTCCATTTTAATTGGATTAACTCAATGAAATCTTTAATTTAAAGATTTATAGCTTTCAAAACATGTTCCCAAAGATTTATTCATAATTTGGAAAACTATTTTCCATTTTAGACTTGAAAACCTTCTAACACAAAGTGGAAGTTCATTTCATATGCGAAAGCTTTTATTATTTGAAACAAATATATTTTTATTTTGGAAAAAATCCGATTTATACAAGTTGAAATCTTGGGTTAAATTTAAATTCCAAAACGTCACTTTTAAAATGGTTTTAAAAACCCATATAAACCCATTTATAAGTTGAATACCCTTTTTAAACATAGTTTTCAAAATCATAGAATTCAATTCAAATATTGAATTCAAATCAAATTATTTAAATTTCAAAACTCAATTCGAGTTATTCAAAATAACTTTTATTTTCAAAAGCTTCAATTCTAATTCCAAAACTATTTTGGATTCAAAAATACAATTTTAAATATATTTCAAAAATCTGTGACTTAACCCATTTCCACGTGCAATCCATATTTGTGTGTGTATAAGTGTGGTCCAGGGGTTCAACACAATGGTGCACAACATCATCATCACAGATTCAATCATATCGATAAGCGATATAACCCATAACGCTTATCTTTATTCACAGATTCATAGATAAGATGAATTTATCAATCACAAAGATTCACTAATATGATTCGATGTGGGTTTCGGATAACCAATTGGAATCCGACTCCCTGTCGCATCGAAATTCAAATGTCGTTCTATGGGTCAAGGGTTTGCATATTCATATAACAATATATACATCACAGATCTAACAGCTTAGCATAAAACATTACATAACATCACATCACATAACAAATATAATAATCCATCACAAAGCATTCAATAGAAATTAAACATCTACAATTAAGATGAATAAATGGGGTGGTTTTAAATTCATTACCTACATAATTACTTTCATTAGTAATCTTTAATCAATGATTAACTATCATGAACTTCAGTTGATTAAGTTTTTATCACCTTCATAATTTATCATTTCTTTAATTAATTATCTTAATTAATTGACCCTTCATTGAAA
Organism: Allium cepa; assembly: GCA_030765085.1. NCBI lineage: Eukaryota > Viridiplantae > Streptophyta > Magnoliopsida > Asparagales > Amaryllidaceae > Allium > Allium cepa. Next base: position 346,785,684 of record CM060937.1, read on the forward strand.
TTAATTTAAATCTTAATCACCTTTATTAATTAATTATTCCTTAATTGATTACAAAATTAATTACTTCTTAATTTATAATGATTTCTCAATCATTTTAAGTTAATTAACCTTAATTAATTATTCTTGATTTAAGTACCTTAATTGGTTAACCACATTAATGAATTACTCTTGAAGTAATTAACCTTTAATATTTGATTATCAAATCTTAAATCTTAAATCTTTAATCTAAATTACTTTCACTAAGTAATTATTATTTTTTATTTAACCATTCATTAATTACCTGATTTATTAACTTAATGAATACAAATCATTCAATTCTATTTATCTTTAAGATAAAACATCCCTCACTAAATTAAAGCTTTTGAAAACAATTAGCTTTCAAATCTATTTTTAACTGATTAATTATTTTCAAATTAATTACCTCTATTAATTTATCACATTAATTATTTTATTTAATTCATTAGCCTTTAAATACTTGATTATAAATCTTTAAAACATTAATTATTCATTCTTAATCACCTTTATTAAGTTTATTATCTTAAAGTAAACTTATTTTAAAACCATTAGTTAATCCCAAGGTTAAACAAGAATTGTTATTTTGAAAGGAAGTGGTTTTATTTAAGAAAATTATTAAGTAAAAATTTGATTTATTTTAAAAGTTCAAAACTGTTTTATGGTGAAACCAATAGACCCGAGCCAGCATCGATACTTCCCCGAGCAATATCACCATCTGCTTCGAGTTTCCCACCAAAACAACACGAGCCATTCACTTTCGTCCCCACCTATTCTTCTTCCTCCTCCTAAATTTCCTGATACTCGAACACACGCGTGCACGGTGCACACGAACCCAGCCATCACCGATCAAAGCGCCACCCACCAACAAGTCAACGTTGCCTCCCCTGAGCTTCCCAAACACCCAGAATTTCGAACTTGCCCACAAGTCGAAAACGAGCCTTCACGTGCTATCTGAAACTAACCTACCCATCGGAAAAATTCATCGCCACGGCGAACGTGCTCACTGGGACCCACGCCGAACCACCTACCGCTGCCTCACACCACCCCCTTTCGATCCCCCCATGTGCGATTGGCTGAATCGCAACATCAATGACGCGAGTAACTCGTGACTACCACCTACAATCGCACATCTTAAACCCTAAATCCAACTCATTCTCCACCCACGATGCACCGGAATTTATTCGAGCATTTTTCCCAAGCCCTTTAACCTACCAGGAAGCTTCAACTTCGATCCTAAGGACAACAATTTCACAGATCACCCGAGTTTCCCCCAAACATGATTTATGTTCATCCCCGAATCTCTCCCTCGATACTCAATTTAAAAACCTTGGTTTTAGTTTTAAAAAAATCGATGTTGCCAAAGACAATTTTTATTGTTTAAACAAATCAAGAAATTGAATTTCTATTATGAGTTGAGTTAACTGTACTTTCTTGTCCTAGGCCACTTCTACTTATTGTTTGTTTTAAAAAAAATATTTTTTTTTTAAATTAAGTTTTAATGACTTTATACACATTCTGTTTCAACATTCCACTCTAACAATGTTCAGAAGCAAAGATTTGGGATTTTGGACTGGTTTCTGGGAACCTAGAACTAGAACAAGGATGAATACCTCTGTATATCAACCTGCATAAAGGATATATGCCCATTTTTGTTCATATTCAAACAATTTTCAATCTTACTTAAGCACAATTTCACACAATAAATCAAATGCCAGAGTTCAGAAGGCTTTCTCACATGTGGAAGAGAATAAAGAAGGCTAGTTAAAAGAAAGTTTGCTTAACTAAGTTTTTTTTTTTTCCTTGACATTAGTTTAAAATAAATCATTTTTTTAAAATTCAGTTCAAATGAATTGGAACACTTCCTATCTTAACACTTCAACCTAATAAAGGTTAGAAGAAGAGATTTTGTCATGTTCAACCCTGTACTAGAAATTATTTTCTATTTTAAACACTTTCTATTTTCTTGATATTTTGAAACCTGGAACTAGAACAGGGCCATGCAAATTCAACACCTGCATGTTTATGAGCACATACTGATCTATTTGCATTCATTCAAATATTCCATCATCGCACAAAATCAAACATTCATCATAGCATCACAATGTATCAACAAAATTAGGCCTAAAAGTGAAGGTTGCTTACTGTCTTCCTAAATTTTCCAGATAATGTGCAAATTTATTTTACTCAAATATATTTCTAAATCTTAACTTGAGTTTAAACCAACATGTTTTTGTTTGAAATTCACAACCTTATATTCCAAACACAATCTAAACATTCAAAATATAGAACAGGTCAAGCTTGCTCACCTGGAATTAAATGTTTGAAGGCAGAGAAGAATTTCTTTGAGCCTGTATATTTTTTTTCTTTTAATTTCTCTTGAAGCTTAAATCTGCAAAAGTTTGTAAAGACAAAACTTTGTTCAAATTTCTATTGTATCTGTTGATTACTTCATTAATAACAAACAAGAGAATCAATTTACTTACAGTTTTTTTTTTTTTTTGAATTTGTTTAAAGCTTCAAACTTGTTTTATTTTCCAGGTTGAACTCTTGCTTGCTCAGGAATTTCAGAGTTGAAGCTTTTGTTGCAAACTTTGATCTTTAACTAGCTTCTGATTTTCACTTTCTGATGCAAAGTTTCAGGTTTATTTTATTTTATTTTTGTTTAAATTTTGATCTGTTTCTAGAATTAAAGGAAGAAGACTGGGTTTTTGTGTTGAAGCTTACATTGCTTTGATTCCAGATTTAAGCTTCCTCTCTTTTTTCTGATTCTTCTTTTCTCTTCTATCTTTAATTTTTTTTTTCTTCTCTCCTTTTTTTTCTGCTTTAATTCCTTTTTTTCCCTTTACTTATTTGAGAGAATTTGCACTGTCTCTGCCCACAAAAAAAAATATGCAGCACTGTATCTTTTACAGATCTGCAAATTACTTTGAATTTGTGTTCAAACTTGTTTTCAAAATTATAATTTTACTATACCAAAAAGTATAGAGTTTACCTGAGAGATGAAAGCATAAGTTACAGCTTGATTATTCAAGAAAATTTCCAGATTGAAATGCTTTAAATGATCTTCAGTTTTGCTTGAACTTGATTTTTTTGTTCGAACTATAATGCTTTGATTTCAGAGTTTATCTCTGATTTGTTTCTCAAGTTTGAAGTTTTAAAAACTGAAAGAAACCTTTTGAACTAAAATGAACAGCCTAGTTTAAACATTTTGATTTTTTTATTTTTTATTTACATTATCATTTCAAGAGAGAACATTTTTGCCACTTGTTAAAATTTTTCTTTTCCTACTGATTTTCGAGATCTTGCAGCAACCAAGAAAAGATAGGGAAGTTTTGGGGCTGAGATTATTTACATTGATTACCTTTTGTCTTCTTTTTATTTGTTTCATAGCTGAATACAATTATTTCCCCCTTCTTTTTTTTTGTAATTTTAAATTTGATTATTTTATAAATGTAATGATGCCATTTGTATATGTGCATGTATAAGATCTTAAGGTATGTATTTGTTTTTACTTTGTAAATAAATGTATTTGTTTATTCATTTGTATGTAATATGTACATGTTCAATGTTAAAAGAATTTAATCAATATTTATGTGTGTGTGTATACATATATTATATCTTAACAAATTTTTAAATGCTACTCATTTTTTTTTTAAAACACTCACCTTAAACTTGAGATACTAACATATGTATTTATTTTACTTTTACAAATTTTTAAAAAGAAATGAATTTAAAATAATTTGTACACTCACAAATAAATCACACATATATATACATTTCTTAGTTTATGAAGCTTTTGTAAACTTATTTATTAAATCAATATTATTTTTAAGCTTAGTTTATTTTTTTATTTTTGAATTAAAACTAGTATACCTTTTAAATAAATCATTATCTATATTTATATTATTTTAAATTTTTATTTCTTGTTTTATATCCATTTACATAAATGACAAACAATTATCTATTTAAATTTGGAAAATACCCAGTTAATTCACAATTAAATTTCTAAAATTAATTAAATTTCCAATTTAAATTCGATTCAAAAACGGGAATGTTACAGGTTCCCCTCCTTAAGAAATTTCGTCCCCGAAATTTGCCAGGAAGACAACTAAGAATGGAGAGATATACAAAGATAGAGAATCGACTTCCAAATCAAGCCGATCATCTGTTCTGTATTGGCTTACCAAATCAGAATATCACTAATGGATATGAGAACAAACTCATATAATCATTTTACAAGATATTCGGGCCACCAGTCTACGATATGTAAGGACATTGATTAGTTCGAAGGGATAACTAATCATTCGTAGAATATATCGGACCCAACGATAGATAGACGGACTTAATCTTTCGAAATTTCAAATACTAGATATGGATTCCAAACTTAAGTCGGAACACCTCAAAGTATATATCTTGTCCGTCTTCGGACTTTGATATTCATAAGAAATTACAATAAAATTTCAAATTTGGTTTTAATCGAAATCGTTTTATCGATACAATTTATTTAGCTTTATATTTTAGTTAACCAATTTATTTCAATTTAAATTTCAACTTCGTTAAAGTTAAAAACGAAAAGCTGATAGGAATTTGACGAAGAGAAAACAAAATAGAGACTTATCCACACGATTCGTAGGGCCACCATCACACCGAAGCTTCTTCATTGAGCTGCCACGAAGACATCAAAGAGTTGAAAAGACGAATCGAAGGAGATTGATAGAGAAAGATATTTTCGTTGTTGCAGGGTATTGACCATTTGTCCTGGTATTCCCCTGTCCCCTATCTCGTCCTCTTCTCGCACTCATACTCACTATCAGTGAATAGTAAGAGAATTTACTAAGGCATTCGAACGGATATCTTAGGGATTGCTCATTCTAGGGTATATTTCACCCTATCTCTAATGAGTTACTTAATGTGTTATACTCCTGAGCTAAAGTTTCAACCTTCAGCTCTGATACCAAAATGTCACGATTCAAATTCCATCGTTCGAGAATCGACATCCGTACTCCACTGTACTTGCATGCCGCAGATTCGAACGTTGAAATTCGAGTCATGCCGGAGCTTATAACACATTAAGTACAACACAGCGGAAGAAAATGAATAGCATATATCAATATACAACATTTGATACAATAACTGATACAATATGATACAACAGATGATACAATGAATATACATCAGAGATATGATACAAGATAATAGCAGCGGAAAGAAAAGATAACACAGCAGCGGAACAACAACTCTAATTATGGTCTTCAAGAAAGAACTCCAGCATCGGTAATCTCCATCTCCAAATCACCAATCCAGCGATAGCTCGAACTCGCAATAACGATGCACAAAGCTAAATATGTGCAGTCCCGATCCAAAGACCGAACTAGCTCCAGATAATCTACTAAACCCGACTATCTGAAAAACCCAACTCTAGACTGCCCGTGTGGGAAAATAGTGGGCACCCAGAGTTTAGGAAAAGAACAATAAACTCCAGGTCAGTCATGGGACTGGTGTGAGCAAACAAAAGAATTGGTCTTTAAAAACAAGCAACAAGGAATTTAAAATAAATCCGTAATGCTTTTTGGAAAATGAAACTACCATAAGGCCTCCCGGCACACACACAATGCAAACGCACACATGGGGGAGATTTCTCCTTATGATAGTCAAACATGCTTACTAAGAGAAAAATTCTTTGATATTATTACTAGTGCATAGTGGAAAATCTTTCGAAAGTATAATATAAATCCTAGCCGGCATAGGTACCATGATGTTATGCCTACTATAGCTGCCATGTTAAATGGCAGGTTCTACAACTAAAACCGTACAAGGCACGTATTGGATGAATGGATTTCCAACAAATGGTCAGGCTAAGGAACTTCCTACTGCCACATGGGATCGCCTCTGGCGGGACGTCCCGAGAAACTAACGTTACGGTTAGATCTCTGCCAACACAAGGCCGGGTTACCTCTGTAACTAGGTAACTACTACACGAGCGTGCCATCCCCCGGTCCTTTGGGACCTTTATCCGAGGTACCTCTAATCCAACAACCACAAAGCAATCACAAAGTAATAGATCTGCAGTATCCACATGAGTAAGTATCTGGGCTCCATACCATGATACCACCCTTTACCAAAAGGGAATGACAAACCCTAAAGGGCGCGACCCTCATAACCTTGCCGCATCTTTCCTGTTTCGACCATTTCCGGGGTGTGAGGTCCTGATGCAGTCTCGTCCACAAAGCTACGCTTTATACAAAAGCCATGCTTTGATCACAAATGATCAACAAATGATCATCAACACACAGCAGCACTTAGCATGCCACACTACCAAATTTGGGAGTATATCACTGATAAATATCAACTACATAACCTCTGAGCTCGTACGTCTCATAGAAGGGTGTTAAGCTAAGAGAATAAATTCTCCGCCACCAAGCAGAAATGTATTTGATAGAGATCAGTTTAATATCTCAAAGCGTAGTGTCAGACATACAACCATACAAGTCTGTTCCGGGTTCGAACAGAACCGAAAGCACTTCCGAAGAAGCCCTTGCCAATCCGGGTATCCACAATCCCGATCGGACTTCCCATCACATAGGGAGAACTCTATGCCGGAGCAACTCAGTGCAGAGTCAATCGACAGGTTATCCTACCGCTCTCGAAGACACCCGGTCTTCAACACCGGTCTTCAATTGCAATCCATAACGTCGTATCACTATTTGGAATGGGTTATATGACACAAGGTCCTCTCCCGGCTAAACCGAATAGCGAGCGCGATATTTAAAAATATATGGATATGGGATTTTAGTTAAGTCACAACTTATAAAACCCAAAACCTTTCTTTAAAATGGTTAAACAAATTACCATTCTAAATCTTTTAACAAAAAGATTTATTTCACAAAGTTCACCAAGTTTCACAAAGATCTATTTATGGATTTCCAAAACAATTTCCATTTTAATTGGATTAACTCAATGAAATCTTTAATTTAAAGATTTATAGCTTTCAAAACATGTTCCCAAAGATTTATTCATAATTTGGAAAACTATTTTCCATTTTAGACTTGAAAACCTTCTAACACAAAGTGGAAGTTCATTTCATATGCGAAAGCTTTTATTATTTGAAACAAATATATTTTTATTTTGGAAAAAATCCGATTTATACAAGTTGAAATCTTGGGTTAAATTTAAATTCCAAAACGTCACTTTTAAAATGGTTTTAAAAACCCATATAAACCCATTTATAAGTTGAATACCCTTTTTAAACATAGTTTTCAAAATCATAGAATTCAATTCAAATATTGAATTCAAATCAAATTATTTAAATTTCAAAACTCAATTCGAGTTATTCAAAATAACTTTTATTTTCAAAAGCTTCAATTCTAATTCCAAAACTATTTTGGATTCAAAAATACAATTTTAAATATATTTCAAAAATCTGTGACTTAACCCATTTCCACGTGCAATCCATATTTGTGTGTGTATAAGTGTGGTCCAGGGGTTCAACACAATGGTGCACAACATCATCATCACAGATTCAATCATATCGATAAGCGATATAACCCATAACGCTTATCTTTATTCACAGATTCATAGATAAGATGAATTTATCAATCACAAAGATTCACTAATATGATTCGATGTGGGTTTCGGATAACCAATTGGAATCCGACTCCCTGTCGCATCGAAATTCAAATGTCGTTCTATGGGTCAAGGGTTTGCATATTCATATAACAATATATACATCACAGATCTAACAGCTTAGCATAAAACATTACATAACATCACATCACATAACAAATATAATAATCCATCACAAAGCATTCAATAGAAATTAAACATCTACAATTAAGATGAATAAATGGGGTGGTTTTAAATTCATTACCTACATAATTACTTTCATTAGTAATCTTTAATCAATGATTAACTATCATGAACTTCAGTTGATTAAGTTTTTATCACCTTCATAATTTATCATTTCTTTAATTAATTATCTTAATTAATTGACCCTTCATTGAAATTAATTTAAATCTTAATCACCTTTATTAATTAATTATTCCTTAATTGATTACAAAATTAATTACTTCTTAATTTATAATGATTTCTCAATCATTTTAAGTTAATTAACCTTAATTAATTATTCTTGATTTAAGTACCTTAATTGGTTAACCACATTAATGAATTACTCTTGAAGTAATTAACCTTTAATATTTGATTATCAAATCTTAAATCTTAAATCTTTAATCTAAATTACTTTCACTAAGTAATTATTATTTTTTATTTAACCATTCATTAATTACCTGATTTATTAACTTAATGAATACAAATCATTCAATTCTATTTATCTTTAAGATAAAACATCCCTCACTAAATTAAAGCTTTTGAAAACAATTAGCTTTCAAATCTATTTTTAACTGATTAATTATTTTCAAATTAATTACCTCTATTAATTTATCACATTAATTATTTTATTTAATTCATTAGCCTTTAAATACTTGATTATAAATCTTTAAAACATTAATTATTCATTCTTAATCACCTTTATTAAGTTTATTATCTTAAAGTAAACTTATTTTAAAACCATTAGTTAATCCCAAGGTTAAACAAGAATTGTTATTTTGAAAGGAAGTGGTTTTATTTAAGAAAATTATTAAGTAAAAATTTGATTTATTTTAAAAGTTCAAAACTGTTTTATGGTGAAACCAATAGACCCGAGCCAGCATCGATACTTCCCCGAGCAATATCACCATCTGCTTCGAGTTTCCCACCAAAACAACACGAGCCATTCACTTTCGTCCCCACCTATTCTTCTTCCTCCTCCTAAATTTCCTGATACTCGAACACACGCGTGCACGGTGCACACGAACCCAGCCATCACCGATCAAAGCGCCACCCACCAACAAGTCAACGTTGCCTCCCCTGAGCTTCCCAAACACCCAGAATTTCGAACTTGCCCACAAGTCGAAAACGAGCCTTCACGTGCTATCTGAAACTAACCTACCCATCGGAAAAATTCATCGCCACGGCGAACGTGCTCACTGGGACCCACGCCGAACCACCTACCGCTGCCTCACACCACCCCCTTTCGATCCCCCCATGTGCGATTGGCTGAATCGCAACATCAATGACGCGAGTAACTCGTGACTACCACCTACAATCGCACATCTTAAACCCTAAATCCAACTCATTCTCCACCCACGATGCACCGGAATTTATTCGAGCATTTTTCCCAAGCCCTTTAACCTACCAGGAAGCTTCAACTTCGATCCTAAGGACAACAATTTCACAGATCACCCGAGTTTCCCCCAAACATGATTTATGTTCATCCCCGAATCTCTCCCTCGATACTCAATTTAAAAACCTTGGTTTTAGTTTTAAAAAAATCGATGTTGCCAAAGACAATTTTTATTGTTTAAACAAATCAAGAAATTGAATTTCTATTATGAGTTGAGTTAACTGTACTTTCTTGTCCTAGGCCACTTCTACTTATTGTTTGTTTTAAAAAAAATATTTTTTTTTTAAATTAAGTTTTAATGACTTTATACACATTCTGTTTCAACATTCCACTCTAACAATGTTCAGAAGCAAAGATTTGGGATTTTGGACTGGTTTCTGGGAACCTAGAACTAGAACAAGGATGAATACCTCTGTATATCAACCTGCATAAAGGATATATGCCCATTTTTGTTCATATTCAAACAATTTTCAATCTTACTTAAGCACAATTTCACACAATAAATCAAATGCCAGAGTTCAGAAGGCTTTCTCACATGTGGAAGAGAATAAAGAAGGCTAGTTAAAAGAAAGTTTGCTTAACTAAGTTTTTTTTTTTTCCTTGACATTAGTTTAAAATAAATCATTTTTTTAAAATTCAGTTCAAATGAATTGGAACACTTCCTATCTTAACACTTCAACCTAATAAAGGTTAGAAGAAGAGATTTTGTCATGTTCAACCCTGTACTAGAAATTATTTTCTATTTTAAACACTTTCTATTTTCTTGATATTTTGAAACCTGGAACTAGAACAGGGCCATGCAAATTCAACACCTGCATGTTTATGAGCACATACTGATCTATTTGCATTCATTCAAATATTCCATCATCGCACAAAATCAAACATTCATCATAGCATCACAATGTATCAACAAAATTAGGCCTAAAAGTGAAGGTTGCTTACTGTCTTCCTAAATTTTCCAGATAATGTGCAAATTTATTTTACTCAAATATATTTCTAAATCTTAACTTGAGTTTAAACCAACATGTTTTTGTTTGAAATTCACAACCTTATATTCCAAACACAATCTAAACATTCAAAATATAGAACAGGTCAAGCTTGCTCACCTGGAATTAAATGTTTGAAGGCAGAGAAGAATTTCTTTGAGCCTGTATATTTTTTTTCTTTTAATTTCTCTTGAAGCTTAAATCTGCAAAAGTTTGTAAAGACAAAACTTTGTTCAAATTTCTATTGTATCTGTTGATTACTTCATTAATAACAAACAAGAGAATCAATTTACTTACAGTTTTTTTTTTTTTTTGAATTTGTTTAAAGCTTCAAACTTGTTTTATTTTCCAGGTTGAACTCTTGCTTGCTCAGGAATTTCAGAGTTGAAGCTTTTGTTGCAAACTTTGATCTTTAACTAGCTTCTGATTTTCACTTTCTGATGCAAAGTTTCAGGTTTATTTTATTTTATTTTTGTTTAAATTTTGATCTGTTTCTAGAATTAAAGGAAGAAGACTGGGTTTTTGTGTTGAAGCTTACATTGCTTTGATTCCAGATTTAAGCTTCCTCTCTTTTTTCTGATTCTTCTTTTCTCTTCTATCTTTAATTTTTTTTTTCTTCTCTCCTTTTTTTTCTGCTTTAATTCCTTTTTTTCCCTTTACTTATTTGAGAGAATTTGCACTGTCTCTGCCCACAAAAAAAAATATGCAGCACTGTATCTTTTACAGATCTGCAAATTACTTTGAATTTGTGTTCAAACTTGTTTTCAAAATTATAATTTTACTATACCAAAAAGTATAGAGTTTACCTGAGAGATGAAAGCATAAGTTACAGCTTGATTATTCAAGAAAATTTCCAGATTGAAATGCTTTAAATGATCTTCAGTTTTGCTTGAACTTGATTTTTTTGTTCGAACTATAATGCTTTGATTTCAGAGTTTATCTCTGATTTGTTTCTCAAGTTTGAAGTTTTAAAAACTGAAAGAAACCTTTTGAACTAAAATGAACAGCCTAGTTTAAACATTTTGATTTTTTTATTTTTTATTTACATTATCATTTCAAGAGAGAACATTTTTGCCACTTGTTAAAATTTTTCTTTTCCTACTGATTTTCGAGATCTTGCAGCAACCAAGAAAAGATAGGGAAGTTTTGGGGCTGAGATTATTTACATTGATTACCTTTTGTCTTCTTTTTATTTGTTTCATAGCTGAATACAATTATTTCCCCCTTCTTGTTTTTTGTAATTTTAAATTTGATTATTTTATAAATGTAATGATGCCATTTGTATATGTGCATGTATAAGATCTTAAGGTATGTATTTGTTTTTACTTTGTAAATAAATGTATTTGTTTATTCATTTGTATGTAATATGTACATGTTCAATGTTAAAAGAATTTAATCAATATTTATGTGTGTGTGTATACATATATTATATCTTAACAAATTTTTAAATGCTACTCATTTTTTTTTTAAAACACTCACCTTAAACTTGAGATACTAACATATGTATTTATTTTACTTTTACAAATTTTTAAAAAGAAATGAATTTAAAATAATTTGTACACTCACAAATAAATCACACATATATATACATTTCTTAGTTTATGAAGCTTTTGTAAACTTATTTATTAAATCAATATTATTTTTAAGCTTAGTTTATTTTTTTATTTTTGAATTAAAACTAGTATACCTTTTAAATAAATCATTATCTATATTTATATTATTTTAAATTTTTATTTCTTGTTTTATATCCATTTACATAAATGACAAACAATTATCTATTTAAATTTGGAAAATACCCAGTTAATTCACAATTAAATTTCTAAAATTAATTAAATTTCCAATTTAAATTCGATTCAAAAACGGGAATGTTACAGGTTCCCCTCCTTAAGAAATTTCGTCCCCGAAATTTGCCAGGAAGACAACTAAGAATGGAGAGATATACAAAGATAGAGAATCGACTTCCAAATCAAGCCGATCATCTGTTCTGTATTGGCTTACCAAATCAGAATATCACTAATGGATATGAGAACAAACTCATATAATCATTTTACAAGATATTCGGGCCACCAGTCTACGATATGTAAGGACATTGATTAGTTCGAAGGGATAACTAATCATTCGTAGAATATATCGGACCCAACGATAGATAGACGGACTTAATCTTTCGAAATTTCAAATACTAGATATGGATTCCAAACTTAAGTCGGAACACCTCAAAGTATATATCTTGTCCGTCTTCGGACTTTGATATTCATAAGAAATTACAATAAAATTTCAAATTTGGTTTTAATCGAAATCGTTTTATCGATACAATTTATTTAGCTTTATATTTTAGTTAACCAATTTATTTCAATTTAAATTTCAACTTCGTTAAAGTTAAAAACGAAAAGCTGATAGGAATTTGACGAAGAGAAAACAAAATAGAGACTTATCCACACGATTCGTAGGGCCACCATCACACCGAAGCTTCTTCATTGAGCTGCCACGAAGACATCAAAGAGTTGAAAAGACGAATCGAAGGAGATTGATAGAGAAAGATATTTTCGTTGTTGCAGGGTATTGACCATTTGTCCTGGTATTCCCCTGTCCCCTATCTCGTCCTCTTCTCGCACTCATACTCACTATCAGTGAATAGTAAGAGAATTTACTAAGGCATTCGAACGGATATCTTAGGGATTGCTCATTCTAGGGTATATTTCACCCTATCTCTAATGAGTTACTTAATGTGTTATACTCCTGAGCTAAAGTTTCAACCTTCAGCTCTGATACCAAAATGTCACGATTCAAATTCCATCGTTCGAGAATCGACATCCGTACTCCACTGTACTTGCATGCCGCAGATTCGAACGTTGAAATTCGAGTCATGCCGGAGCTTATAACACATTAAGTACAACACAGCGGAAGAAAATGAATAGCATATATCAATATACAACATTTGATACAATAACTGATACAATATGATACAACAGATGATACAATGAATATACATCAGAGATATGATACAAGATAATAGCAGCGGAAAGAAAAGATAACACAGCAGCGGAACAACAACTCTAATTATGGTCTTCAAGAAAGAACTCCAGCATCGGTAATCTCCATCTCCAAATCACCAATCCAGCGATAGCTCGAACTCGCAATAACGATGCACAAAGCTAAATATGTGCAGTCCCGATCCAAAGACCGAACTAGCTCCAGATAATCTACTAAACCCGACTATCTGAAAAACCCAACTCTAGACTGCCCGTGTGGGAAAATAGTGGGCACCCAGAGTTTAGGAAAAGAACAATAAACTCCAGGTCAGTCATGGGACTGGTGTGAGCAAACAAAAGAATTGGTCTTTAAAAACAAGCAACAAGGAATTTAAAATAAATCCGTAATGCTTTTTGGAAAATGAAACTACCATAAGGCCTCCCGGCACACACACAATGCAAACGCACACATGGGGGAGATTTCTCCTTATGATAGTCAAACATGCTTACTAAGAGAAAAATTCTTTGATATTATTACTAGTGCATAGTGGAAAATCTTTCGAAAGTATAATATAAATCCTAGCCGGCATAGGTACCATGATGTTATGCCTACTATAGCTGCCATGTTAAATGGCAGGTTCTACAACTAAAACCGTACAAGGCACGTATTGGATGAATGGATTTCCAACAAATGGTCAGGCTAAGGAACTTCCTACTGCCACATGGGATCGCCTCTGGCGGGACGTCCCGAGAAACTAACGTTACGGTTAGATCTCTGCCAACACAAGGCCGGGTTACCTCTGTAACTAGGTAACTACTACACGAGCGTGCCATCCCCCGGTCCTTTGGGACCTTTATCCGAGGTACCTCTAATCCAACAACCACAAAGCAATCACAAAGTAATAGATCTGCAGTATCCACATGAGTAAGTATCTGGGCTCCATACCATGATACCACCCTTTACCAAAAGGGAATGACAAACCCTAAAGGGCGCGACCCTCATAACCTTGCCGCATCTTTCCTGTTTCGACCATTTCCGGGGTGTGAGGTCCTGATGCAGTCTCGTCCACAAAGCTACGCTTTATACAAAAGCCATGCTTTGATCACAAATGATCAACAAATGATCATCAACACACAGCAGCACTTAGCATGCCACACTACCAAATTTGGGAGTATATCACTGATAAATATCAACTACATAACCTCTGAGCTCGTACGTCTCATAGAAGGGTGTTAAGCTAAGAGAATAAATTCTCCGCCACCAAGCAGAAATGTATTTGATAGAGATCAGTTTAATATCTCAAAGCGTAGTGTCAGACATACAACCATACAAGTCTGTTCCGGGTTCGAACAGAACCGAAAGCACTTCCGAAGAAGCCCTTGCCAATCCGGGTATCCACAATCCCGATCGGACTTCCCATCACATAGGGAGAACTCTATGCCGGAGCAACTCAGTGCAGAGTCAATCGACAGGTTATCCTACCGCTCTCGAAGACACCCGGTCTTCAACACCGGTCTTCAATTGCAATCCATAACGTCGTATCACTATTTGGAATGGGTTATATGACACAAGGTCCTCTCCCGGCTAAACCGAATAGCGAGCGCGATATTTAAAAATATATGGATATGGGATTTTAGTTAAGTCACAACTTATAAAACCCAAAACCTTTCTTTAAAATGGTTAAACAAATTACCATTCTAAATCTTTTAACAAAAAGATTTATTTCACAAAGTTCACCAAGTTTCACAAAGATCTATTTATGGATTTCCAAAACAATTTCCATTTTAATTGGATTAACTCAATGAAATCTTTAATTTAAAGATTTATAGCTTTCAAAACATGTTCCCAAAGATTTATTCATAATTTGGAAAACTATTTTCCATTTTAGACTTGAAAACCTTCTAACACAAAGTGGAAGTTCATTTCATATGCGAAAGCTTTTATTATTTGAAACAAATATATTTTTATTTTGGAAAAAATCCGATTTATACAAGTTGAAATCTTGGGTTAAATTTAAATTCCAAAACGTCACTTTTAAAATGGTTTTAAAAACCCATATAAACCCATTTATAAGTTGAATACCCTTTTTAAACATAGTTTTCAAAATCATAGAATTCAATTCAAATATTGAATTCAAATCAAATTATTTAAATTTCAAAACTCAATTCGAGTTATTCAAAATAACTTTTATTTTCAAAAGCTTCAATTCTAATTCCAAAACTATTTTGGATTCAAAAATACAATTTTAAATATATTTCAAAAATCTGTGACTTAACCCATTTCCACGTGCAATCCATATTTGTGTGTGTATAAGTGTGGTCCAGGGGTTCAACACAATGGTGCACAACATCATCATCACAGATTCAATCATATCGATAAGCGATATAACCCATAACGCTTATCTTTATTCACAGATTCATAGATAAGATGAATTTATCAATCACAAAGATTCACTAATATGATTCGATGTGGGTTTCGGATAACCAATTGGAATCCGACTCCCTGTCGCATCGAAATTCAAATGTCGTTATACGGGTCAAGGGTTTGCATATTCATATAACAATATATACATCACAGATCTAACAGCTTAGCATAAAACATTACATAACATCACATCACATAACAAATATAATAATCCATCACAAAGCATTCAATAGCAATTAAACATCTACAATTAAGATGAATAAATGGGGTGGATTTAAATTCATTACCTACATAATTACTTTCATTAGTAATCTTTAATCAATGATTAACTATCATGAACTTCAGTTGATTAAGTTTTTATCACCTTCATAATTTATCATTTCTTTAATTAATTATCTTAATTAATTGACCCTTCATTGAAATTAATTTAAATCTTAATCACCTTTATTAATTAATTATTCCTTAATTGATTACAAAATTAATTACTTCTTAATTTATAATGATTTCTCAATCATTTTAAGTTAATTAACCTTAATTAATTATTCTTGATTTAAGTACCTTAATTGGTTAACCACATTAATGAATTACTCTTGAAGTAATTAACCTTTAATATTTGATTATCAAATCTTAAATCTTTAATCTAAATTACTTTCACTAAGTAATTATTATTTTTTATTTAACCATTCATTAATTACCTGATTTATTAACTTAATGAATACAAATCATTCAATTCTATTTATCTTTAAGATAAAACATCCCTCACTAAATTAAAGCTTTTGAAAACAATTAGCTTTCAAATTTATTTTTAACTGATTAATTATTTTCAAATTAATTACCTCTATTAATTTATCACATTAATTATTTTATTTAATTCATTAGCCTTTAAATACTTGATTATAAATCTTTAAAACATTAATTATTCATTCTTAATCACCTTTATTAAGTTTATTATCTTAAAGTAAACTTATTTTAAAACCATTAGTTAATCCCAAGGTTAAAAAAGAATTGTTATTTTGAAAGGAAGTGGTTTTATTTAAGAAAATTATTAAGTAAAAATTTGATTTATTCTAAAAGTTCAAAACTGTTTTATGGTGAAACCAATAGACCCGAGCCAGCATCGATACTTCCCCGAGCAATATCACCATCTGCTTCGAGTTTCCCACCAAAACAACCCGAGCCATTCACTTTCGTCCCCACCTATTCTTCTTCCTCCTCCTAAATTTCCTGATACTCGAACACACGCGTGCACGGTGCACACGAACCCAGCCATCACCGATCAAAGCGCCACCCACCAACAAGTCAACGTTGCCTCCCCTGAGCTTCCCAAACACCCAGAATTTTGAACTTGCCCACAAGTCGAAAACGAGCCTTCACGTGCTATCTGAAACTAACCTACCCATCGGAAAAATTCATCGCCACGGCGAACGTGCTCACTGGGACCCACGCCGAACCACCTACCGCTGCCTCACACCACCCCCTTTCGATCCCCCCATGTGCGATTGGCTGAATCGCAACATCAATGACGCGAGTAACTCGTGACTACCACCTACAATCGCACAGCTTAAACCCTAAATCCAACTCATTCTCCACCCACGATGCACCGGAATTTATTCGAGCATTTTTCCCAAGCCCTTTAACCTACCAGGAAGCTTCAACTTCGATCCTAAGGACAACAATTTCACAGATCACCCGAGTTTCCCCCAAACATGATTTATGTTCATCCCCGAATCTCTCCCTCGATACTCAATTTAAAAACCTTGGTTTTAGTTTTAAAAAAATCGATGTTGCCAAAGACAATTTTTGTTGTTTAAACAAATCAAGAAATTGAATTTCTATTATGAGTTGAGTTTACTGTACTTTCTTGTCCTAGGCCACTTCTACTTATTGTTTATTTTAAAAAAAATATTTTTTTTTTTAAATTAAGTTTTAATGACTTTATACACATTCTGTTTCAACATTCCACTCTAACAATGTTCAGAAGCAAAGATTTGGGATTTTGGACTGGTTTCTGGGAACCTAGAACTAGAACAAGGATGAATACCTCTGTATATCAACCTGCATAAAGGATATATGCCCATTTTTGTTCATATTCAAACAATTTTCAATCTTACTTAAGCACAATTCACACAATAAATCAAATGCCAGAGTTCAGAAGGCTTTCTCACATGTGGAAGAGAATAAAGAAGGCTAGTTAAAAGAAAGTTTGCTTACCTAAGTTTTTTTTTTTCCTTGACATTAGTTTAAAATAAATCATTTTTTTAAAATTCAGTTCAAATGAATTGGAACACTTCCTATCTTAACACTTCAACCTAATAAAGGTTAGAAGAAGAGATTTTGTCATGTTCAACCCTGTACTAGAAATTATTTTCTATTTTAAACACTTTCTATTTTCTTGATATTTTGAAACCTGGAACTAGAACAGGGCCATGCAAATTCAACATCTGCATGTTTATGAGCACATACTGATCTATTTGCATTCATTCAAATATTCCATCATCGCACAAAATCAAACATTCATCATAGCATCACAATGTATCAACAAAATTAGGCCTAAAAGTGAAGGTTGCTTACTGTCTTCCTAAATTTTCCAGATAATGTGCAAATTTATTTTACTCAAATATATTTCTAAATCTTAACTTGGGTTTAAACCAACATGTTTTTGTTTGAAATTCACAACCTTATATTCCAAACACAATCTAAACATTCAAAATATAGAACAGGTCAAGCTTGCTCACCTGGAATTAAATGTTTGAAGGCAGAGAAGAATTTCTTTGAGCCTGTATATTTTTTTTCTTTTAATTTCTCTTGAAGCTTAAATCTGCAAAAGTTTGTAAAGACAAAACTTTGTTCAAATTTCTATTGTATCTGTTGATTACTTCATTAATAACAAACAAGAGAATCAATTTACTTACAGTTTTTTTTTTTTTTTTTTTTGAATTTGTTTAAAGCTTCAAACTTGTTTTATTTTCCAGGTTGAACTCTTGCTTGCTCAGGAATTTCAGAGTTGAAGCTTTTGTTGCAAACTTTGATCTTTAACTAGCTTCTGATTTTCACTTTCTGATGCAAAGTTTCAGGTTTATTTTATTTTATTTTTGTTTAAATTTTGATCTGTTTCTAGAATTAAAGGAAGAAGACTGGGTTTTTGTGTTGAAGCTTACATTGCTTTGATTCCAGATTTAAGCTTCCTCTCTTTTTTCTGATTCTTCTTTTCTCTTCTATCTTTAATTTTTTTTTTTCTCTCCTTTTTTTTCTTCTTTAATTCCTTTTTTTCCCTTTACTTATTTGAGAGAATTTGCACTGTCTCTGCCCACAAAAAAAAATATGCAGCACTGTATCTTTTACAGATCTGCAAATTACTTTGAATTTGTGTTCAAACTTGTTTTCAAAATTATAATTTTACTATACCAAAAAGTATAGAGTTTACCTGAGAGCTGAAAGCATAAGTTACAGCTTGATTATTCAAGAAAATTTCCAGATTGAAATGCTTTAAATGATCTTCAGTTTTGCTTGAACTTGATTTTTTTGTTCGAACTGTAATGCTTTGATTTCAGAGTTTATCTCTGATTTGTTTCTCAAGTTTGAAGTTTTAAAAACTGAAAGAAACCTTTTGAACTAAAATGAACAGCCTAGTTTAAACATTTTGATTTTTTTATTTTTTATTTACATTATCATTTCAAGAGAGAACATTTTTGCCACTTGTTAAAATTTTTCTTTTCCTACTGATTTTCGAGATCTTGCAGCAACCAAGAAAAGATAGGGAAGTTTTGGGGCTGAGATTATTTACATTGATTACCTTTTGTCTTCTTTTTATTTGTTTCATAGCTGAATACAATTATTTCCCCCTTCTTCTTTTTTTGTAATTTTAAATTTGATTATTTTATAAATGTAATGATGCCATTTGTATATGTGCATGTATAAGATCTTAAGGTATGTATTTGTTTTTTTTTTTGGCAAGGCCGACGGGGTTGAATGGACCCCGACCATATTTTATTGCAACACCAAAGAGTACAAACACTAGCAACAAAAAGAGCAAAAGCTCCATGAAAAACAGAGGAACAAGGTGCTACAAACACAAGGAAAACAACAAGACAAAGGAAAAGGAACACAACAGTTACACTCAGTTACACAGGTTGTATTGCATCAATATACCAGGGTCATAAGTGAAGTGCAGATCCAAGGAACTTTTAATCTCAAGCATTATCCATAGCTTTAACATTGCAGTAACTTTCACATTGCTGGCATATAAAATTATAGTGTTTCGTTCCCTCCAAGCAGAATTGATGTAGCTTTTCAGCACCACAGTGAATATTATTTTTTGTTTTTCCCTTCCCCTCGCCTTAGCAAGGATACATTCCCACTCTCTCGATTTGTCTTGAGCAGGCACCGTACTATTTATCCTTATCATCACATTAGTCCAGATTTGTCTTATAGCAGAGTATTCAAAAAACAACTGAATAGTAGCCTCAGGTTGGACAGAGCAGAAAAAGCAGTGTAAGTTCAAATTCATTTCCATACTCACAAGTTTCACTTTAGTTAATATAGCTCTCTTCAGTACCACCCAAAAGTGAATGAGTTTCCACTCCTGTATTACATATGCAGATTGATCAAGCTTGATAGTGTAGTGACACCCTCGTATATTCCATGCTCCAATGGTCGACATCATTAAAGAACACGTGCATTGAGCATTTCAGTCTTCATTCTCCTAGTTACTGCATGCTTCGATGTCAAGTAATTAGGAATAGTTGTAGAAAGTGGAGTTACTTCATTGCTTGTTGAACCAGCAAAAGTGGAAGAGGTCTGTTGGGACAGAAATGGTTCGGTTGGGGATGAAAGAGATGGGGAGGAGTGGGCATGTAGTATAGGAGGGGGTTTATAGGCCTTAGGAGGTTGGATATTGGAGTAAGGATGTTTGAGTGATGTAACAGTTACAGGTTGGAAGGTTGAGTCAGCTGTGCATGTTTCCTGAACTTTGTGCATGTTCTTTTTTCCAATGACAATGTTGTTCTTGCCTTTACTCTTCTCGCTTTTTGTACTTGTCACGCTTGTACCTTCTTCATTTTCTTTTTCATTATGTGTTCCACTATCATTTATTCCATTGCTGATAGCTGTTGTTTTTCCTGTGATGTGTTCTTGGTGCTGTAATAATGCTGAGTTTTGAGTCTTAACTTGTTGCAAACTTTTGTTGCTTTGACTCCCTTGCATAATTTCCTTTTGATCTATACATGTAGTTTTACCCTCCAAATTTTGCATTTCACTAGCAGTTTTACCCTCAAAAATTCTCATTTCTTCGCCAGTTCCTCCATTCATTGTAACACCTTCTTTCTGTTCTTCCCTCATAATTTCAGTGTCTTCTAAACCAAGTAAAGCATCGAATTTGTTAGTTACAATGACATCATCAATCAACTCATCCACTGCTGTTTTTTCATTTTTCTTGGTTCTTATTTCAATGCTCATCTCTACTGTTGATGTCTGCCTATTGTTTACTTCACTTTCTCTGCTGCAGTCTTCATTCACTTTTCTTATTTCACTTTGCCCTCCTTCCTGCTCTATCTCATCAACCTTTTCATTCTTATGATCTTCACCAACTTTATTTATTACTTTTTCATTCTCTTCCATGTCCTTGTCACCTCTGATTATTTGCTTCTTTGTCTCCTTTATTACATTAACTACTTTCTTATTTTTCACTCGTTGCCACCTCCTGACATTCTGTTTTTGAATTGGTGTGTACTTTTTATTACCCTGGTCAGTGACTTCAGCATCCTCATTGTTTATCCTCCTTTCATTCTTCTTTGTCTCTGTCTCTCTAACGGTTTCACCTTTTTCTTTGTCATCACAGCATTCAGTAGGATGTCCAAATTTTTTACAGAGCATACACACATCTGGTCTCCATTGGTACTGAACAAAGATTTTCTGAAAGCCTCCTTCAACAAGTTTAACCAAGAAATCATCTGGTAGTGTCTTATTTGGTTTTACTTCTATTAGGCATTTAGCATAGCTCAGTCTATTTTGCTTCTCTGTCATTTCATCCATACACAGTAACTTGCCTAGATGACTACACAGCCAGTTGATTCCAAGTGGAGACCACGCATATAAGGGGAGGTTGTACAGGTGAACCCAAACAGGAACAGCGGTGACAGAGCCTGAGATATTACTAACAGCAGCATCATAGGGTTTTATGATGAACATTTTATTTTTTATAAATACAGGGTCACTCTGAAGGATAGAACTTCTATCTTCATCACATGTAAAGTTAAACAAGAAAACTGTACCATCAGATTTTACTTTTACTGAGCCTTTAAGCTTCCAGATAGATTTTAGCTTCTGAATAACTGCCGTATACGATAGAGGCTTATCCAAGAAGAATCCAACCAAGGAATCATTCCATATCATTGCACCAGCTTCTAAGACTTCCTTCGGTGGCACTAGCATATTGTCTTCATATTCAGGAGAGAGATCAATAGGGATGTACTTCCCAGCATTTCTTGGTTTATGCTTAAATAAGGAAGTCCATCTCTGTTCACCAAGGTTTATGACATCAGAAGTGTCTGAAAAGGGGAGTAGAGGAGATCTAGAATGGTGTGGGTCAGGTGGGACAGGAGGCGGAGGAACTGGAGGAGAGGGTACAGAAGTGGAAGGTACAACAGAAGAGGGACAAGTCGAGGAGTCCAAGGTGGGTAGGCCTGGTTTGATGGGACAAAGTAGCGCCTGGTCAGGAGAGGACGTTGGAAGGACAGAACTGTTGTGGTTGATTGAGATGGTAGGGGCATGTGGAAGGACAAGGGGAAGGACATGGGGGAGGACGAGAGTTGCAGACATAGTTAATTACACGAATGTATGTATGTATTTGTTTTTACATATGTATTTGTTTTTACTTTGTAAATAAATGTATTTGTTTATTCATTTGTATGTAATATGTACATGTTCAATGTTAAAAGAATTTAATCAATATTTATGTGTATATATATACATATATTATATCTTAACAAATTTTTAAATGCTACTCATTTTTTTTTAAAACACTCACCTTAAACTTGAGATACTAACATATGTATTTATTTTACTTTTACAAATTTTTAAAAAGAAATGAATTTAAAACAATTTGTACACTCACAAATAAATCACACATATATATACATTTCTTAGTTTATGAAGCTTTTGTAAACTTATTTATTAAATCAATATTATTTTTAAGCTTAGTTTATTTTTTTATTTTTTAATTAAAACTAGTATACCTTTTAAATAAATCATTGTCTATATTTATATTATTTTAAATTTTTATTTCTTGTTTTATATCCATTTACATAAATGACAAACAATTATCTATTTAAATTTGGAAAATACCCAGTTAATTCACAATTAAATTTCTAAAATTAATTAAATTTCCAATTTAAATTCGATTCAAAAACGGGAATGTTACATGTGGTCTTCAGAATGGATGTGGTTACGGCCCAGTTTACTGAGGAGGAGAAAGTGGCGGTGAAGGAGGGCATGCAGCTGCTTACCGCTGAGGAAGTAGGTGTGCAGCTAGAGGATGATGACCAGGGAGCAGGTGCTGGTAAGTCTTCCCTTTTAGTCTTTTCCTGACTTGATTGCTTATCGTTTATCTGATGGATTCTTCTCCTGAACTGGACAGGTGGGACTTCTGGTGAACATGCTGGGAGTTCTGATCCTGCGGTTAAGTAGATCTTGGAGGGCCAGCAGGATAGAGGTGGAGTCCCGATGCAGCTGACTATTTTTCTTTCTTTTTTTTGGCCTACTTGACATTCCTGTATATACTAGTCCCAAAACATTAATGTAATTTTGGGATGTAATTATGTCATTTGCAATGAACTACTTTATTTTTAACATGTAATTTTATAACATAAGCTGATTCTGTCATATTTAAATGCTGTCGTTATTTTGATGTGTTGCATAAGAAATATAGTTGTGCATGTGCTAGTGAGTCAATTGTGTTTAATGCCACGCTCTTGCTTAGAACATAATTCCATATCTTGCAATGTTAATGTGATGAATAAATTAAGGCTACGTATTTGTATACAAGAGAAGAAAGTACCGCCCTTCATGTTTTAGTTGTAGACGGTAGCTTTGAATGCGTTGTGTAATCGAATATGGAATGCAGCTGAGTGACCAGCCATTCAGTCGTGAGTTCTTATTCCCATTAGTGAGTGTCTCCTATTTTGTGTCATGTACTTTAGGGAATGTTATAGAGGATATGAGGAGAGTTTTTATAAATAAAATGGAAATATAAGAAATAGTAAAACTTCCAATCACGGAAGGCCTTCGATGTGCTTAAGTTCGTGGCAAACGGGTTTTGTAGTCACTTTCCCTAGCTGTGAGTCTTGGAGACATTTGTCACCCATCTTACGCCTCTGCGGGGAGTTTTCTTTTTTACCACAACCGCACTTAAGACACATCAGAGCCGAGATCGCGCACGGTAACTACCCGGGCCATTATGGCCCGTAATCGTGGGTATTATTTGATTTACCGTGGTCGGCTAGTGTGGGTGCCGATCGTCAACTGTGAACTGCCCCTGGCTGGCCACACCTTATTTTGGGGCTTATAATCGGTTTACGGTTGCCGGTGAGCCGAACGCTGTAATGAGCTGCCTAGGCTATTTTCGGCCTCCTCGGTGGCTTATAATCGGCTCAATACAGTTGGCTTTAAGGGCCGTCGCGAGCAATGAGCTAACCCGCAGCAGAGGGATGCTGGAGCAAAAGTGTCTCATTGGCGAGGGCATAGATTCGTATAGTACCTGTTAGGTCTTGTCCAGGTGAGATTGTGTCATGAAGTGTCCAGAATGGAAATGCCGTTACACAGGATTTTGTTCAACAGAAAAGGATAAAGCTTAACAAGCAGCCAAGATATAAAGGAACAAGTTAAAAAGAGACAAGATTTTTAAAGTGGTTTGGCACGAAAATGCCTACGTCCACTGATTCTCTTTGTTAATTCACTTCATATGGGCAGTACAAGTTCAGAAAAGTATCGACGAAGGTGTTGGATGTTCCATGCCCTCTGGAACACCTCTCCGTCCACTATTGACAAAATATAAGCTCCGTTGTGGAGATCTTTATGAATTACATAGGGTCCGTTCCAGATTGGATCCAGCGCTGCGGGGCGCGGGAAGATCCCCTTGAGGACAAGATCTCTTTCTTGCAAGCTGCGGTGCTTGACTTTAGAGTTGTATTGTGCTGCCACTTTTTTCTTGTGAGCTGCTGCTTTTAGTGCTGCATCATTTCTTCTTTCTTCGATTAGATCCAAAGACATGTGGAGGAGTTCTGCGTTCTCTTCTACGTCTTAGTGGATCCTACGGTGGGATGGCACTACAGTTTCAACTGGGAGCATGGCCTCTGATCCGTATGCCAAAGAGAAAGGAGTATGCCCTGTTGATGTCCTGAAAGAAGTGCGGTAGGCCCAAAGTGCCGTAGGAAGTTCATCCACCCAAGCGCCTTTTGATTTTCAAGCTTCTTCTTGATTAGAGTTTTAAGAATTTTGTTGACAACTTCGACTTGTCCGTTTGCCTGGTGATAAGCTACAGATGAGAAGCTTTTGTGAATTCCGTGCTCTTGGCACCAGTCGGTGAATTCCTCGCTGTCAAATTGAAGTCCATTGTCCGATATGATCTTGAGTGGAACCCCGTTCCTGCATAGAACGTTTTTGCTTAAGAAATTAATAACTTTTGCCGAAGATATTTTATTCAGAGGTTCCGCTTTCACCCATTTGGTGAAATAGTCGACTGCCACTATAGCATATTATGCTCCGCCTCGGCCCATCGGCAGTTCGCCAATCAGGTCAATTCCCCATACTGCAAAGGGCCAAGGGCTGGTCATTTGTGTAATCTCACTTGTTGGTAGTCGAGGAATCTTAGCAAATTTCTGACATCTGTCGCATTTTTTGACGAAGTCCAAGGCGTCTTTGTTTAAGGTGGGTCAGAAATATCAATATCGGAGTATCTTCTTTGCTAGAGTCTGCCCTCCGGTGTGATCTTCGCACCTTCCTTGATGGATGTTGGATAAGATTTCCATGGCTTCCCTTCCAGCGACACACCTTAATAACGGGTTAGAGAAGCCGCGCCGATAGAGGATGCCTTCTTGTATTGTGTAGCGGGAAGCTTTCCTCAAGATTTTCTTAACTTCGTTACGCCCGTCGGGCTGTGTGCCACTTTGTAAGTACTTTCGGATGGGAGTCATCCAAGTTTCCTCTTCGATTGTAGCTATCAGATTCACTTGCTCGAAACTCGGGGCTAGTTTCTTTGAGATGTTTACTGTTCCGGAAGTGGTGCCGTCCTTCATGCTAGCTTGCTTTTCCAGTTCGTCGGCCTACTGATTCTCTTCTCGAGGAATGTGTTTGATTAAATAGTGATCCAATTGATCGAGCAGCAGCTTGGTCTTCTTTAGATATGTTGTGAGTCGTTCTCCTTGAGTTTGGAATTCTCCCAGTATTTGATTTACAATAAGTTGAGAATCACTATGGAGACATAAAAAACCAACTCCAATCTCTAGGGCAAGTTCTAATCCGGCTATCACTGCTTCGTATTCTGCATCGTTGTTGGCGGCAGTGAATTCCAACCTTAGAGCATAGCGTAGCTTCCTTCCCCTGGGAGTGATTATTACATTACTTGCCCCCGAGCCTTGTTCGTTTGATGCTCCATCTACAAAGAGATTCCACTTGATGTCTTCTGTTATTTCAGATGGCTCCTTACCTTCGTTGGTGGTGAATTCGGCAATGAAGTCAGCCATGGCTTGTCCCTTGATGGCGGTGCGAGGATGGTAGGTGATACCATATTGACTTAGCTCAATGCACCATTTAAGCAGTCGCCCGGAAGTGTCGGGACGATGGAGTACCTGCCTTAGCGGTTGATTGGTTAGAACTCTGATGGAATGGGATTGGAAATAGTGTCGCAATTTCCGTGATGTGATCAGTAAACAATATGCTAACTTCTCGAGCTTAGGATATCTGGCTTCTGCCCCTGTGAACCTCTTGCTTATGAAGTATACTGGCCGCTGCGTGCGGTTGTCCTCTCTTACCAAAGCGGCTCTTAGAGCATGAGATGACACAGCAAGGTATAGGTATAGCTCTTCGCCTTCATTTGGAGTTGAGAGTACTGGTGGTCTCTGGAAGTGTTCAATTAGGTTGTGGAAGGCTGTTACGCATTCGTCAGTCCATTCGAACTTTCCCTTGTCTTTCTTTATAGCTTCGAAGAAGGGGACACACTTGTCAGTTGCTTTAGAGATGAATCTGCTTAAGGCGGCCACTTTCCCATTTAGGCTTTGCATCTCTCTTCGAGTGGAAGGTACCTGATTTCTTTCAGAGCCCGGACTTGTTCAGGGTTCGCTTCAATTCCTCTGGCATAGACGATGACTCCTAAGAACTTTCCCGATGATACTCCAAAGGAGCACTTTAGAGGATTCAGCTTCATTCCATATCGACGAAGTACTTGAAACATCTCATCCAGGTGGCTTACGTGATCGTTAGCTTTTCTTGACTTTACCAGCATGTCGTCCATATAAACTTCCATGGTTCGTCCTATTAGTTCCGCAAACATCTTGTTGACGAGGCGCTGATAAGTAGCTCCGGCGTTTTTAAGTCCAAAAGGCATTACTCTATAGCAGTACAATCCCCGGTCAGTGATGAAACTTGTGTGGTCTTGATCGGGGGCGTGCATAGGAATTTGGTAATATCCTGAGTATGCATCCATAAAAGATAAGAGTTCGTGCCCGGCTGTGCTCTCCACAAGCTGATCGATCCGAGGGAGTGGGAAGCAATCCTTTGGGCAAGCGTCATTTAAGTTGGAGAAGTCAATGCATGTTCACCATTTCCCATTAGCTTTCTTTACTAGTACCGGGTTAGCGATCCACTCTGGGTAGATGGCTTCTCATATGAAGTTATTGACAAGCAGGTTCTTTACTTCTTCATCGAGGGCTGCTGATCGTTCTTCCCCCATGCTTCTCTTTTTCTGCTTTACTGGCGCCTTGGTAGGATCGATGTTTAGTATGTGGCATGCCACGTCTAGGGAGATTCCAGTCATGTCAGTGTGCGTCCATGCAAATACATCCAGGTTGTGGCGGAGAAAATCAATGAGTTGATCCCTCAATTCTGTTCTTAGTTGACATCCGATTTTCAATAGTCTACTTGAGTCATGTTTTTCTACAGATACAAACTCCATAGCCTCTGCAGGCTCGGCGGTGGCCTCCTCCTCTTTGTCCCTGGGGTCTAATTCGTTGAAAGGATCACTGGTATATCGAAGAGGAGGGGCTTTCTTTAGTTGCTATGCTTTCAAGTTTTTCGTGCAGAGAGTAGTCTCTGCATTCTTCCCTTTATCCTTCCGGCGGTTATTGCGAAGTTCAGTTACATAGCAATCTCGAGCAGCATCTTGGTCTCCCTCTACTTCCCCTATTCCGTCGTCTGTTGGAAATTTCATCTTCAGGCACCATGGGGCCAGGACAATTTGGAAGTCGGACAAGGCTGATCTTCCTAAAAAGGCGTTGTAGGCCGAGTGGTTTTCTATCAGCACAAATGTTTGTTTCCGCACAACGGAGCGGGGATGACTTCCTATTTCGACAAAGAGGTCTAGTTGCCCGAGGGGCATCTTCGCATCCCCGTTGAAATCGTGTAGCGGTTTGTTGCAGGGAGACACATCTTTCACTGACAGATTCATTTTGTCGAAACCATGCTTAAATAGGATATTTACTGAGCTGCCAGTGTCTACTAGAATTCGGAAAACTTTGGCTGGACCGAACCAGGCAGAGATGACCATGGGATCCATGTGAGGGTACTGCCTTCCCTCTAGTTCACGCCTACTGAATGTGATGTCATCATTCTCTTTCCGTTTCGGGTGGCGTTCTTCCATAACAGAATTAACGTAGCCTTCATTGTTTCTAAGTGACTTACTGTATCTTTCCATCTCTGCCCAGCTTCTGTCGGCGATGTGTGGTCCTCCTGATATGGTATGGACCACTATCTTCTCTTGACTAGAGCGGCTGGTGTTGCGATTTCCTCCGCCTACTTCTAGGAGGGTTAGCTCTAGGTTCTCATTGGAAGGAGTTGAAGTCCTGTTCTGACCTTTCACATAGCGCTCCAGTCTCTTCCTTCTAATGTGTTCTTCAATCAAGTCCCGGAGATGGTGGCATTCATTGGTGTCATGCACATGAGATTCGTGGAAGCGGCAGAACTTTCCAGACCTAATTGCATTATCTGATTCCTTCTTATGCGGGGGTCGTCTGTATCTAACTTCATCTTGGGTGGACAAGAAGATGTTTTTGATTGTCTCATTCAAAGGAGTGTAAGAGTCAAATCTCGGTCCTGGACGATATAGACGCATTTCTCCCTTCTTGCCCCCAGCAGTGTCTCTAGAGTCATTTCTTCGAACGTCCTTTGCTGCAGCGGGCGTGTTGCCATGGGTTGCCTTAGTGTGTTGCCCTGTCTGTCTTTCAGTAGCAGCGTCTTCAAGTCTCATATACTTTCCGGCTTCATGGAAGAAATCGGGTAAAGTAGCTGGTTTTTCTTTCGTTAGTCTTCTAGCAAATTTAGTATCCGTATGCACACCACTGTAGAGGGCCATTAGGATAAGTTTCTCATCAGCATCTTGGACCGCGGCCGCTGCGGCATTGAATCGGGTTAAATATTATTGCACCGTCTCTCCAGGCTTCTGCTTGATATTAGATAAGAAATAAGCATCCTTGGGTTGTTCCACATGAATGCGGAACTGGCTGATGAACTTTTCTTTCAGCATTTCCCATGAGCTGATGGATCCTTGGGGTAGATGGCAGAACCAGGAGGTAGCTAGATCTGCCAAGAATAGTGTGAAGCATTTACTCAACACTACCTCTGTCGCTCCGCTCATGAGCATATGTTGTGTGTATCTCTGCAAGTGTACAACGGGGTCATAGGTTCCCTTGTAAGGTTCCATTGTTGGCATTTTCCATTCCCGGGGGGTGATGGCAGTTTCGATATTGAGGGTGAAGGGGCTGGTTACCCTAGCGCCTATCCCCCAACCACTTTAGTCCCGTTGGACGCATTCTCTGAACAATCGCGCCATCCTTCCATCAGAACTTGGAGTGAATAGAAATGAGTTTGGTTCTTCTCTGCGGGATTGATTCCGTCCAGATGACCTGTAGGGATGGTATCGTCTATTACCCCTAACATTTTCCGGTGACGGCCTTCAGTCTTCTGGGAGCATGCTGGGGTCAGCCACAGTTGGCCCTTGCCTCGACCTTCCCCTGCTGGGCTCTTCTCTAAGCATTCCCTCGGGTCCAACTTCGGGCTGGACTTCAGCTCGAACCCGTCCATTGGTGTTCCCATGGTTAGATAGCATGACAGGCTCAGCCATATCCGACCTCTGCCTGGTACCTCCCCCGTTGGGTTCGGTTCCAAGTGTTTCCTCGGGTCGGAATTCGGGCTGAGTCTGGGCTCGACTCCTACCATTGTTGTTTCTGTTGTTAGCCTCTTCGAAGAAGAAAGATCTTTGTCGCCTCCCAGATCCTCCAGACTAGGACTCACCCCATGATTCGGTGTTGCGGTTGGATTCTTCAGCATCCCTTAAGCATGACATGAGTTGGTCCACTAAGGCTTCTTGTTGGGATGTGAAGCGGTTAGTTACTTCAGCCACAACCCTGTACAGATCTTCCCTAGTAATTGGTTTCTCCGTGGCAGGGGCTGTCGGATTTGCCTGATTTCCATTTGCTGTTGGAACGGAACAATTCCCTTGATCTGTGATTACTGGATCTGGGATACTGCTAGTTGCGATGTTCTTTCCTTTGCTAACATCTTTCCTTTGCCTGGGAGGCATGTTTTCCAAGCAATGAGCGATGCTGTTAGGAAGAAGATTGAGTGGGGGAAGCTGAAGCTTCTAGCTCGAGTTCTCAGTGAAAGCACCAAAAATGTTTGCACGAAAAATGAGCAAACACCTCTAAGTCGTATGATTTTGTTGATTATATGTGGTTCTTAGCGATTTGGGTGATTTATGCAAATATATAAAATAGATGGACTAAACTGTAAAAGAAACACAGATTTATATTGGTTCGGCCAGAACGTGCCTACATCCACTTTATATGTTATTCTCCTTTTTCTATCCAGATTACAAGTACAAAGCTTTGATTACAAGTAACTGAAAGTTGTTTGAAAGTTCTATCCGTGCTTGAGCTTTCAAACTTGTCTACCATTGTTGTACCCCTGCCCCTCTATTTATAGAGTGAGGCTGGGGGTAGGGGTCTTGGATGTATATACCTGCTGGTGGGCCTGGGCTGATGCAATCTGGCCTGCCAAAGTTGGTTCGGTATCCCTTGGTCCGGCGATGGTTCTGGTTTGATTGCATGTTGGTCTGGTGTCACCTTCTTTACTCCGGTTCGGTAGTATGCTGGTCCGGTGATATGTTGGAGATGTGTTGGTTCGATGATGGGGACGTATCTTGGTCCGGTGGTGGTCTACCTTGCTTCTGGTTCGGCAGTGGAAAGAGGTAGTTGGTTCGGTAGCACTCTGGTCCGGCTATGCTTGGAAGTGGAGTTTGGACCGGCAGTGCTTGGGAGAGGATGGTTCGGCATTGCTTGGAAGTGGAGTATGGACCGGCAATGCTTGGGAGAGGATGGTTCGGCATTGCTTGGAAACGCATCCAACACTGATAATATAAACAACAATAGTCAATGCGCAAATCGGATAAGCAAAAGTGGTGCGTCTATAAGAAAATGAAGATCTCCAGCTCTCCTGCTGAAGCTCCAAAAGCATCAAATCTGAACCTGTAAGTATACTTGGTCTGACTCGAGCAATGAAAGTGAAGAACGCCAGGATCAGTATGGTAAACCAGCTTGAGAAACACACTCAACTGAATTTATTAGATTACTAAAACTTTTCCTTTCAAAACAAAAGTATCTCGTAAGGCCCATCCACACATAAACATGGACATGTTTTTACCTTACGTTAAACAAGACATCTTATATCAAATCCGATTGTACTATAATCGTGTCTACTATACAAATGATAGATTAAATAGCATAAAGTATTACATTATTAAATTCCATCAATACTAGGCACTACAAAAAAAATATGGCAGACACGTAGTGGATTTTGGATTCCATACAAATGACTAGGTGAATGGACTACCTTTCCGAAACTCGGTACACCTCTAGAGGGATGTACTTAGGGTCGAGATACTCGACGCCTAAACCAACACAAGATCGTCTTACCCCTTCCTGGACAGTACCGAATATGTCATTATTCCGGTCGTTACTGACCTAAAATTCATGGGCACAAGCATACACAATAATAACTAGATACACAATGTTATAGCATGTAAAGATATATCTGGAAGAGTAATGACATCTCCTAATTGGGAGTGACGCACTTAGCCTTACTGCTTCTATCCTTGTTTCTGTCATTTTCCAGGGAGTGAGGCCAAAGAGGTATCGATTACCTTTCACATATCACATATCACAAATCGCATCACTTTGAATGCCACATTTCCATTTTCGTTGACTACTAATTGTCTTCCACAAAAATACAACCCTTGAGCTCGTACGTCTTAAGGAGGGTGTTAAGCTAAAAACCGTTGCCTTCTCCGCCACCATTGACGTACGTTTTTAAAAACCAATGTACCTAATCTTTAGAAATGCAATATCAGACAAACATCCATATAAGTTGTCCAGGAATAAGACAAACTGAAGGTACTTTCCTACCACATCCTGTCGGGAAATCCCTAGGATTAGTAGCGAATAGTCCTCGCATTGGATATTTCATAATGAAGAGACCACTGCTACTATATGTATATTGGGATTTTAACCCCAAATGATCAACAAGCAATCCCCTATTATGAAAATCGTAAATATCAATACCATTACAATCTGCACAAATCGAATGTATATACGTTGGACCGAAGTGATTTTCGGATAAATCGATCCCGGTCTCTTCGCACCAACAATGCAAAGGCGTTTCTCGACCTCATACAGAAAGCAAGTCTCATAGACTTATCACATCTCCAACTCTCAACTTGCTATCCTTCGGCCAAGAAGGAAGCTCGATAGACTGGAGTAACACTATGCACTACACGAATCATCATCCTCAACACAAACGCTAATCAAGCCTATACAGAAGGCTACGTACTAAGTGTATGAATAAATAGTTCCCACATCAACTATCAAAGCAAACAAACAATTATTTAGCACTATAAGCGATCACTAGGCCCTTTTAATTAATCTTTTATTAATTAAATCACTTACCAAATATTCACTTCAAATTATTTTTTAAAAAGATATAATCTCAAACCCATTTCAATACTTCAATATTGGAAAACATTTCCATATACTTATTTAATAATAAGTAAATTCTTAATTTATTTTCAACACTTAGAAAATATTACATCTACTTAAATTACGATTAAGTATATATTTTATTCTTTAGGGAAAACAGTCTCTTAAACATATTTATTTGGTCAAAATGAATTTTGCGTAAATCATCGTTACGACAACCCAAAATCACTAGTATAGGGATTCGATAATTAGATAGATATGTAAATCCCATATACTATATAAAACATCTCCTTTCGAAAATAATTTACTATAACATCACTGTTGTAGTCCACCATTTTCCTTCCTTCTCGAAAACGTCTATTTCAACAATGAATGTTGAAATATATGAATTCGATGCTCACACATTTTAAAACATCTTTAAACCATTTTACTCCATTTAAAAATATCACTTTCCAAAACATTTATTTAATTTAAAAGATTATTCACTGTCCAAAATCATGAATATAATTCGTTTACCAAATTCAATACTTCTATATTTAACTTTTCACAATAAGTTGATTTTGGATTTATAAAACAAGGTTTATAAATTCCATTTCTATTTTATATATACTTCAGTTTATAAATTCCCTTTATTAACAAATTCCATTTACATCGCATTTATATGCGACAAATTCAATTGTAAGTTAATTACTTATAAATCTCTTATTTACAAATTCATTTTTTTATAACTTAACAAATTATAATTCTTATTCACTTATAAGATTCACTTATAACTTCCTTTTAATACTTACAAAACTCCTTTATAATTCCATCACTTTTGATTGATAAAAATTCAATTATAAATCTTCTATATAAACTATTTATAATAAATTCAAAAATCTCAATTTAAATTATTTACAAATAGTTCACTCCATATTCAAAAAAAAAATTGTTATATTTTACAAATCATAATTTTTATAACATAAAAGTTATAACATTTATTTATTAAAAGTAAATTCATTCCTTTAACAATTCAAACTTTAATAAACATCTATTTCCAAAATCACTTGAAAATCCTTTTTAAATCGAAATCATCATTTTAACATTTCTAAATTACAAAAATAGGCCCAATGCTGCAATAGCACTAAATACATCAATCCAGCATCTAAATCATCATATATCACATGATAACATCATATATCACAATATCTGTAAATAAAACCAACACCGGTGAGGAAGCCAGTTAGTTCCCTCTAACCTGTCACATGCAACAAATATACATATAAGAATATGTGTACCATGTACGCTTCGAGGCAAACACGAGTACAAAGGGTCATCCGCTCATACATGGGAACGTATGGGGTCTCATCTGCTCCAATAGGCAGGAATATATCCAAATACCAATCAATATATATATATATAATATCATATATCATCCAAACAATCATCAATCATCATAAAATAAATTTATTCTCACTTATATAAAAATATTAGTGAGTCGGAAAGAATGAGTTGTACTCACTTTGATTGCAATCTTGCAATAGCGATTTATTTCGATTAAAATTAAACGGGCGTTTATTTTTAATCTAAATTTTCACCAGCTCAAATAAATCTCAAACCAGCTCCATCGTGTAGTATTCGCGAATATGAACCCAACGCAACTTGCTTTGTGTGAAATGGACCTCGTATGAAGAAGTTACGGATTTATTAGCATCGAGATAATTAATATTTTAATTAACTAAATAAATAAACATAAAAAAATAAGCTTTCATCTACCTCTATTGTTCATTACTCTAGGTTATTTATGTGCAAGAACAAACCCATGTATGCAGCTCCAACTTCGACGCCGCTCCATGCTCTTACCACCAGGCGACGATCAGATGAGCTCAACACGTGCGCCATGCCTCACCAACGGCTAGAGATTGGCCATCCATCTTTCCTCTGTTCATCTCCAATTGACCACCAAATGCGTGACCTTCCTGGCCAGATCCATGACAATCCACTGCGTAATTTTCGATCATAGCCGTTGGATTTGTAGTACTCGACAAGCTCTATGAGTTTCTAGTTAGAAGTTTTTGTCAATAGCTTATGGATTGGAAGATAATTGTGGAAGAAGATTCGAACTCTCTAGGCCATTGAAATTAAAATGACGGTTAGGGTTTTGGGTGGGCTAGGGTTTGGCAATTGAAGGTCCTTTTATAATCATTTACAAAACACTATTCGCTCAAAAAAATTCCGAAATTCAAACGAAGCGTGTCGCCTGGCGTTTATAATGTTTTATCCCTATTTCGAACACAATGAAATATATATCGAAAGCCAATTCCATCGTATTTGGGAGATAGGTTTTCGAATCGAAGTATATTAAATTAAATTTACTTAAATAAATTTCTATGTGTTTTACATTTGTACGACCATACCGTAAGTCCGATTGACACGAAATTTGAAATCCTACAATAATATAACATTAAGGATCCAATGAAACTAGTTTTGTCGAAATCCAAGACAGTGTGAAAAAAGGCTATTTTTAAATGTTAATTAAATATTAAAATATTCAGTTTCCGTAATTTAACTTTTAAATCAATTTTAAATGTTTACTATCACTATACTAATCCAAATAGAATTTAAAAAAACTTTATAAATTATTTATTCACCTTAAATTAAAATTCAAATTATTTCAGCAATTTTAAATATTAAATTAACGATTTAATTATCCAAATAAATCACTATATTTGAAATATAATTTATTCAACTTATAAATTTTACTTTTGATAATGTAAAATCAATTACATATTCCGAACTCGAACGACTGAAAATCTGGGTCGTTACATCCATGCTTTTCTCGAATTTGGGAGCTTCTAACTTACGCCACAAGAGCAAGAGGAGTATAACGCTTTAATTTTTGATCTTATAGGTCTATCCACTTTTCCTATTGACACGCCAGCTACTTCAGCGCCCGTGTTTGCTGCCATTTTCACATCTTCTGCGGTTGTATCTGTTCTTGCTCCGGTTCCCACATTCACGTCTAGCTTGCAATCGGGGCTAGAAGCCGAGAAGATAGCTGTGCTCCATAGCTTTGATGACCCTTTGGCGTCTTTGCAAGGTGATATAACTACATTAGAAACTAAGGAGTAGGAAATGCAGAAGGAGCAGCCATAGAAGACTCGACACAATTTGATTGCCGTTAAGAAGGAAAAGGTGAAGGCAATTAAGGTTTAGAAGAGTTCCTAGAAATTGAGAAAATGCAAAGGGAAGGGAGGCACTTCTGAGAAAGACTTGGAGGAAGATGAGAACATTGCCACAAAAGTATTCGTTGATGTTACCGGCAATGAAACTTCTCCTGAAAGAAGCAGAAACTACCAACACAAGGTGGAAAGGGTAGCGGTGGGAAGAAGTGTTAAGCGGCCAATGTGAGGATGGACTTGATTCTGGCTTACATCTTGCAGGAAGACTGACTTGTTTTTGTTCTTTTTTGAGTCATTCTGTCTAAGTGCAGGGTCTACACTTTGAGTCCCTACTATAGAGTCTGTATTTTCTTTTTTGTTAGCCGTTGGGTGTGGGTACGACCCCCACATTTTGACCTTATGTACAGAAAATTATAAACAATGCAATGATATATTGACCGTGCTTTTATCTACCTATTCACATATGCTCTTTCTACTTGTGCTTGTTTCTTTTCATACTTCTCTAGTTCTGTGATTATAGTCAAAGACCGTTATTTTAAGTAATAGACTTAGAGATTATCAGCACTTTGGAAGTTAATAGAGCTTTAGAAATTAACAGGATTTATAGAATTTTTGTTTAGAAATTCATAAAACTTCTAAGAACTCTAAAACTTTGAAATTTTCGCTCAAAAATTTAAAATCGACGTAAAGCTTTGAAGAAGAACTTGAGGACTTTTCCTTATTTGGAGTAACATAACTTAGGAACTTATTGTTTTCATGCGCTTTTGTCTTTCTATCCCCATACAGATGTATGCCCCCTAGTTCACAGGGCCATTTAATTCAAACAACTTTCAAGTAGCCGATAACTTAGGGTTTAGATAATCTTTATTGAAAATTTGGCTATGTTACAACTTGATTCTCCTTCCCTCCTAAGTTTTGCGACTTCAGCATATAGTCTCAGTTTCTGGTATATGCAACATGGGTATGTGCTGTCAATCATTAAGTGCCTTCCTTCTAGCACCAATGATCCCTGACTGTAAGCGTGGAGTTTCTCACGCTCCTCGATGTTGTCCATCTTCGGGTCATGTTAAAGGCTATTGTTTTGGGATTTAGCAAGCCGCTTGTGTACTGCATGGCATTCGGTGCTTCCTAACGTCGCCCATCTCCGAGTGACCTAGGGAATGTAAGTTTGGATGCTTTTCGACGTTGCCTACCTTCGGGAAAAGCAAGTAGTTGGTTTTCGATGCTCCTCGGCGTTGCTTATCTCCGGGCAACAAAAGGAGTTTGTTTTCAATGCTCCTCGACATTGCCTATCTCTTGGCAATGAGAGGAGTCCTAGTTTGAATGCATAGCTTACATAATACGTAGCTTTTGATACTCCTTGACACTGCCTATCTCCAGGCAATGCAAGAAGTTTCAATTTGAATGCACGTCTTACGAGATGCATGACTTTTGATGCCCCTTGACGTTGCCAATCTCTAGGCAACGCAAGGATTTCAGTTTGAATCACGGCTTACGAGATGGGTAGCTTCTGATATTCCTTGACATTGCCTATCTCCAGGCAACGTGAGGAGTTTCAGTTTGAATGTGTGGCTTGTGAGATGCACGGCTTTTGATACTCTTGACGTTGCCTATCTCCGAGTAGCGTGAGGATTTTCAGTTTGAATGCGCGCTTGCGAGTTGTGCGGCTTTTGATACTCCTTGACGTTGCCGATCTTCGGGTAATACAAGGAGTTCCAGTTTTAATGCACAGCTTGCGAGATGCATGGATTTTTATACTCCTTCACGTTGCCTATCTCCCGGCAACACGAGGGGTTTTAGTCTGAATGTGCGGCTTACGAGATGCATGGCTTTTGATACTCCTTGATGTTGCCTATCTTCGGGCAGTGCGACGAATTCTAGTTTGAATGTGTGGCTTACGAGATGCATGGCTTTTGATACTCCTTTATGTTGCTTATCTCCGGGCAATGCAAGGAGTTTCAGTTTGAGTGTGCGACTTATGAGATGCATGGCTTTTAATACTCCCTGGCATTGCCTATCTCTGGACAGTGCGAGGAGTTTAAGCTTGGCGCTCCTAGACGCGGGTTATCTCTAGGAAACATGAGGAGTCAATTTTTAGGTGTCTTCCGACGTTGCATATCTTCAGGCAATGCGAGGAGTTAGTTTTTTTGGTGCTCCAGGCATTCCCTACCTTCAGGCAATGCAAGGAGTTAGTTTTTTGACCTCCCACTACTGCCAGGGAAGCATCGGATTTTTAAGAGGTCAGAATGGGATGTCGCCAATCCAACGGTTTGATTGGATTTGCTTCTGTTGACCCGACGGGTATTTAATATAGACATAGTTTTGTCAATTTGTAAAAGCAAATCGAGTTTTATTAAAGATAGCATAGTAGATTCTTTGCCTGTTTACAATGCCTCCAGCATTTCTGGGATAGCTTATTTGCTGAAAAGTTGGGAATACATAAATAGCTTATTAAATGAAGTAACGACGGAGCGATTTGCTTTTCCAGGCTCTGGGAATTGTGACCCTATTGACGGCTGTCGCCTTGAAAGTCCCATTCTTGTACTTTTGATTAACGACTTATGGTCCTTTCCAATTTTTTCTAAATGCCCTTGGAACAAAGTAAACTTGTTTGAGCACAAGATCTCCAACTTCGAAGGTTTAACTATGAACTTTGGAATTAAAGTATCGTGTGACCCTTTTCTGGTGGGCAACTGTTCTCAACACTACTTCTTCTCTTTTTTCATCGACCATGATTAGCGATTCCAGTAGAAGCAGCTCATATTTCTTTTGAGTTAAATTCTTCCATCGGTGCGAGGGAACTTCTAATTCAATGGGAATTATTGCCTCTGAACCATATGCTATAATGAATGGAATGTGGCCAGTTTCCACTTTATGTGTTGCCCTTTATGCCTACAGTATGAGTGGAATTTCATCAACCTAATTTCCTTTTTCTTTGGCTATCGCTTTTTGATGGTGGATTTGATGATCATGTTCATTGCTTCCACTTTCTCCTTTTCCTGTGGATGAGCCACTGTGGAACTTTTTTTCGATTCGGAAGCGCCTGCAGAAGTCGTTGAACTCAACACTTTCAAATTCGGTTCCACTGTCAGTGACAATTTTTTGTTGCACACCAAACCCACAAATGATGTTCTTAGTAACCAAATTAATAACTTACTTTGTTGTTATGGTGGCTAGCAGTTTCGCTTTGGCCTATTTTGTGAAATAATCTATCGCAACTATAGCATATTTGGCCCCTGCTTTTGCTATTATTACGACGCCAATCAAGTCGATTCCCCATATTGCGAACGACCATGGGCTGACCATCTGTGTTAGCTCCGCTGAGGGTTTTCTTTTAATTTTGCTAAATCTTTGGCGGCAATCGCATCTTCTGGCATGATCTGCAGCTTCGTGATTTATCATCTGACAGAAATACCCATGCCGAATGACTTTCTTTGCAAGGGTCTGCCCCCTAGTGTGGTCTCCACATTCTCCTTCATGTACCTCCTTTAGGATTCTTCGTGCTTCATCATCGGTCACACACCTAAGAAGAGGGGTCAAGAATCCCCTTCGATATATATCCCATCTTGTATATAAACCATGGTGCTTTCCAGATGAGCTTCTTCCATTGATTGCGGTCAATCGATAGGGTTCCTGCAAGATGATAGTCCTTTATCGGTGTCATCCATGTATCCACCTTAATGGTGGTCTCTAGAATCTAGTCTACATCCATTTCGTCTATGCTTAGGTTGGTTGAAATTTCAGCCGGAACCAATCCTA
Source organism: Allium cepa (assembly GCA_030765085.1). NCBI lineage: Eukaryota > Viridiplantae > Streptophyta > Magnoliopsida > Asparagales > Amaryllidaceae > Allium > Allium cepa. The sequence continues at coordinate 346,825,450 of CM060937.1, forward strand.
ATGACTGGGCTTCTCCGGAGCTTGCCAGCTTCGCCAAATAATCTGCTTTGGTGTTTTGCTCCCATGGAATGTGAGTTATGGTGTAATGCTTGATATAACTTAATAGCACTTTTACTTTGGACAGGTATGAGGCAAGATTTTCTCCAAGTGGCTTCATATTTTCTTCATTATTTGTTGCTGGGAATTCCAAGTGCAAAGCATGGCTAATGGCTCGCCCCTTGAGGGTTTCAAGCACTACCCCTGCTCCTAAATTGAAATTTTTTGATGAACCGTCGGCGAAAAGCTTCAATTGCACGCCTGTTTTCAACTGAACTTCCTCCTTGTCATCCGTTATGGTAAATTCGATGATGAAATTGCCTAACGCTTATCCATTTATTGTTTTTCTTTGACGGGATGTGATATCATATTGGCTCTGCTCTATATTCCATTTGAGTAGTCATCTGGAAGTTTCTGGCCGGTATAACACTTGCTTCACGGGCTGGTCAGTTAATACTTTAATCGGATGAGCCTGGAAGTATGGTCGTAATTTCAGGGATGCCATCAGAAGGCAATACGCTAGTTTCTCCAGTTTTGGTTAATTCTTCTCAACTTCGGTGAATCATTTTCTAACGTAGTACATGGGTCGTCGGATTTGTGCTTCTTCCCGCATAAGAGTGGTGCTCAGTGCGTGTGGGGAAATTGCTAAATAAACGAACAAGTCTTCTACATCGACTGGTTTCCCAAAGATCGGGGGAGTTTCCATGTGTCGCACCAATTTCTCGAAAGCTGTTTGACATGCTTCACCCCATTCAAAGTTTTTCTTTCCCTTCTTTAGCGCATCGAAGAATGTTATACACCTATATGTAGTATGGAAATGAATCGACTCACTGATGTGACTTTTTCATTCAAGCTTTGAAGTTCCTTCTTATTTTTAGGTGCTTAGGCTTCCCATAACGTTGTTATTTGCTTCGATGCCCTGGGGACTTACAATGAATTCCAAGAATATCCCAAAGGCTACTCCGAAGTGGCACTTGAGTGGATTAAGTTTCATTCCATACTTTCGAAGTATTTCGAACATTTCAGTGAGGTTGTCAAGATGGTTAGTAGCTACTCAGGATTTGATATATCGTCCATGTAAACTTCCATAGTATTTTCGATCTGGCATTTGAACATAGTATTCACTAGCCTTTGGTGCATTGATCCTGCATTTTTCAAACCAAATGGCATTACTCCGTAGTGGTATTGTCCCAAATCGATGATGAAGCTGGTGTTCTTTTGGTCTGGTTCATGCATCAAGATCTGGTTATAGTTCAAGTACGCGTCCATGAATGACAGTAGTTCGTGTCCTGCCGTTCCATCCACCAGTTGATCAATCCTAGGGAGCGGGAAACTAACCTTCGGACAGGCTTTGTTGAGGTCCGAGAAATCAATACAAGTTCGCCATTTTCCATTGGACTTCTTGACTAGGACTTGGTTCCATGCTCATTCAAGGTAAGTTGCATCCCGAATCAAGCCGTTAGCCATCAGTTTATCTACTTCCTCTCTCAATGCCTTGGATCGTTCGGGGGCCAAGCTGCGCCTTTTTTTGCTTTATCGGTGCGAATTTGAGGTCAATATTGAGAGCGTGGAAGGCAATTTCATGTGATACCCCACACATATCATAGTGTGTCCAAGCAAATACGTCCAAATTCACGTGATGAAATTTGGTTACTTCTAACCGCATCTTATTGCTATGTTGTGACCTAATTTTCAGTACCCTTGTTGGATCATCCATATAGACTGGGATAGACAACGTCAATTCTGTCGGTACTACCCGATCCTCCCTTGAGTTTATCTTCCTATGTCCCCAAGTTAGGGCTGGCTTTGTACTTGCTGTTCAGTGGGTTCATGGATGTGGAGGGTTTTGCCTACATGCTTTCCCTTTTCCTTTCTTCTTGACTCCCATAATTCTACGATTTATCATTCCCAAGACATGTAATGGTCTCCTTTCATTCTTCCGACCAAGTGCTTGGTAGGGAACTTCATTGCAAGGCACCATTAGGCCAATGCTATTCTGAAGTCGGCTAATGCGGGCCGTCCCAAGAATGCATTATATATTGACATTTCATCCATGATCACAAAAGTCTAGATGAGGGTGATCCTTCGCTCACCCTCTCTAAGCTCCACAGGTACGTAAATTGTTCCCACCGGTGGTTTGGGTTCACCAATAAACCCCTGAATCTTTGTTTGGCATGTAGATATGCTTTTCATGCCAATCTTCATTTTATTGAAAGTACGGTTGAAAAGTATTTTAACTGAACTGCCACTATCAACCGACACTCGTCGAACTACGGTAGGCCCGATTCCTACTGTCACCACTACTGGGTCAAGAGTTGGAGCATCAATCCCTTCAATGTCCAGAATGTGGAACATTATGTCGTCGTTCAAAACCTTTTGCAGATTGACCGGAGTCTCATCATTTATTGCTAAACATGATTCCTCTGGGGCATGCTTTAATGAACTCGCATGTCACTCCATCTTCCCAAAATATCTTTGCACGGGATGTGGTCCTCCAGATATTGTTCCAATAATAAGCCTTTGGTTGATTTGTTTCAACCCTTCTTCACTTGTTCCAGCTTGATTTCTTTGTTCTCTAGGAGGTTGAGTGGCCACAGGTTTATTGGGTTTTTATGGTTTTTTCACGTATTATTGAAGCTTGTTGTCTCTGATTAACCCATCGATAAGGTCCTTAAGGCGGCAGCATTTGTTTGTATTGTGGCTATGTGTCTCGTGGAAGTGGCAGAATTTCCCTGAGCACTTTTGCTATTCAGTTGCCTCTTTTCTAAGTGGCTTCTTATATTCTTCAGTCTCTTGTATTGCAAGGTAAATATTCACTGGAGTATCAGTTGGAGTGGTATAGTATTCTCGTCTAAACCCTCTAAATCTTTTGTTGCTACCACCATTATTTCTTTTATCGGAGTTTTGGTTTCGTCTCTTATGATTCCCGCTCTATTTCGCAACTCCTTGAGTACTCCCAACACTTTTGCTATTCCCGCTCTATTTCCAACTCTTATGCTTCCTCCAATCATAAGTACTGGCTTGCTTTACGATTGAATTCTTTCTTGTTGGTCGGTTGCTTCATATTAATACATTTCCCGAACTCCATTTCTGGGTGAATAGTGTAGACTAACGCCATAAAAACCATATCCTCATTGGGAGCTTACTTCCGTCACCGTGGTATTAAACCTGCTCATGAATGATTTCAATGACTCGCTATGCCTTTGGACTAACCTGGATAGGGACATAACGTCCTTCTAATTTGCGGTATGAAGCCTGAACTGGTTAAGTAATTTCGTTGCAAGTTGGTCAAAGGTAAAAATAGATCTTGGGGGTGTCTGGTGAACCACATAGATGCGACTACTTCTAGAAAAGTGTGGAAATATCGGCAGTGGATGGCCTCTGGAGCATTGGCTCGGTCTATGTACCAACTATACTTATACAAATGGGGTTTTGGGTCCTTCATTCTGTCGTAGGAGGAGATAGTTAGCATAGCGAGTTTGTTTGGGCACCTTACATTCAAAATCTCGTCTGTAAAAGAGGTCCGACTCAAGGCAGATACCCATTCAGCATCCTTTCAGTTTTTACTCTTGTCCATCAGCAATCGGACCATGTCTGCTGTGTATGCCTTTGATGTCTTGTAGTCCTGGGGGCGGTAATCAGTCACTATGCTGAGTGTTTGATTCTGCAAATGGTCCTAGCACGTGGGTTAAAGCCTAGGCTCTACTGTTTGCGGGAGAGCGATTCCCGCGAGACCCCGTTGGCTTGCAGTTGGCCTAACTAGTGCAGTTTGGACGCTTATAGCATCATCGAACGCATTGATGTTCACTTACATCTGATTACCTTGCTCTCCATCTTTTGATTCAGAGCGATTCACAGCTTTCTCCTCCTGTGGGGTTATGGCCCCTTGATTCAAATTCAAGATTGGCTATCTAGTGTCACGTGGAGTATTCTAGTTCACCTCCACGATACTGTTTTCACTCTTCTTTGTGGTTGCTTTCTGTTCCTTCTATGCTGGAAGAAAACGGAGGAATTCTCTTATTCTACAGCAATCACTGGTTCAGGCATAGTGCTTGGAGCGGTTTTTGATTATAGGGCTAACGGAGCGTTCATCTTATCCTTTAGAGCCTTTTGACTATCTTCCATTCGTTAGTTAATCTCCTCTTCCATCTTATTTAGCTTGTCCCTGGTGACAACTTCATGCTAACTAGAGGGCGCCGATGCCTGGCTTCCTAAGTCAGCACCATTTATTTCATCTTGTTGGAGACTAACGCCTTCTTTGGTTATTACCGCCCCTATGGGTCTCCTAGAAGTAGTTCTTCTTCTTCCAAGAGCCATCGATACCAAATAGTGGATTCTTCAAGAAAAGACTGAGGATCTAACTTCTGGACCCATGAGATTCAAAGTAGATAGCTAGATCTGGACCATGATTTGGGTTCTCGGTGAAAGCATTAAAATGTTGATCCAAAAAATGGAACAACACCCTAGGTTGGATTTGAAAGCACCAGCCCTGTTCTGACAGAGAAATATCACATGAGACGACCCGACTTTCTACTCCCAGAAAATCGCGTCATCTTGAAGAAAGAAAGGGATAGAAGAAGAAAAGAAAGAGAAAGAAGAACACAAACAACATCAGAGAACTCACAGCGGAACGAATAAAATATAATAATTAACATAAAATATTACATAGTATCTCATTACATCAGAGTACACAACTTAAACTACAGAGATTAGACAGTTATAAACCTCTGTCTAATTATACAACTCAAGTACAGCAGAAACAGATACTAAACAACACAGCGGAATCAATATATATAACTACACGTCGAAGCCTCCTGCTCCATATCTCCTCCAGAATTCGTCAAGCTAACCTGATCCACTTGGCTACTCATACATAATATGAGTACCCAAGAGTTTAATAAAATAGAAAATAAACACTCGGGTCAGACAAGGGTCTGGTGTGAGTAAACGGGTTAAAGTTGCTTAACTTTAGAAAACCTTTGAAAAGAAAAGGTATCACGTAAGACTTCCCACACATAAACATGGAAAAGTTTTTACCTTACGCTAACCAAAACATTTGATAGGAAATTCAGTGATATTATAATAGTGTCTAGGGTTTTCAAGTAAATAATAAATAGCCGAAATTGTTACATTCATTAAATTCCAGCTACTAGCCACAAAAGTGGGTAATACAAACAAAACCGTAGGGTCTCGTAGGAAGAATGGGATTCCATCAATGACAGGGCTACCGGGGTACCGCCCGTCACAGTACGTGGCCTAGATCAACGTACCGAGGAGTACTCCCACTCCCCTGCAACACAAGGCCGGAACCATCCCTTACTGGAGAGTCCCGAACAAGACAACCCCGCAGTTGGCCGCGACCCAACAGCCCACACAGCCGAATAAAAAGGGACTTCTAGACAGGGGAAAATCTTTCTCTCCAGTGGGAGCTACCCACGAAGCCTTGCTGCACCTCCCCTGTTTTAGCCATTCCCGATTGATGAGGCTTGAGGTTACGATTACCTTTATAGGACATCAAATCTTAGAATGCTCATCGTCGGCCTGACGATGTACTGAAAGCATTCAATCCATACAAGTTTGTTCCGGGTTCGAACGAAACCGATGGCACTATCTCGTTGCACTCATTATTGGAATCACCCTCAGAGTCAACGACCATAGCCCTTGCACTCTGATTCGCCATCTCGAATCTATAAGCACTATTTCTTCAAACTCATTACGGAATCACCCACAGAGTTATACTGACGTATAGCCCTTACACCTCGAGTCTTCACTTGCTCCACTTGGATTAACGAACTAACGTTTAATTGGAATCAATGTGGTTTTCGGATTCCAAATATGGAAATCCGATCCCGGTCTCACCGAAACCAAACGCCATTTTAATGTCCAAGTTGTACTTAAGGGTTTTAAACAGTTTAAAACTTATATACAGGATGAAATAAACAGATAGATGAATCATTTATTACAATAGATAATTCATAACAAACATTCATCTCACACAGCAGCATCTCACATGTCATTGACATTCAAATCATCTAATCACATCCCACATCAACCAATCACTCAATATCATCCAACATCCAATATCAACCATCCAATATTGATCATCTAAATTCAATTTATCAACAAATATTAATCAATTATCCGAAGCAAAATTGATTAATTCTAAGCCAATTGGATTACCTAAATCCTTCTTTATTTATTATTCCAAATAAATTAATCAATCATCTCTAATGATCTTCACTAATTAATCTTTCTTGATTAATTACCTTTAATTACATTCAAGTAATTATCCTATCCATATTCAGTAATTAACCCTTTAATTACTATCATTAATTACAATAATTAATGATCATTCATTAATTAATTAACTATAATTAATTACAATAAATCTTAATTAATTACAATTAATTAATCACATTTAAATTAATCATTTTATTAATCAACCTTGATTAACATCATTAATTATATTAATTAATGATCCTTATTGGTTAATAACTACTTTAATTAATTAAATAATTAACTTTAAAATTGATCATCTCATAAATCTTAAATAGTAATTAACAATTTGTAATTACTTATTTTAATTAATTAACTTCTTAATTAATTATTAATCTTTGATTAATTAATCTAATTAATTAATCTTTAATTACTTCATTAAGTAATTATTAAACAATTAAATAAATAAATAAATCCTTAATTAATTACTTTATTAATTAATTACAATTTTAATTAATTACCCTTAGTAATTTATCTTAATTTAATCTCATTCATTAATTAATTAATCACATTAATTAATTAACTAAAATAAATTAAGTTATTAACTCTTAATTACCTACATAAGTAATTATCTCTAATTACTTCATTAATCAATCTTAATTACTCCCTTAATTAATTACTTAACAAATAATTAATTCCATTATTAAATAATCCTTAATTCATTAATTAATTAATTATTGCATAATTAGTTAACTTCAAAATAATTATATTAATTAATTATTTTATTAATAACATTATGTGATTATCCATTAATCACTTCGACTTAATTACTCTCAAGAGTAATTTTCTCTAATTACTTCCAATAGTAATTACCTTCTTAATTACATACAATTATTAACCATTAATTACTTTATTAAGTAATTACACTAAATTAATTCTTAATTAAGTGATTATTTAAAATTAAATAAGTAATTAACTAATTGTTTAAAATTAATTAAACAATTAATTAATTAACATCTAATATTAAAGAAAAATCTTTAATAAATTAAGAAAACAATAAATCTTAATCAAACTTAACTTATTAACAAATGAGTATTCTTAAGTTAATTATTCAAATAATTTTACCTTATTTATTTCTATATATAAATTATTTGAATTATTTAAATCTTATTAATTCAAAGTCACATTATTAAACTTGATTTACAAAATCCTAATAATAGCCTTCCTAGAAATAAAAGTATTTTGTAAATCATTTCCAAATTTGAAAACACTTTAAATTATCAAGTTAAACTTACCTTTACAATATAAATTTGAAATCTTGTTTTTTAAAACCATTACTTTTTAAAATTTACTTTAAAACCTTAAATTCAAACACTAAAATTCAAACTTTAATTAAGTAAATTTACTTTCAAAGAAATCATCTCAACCATTTTAAATTTGAAAGTAAATTTAATTTATAATTTAAAGTTTGATTAACTTAAAACAAACAAGTTTGAACTTGTTCTTTAATTCCTGCACTTATTTTATTATAGTTCCAAACTATAAACCCGAGTCTAAACCTAAGCTTCCCCCGACATTGCTCCGAGGCATCCTTCAGCTGAATTTACTTCGAGTTATACACGATGCAAACGCGAGCTGTCCTTCGAGTTCAACTCGTCTTCCCTAGAATGACTTCCCCCATTCCAACCCGTGCACGTAAGACACGGTGCACCTGCACCCATGCCGCCGACCTCCATCATCCATCGCGACGATCCTCCATAATCTCAAAACCACCCGCGAGCCAAGAATCGAACCCAGAAACATCAACGAACTCGAGGGTCACAATTTCGAACTCGATTGTTAAAACTGCAGAAACTAACGTGACTCGAACCACCTACGGCCAACAACTCGGCGATGATGAACTACGCCGACCCCGCCATAGCATCCCACAACCAAGAACTTCGTCATCACCAAAAATGAAGGAACTCGATTCATCAATTATCTCGCAAATGACATTACAGTCAAGACAAACCGAAACTTATATAAAACCCTAGTTTAATCTAATTCACTCAATTTACTCATTTGAAAAATTATCCTGTATTTTTCCCATGATCAATAGCTTGCAAGCAAGCTTCGATTCAAATATCAACTCAAGTTAATGCACGGATAATCTACAATTCATAAAATCCCAAATTTCATATAAACCCCAATTTCAACATGATTGCTCAATTAAAAATTATCATGCAAACTCTAAAAATCATATTTTTCCAAATTTAATTCAATTATAAATTCAAAACTAAAAATTGAAATCATAAAATTTCGCCCAAGTTTGGTTTTTCACTGTATTTTGAAATTTCTGAGCAAATTATTCAATTTAAAATTCTATAAACTATTTTTAGATGATCAATCACTTGAATACAAACAACTTTCATTTACAAATCATAGTCCAAATCGCATTCAAAATCAAGTTATTGATTAAAAAGAAAAAAAAACACAAACTTGTATAACACAGGATTCATATGCAGGCATTCACTGTATTTTTTTTTATAAACTTACATGCAGGAAAACAAATATGCATCATCTAAATCAAATACTTTAGCATGCAACATTCAAACAAAGATTAAATCAAAACCTGTTTTTAAAATAAGATTTACTCACCTCAGTAAATTTGCAGGACAGATTTACAACAGAGCAGGTTAGTACTTCCAGGCTCTTGAACACTGAATGCATGCCTTTAATTTTTGATTTAAAATGTTGAAACTTCAGTTGTTGATCCTTATTTGAAAATGCAGGTTGAACTGATGTTGAACTCCCCTTTTTAAGTTACAGGTTGTTTGCAGATTTGAACTTGAGGGTTGATTGCAGATTGGAATTGCAGATTGATTTACTTTTGGTTACAGGTTTTGAATTGCAATAATTTGATTTTGCTTTTTGGTTTTAAACTTGAGATTTGAGAAATAGTTCGGGTTTTGAAATTTTTCTGGTTGCCATTAGTTTGAGAAAGAAATGAATCAAAGAGATAAAAATGTTCTGAAAAAAAACAAGTTTTCTTCTTAATAGATTATCAAAATTTAAAATGGATTGTTGCCACATGTTGGCTTAAGAATAACATTTGTCATCAATTTGTAAATTTTTCTTACAAGTGTTAAATCCTTGCATAATTGTATTTAAAACCTTATTACAAAGTTAATTATATTTTATATTTAATTTAGCAAATACTTACATATGTATATATATAAGTTTACCTTTAAAAGAAAATGATTCAAAACTAATATAAATAATTTCTTTGTATTCTGAAAATCTAAAACATTATACATATACATTTTTAACCATTTAAATTAAACACTTTAAAGAAAACATAAATAAAACATTGATAAATTTCTTTATAAACTATCATATTTAAAATAAATATCCATCTTATATTTGAAAACAAATGAATTGATCTTTGAATTAACTTTTGAAAATATAATTTCTAAACAAAGCTTTAAGTTATAATATCCATTCATATACAAATTATTAATGGATTAAATTCCAAAACAACTCAAATTATAACATATACATACATATATATTACAATTTGAAAATTCAATCTTTAATTAAAAACAAAAGATATTCTATTCACAATATATATCAATTATATATATTATAAACAGAATAAAATTTTATTGGCTTTGACAAACAATCTTATCAATATTTCCAGATTAAAAATTTATCAACCTTTAAAAGATTAAATTAGCCAATTTTAAATTAAAATTATAAAGAAAACTATCAAACCAGTTAAATTATTTACACAGATTATTAAATTGTTGTTGTCCAAAATTCCGGGTCGTTACAATCCTCCCCCCTTAAAAGAATTTCGTCCCCGAAATTTAAAAGCAAAGGTAATTTAATAATCCAGTACAGATTTTAATTTCAAATAACAAAGCATTTCTAACAACCAGTTACTAACATCCATAGCAATCAAATAAACAAACAAACTTAACTAATCATTCTGACACAAATCAGAATAAATCTCTAATACTATCTCGAGTTTCCCAAGATAAATTACCGGGAGACTCGCTCTACAAAAGCCAACAAACTAACTACACAACCAAAATCCAGAGCTCCTCTCATCTCTAGATCCTTCAATCTGAACAGAACATCAGACTACTCTCAAATCCAGCTCAACTTCCAACTCCAACTGAACTACAGATTCAACAACCAAAGATGAATCATACACGTACTCCCTCAGAGATACGTGATACACAATGAATTCCAGCTATCCAAACTGGCAGTTCAATCTTATCCTATCAAAAACACAGATAAGAAATCTTCAAATCCCTGAACACTATCCAATATTATCCAATATATGTTCTCTTAACCAGAGAATTCTAACAACACCGAAGACTCCAACTTCAAATACCAGACTCCTTATCTCATATCTATAACTCAACAGACAATCCTGGACTGCCAAACTTCTCCTGATCATCTCAACCTATGCTGATACTCCCAGAAACAACTAGACCAAAGCAAAGCAGTCTATGGATCCTATTCAACAGAAAAGTCTACCAAGATCCGTCGAAATCTAGAACTCAAGCTCTACTACTCAAGCAATATCAAACAGAACTTACTTCCTTCCTTGCACAGCTGCTACCTCGCTTCCGCTGCACAACTCTGATTCTAAAATAGATAAGAATATCTGTTGATGAACACGAATACAAACTTATCCACTAAATTCGGAAACCTTGTTCATCAAATCCATAAAATCTGAGTGACTTATCTGACTCAGTCACACATCCTCAAACAGAATCCTATTCCAAAAGCTATATTAGTCCAATTCCAATTCCAGAAATAATTCTGAGCTGCTATACCAACTCTCCTTACTCCAAGAACCATCCAACTTCCAGGCTAACTACCAACATCGCTTCTGGAACCAAAACAATATGGAACTCAACTCTAGATGTAAACAAACTCAGAATACTCCAGCAGCTCCTATTCCCCATGAGAATCCTCAGCCTCCAACAACAGATCACCCAAGATAACCTAAGAAAATTCCCAACTAACCGCAAGTCACTTTTGCGATCCTACCTAGTTCGGACTCCAAAGAAACTGTCCTGTCTTTACCAATTAGAACAGCTTTAACTTTTCCAAACAAGGTTAACCTTTCAAGAAAACACCACCAACTGCCCGGAATGCTGATAGAAGAACCACCAAAGAAACAACCAACACTGTTGCTTCGAAACTCTACCTCGATGATACTGCAAATCTAAAAGATCTCCTTGATAGCACACCGAACACTTCGAGCTGAACTGCTACCACAGCTAACCAAAGACTTCAAATTCAAAGGCTTCTCAACTCCAAAACCATCAACAAACCACGCGACGGACCTCCGAGATGGCAGACAACCTCTCAAGAATCTCGGATTCCAAACCATGCATCCATATCTCGCTTTCCTTAAGGAATAACAATGAGACCATGCCTGAAGAGAAACAACTCATAGACCTTAGTCTCATATTCCAAAACAGCCAACCTCCATGCTAAAGATCCAAACAACTTCAACACAGACGAATCTTCCCTGCAGCAGGTAAAGACTTCTCTTTAACTACTCCTAAAACTGCTTCCAGAGAAAACATCTTTAGAAAAATCCAAGGATATTGCATCTCATCACGTAGTTATCAAGATATCATTACTTACTCCTGCACTTCCAACAAATCCAAACACTAGAAAAATTCGCTTACCCGAGCGAAATTCAAACTTATACTCCAAAGACAAACTCCGAACCTTCAAAAAAATTTCTTCGAAAATCAGAGAAATACTTATTCCAAACTACAAATCTTACTCGAGATGATATTAGGTCTACAGTCTCGACAAATACTTCCAACCTCAAACATATGGACCCTCTTCCATCAGTGGTAGTCGTGTTACACACACACCACTACTCCATCTACCTCTAAAACTTATGTTGGAAAATCCGTACAGATAACCCAACCTATTAGGTAGACATATATATATAAATATATAGTTATATATAAAAATTACAAGTACGCTCTCTCAAGAAAGACACTACTACAGAGCCTAGGTATTCACTCAACCTGGCTCTGATACCAAGTGAGACGACCCGACTTTCTACTCCCAGAAAATCGCGTCATCTTGAAGAAAGAAAGGGATAGAAGAAGAAAAGAAAGAGAAAGAAGAACACAAACAACATCATAGAACTCACAGCGGAACGAATAAAATATAATAATTAACATAAAATATTACATAATATCTCATTAGATCAGAGTACACAACTTAAACTACAGAGATTAGACAGTTATAAACCTCTATCTAATTATACAACTCAAGTACAGCAGAAACAGATACTAAACAACACAGCGGAATCAATATATATAACTAAACGTCGAAGCCTCCTGCTCCATATCTCCTCCAGAATTCGTCAAGCTAACCTGATCCACTTGACTACTCATACATAATATGAGTACCCAAGAGTTTAATAAAACAGAAAATAAACACTCAGGTCGGACAGGGGTCTGGTGTGAGTAAACGGGTTAAAGTTGCTTAACTTTAGAAAACCTTTGAAAAGAAAAGGTATCACGTAAGACTTCCCACACATAAACATGAAAAAGTTTTTACCTTACGCTAACCAAAACATTTGATAGGAAATCTAGTGATATTATAATAGTGTCTAGGGTATTCAAGTAAATAAGAAATAGCCGAAATTGTTACATTCATTAAATTCCAGCTACTAGCCACAAAAGTGGGTAATACAAATAAAACCATAGGGTCTCGTAGGAAGAATGGGTTTCCATCAATAGCAGGGCTACTGGGGTACCGCCCGTCACAGTACGTGGCCTAGATCAATGTACCGAGGAGTACTCCCACTCCCCTGCAACACAAGGCCGGAACCATCCCTTACTGGACAGTCCCGAACAAGACAACCCCGCAGTTGGCCGCGACCCAACTGCCCACACAGCCGAATAAAAAGGGACTTCTACACAGGGGGAAATCTTGCTCTCCAGTGGGAGCTACTGACGAAGCCTTGCTGCACCTCCCCTGTTTTAGCCATTCCCGGTTGATGAGGCTTGAGGTTATGATTACCTTTATAGGACATCAAATCATAGAATGCTCATCGTCCGCCTGACGATGTACTGAAAGCATTCAATCCATACAAGTTCGTTCCGGGTTCGAACGAAACAGAAGGCACTATCTCGTTGCACTCATTATTGGAATCACCCTCAGAGTCAACGACCATAGCCCTTACACTCTGATTCGCCATCTCGAATCTATAAGCACTATTCCGTCAAACTCATTACGGAATCACCCACAAAGTTATACTGACGTATAGCCCTTACACCTCGAGTCTTCACTTGCTCCACTTGGATTAACGACCTAACATTTAATTGGAATCGATGTGGTTTTCGGATTCCAAATATGGAAATCCGATCTCGGTCTCACCGAAACCAAACGCCATTTTAATGTCCAAGTTGTACTTAAGGGTTTTAAACAGTTTAAAACTTATATACAGGATGAAATAAACAGATAGATGAATCATTTATTACAATAGATAATTCATAACAAACATTCATCTCACACAGCAGCATCTCACATGTCATTGATATTCAAACATCTAATCACATCCCACATCAACCAATCACCCAATATCATCCAACATCCAATATCAACCATCCAATATTGATCATCTAAATTCAATTTATCAACAAATATTAATCAATTATCCAAAGCAAAATTGATTAATTCTAAACCAATTGGATTACCTAAATCCTTCTTTATTTATTATTCCAAATAAATTAATCAATCATCTCTAATGATCTTCACTAATTAATCTTTCTTGATTAATTACCTTTAATTACATTCAAGTAATTATCCTATCCATATTCAGTAATTAACCCTTTAATTACTATCATTAATTACAATAATTAATGATCATTCATTAATTAATTAACTATAATTAGTTACAATAAATCTTAATTAATTACAATTAATTAATCACATTTAAATTAATCATTTTATTAATCAACCTTGATTAACATCATTAATTATATTAATTAATGATCCTTATTGATTAATAACTACTTTAATTAATTAAATAATTAACTTTAAAATTGATCATCTCATAAATCTTCAACAGTAATTAACAATTTGTAATTACTTATTTTAATTAATTAACTTCTTAATTAATTATTAATCTTTGATTAATTAATCTAATTAATTAATCTTTAATTACTTCATTAAGTAATTATTAAACAATTAAATAAATAGATAAATCCTTAATTAACTACTTTATTAATTAATTACAATTTTAATTAATTACCCTTAGTAATTTATCTTAATTTAATCTCATACATTAATTAATTAATCACATTAATTAATTAACTAAAATAAATTAAGTAATTAACTCTTAATTACCTACATAAGTAATTATCTCTAATTACTTCATTAATCAATCTTAATTACTCCCTTAATTAATTACTTAACAAATAATTAATTCCATTATTAAATAATTCTTAATTCATTAATTCATTAATTCATTAATTATTCCATAATTAATTAACTTCAAAATAATTATATTAATTAATTATTTTATTAATAACATTATGTGATTATCCATTAATCACTTCTACTTAACTACTCTCAAGAGTAATTTTCTCTAATTACTTCCAATAGTAATTACCTTCTTAATTACATACAATTATTAACCATTAATTACTTTATTAAGTAATTACACTAAATTAATCCTTAATTAAGTGATTATTTAAAATTAAATAAGTAATTAACTAATTATTTAAAATTAATTAAACAATTAATTAATTAACATCTAATATTAAAGAAAAATCTTTAATAAATTAAGAAAACAATAAATCTTAATCAAACATAACTTATTAACAAATGAGTATTCTTAAGTTAATTATTCAAATAATTTTACCTTATTTATTTCTATAAATAAATTATTTGAATTATTTAAATCTTATTAATTCAAAGTCACATTATTAAACTTGATTTACAAAATCCTAATAATAGCCTTCCTTGAAATAAAAGTATTTTGTAAATAATTTCCAAATTTGAAAACACTTTAAATTATCAAGTTAAACTTACCTTTACAATATAAATTTGAAATCTTGTTTTTTAAAAACATTACTTTTTAAAATTTACTTTAAAACCTTAAATTCAAACACTAAAATTCAAACTTTAATTAAGTAAATTTACTTTCAAAGAAATCATCTCAACCATTTTAAAGTTGAAAGTAAATTTAATTTATAATTTAAAGTTTGATTAACTTAAAACAAACAAGTTTGAACTTGTTCTTTAATTCCTGCACTTATTTTATTATAGTTCCAAACTATAAACCCGAATCTAACCCTAAACTTCCCCCGACATTGCTCCGAGGCATCCCTCAGCCGAATTTACTTTGAGTTATACACGATGCAAACACGAGCTGTCCTTCGAGTTCAACTCGTCTTCCCCAGAATGACTTCCCCCATTCCAACCCGTGCACGTAAGACACGATGCACCTGCACCCATGCCGCCGACCTCCATCATCCATCGCGACGATCCTCCATAATCCCAAAACCACTCGCGAGCCAAGAATCGAACCCAGAAACATCAACGAACTCGAGGGTCACAATTTCGAACTCGATGTCGAAAACTGCAGAAACTAACGTGACTCGAACCACCTACGGCCAACAACTCGGCGATGATGAACTACACCGACCCCGCCATAGCATCCTGCAACCAAGAACTTCGTCATCACCAAAAATGAAGGAACTCGATTCATCAATTATCTCGCAAATGACATTACAGTCAAGACAAACCGAAACTTATATAAAACCCTAGTTTAATCTAATTCACTCAATTTACTCATTTGAAAAATTATCCTGTATTTTTCCCATGATCAATAGCTTGCAAGCAAGCTTCGATTCAAATATCAACTCAAGTTAATGCACAGATAATCTACAATTCATAAAATCCCAAATTTCATATAAAACCCAATTTCAACATGATTGCTCAATTAAAAATTATCATGCAAACTCTAAAAATCATATTTTTCCAAATGTAATTCAATTATAAATTCAAAACTAAAACTTGAAATCATAAAATTTTGCCCAAGTTTGGTTTTTCACTGTATTTTGAAATTTCTGAGCAAATTATTCAATTTAAAATTCTATAAACTATTTTTAAATGATCAATCACTTGAATACAAACAACTTTCATTTACAAATCACAGTCCAAATCGCATTCAAAATCAAGTTATTGATTAAAAAGAAAAAAAACACAAACTTGTATAACACAGGATTCATATGCAGGCATTCACTGTATTTTTTTTTATAAACTTACATGCAGGAAAACAAATATGCATCATCTAAATCAAATACTTTAGCATGCAACATTCAAACAAAGATTAAATCAAAACCTGTTTTTAAAATAAGATTTACTCACCTCAGTAAATTTGCAGGACAGATTTACAACAGAGCAGGTTAGTACTTCTAGGCTCTTGAACACTGAATGCATGCCTTTAATTTTTGATTTAAAATGTTGAAACTTCAGTTGTTGATCCTTATTTGAAAATGCAGGTTGAACTGATGTTGAACTCCCCTTTTTAAGTTACAGGTTGTTTGCAGATTTGAACTTGAGGGTTGATTGCAGATTGGAATTACAGATTGATTTACTTTTGGTTGCAGGTTTTGAATTGCAGTAATTTGATTTTGCTTTTTGGTTTTAAACTTTAGATTTGAGAAATAGTTCGGGTTTTGAAATTTTTCTGGTTGCCATTAGTTTGAGAAAGAAATGAATCAAAGAGATAAAAATGTTCTGAAAAAAAACAAGTTTTCTTCTTAATAGATTATCAAAATTTAAAATGGATTGTTGCCACATGTTGGCTTAAGAATAACATTTGTCATCAATTTGTAAATTTTTCTTACAAGTGTTAAATCCTTGCGTAATTGTATTTAAAACCTTATTACAAAGTTAATTATATTTTATATTTAATTTAGCAAATATTTACATATGTATATATATAAGTTTACCTTTAAAAGAAAATGATTCAAAACTAATATAAATAATTTCTTTGTGTTCTGAAAATCTAAAACATTATACATATACATTTTTAACCATTTAAATTAAACACTTTAAAGAAAACATAACTAAAACATTGATAAATTTCTTTATAAACTATCATATTTAAAATAAATATCCATCTTATATTTGAAAACAAATGAATTGATCTTTGAATTAACTTTTGAAAATATAATTTCTAAACAAGGCTTTAAGTTATAATATCCATTCATATACAAATTATTAATGGATTAAATTCCAAAACAACTCAAATTATAACATATACATACATATATATTAAAATTTGAAAATTCAATCTTTAATTAAAAACAAAAGATATTCTATTCACAATATATATCAATTATATATATTATAAACAGAATAAAATTTTATTGGCTTTGACAAACAATCTTATCAATATTTCCAGATTAAAAATTTATCAACCTTTAAAAGATTAAATTAGACAACTTTAAATTAAAATTATAAAGAAAACTATCAAACCAGTTAAATTATTTACACAGATTATTAAATTGTTATTGCCTAAAATTTCGGGTCGTTACATCACAGATAATAGATACAGTAGATGAAAGTTTACAAAGAATTTTTATAGTGGTTCGGCTGTTAATGAAGCCTACATCCACATTATAGTTTTATTAAAGACTAATTGCCGTTACAGAAGATGTTTGATTACAAGGCTTTGATTATTTCCTAGCTTTGTTGAATCTCCAAAGTTGGAATCCACTAGAAAATCACAATGTATTCCTTGGGAGATTGTTGTGAAAGAGGTAGAGAGTGAAGAATAATTCCAGCAGAGCTTCAGCAACCAGCCTGGAGAAGATCCCGTTTATGTTTCAGGTAAGATGGTATTTATATGGATCGGAGAGTTTCTTGGCCATGCCACTCCACCATCAGCTCGAAGGTAGGTAGGAAAAAACCCAGGGCAAATTTTGCTCGCAAAATGAGGAAAATTATTGGTCGCTGGCGACCTATAGTTTATGGGTGGCTAGTGCCCGTAGACTTGGCTCGTTCTACGGGCCAAGGTCTTGGCATCTTTTTGTACTATTCTTTGGCTAGTTTGTTTGAAGGTTTGTGGAGAGGTATGGGTTGTTACATTCCATGTAACTGAGGCTCTCCGCGGCCTCTCAATTACGCCATGGAACTCACGACAGATCGCAGTTACATACCAGAGTTACGTTGCCATCACAGCAAAAGTCCATGTAACTGCAGGCTCTCTGCGGCCTCTGATTTTCTCTGTCGAAATGAAACTTCTTCACTCCTACATAGGTCGCAATCTACCGATATAAAATCAAACGCGAACTGTTGGCTCTCAGCGGCACACACGACTTTCGCTATGTTATACACTACTCATAATCCTCAGGAACAAGTTTTGTCCGGACTCCTCATAGGATCAACTTTAGAACCCCCCTTGGGGCTCAAGGCAGCACCACCTGGTGGTACTCCTGAGAAGTTCATTTCAAGGGAGCGCCTTTTTTCCCAGAGCCATCATCAAAACACTTTATACTATACACATATAGTATCTTTCAAATCATACACCTAGTATGATCTCATACAAGGCTCCTTTTCACAAAATTGATTATCCCAAAATTGATAATTCTCAACTAGGCTTTCCAAATTTAAATATTGATTTTACCCAAAAATCAAAAGCCCTTCCAAATTCAAAGGTTCCTAAAAAAAATTTTCCAAAATTCTCATAAGATCCTTTATATATATATATATATATATATATATATATATATATATATATATATATATATATATATATATATATATATATATATAATTTAAAAACTTTGGATCCTTTCAAACTTGTATAAAACTCCTTTCATACTTCAACGCCTTCAAAACAATCCTTTTCAATATCAGTTTCATTCAAATCCGTATGATGTACACATATCATCCGTATGCTATACCAATTTGATCATTCACTCGATCACACCATTTCACTTCCGAACTAGTATCGTCCACCAGACTTCCTAATGCAGACACGGATCTGGTTTCTTGATTAGAAACCGTCATTCTCCTTGCATAGCCATGACTATGATAGAGAATATCCAGAACCAAACAAGCATCCATATCCAGGTTCGCCGACGAAAATCGAGTTAAAAATCCAACTCGGATCGATAATGCAATCTCGAAGTTCTGTGCTCGAATCTGGATCAAATCACTATGCGAATAGAATAATATACGTACATCCTACTTATTTATTCCCATTGATTATCAGCCAAATCAATTTCCTTTCTATTCACATTTCCTTTAATTCCCGTTCACTTATTTACGATTGCCTTAATTCTCATTGAATTATCACTTCAATTCTTATCTCAGTTGGGTATTTAAATCAATAACAGTTTGAACTCCGACCAGTTTATATCTAGAAAATAGCTTGAAGTTTTAAAAATAGATAAGTAGTTGAAAAATAATTATTAGTTTTGCAAAATAGCTATAAAATAGTTAACTAATTGTTAAATAGTTAACTAATTGTAAAATAGTCGGAGAATAGTTGAATAGTTTCAGGAATTTTAAATAATTGCAAAATAGTTGCAAAATAGTAATTAATTTGTAAAATAGTTGAAAAATAATAATTAGTTTATAAGACAGTTGAAAAATGGTTAAATAGCTCCAAAAATAATTATAAGATAAATATAAAATAATTTGGCTTTAAGAAAGAAAGGTTGTATATATTTAATAGCTTAGAAAAATAAGTTTATATCAAAACAATTTATATTGAAAATAGTCAAGAGTCAAACTGTTCACTTCCCCAACAATTCAATTTAAATTTCCACTTCCATTCAAATCCATTTAATTCAAATCAGATCCAATTTGAACTAATTCAAATCTCAATCTTAATTCTAAACCATTTCGAATTATATAAATTCGAGTTAAATTCCCAAAGATTGGTTTAACCCTTTAAACCAAATTAACCTTTATTTAAAGTTTTTAATCAATTTAAATTTCTGAGTCCAATTCTCAAAATTCCATTTTAAATTATCTTTACTTATGTATTTCGAGATTCACATAAGAGTTCAATACAATTCTATTTTTAATAATTTAATTTATTACTAAATTTTATCTTCCAGTTTGAAACCAGTTCTTAAACAATTTTAATTTACAAACTCAATTATTCAAATCTTCAGTTTAAATTAATTCCATATCCTTAATTTCTAATTAAAGTTAGATTTCCCTTTTTATCTCAGTCATGGATATATTACCACGCTTCATTTCTCATTCATTTAAACAAATCCAATTCGCAATTTAAGGATTTTGAATAACAATAGGATGATATTATCCAATTTATTTTAAAACGTCCATCTATTTCCAATTTCTAGATCTCAAACCCATTTTGAGATCACACAAACTACCAATTTAAATTAAGCATTTAACTTTCCAAGTTAAATTTCAATTTCATCTCAAAATCTCCAATTCAAGTTGTTCATTCAAACTTATGTAACTTCTCCCAAGTTAAATTCAATTTACTTAATCCAATCAACCTCATTCAATCCTTAAAGTTCACAACAAAAATCTTCCCACTTAAAAACTTATCACATTGGGTATCATATCCCATTCCAAACTTCAAACTCAACATTTAGAGTTTATTCAAACTATTTTGATTTATGTATATCCCTTATTCATACATATTATTTCCTTTACACATGATGTCATCCTAAAATTTTAGACCACTTTTGGTTTTTAATTCAAATCAAACTTTCAAATAACCCATTGTTTGTAACAAGTCCCAGTTATCCAAATAATACTTATTTATTATTTTTCATTACTTTGAATAAAAAATTTCAAATTCTGGGCCCAGATTAGAGTTTCATTTTCGACCAATTAAATTTTAATTTGGTTATATTTCTATTACTACTTAATTTAATTCCAGTTCAAGATTTCAATTTGGTTGTATTATATTGCTTCTTAATTTAATTTCAATAATTTAACAACCAATCACCTTAATATTTATTAGAAGGAAATATTGCTTTATATATCAAAATATATTTTTATATAAAATCATTTAAAACCTTAATATAAGAAATAACAAGTACGCGCTCATATATATATAGACACACACACACACACACACATATATACACTCAACCATTCTACAGTACTACGGACTCTACTTAATGAATAACTCCCATCAGAGCCAAGGTTCTCGCTTAACCTTTCAGCTCTGATACCAAATGTAACGACCCGGAATTTTCGAACCCGAAAATTTCAGATAGTTATGAAAAAGAAGAAAGAGATAGAAGAAGAAGAATAGAAACACCAAATATCTCACATTCGCAGCGGATAAAATATAATAATAAACAACAACAGTTTACAAAAGAATAATATTCTGTCGATTACACTTTAATACATCAGAGTTACACATATATTCAACACTGGACATATACAAATCAACATGTCTTAGATTTACAATATTTTAATACAGTGGAAATACTCTACACGTTCCTGCCATCCAGCTCGACTCCTGAGCTCCAGAATGTCCCTACCTGAAAATTTTAATACTCGGTCTGACCCGAGCATTACACCAAAGTAACACCTGGGTCAGGCTGGAAACCAGCGTGAGTAAACCCAACTAATATGGAATACAAAGCATTCAACTTATATAAAACCCAGGTAACTCATATCAATTCACAAGGCCACAATTTATTTTAGACATCACTTATTTCACATATAAGTTTCTAAATACCCAAGATTTAGATTTAAAATAGTCCAATTCCTCCAAATCACTTCACTCCAGCATATAGATTTACATACCAATCTATAAAAATTCGTAGTGGTTTTGGGTATTTCCTAATACCCGATCCCGGCCTCTACGAGTCTCATGTCATCCTAACCCAAGTTATTCAAATAAAATACACAACATTTCATATCATAGAAATCAACCCATTCAAAGCTTCCAGTATGATCCAATCATCCACAACAAATTTGATCACTTCCAAATTAATTCAATTTATTCTAATTGAATTTCTAACCTCAATCTCTTAGATTTCTTTACTTGTCAATAAATTAATTTCAAATCAAATAATTCAATCATCCCTTCAACATTCATCAGAATTAATCAACCTGGATTAATTATCCTTCAATTTCATTCAAGCCTCTATCTTTAATTAACTTCACCATGTTAATTATCCTTAACTAAAACGATAAGAAATCTTAATTTCTTCACGAACTAGTTAACTGTTTTAGTTACATTAATCCTTAATTACTTATATATTAACTTCTCATAAGTTACTTATTATGGATTAATCAATTTTAATTTGCCAGTCTTTAACTACATCATTAATTTCATAAATTTAAGATTTCCAATTATATTTTAATTTATCATAATCTAAATTAATTACTTAAACCACGATATTAATCATTCTCGATAAATCTCATCATACAATTAACTATCGTTTATTTACGTCATTAAATAGATTAATTACTCGTTTTATAATTGAAGCTTAAAGGAATTTAAAACCAATTTTTTTTTTAAATTCAAATCTGTCTACAATTGTACTTTCCATTCAAGTTGTTAAAACACTTAATATTTAAAACTTAATTTGTTAAATTTAACTTTGATTTAGAACCTAATTTAAATCTCTACTTTACCATTTAAACATCAGTTTTTAAATACCACTTTCATATCTTTCCAATTCATTCTTACTTATAATCTATAATTATTTCACTTTCCAAAATTCACCTTTGTATTTCTTCCAAGAATCCAATTTATGTATTTCGATAACTCAGGATTCCGAAATATTCAAGCAAACCATAGCATACAACATTCCAATTACCAGAAATATTCATCACAGAATATCAATCATTCCAGTATATATTATATATTACTATATAATATAGCACAACAATTCAATTTCAACCATTCAACCAATCATTTGAATTTAACCATTTAAAATTAAATAACAGTCCAGAAGCGCGAGGTTACTCACCTTAGATTTGGCAATCCAAACCCAATCTCGACTTGTTTTAAATGATTTGTTTGGACCTCGTACAAAATTTAACATAGATTAATGAACTTTGTATATAATTTAACCCATAATTAATGTAAATTTTAAAAGTTAAAATTAATTTACCCCAAGCAAACTTGAGCCATGCATTCCTTCTCTCATTCGTTCGAACAACCCAGGCAAGCACAAATGAACGTACGACTAGAACGACTTCCAGCACCGTCGACTGCTTGTTGCATCCTAGACCCGCCACTACGTTGCGTCTTCCCAAATTGGCATGAAACCCTAGCTCGATCTCCAGATACGAGCTGCCCCTCTACCAGAAATCGCCACTACTGCCTGATGCTAGAACCAGTCGCAACTCAAGACAACTTCGACTACGGCCATCAATTCCCCCCTCGCGCACGCGATTCCATAGCTCGCGCCGCATTCCCACAATCGATCACGACCACTAAATGAGCATCGCTCGCCTCCAAATCCTTCCCATAGGTGCGCCTCCCCTATGTCGACTCGAGTCTACATCCCGATAATCGAAACCCTAAAATCCCCTTTGCTCGTCGTCGAACAATAATCTAGCACCTCACTCTGATGCCCGCCTCACAACCCACAACAAAGCTTCGAAGAGGGATTTAAATTAACTTACAATTGGATTCGATTTTTCCCTTGTTTCCTCTTTTTACTAAACGGCTTCGGCCTCTTTTTTTTTTAAGTTCGATCTGCTGTTCCAAGATAGAGAAGGGACGGGAATAAATTATAGAGTTGGGGAATTGGCTTCCTGAATACGCTTGGTACAAGAAAATATGTTGCTAATTTACTTCAAATTTAATTATATTATAGAACTTTAAAGCGTCTTGCTAATCGCCAATTAAATTTTTGAACTCCTCTTAAAGAATGCCGCTAGGCGATTATAAGGTTTTACCCGCATTCCGAACACAATGGAACGTGTTTCGGAAGCTAATTCAATCATATGCGTGAGTTATAGAAGAAAACGATCAATTTTAAATTAAACTGATTAAAATAGTTCTAAGCGTTTTGAGCTGCCAGGGTCAAACAACAACTCCGATTGGTACGAAAATTGAAATTCGATAATAACTGACTATTACGGATCCAATGGAACTTGTTTCATCAAATTCTGAGACTGTGACTAGGAAGGCTATTTTTAAATTCAATTTAAACGATATATTATTAAAACCGAACAAATTACCTTTAAATTAAATTTCTATCATGCTATTATCTTCAGTATCATTATTATAAATTTTATAAGCCTTCAAATTATTTTAACAGGCTTAGAATTCCAGATCCAACATTTTACCCAATTTCAACTTATTTAAATTCAATAATCTAATTATCCAATAAATTGTTATATTTGAATTCAAATTAAAATTAACTTTAAATATTTAAAAATCAATTAAATATTCCGATTTTAAATTCACAAAAATTCCGGGTCGTCAGATTAAGTGTGTTAATTTATAACACAATTAGGCCATGGTTATGATAAATGCATCATTTAAACTCACAAATGACCAAAAAGAGATCATAATTTCATTATGTTGATTTATGTGATCATGAGAGGGGATTTGCCTCTGAATTGCTCTTTAATCTCATATTTTTATTTTCCTTAGTTTTAGCTTGTTTTTTACTTTCTTTTAGTAGTTAACAATCTATCGACTTTTGTTTAATTTGATTGAATAGAGATTTAAAATCAACAATTCCCTACGGATCGACCCGTACTCGCCACGTACTACGATAGTACGCAGTGCGCTTTCGTTTAAATTTAATTTGAAATTTCTTGACTATTTTCTAAGCCGATAGAAAACTAGTCGCTGAACAAGTTTCTAACGCCATTGCTGGGGAATTTGTTTTGATTTTAATTTTCTATTCTTCGAATTATTTTGTTTGATTTTTGTGTAATTATATTTGGTGTATTAGCTTGCATTTAAAAAAAATTATTATGTTGTGTTTTTTGTTTGATTTTTGTTTGCATTTTGTTTGTGTGTTGTTTTATTCTAATGTTTTGTTCATTTGCATTGAATTTTCTATTAGAAAAATAGCATTAACAATTTCATTCGAAAAATAAATTTTCCTTTTTCATTTTCTTTTTTACAACTTTCTTTTTCCTTTACAATTTTACATTTACATTGATAAAAATAATTTGCTTGCATTTATCTCCACCTCCACTTGCTTCGGCAACTGCTTCCCCCTCAATTTAATTGCATTTATCATTTTGATTTATAAAAGTTCAATTTTATAAATCTTATATATACCACTTATAATAATTTAAAAATCTCAATTTAAACTATTTACAAAATCATTAACTCCATATTTCAAAAATCACGTTCTGATTATATTTCACGACAATCATAATTTTTGTAACATAAAATTATAACATTTATTTATTAAAAATAAATTCATTTTCTTAACAATTCAAAATATAATAAAACGTATATTTCCAAAATCGTTTGAAAATCGTTTTTAATTTGGAAGTCGTCACTTTAATACTTTTAAAATTTCCAAAATAAGCCCAATGCTGCAACAACATTAAATACATCAACCACGGCATCCAAAACATTGCATATCATATGATAACAGCATATATAACAATATCTGTAAATAAAGTCAATACTGGTGAGAAATCAGTTGGATCCCTCCAACCTGTCACCTGCAACAAATATACATATGAGAATATTTGTACAATGTCCGCTTCGATGCAGACATGCGTACAAAGGATCATCCGCTCATACACTGGAACGTATAGGGTCTCATCTGCTCCAATAGGTAGGAATATATCCAAATACCAATCAATATATATATATATATATAATATCGTATATAATCCAAACAATCATCGATCATCATAAAATAAATTTAGTCTCACTTATATTAAATATCAGCGAGTCAGAAAGTGTGAGTTGTACTCTCATTGATTCCAATAGCAGTTGCAGTCTTTTATTCCGAATAAAATTAAACAAGCGTTTAATTTTACCCAAAATTTACACTAGCATCAATCAACTCCAAACCAGCTCCAAAATGTAGTGCTTGTCAATACGGACCCAACACAACTTGTTTCATCAAAAACGAACCTCGTATGAAGAAGTTATAGCATTTAGAAGTTTATACGAATTTATAATATAATAATTTACAGTTTTCTTTTATTTTTAAACCCTACATATCATCTAGGCCAAGCGATTTGCTAAACAAGATCTAGTCTGCTCATTTTGTTTCTTCTTCCCCAGGCTTCAAATGCACGTATAAACCCAATTAGCCGCCTCTTTAAATTGAATTATCGAGCCCTCCACGTTGCCTTTAAAGACGATCGACGACCCTCACGTTGAAGCCAGTCATGAGCTCCACCAACTCCCCTAATCTAGTGAAGCTCAACTACACTAATGCTGAAATCAAGCCCCATGAACACGCGCCGAATGCGAGGCTCTTGCCCCCCTCCTCGCCACATCAAATTCGATCACCGCCGTTGGTTACGAAGATCTCAACGTGCTCTTTGCTCTTCCATTTTGTAGTTGGAGGTTTTGGCTAATTGCTTATGGATTGAGAGGAAATTAGAGAAGAAAATCGAAAAATTCCGGCGTTCGAATCTGGAAGTGGTAGTTAGGGTTTAATGGCTAGGGCTTGAGTGAAAAAAGAAAATAGTGTGGACTTATATAGAAAATTTCACGACACTATTCACCCGAAAAGTTTTCGAACTCCAATCGAAACGTACCATCTGTCGTTTATAATGTTTTACCTTTATTTCGAAACACAATGGAATATATATCGAGAGTAGATTCGATCGTATTTGGAAGATAGGATTTCAAATCAACTTATTTAAATTAAAATTCATTTAAACGAATTTCTACGCGTTTTAGCTTGCCACGACTAAACCATAAATCCGATTAATATGAAATTTGAGATCTTACAATAATATAACATTACAGATTCAATGAAACTAGTTTGGTCGAAATCCAAGACTGTTTGCAAAATGCTATTTTTACATGTTAATTAAATATTAAAATATTCAATTTCTAGAAATTAACTTTTAATTCAATTTTGAAAGTTTACTAACATCATTCTAATTCAAATAGAATTTAATTCATCTTTATAAATC
This sequence comes from Allium cepa, assembly GCA_030765085.1. NCBI lineage: Eukaryota > Viridiplantae > Streptophyta > Magnoliopsida > Asparagales > Amaryllidaceae > Allium > Allium cepa. Next base: position 346,852,798 of record CM060937.1, read on the forward strand.
ATTTTTAATCATAATAAATTCAAATTTTCATATATTTCCACAATTTCAAATATTAAATTAATAATTTAATTATCTAGTTAAATCAATATATTCAAAATATAAGTTATTCAGCTTATAAAATTAACTATTGAATATTTAAAACCAACTAAATATCCAAATTTCAAATGACTAAAATTATGGGTCATTACAGACATACAATAGTAAAATTTGAATTTTGATTTTCCTTCAAAAGTCAGTTTGGTGGTTACACAAACCCAATATTTTGAAATCTTCTGCCTTCTCTCTTCATTTTCTCTGTAATTAATTTCTGTAAATATAAAATAATGGCTTCCTCTTTCAAATCAAATCAAAATGCGACCTTATCTTTCCCTTCTCCTAAGGTGGTCCATTTCAACGGAGTACGCTCGCCTGAGTCATGAAGATAGAGAAAACTTTGAAGGACTCTCTACAAATGATGACTGTGTTGCAAGTCACTCAAATAAGGATGGCAAAAGAACAAGAGAAACAGGGCAAAATCCATAGAAATTTCCAAATATTTCTAATGGATAATCATGCGGACCTGATCGTGATTGAAGATGACTCTCTAACATTCATATACATAATCCATTAGAAGAAGACGTTGAAGAAGAAGAAGAAGCACAAATGGATGAAGAAGAAGCACAAATGGACGAAGATGATAAAGTTATTTGCATTGGAGAAGTCTGTTTTTATAAAGATGGTAATTTGTTCGAACAACGAGGAAACTTTTGTCACCGTTACCCAAATTGTTCGATTCACAAGTCACCAATTATCAAAGACTCTCATTAGATTGTTTTTAAGTTAATGTTTTTATATATTGTGTGCATTTGTAAATATTTGTGTTTATATGTGTAATATAACAACATATATAATAAAATAAAATTTATGTTTCAGTTATTACATTTCGTTATTAGAATTTACTTCCATAGTATTAGTTTAAGAGGGAGTTATGTAGTTTAGAATTGGTTTTTGTTGATGACAAAGGGGGAGAATTATAAAATAGGTTAAATAGGCTTAGATTAAGGGGGAGTTAGTAGATTAATGAGGAGTTGTTGGAATAAGGGGGAGTCAGCGTAGAATCATAGTTAGGTGGAGTATAATTTATAAATATAGGTTGTCATCATCAAAAAAGGGGGATTGTCAGTTCCTGAGATGATGGTTTGATGACAACAACCATAGGACTTGTTATAAAATATAAATACTAATATTCTTATCTAGATATATATGTATATGTAGGTACTGAAGAATGAAGACTATACAGTATAAAGGTTCAAGACTGAGTATAGAGATTCAAGACTGACGAATTCAAGATTGAAGAAACCAAGACTGAAGACTCATGAGTATCAAGAGTTCAAAATATCAATAGTTCAAGATTTAAGGGTTCAAAATATCAAGATTAGTAATAATGTCTAAATTTATGATAAAACTTCATGGTTGTACTAAAATCTATATTTGGATTTTAATTGTGGAATGGAATCCACCTTCTCGCTTTAATAGTGGGATGGAACCCACAACCTCTTTAGTGGGATGGAACCCACAACCTTCTCTAGTGGAATGGAATCCATAAAATCTTCAAAATTATTTACTTTAAATATTTATCGAAAAACCTTTTAAAAGTTATCTCTCTCAGTTTAATATTTTAGCCTTAACCTATTTTTATGATCTTTTATATTTTGATTTCAGAATCATCTCTTGTTTTTAAACTATCTCCTGGTTTTAATATTATAAGCTTTATATCTCAAAAATATAATCTATACTTACTTTTTAGTATTACTTTTATATTATAGATTATATATTTTTTCGATTACTTTTTAATCTTTGATAAGTTTAAACTACATTCAAAATCGTTTATAAACTTCAGAATTTTTTTTGACGAGTTTTAGAAAGAAAATCTCTTTAAAAAACAAAAATCAATTTTCAAAATTAACTAGGGCATGTCGACATACTCCATCCTCCCATGTCGACATGGTAGCCGTGAAAATTCAAGTTTTAAATTTTCAAATGAAGTGTCTATTCATCATAACCTTTCACGAATGGACATGACTGCTGTTCTTCAATAAATACTAGTTGTTTTCAATGAATTTTAAATTTGTTTTTCTTCATTTCCTCACTCCTTCTTCTCCACTCAAATATTCTCTTATATTTAACAAAACTCTGCCGAAATCCTAAGTGAATCACACTCGATCATCTCTAGTTTGATTCTCTGTCACTTTCTCTCAACGATCTCAGTCCTATTTAGAGTTATAGGATCATTTATAATCAAAGATCAAGTGATCGAAGTGTATCGAATCTCTCTATCAAAATATGATTGGAAACGGTGTGATTATGGCCTGTAAATTAATTGGGTGTGATTGTAGCTCGTAAATCAATTAGGTGACCTTGTAGCGTTGTTAAATCAAGGGAGTTTTGCCCTGGACTCGAAGACAAGATGGTGTATCTCATGGACTTGAAATCGAGGTTGTAATTTCGACATCATATTTGAAAAGAAATCTGCACAAGAAATTGTGTGGGACTGGATGTAGGGTAACTCCGAAACAGTATAAAATTAGGGCGTGTTCTTTCCTTTACTTCTTTTATACTATTTGCATATGTGTCTGATTCTGTGATTGTTTCTGTGTTTGTGAATTGCGTCTGTTTGGATTTAGTTTGAAAAGATTTCAAAAAGGTACATAAATTTAATTAAACACTATTCACCCTCCCCTCTAGTGTTAATCCAGCCTTAAGATCCGTAATCCACATTTCCAACAATATGCTTTGGATGCTGTTCTGACTTCGTTAAGTACTTCCTTGGCAAAAGGGAAAGGGAAGGGCGTTGTTATTCAAGCTATGCTTTCCATTTATGATATTCGCATAAATGTTTTGTTTAACACTGGATCTTCACATACCTTTATATCTAGTGACCAGACAGATAGACTGAGATTGAAACTCGAAATAGTTCACCGACCTTTGGTAGTGATGAAACCTATTGGTGGCTGCACCAATCTATTTATGGTTTGTCGTGATTGGGTCTTATTGAGTCATGGATAATATTTTATATGTAATTGCTTTATTTTGAGCTTTGTTAGGTTCAGCATTATCATAAGGATGGACTAGATAAGGAAGTATGCATTGGTGGTGGATTGCGAGAAGTTATTGGAAACGTTTGGAGCTATGGTAGGGAGAACGATAGTAATTGTCTTCCTACCAAAGAATCGGGTTATGGTTAGTATTCTACATTCACTCAAGGTTCCACATGATGGGTTGTCATCTATGCCTATCATGAGAAAGTATCTGGATCTGTTTGATGAGGTGATTAGATTACCGCCACACCAGGAGATTGAGTCCCGCATAGACTTAGTGAACGATGTTGGATAGATAGTTATGCCTTTAAGGCATATAGCACAAAGAGAGCAGATGGAGATGGAGGTGCAAGTGTATGACCTGTTAGGATAATGGTTAATTCTTAGGAGTATGTCTGAGTGGTGTGCATCCATAGCATTTGCCACTAAGGCGAATGGATCTCTTAGTTTATGTATTGACTACCGTGAGTTGAACGAAATGACGAAGAAGAACAAGTATCCACTCTTGTGTATTGATGACTTATTCGATAAGCTTTACGATGCGAAATTGTTCTCTCAATTGGGTTTGGCAATGGGATTTCACTAGTTAAGAGTAGCAAAGGAGAGTTTGTCGATCATGTCATTTCGTACGCCATTTGGTTTCTATGAGTGGTTGGTTATGTCGTTCGCGTTAACCAATGCTTTAGCATACTTGTTGACCTCATGAGCCGTGCCTTCAAAAATCAGCTAAATTTACTCATACTTATGTTCATGGATGATATTCCGATCTATTTTAGGACAGAGGAGGAACATAAGGTTCACTTTAGGATTGTGCTTGAAGTATTAAGGAACCACGTGTCAAAAGTCAAGTTTTTGAAGTGTCGCTTCTTAATGAGGGAAGTGATATTCTTGGGTCATGTCTTCTCTGACTAGTGCATCGTAGTAGATCCTACCAAGGTGACATCGGTATAGGATTGAACTAACCCAAGCATGATATAGATGTGAGGAGTTTCCTAGGATTGGTGGGGTATTATAGACATTTTGTCAAGGTCCTCTCGAAGGTTGACCAGTGCATCGTTGACTAATCCGACGAAGAAAATCATACGTTTATTTGGGACGCAAAACGCGAGCATGCATTTGTGAGTCTATAAGTGAGGTTGACGAGTACACCAGTATTGACTTTTTGAAGTAGGAATGAGGAGCTAATTATATACACAAATGTTTGTGGCATTGGACTAGGTGCGGCGTTGATGTAGAAGGAAAAAGTTGTTGCCTATGCCAGTTGATAGCTGAAACCGCATGAGGAGAAGTAGCCGACACATGATTTGGACTTGGTGATGATAGTGTTTGCTTTAAAGATTTGGATGAACTATCTGTTAGAAGAGAGGTTCGAGCTATTCATTGACCGTAAATCAGATAAATACCTTTTCTCCAACAAGGATCTCAACCTTCGCCAGCAGTGATAGTTGGAATTCTTGACCTCCTACGACTTTGGCATTTCTTATACACCCGACAAGAGAAATTAAGTCATCGATTCATTGAGTAGAAGATGTACCAGGTTAGTAGAAATGTTCCTGTGGAAGTAGTTAGAGTATCTTGATAGTTATAACATCAGACCTTATTGTGAGTTAGAGCCAGAGATATTGGCGAGTTTGACCAACGGACTTACTTTGATTGAGTGGATTTTGTAACACCCTTAAAAATTAATAAGAAATTAACTAATAAAAAAAGAATTACTTAATAAATTAACGAAAAACTAAATATAGATATTCTATAAACTCAAAATTTGACCATGGAAGTTATAATGTTGGTGATCATTTTCTGATCAATCTCCATATATGATATTTTGAAAACGGAGCTCGGAAAAAAAATGTTACAGACATTTGAAGTTTTTGGATTCAAAATAATTTAAATGGAATTCAAATAAATAATTAATCCTTAAATTTAAAATTTTAAAAGTAAGGCAATTAGACTTGGGTGTTTAGTAAACTTTAAAATAAACATTAACATTAAAAAGTAATTAAGGAATTAAATAACATTATGAATGGCAACAAAATAATCTTCTCAAAATAAATGCTACCGATCGGCCACTTTCCATGTGCCGGTAAATCAGTGGACACTGATGGCAGCTAGGCTTTTCACATTTTAAATGATCCATATTTTATTATTTTAAAGTGCCTTAAATCCGACGGTTCTGGTGCTTTCAAACCACTATAAATAAGAGCCTAGCCCAATTATTTTTATTCACAAATTATTTTGGGAAGCAAGCGAAGCATTATCAATCTCTCTCTTCAACGATTTAGAAAATTCTAAGGTATCGGGTAAGAAATTTTAGATGTTTATTATTCAATTTCTTATGCTATTCCTCTCCAATTCCTAAATTTCCGAATCAAATTTATATGCAATTCACTTGTTGTATTTTTCTAAAAGAAAAGATCTATAATAGATTGAAGTGGGCGTAAACAAATCCAAAATGGAAGAGCTAAAGACTTTCTATGAGTATAAATTTTAGTCTTTATTACTATAGTAATGGTATAGTAAAACTTGGATTTGATGAATGCTTTTGGGAAATTTTGTTTACGAAATCTTCACATTAAAACACCAAAATTTCCATGAAGCGAAATGCCAATTCTTAAGTTAGAATCTTCATAATTCTATATTTAAATAGTGGTATTGTGTAGTTATTGCAATTTTAATGTTTATATTTTATTGCACTTCTTATCTTTTTCTTTGGATCTAACTAAGGTTTTTGAAAAGAATAAATTAAGCAATGGTGTATAAGGTATGGATTCTTTTGTTCGCAGTTTGCATTGCCTATTTTCGCAATTTAAATATAAATTCCTTTTTTAATTTTATGCAAAGAAGTTGAATAGAGCGTAAAAGTATTTGACTAGTAAGTTTCTATTAATGTTGATTCTATTATTTATTATAAAATATCTTTTGTATGGATTCTATTTTATAAAACTCTGTTAATTTAATTGTGGATATTGGACATATGGTATATTTGGTTATATGGAATTGGACTCGTATAAATTTGAAGTTTTGACATTTAAACGCTAGTTTAGGGCGGAATATTCGTAGGCTTAGAAATATTTTAGGTACTTATATATACATATACATACACACACGCACACACATATATGTACTTATTTATACACACACACATATATACATATATATATATACATATATATATATATATTGGCATAAATAATCTATAATTATAACGTATTAATTATGTAGTTAATAGGCTATTAATTATCATTATATCTCTCATAAGAAAGAAGTTAATTATAATGGCGAAATAAGAGTTTTCTTATAAGGATTTGATATGGATTACGGTAATATGTGTGAATATGTTAAGTGAGTTTTGTAAATTATGACAAAGTTCTAATGGTGCGAGGCCGGTCAAAAGCACATGGAAGTCTGCCCAGCTAATTTGGCTATGAATAGTGTCTTCGGGATTGATGTGAGGCGTTACCAATAATAAGTACCCACAAAGGATGCAAGGTCAGTCCTAAATTCTATTGGATAAACATGCCTAGCTAATCTTACTACTAGTACCTATAAATATTTTAACTAATATGAAATGTTATAATTTGGGTTACGGGTCATAATACGAAAGGCCCGCTTCAGTGTTGAAGGTATTAAGTGGCTGATTAAAGGCTCGCCTTTACCCTACGTATGGTCAGGTTAGCGGTTAGGAACGGTAGAGGATATTTTGAGAAGGGTCCATTTTAGTTTTAAAGTATTTAGTGGGATGAAGGGATTATGTGCAACGTCAGTTAGATAGCATTGGGGAACAGTCTGCCTTAGGTTAGTTACTAAATGATGGGGACCTACCTTCAAAGGTATTAAACGGTCAGGGTCTACCTAGTTACCAATAAAAAGGTATTAAATAGTTTGGGTGCTATTTCTTACAGTGTTAGAACATTATTGATAATAGATACGGGTTACTGGGTTGAAAGTGTAATGGTTATAGAATTGGACTAGGAAAACCTTAGGGCTTATAATTGGAAGAATTATAATATAGTTAGGACACATAAAGACATATTCTTATTTAAATTATATTCCCCAAGTACAATTATTGAAAGGCTCGAGAATTTTATTCACCAAACATTATTGTTATAACTCTCTCCTCATTACAACATAGGTTAGAGAAAATGATGTAGACTTTCGGAGATAGTGGTGGATACGCAAACTTGTGGTAGCTAATTATGTTATTTTCATATATCTGATGCACCCATTGAGACATGATGTAATGAAGCAATTTCAGCCATAGTGGATATACTCACTGAAAGAACCCATTTTATTCTTGATAGGAGTAATAGGATTGCAGCATGGCTATCATAGATTTATATCAAGGAGATGGTTCAACTTTATGGAATTCTAGTTAGCATCATTAGTGAAAGAGACCCATTATTTACTAGCAAATTTTGGAGTTTTTGTATTTAGATTTAGGAACTTGATTAAATCTTAGGTTCACTTTTACTACCCACAATCTAATGGTTAAACTAGAAAGGTGAACAAAATCCTAAAAGACTTGTTAAAAACATGTATCTTGGACTTTGGAGGATTTTAGAGGACACTGGGAGTGGCACTTATCTTTAGTCATATTTGCGTATAATAATAGTCACCAAGCGACGATTGATATGGCACCTTATGAAGCATTTTATGAAAACCATGAAAATACCCAAATTGTTGGCGGGAAACTACAAAAAAAATCCTACTTGGATCAGATTTAATTTATTAGACTTCTACAAAGGTAAAATTCACTAGGTAATGAATGAAGGCAGTACAAGATCACCAGATATCATATGCAAACAAGCAAAAAATGGTGTTAAGAGTTTGAAGTATGGGACTTGGTGTTTATTAAAGTTTCATCGCTTAGGAAGTTCATGCGATTTGGAAAGTCAGGAAAATTGGCTCCAAGATTTGTTGGGCCTTTCACAATTTAGAAAGAATAGGAAGACTTACTTATCGTGAGAAGATATCGGAAAAGTTGGCAGGAGTCCATGGCATTTCTCACATTTCTCGCTTGAGGTAATGCCTTCATAGCATAACCACTATAATAGAGCCTAATCAATTAGAGGGACATTAACATGTAGCCAATAACATCCCGTGCCATCGCACACATTGTGGAGCACAGAACTACGATGCTCCACAATAAAGAAATTAGGCTTCAATACAATAAGGGGAAATTCAGAAGAAAGCATAAGGAGTTCTCAAACCAAGCTTTTCACTGGTAAGCTTTGCTCTCCAAAATTAGGCTTTGGTTGCATCGTGGTTACTAGATTAGATGGTAGTTAATGGTTGCTACACTTTTCGTTGTCACATTTGCACTTATATAGAAAACTTTTTTCATGTTTAGGATGTTGCATACATGCATATATGTTATGACACTTGCATTCATGCTAGTATTGAGCTCGCCTATGGTATTCTACATTCATAACCACATTGCACGATGGGTTAAGTAGATGGTTATGTAAATAACACGGTTGTCTAACATGGATGCTTAGTGTGCATTACGTCATCCGTCCCTTAGGGATTTCGAGGATGAAATCCTTTTTAAGGAGGGAAGATTTTAACACCCCATAAAAATTAATAAGAAATTAACTAATAATAAAAGAATTGATTGATAAACTAATGATAAGGCTAAATATGAAAATTTTATCAAAGTCAAAATTTGACCACGGAAGCTATATCATTGCGTTCGTCGCAATTTTCTAATCAATTTCCATAAATAATGTTTTAAAAACAGAGCTTAAACGAAAAAGTTATGGACTTTTGAAGCTTTTTAATTTAAAATAGTTTAAATGGAATTCAAATTCAAATAAATAATTATTTCTTAAATTTGAAATTTAAAAAACGAAAGTAATATGACTTAGGGGTTAAGTAAATGTAAAAATAAATGTTAGCGCTAAAAAGTAATTAAGGAATCAAATAAATTTATCAATGACAACAAAATAATCTTCCCAAAATAAATGTTATCAGTCGGCCACCATCCCTAGGCTGGTCGACCTCTAACAGTCTACTACTTGGGGAAGGGCGGTCGACCAGTGAACGTTGGTAGCGGTTAGGGTTTTCATGTTTTGGAAGGTCAGGATTTATTATTTTAAATCATCTTAAATTGGATGATTCTAGTGCTTTCTAACCACTAAAATAAGAGTTCTGTCGGTCTCTCTCTTCAGTTTCAAATTATTTTGGAAACCAAGTGAAGCACTGTCAGTCTTTCTCTTTAAAGATTCAGAAAATTTTCTATGGTTTTCATTAAGAAATTTTAGGTGTTTATTATCCATTTTCTTATTTTATTCTCCTCTAATCCCTAAATTTAATCTAATCCATTTACAATTCCCTAGTTGTACATTTCCAAAAGGAGAGATCCGTAACAGATTGAAGCGGGATAAGAAAATTCAAAAACAAAGAGCTAAGGACTTTTTGTGAGTGGAAATCTTAGTCTTTCTTATTTTAGTAATTATATAGTATAACTTGGATTCGATACATTCTTTTGAGAATTTTGTTTACGTAAACATCACACTAGTACCGCGAAATTCCCCTAAAGCAAAATGTCAGTTCTTAACTTATAATCTCAATTATTTTATATTAAAATAGTGGAATTCTGTAGTTCTTGCAATTTTAATGTTTTACATTCTATTCCACTTCTTAGCTTTTTCTTTAGATCTTATTAACGATATTGAAAAAATAAATTAGGAAATGATGTGTAAGATATAAATTTTTTTGTTCGTAGAATGCACTGCCTATTTTTAGAATTTAAATAGAAATTCCTTTTTCAGCTTTATATAAAGAAGTTGAATAGAGCATAAAAGAATTTGATTTGTAAGTTTCTATTAATGTTGATTCTGCTATTTTAGTACAAAATAAGTTTGGTACGGATTCTATTATATACAAGTTAGTTGATTGAATTGTGGATATTGGATGTATGGTATATTTGTTGATATGGAATTAGACTTGATAAATTTGAAGTTTTGACATTTAAACGTTAGTTTAGAAAGCGTAATCTTCGCATGCTTAGAAATTTTTAGTTACATATTTTTATATATTATCGTAAATAACATAAAATTATAATGTATTAATTGCATAGTTAATGGGCTATAAATTATTATTAATTCCTTCTTTGGAAAGAAGTTAATTATAAAGGTGAAATAAGAGTTTCCTTATAAGGCCTTGATATGAAATGCGGTGAGATGTGTGATAATATGTGAAGAGAGTGTTGTAAATTATGACTAAGTTATTAGGGTGCGAGGTCAATCTAAAGCACATGGAGGTCTGACCGGCTAATCTAGCTTCTAACAATGTGACTTTAGGGCTAATATAAGACATCACATGTAATAAGTACCCAAGAAGGATGCAAGGTTAGTCCTAAATTCCATAGGTTAAACCTGCCTATCTAATCCAGCTGCCAGTACCTATGAATAGTCTGACTAACGTGGGACATCGTAGTTTGAGTCACGAGTCATAATATGAATGGCCTACTTCGGGGTAGAAGGTCTTAAGTGGCTGATTAAGGGCTTTCCCCTTCCCTATATGGGAGATATTAAATGGTTAGGATTGGTGGTTTGGCACGGTAGAGGATACCTCAGGAAGGGTTCGCATTAATTTTGAAGTATTAAGTGACCTGAAGGGATTCCATGCAATGTCGGCAAGATAGTACTGGACTAGAGTCCGCCTTGGGATAGGTATTAATGACGGGGACTTTTGTTAATGAGGTATTAAATGGCCTGGCTCTACCTACTTCCCAATAAGAAGGTATTAAGTGGATTGAGTGTTATCTCTTACATTGTTAGAACATTACTGACGATAGATACAGGTTATTTGGTTGAAAGAGTTATGGTTATTGAATTGGACTGGGAAAGCCTTAGGGCTTATAGTTGGAAGATTTATAATATAGTTTAGATACTTAAAGACATATTCTTATTTAAACTATATTGTGCAAGTACTATTAAAGAAAGGCTTGAGAATTTATTCATCGAACATTGTTGTTCTGGCTCCCTCCTCCTTACAACATAGATTAGAGACGATGATGCTCATTTTCAGAGATGGTGGTAGAGACGCAGACCTGTGGCTGTTCTTTAGCTATCTATGTTGTTTTCATATTTTCGATGCAACCCATTGAGACAAGATGTATTTTGAGATATTATACCCCAAATATTTGGCGTTGTTATTAGGATTATGTTATTTGTTTTTAAAATTTGAATTTTTAATAAATGAGCATTGTTTTGATATTATATTTATCCTTCCACGGTGATATTCTGAACATGTAGATAGACAGCTTTATGCATTGTTCTTTATATCAATTTTACTAACCATCAGGCAGCTTTGGAGTGGGTCTAAAGTTCGATGGGCCTATTCAGGGTCGAAAATTAGGCCTATTTTGACGTGGATTGTTATAGGAACTGTATTAGTCAGAAGCAGGACACTTGACTAGAAGAGATCATGGAAAAAATTAAAGGAGTGAAGTATGAAGAGATGAACAATTAGAACTTGACTGAGATGGTTGGCTCTAAAGGGTAGGAGATTATTTATACCTGATACTGAAGGTTTGAGGGATAAGGCACTACGAGAGTGCCATTATTCGAGCGTAAGTGTACATCCTGACAGTAATTGTAATGCCCCATCATTTTACCCTCATTAACAAAGGATAATAACAAGTAATATCATTAGCAGATGTGGAGAATAAGGCTGTTTACGAGCGACCATCTATAATATTGCTTTGGACGAGTATCGAATACGTTGAATACAAAAATTTATTCTTTTTGTAAGGAGAGATTCAACGAATATCATCCAGGTGCAAAACAATAATGCAGTGGCTTGTTTATAATTGAGAATAATATAAAACATCATTGACACAGAATCACATATTGCATTGATAAATATAATAGAGGATATATCAAATGACAAAAGTGAGGCAACAAAGAAGTGAACTCACAAAATACATACAATAGGACTAAGGTACATCACCAAGTACAAATTGAATCTCAACTCTAACAAGATACATATATACATAAGATAAACATCTCAAAATGGACTAATGACACATACAGATAACTTGAATAAACTTCTGCCCAAGCTAGCCCATGTCCAATGCCAATAGCCAGAAAGAACTTTCCACATGGATTGTCAGAAAGAATTTTCACCTGCTTAATTTGAGTTGCTACTTCCCAGTTTCTGATAATAGCTGTGGCTGAAATTGTCTATCTTTTATATTATAACTAACTTTATTATTGGTTGTGATACTTAAATGAATTCTGTTTCGGCCAATTAGCTCGACTAGGGATTTATGGTTTATCCAAGGATCAAACCATAAATCTGTGTTTTCACCATGGATATAACTTGAGTCATGATTGATCCAACAATGTCACATTGCCTTAGAATCGATTTCATTGCATTGAAATAGTTGTTATCAATAGATAGAACCAAGAAATTTGCCCTTGACATATACTTAATCCTCATCCATCTGGATCATAAAGAAAACTATTGTTAATAGATTCCACGATAAATTAATTCTAGCAGTTTTGTTTAGATCAGTGAATTTACGCAAGCCAACCGCTCCTTCGATCTTAGGCTTACGTAATGCATCCCATGAAACTTTGTGAAGCTTCCCCTTTCCTAAAAAAATATGCACATAGCTTATCAGTTTTGTTCAACGCTAATTGGGGCAGGTTATATATTATTAACCAGTATATAACACTGGGGGTTATTATACTATGAATCAGCTCCGCTCTTCCAGCTATTGTTAGTAAATTGCAATCCCATCCTTCTAACTTATTGCTGATTTTATGTTGCAGGGGTAAACAGTGTGTAGCATGAATATAGTCCGTTGACAAAGGAACGCCAAGGTACTTTACAGGTAATTCTTGTTGTGATATGTGTAAAATATTAGAAGTTTCTAACTTGTAAATTGCCCCAATGCTAAAAAATATTTGAGATTTATTTTGATTTATTTTTGATCCAATGGTCTCCTCCATTGTAGAAAAAATATGATTCATATAGATAGCATTGTTTGTAGTAGTAAATAGAAAAGTCATAACGTCATCGACATATAGGAGATGAGTGACTACAGGTTGAACGGTGGATATAGGCTGTAGATGTTCGCCTCTTCCATTAATAAAGTAAAGAATTCCATTGCTATGTAAAATAAGTAGGGGGAAAGTGGGTCTTCATATATGGATATATATATATATATATATATATGTATGTATGTATGTATGTATGTATGTATGTATGTATGTATGTATGTATATGTGTGTGTGTGTGTCTGTGCGTGTGTGTGTATATATGTGTGGATACAAAACATTTTCACCCAAATATGAATTTCAATTGAAAAGAGTTTTGTAATTTGGTGTTCTAAAATAATGTATTTGACAAGGAGATTTAGAGCAAATCCACTATGGAATAAAGGCCTCAAAAATAAGAATCAGACTTCTTGAAAACGAGCAAATATATCATCACAATTAGCACTAGTGGAATGCAACCACAAAAGCAAACAACAATCAATGGAGCGACCAACAATGCAAAGAAGGGGAGAGATGATGACACCTGGAGCAAACTCCAAGCTTCAGTTTAGTAAATTGGACCAAGTTGTTCCACCGACTACCTAGAGCATATATGCTCGGGGTTCTCGGCCAGCCGACTGAACCACTTGTTCAGTCGACTATCTGGAGCTATATGCTCCAGGATGATAATCCAATCAACTGAAAACAAGATCAGTCGACTGGTCGCTAATTCCTGGAGTTGTATACTCCAAGTTTTGCGTCTTCAACAACTACAGGTGGACACTCTAGCGATCTTACTCGATTTTGGCAACAAAAGATGGCTGAAAATAATTAGTAACTTGCATGCAATATAATAACAACTATATAGAAGCCAACTATAACAATCTAAAGATTTTTTCCTTCAAAAACAACAAGCATCTAAGTTGATAGTAAGTAACGGTTCATAATAATGCAAACAATATATAATAGATCCCTATTTTCACCATAAATCACCATCCGAGAATTTATTTTAAACTAGAATGCAATTTTGACAATTTGAGATAGGCTATGTGAGTATCAACCCACCTTTCTCTCTTGAACTAGACTGTAAACACTACATCAACTTGTCTTTGCTTCAAATAGAAAACCCTAAATTAATAGCTTCCTAAGATTATTAATTTGACAAATTTAGAAAATTTGGCAACTAGAAACTAGGTTTTAAAAAGAGTAATAAGGGTTTCTTTCGATTTTTGAGTTTTGTTTTACTGTAAACGTGGATGAGAAATAAAACCAATGTATAGTACTTCGCATAGAAGAAATCTTTCTCATCTCAAAACAGTCGGATTTTGGGCCCTAAAAATTAAATTACAACCCACCGTGAAATAAATGTATATTTCATTTATTCTTTGAATTGAATGGCTATGAAATAATTAATTAAATGTTTAAAACCCTAGGTCAAAGTGAATTAAAATATAACTTCTTGAATACTTATTAAATTATGGGCCTCTATTTATTTTTAAAAAAATTAATAATTTTAAATAATCTTTTATTAATAAAATAAAAGATACAAAACAAGTTCTCTATTTCTTAATTAAGTGGATTTATTTATAAACAAAAATATTCACTTCATATATTAATTCACCAATATTATCCGACTTTCGAATTCACATTCTAAAGAATTCATTTATCATTTATCAAAATCAAAATTTTCATTTAAATTTATAATTTAAATCATGATTTTTTATTTAATAACTAAAATTCAAAGTTGTTATAGATTTTCCCTCTTAAAAAAAATTGCACCCCTGCATTTATAAATTTAAAAAGTCTATAACGCATTCAAAAGTTTAGTAATACTTCTTTACTGAAACTTAAAGTTCAAACATCACACAACATACAAAAATCATCCAAGTACATAAATAACCGTGTTATTCTTATAAACACTATGCATTTCTTCATCAATATTTTTCTACTAATAACCCAAAATGGAGTTGAAAATGTTTCTTAAACCAATTTTCATCATTAACTTAAGAAAATAAAATGAAATGCTTAACTATTATCTCCAAAATTCAAATTTTCCAATTAGAAGCCTCTTCTATTTTCTAGGTCCTCTTTACAAATCTAGGATTATCCAATAGTAATAAGCATAAGTTAACAAAACTCATAAAAAACTTTTTTTTCTTACCGCTTTAGCTTTCTAAAAAGATCAAGTTTATAGAAATCTAACCAACGGTTCAAAAGTTATGATTAAACCAAGTTAAAGGTTTCAGCTCAGAAAATATACGACGGGACAAGGTTTATAGCTCTATTTAAATATGAATTTAACCAAGAAATATGCAAAATCTAGAAAAATGATCAACATATAAGTTCTTTCTGATGGGATTATCTTTCTTCTCCAAAATGATTCATCACAAATGGATTGCCCAATCAAAAGATATGGCATTTTTACTTTAGCACTTTTTAAAGTAACTTTCACCAATGGTTTTGCTTGAAAATTTTAATTTATCCCAAATTAAAATTTTAATTACAAGTCTTCTTAATTATAATACAAAAATTAAGTTGTTTACTTCAAAGTCTCAATTCTAGAAAGCCAAAGATTATGAAAATTAAATTTCCATTGTAAACATCTTAAAAGTTAATTAAAGAAGTTATAGGTTTAACAAATGCTTCTCTTAATAGACAAAAGTGTTCTTTAAAATTTTCAAAACATATTTAAAAATTCTCCTTGTACAATATTTCCTTATACATTAACATATACTACTAGATAAAAATAAATTTTGATTTTTAACTTGTCTTAATGTCTAGCTTAAGTGTTTAGGAAACGCCTATCAATCTGTGTGCACCCGCGTCGACCAAGATTCTTAACTACTCAACGATAATCTGACACTTGGAATAATACCTTAACCTTTTAATTACTGTATAAATAATTCCCATATTAAATTTTCCTCTTAACCCTATATTCTTTTACATGAAAATATTTATATTTTGAAATCATACATACACTTAGCTCATATACTTTTAGCAACCAAAATACTTCATTCATTTATAAAAATATATGGCATGCATTAACTTACTTAACTATATGTATTTTGTTTTTGTTATAATCTCACTTAAATTATATTATACACATACTTTAATTATCATTCAAATAAAAATTAGTAATGCAAAACACGCATTCACCACAAACAAGCAACCAATCATTTCAAGTGGAGGGCTACCTACTAAGTTTCCACCATGCAAACATATTTACTACAAGATCCTAAGAAAAGAAGCTAACATCCAATCATCCAAAGAAATAGCACTAATGGTTCATTCAACATGGGTGGATAAAAGCATCCATGTTGATCAAACCCAAAGATGAGTTCCCAAGAAGATGAAATCCCAAGAATGGAAGAAAGAAAGAGAAGCTACCTAATGTTGGCTAGGACCTCCAACCGCTTTCTTAGGTGCAACTAGACATGCAGAAACTAGATAACCTTCTTTCCTACAGTAATGATATAACTTGGGCATTGGACAGTTCTTGATAAATGGATCCTTGGCTCGATAGTTGAAACATTCCCCTAATGCATGCCCTTGGTTGCTGTAGTTAGAATCTTGCTTCTTTGTCTCCTTATTTAGAAATTTGGACTTTTGTTTGTCTTGTGGTGCCTTCCTCTAATGATTGAATTCCTTCTTTGTCTGAGTTCTTCATCGCTACTCTCTTCTCCGTCTCCTAAGGTCTACGTGCATAATCCACAAGCTTCTCGAATGAAACTTCAAACTGAGTCAAAAGTGCTCCCCTTAAAGGCTTCCTTAATCAATATACAAAATTTTTATTCTTACGCAGTGGTGTGTGGATAAGCTCCAATCCATACTTGGATAAGGACTCGAATATGGACGCCTACTTTGAAACTGAAAAGATGCCTTGCTTCAAGTCAATGAATCTTTAAGCTAAGGTTGCCTTCTCCACCTCTGGCATGAACTTTAATTCAAAAAGGTCTCTGAACTCCTCCTATGTCAACTCTACATCATACATCTCTGCCACTAGCAAGTCATACTAATCCAAAGCTCTCTCCAGTAGCTAACTCGATGCTAACTGAACTCTGTGAACACCTGACAACTCCATGCGAGTAAAGATCCGCTTGCACGTCTTCAGCCAAGCTTGAACTCCTATAACTTCTTCGGCACCCATAAATAATATCCCTTTAAGGTGAAAAAATCACTGCACTTTTGGGAAAAGGCTTAACGGTTAATGGGAGGATGGGTAGGTGCTGAACTAGGAGTTTGAACTGCTCAAACAAACACCAAAACCTGCTCAGAAGTCAATAATATTCCGCCCAGCCGAGCATGTTTAATGGCCCTGAGTCAAAACGAGTATTCCTACATCCGGCCATATCTCACTCCTACCATACGTGAGATACAACTTCAGAAATTAAAAGAAAGAAATTATACAACTACGTTCCCTTAATATCCCTTACTAATATATAGACCACAACTAGATAAAGGTAAAATCTATCCTGCACACCCAAGGAACGGGACAATAACTTTGTTTAGGCCAAGAATTGTGTTTCTTATATTCAATGTTGTTTTAAACCTCCACTCTTATACCCACTATTGTCCACAAAATTCTCTTAAGAGTAAAATTATAAAAAAAGAAACTATAATACGATAGTTGGTTCCTTCCGCAAGCATTGAAGGAAATGCTACCAATAAGATCAAAGGATGTGCTTCCACAAGAGTCAATTCATCTACCAAATCCATCCCTTATGCAAGTATTGAAAGACTTCCTTCCATAAGTGTTGTCAAAGTCTTCCCTACTGCAATCATTAAAAATTCAAAATAGTCATCGTTCCACAAGCAGGTACCATCCTTTCATCACACTACTTACAAGCCCTCTGCAATTCTTCAAAGAATAATGCACCTATGGTGCCACCATGACTCAACAACAATGAAGGGATTCATTGTGCCTTGAAAAGCATAGTGCTGCATCAGTTCCCCCTGCTTCTCAAAAGAGTTCCTTAAGTGGCGCTGGAAGTGCCCAGTTCATATAAAACGTCATTGAAGAAAGCTTAGCCAATATCCTTAAAGAGAACATCCATTTAAACGTAGAAAATGAATGGTAATAAGAAGAATAAAGATGCTTCGGCACCAACATCAATGAAGCAAAAGGATTACTGTCGACGGTAGCGGAGGCAGAGCAAGAAGAATGGTGGAAGGCAACTAAGGGATACCTTCCGACGATGATGGAAGGATGGAGGCGGAAGGACCTGGACCTGCATCTATAAACAGGGCCCCAAGGGTCATGTTTTAAGAGATTTTTTTCCATTCCATTCTTCCTTTCTAATCTCATACTCTAATAACCCTAAATCAATTTGGGGATAAATTCTACCAATTTGCAACCATTTTACACTTAACAAAATCAAGGATATGAGCTTGATCATTTATGATCTCCTCACTTATGCTTCTTTGAATGTTGTGGAAATGGATGAACATATATACGAATATTGGTTTTGAGCGTAAGAATGATCTACATGGTAATTAGCATTCCTAATGACCATTACACAAGACTTATACTTATCTCCTTAACTCTCTATGAACATATATTAAGTCATAGAATCCATATGGATGTTGGAGCCTTAAGGTGATCTATACCCACATGAACACCCTTCGGCATTCATCTCATGTGGTTATAGGGATAAAGTGCCCTTAAGTCCTGTAAATTGAAGGAGGCCAATCTATAAAGGAGGTATGATGCCTTGAATCCACTCTTTGACAATTCAGTCACATATTGGATCCCAAATTATAAATTGGCCCTTCATACGTGATCAAATCAATTAAGGGTTAACTTATCACATAGCATTTGGGGGTGTTAAATCATATTTTGGTTTAACATTTTTGGTGCTAGAAGGTGGATTTGACCTCTGACTTATTATTTCCTTAGCTTTAAACTAATTATATAAAGTTTTATTATATGAAAATGGTGAGACCTAATAAAGTCAGTGCTCCAAACGAAGAAGTAATCGTGCATACAATAAACCCGGAGGAAAATGTGACTCTTAATTTCAACATTGCAAGATCGAAGCTTGGTCAACCATCGCAACTTGCACCACTCACCAGCAACAAAGCTAAAAGAAAGAGCTTAGAACAATAGTGAATGGAAGAGAAAGGGATATTGTAGCAATGCTCACTCCAAAGTCATCTAAAACTACGGACCAACTGTTGTAGAAGAAGTGAACTCACAGAAATGAAACTTGAACACCTCTATACTCAAAGGCAAAAGCAAGCTTAAGTCACCCCCATAGAAGCTGTGCAGTTAATGCCCTGCTATTACCCTGCTATAACTCTGGTATATCTCATAGCGGATTTCTACCGCTACGATTTTTCCCTATAGCCCCAAATATAGCATTTCCGCTTTGAGCCCCTCTATTTCCACTATAACCCGTTATTCCCACTATATTCTGCTATTTCCGCTATATCTTCTTTAAAAGAAATGAATTGAAAAATGACATTTATGCATTATAAAAATTATAAGATTAATTTATTTAATTGAATTTGTAATATATTTTTAGAAATGAAAATTCTGTAATATTTTACTAAATTCAGTTATGTTATATAATAGTTTTATGTTTATTTGTAGTATATTCGTACATGTTTTTATTTAAAATTATTTATGTATTAATTATAATTCAACCGAATGTTAATTTGTCATTTAATTATTATTTATATATTTGTATAAACATTAAGTACTATTTTTTATGCTATTTTAAAGCCATCCGCTATAACCCGCTATATCATTGTTGTATCCCTGCTATGACTCTTTGCACCTTCGCCGCATTGAATCTGTCGAGCGCTTTAACTGCATAGTGTAGAAGAAGAAAGATAATCTACCTTCTAAGTTGAATTACCAAGGATGAGCTAATGACTAGTCTAGGGAATATTCTAGAAGCTCAACCTCTAGAGAGTACCAACCTGCCAGACATGATTAGCGTAATGAAGAAGCTTACTTAAAGGACATGATAAAGAAAACAGCTAAAGATATTCTTAATGATAAGGAAAGAGAAGCTTGGATGAATGAGCTAACGATAATCATCAAGCAGCTCCATTCATCGATGAGATTTTGTCCACAAGAAACCCATTGCAAGTCAAGATTCCGTTTTTGAGATATAACGGAACTACGGACCCTGATGATCAC
This sequence comes from Allium cepa, assembly GCA_030765085.1. Lineage (NCBI taxonomy): Eukaryota > Viridiplantae > Streptophyta > Magnoliopsida > Asparagales > Amaryllidaceae > Allium > Allium cepa. The sequence goes on from CM060937.1 coordinate 346,873,014, forward strand.
CTAATAGCATTTGAAAGACAGACGAACCTGTATAGTGCATCCAGTGCGGTTTGATGCAGGATCTTTCCTAGATTCTCTAATGAGGAGCTACTAAATGGTACCGCTAGTACTGTGAGGAAACTATCTACTCTTAGAAGTAGTTCCCTTATGAATTCTCTACCCAATTCAGTATCTTTAAGGATCCTACCACCGACTATACTGTGTTGGAAAACATAAGACAAAGCCCAGGGGAGCTACCAGGAGACTACCTCAGAAAATTTGATATGGAAGCATTAAAGGCTAAGGACATAAATGACAAAGATAAGAAAATTGCGAAGCATTCTAGATTGATAGAGCAAACCTCATTCTAGAAAGATCTTTACGTCCATGGATGTAAGGACCTTTAAGACTTTCACCTTCAGGCTGACAAATTCATTCGAATGGATGAAATCTACCACGCTAGGAGAAAGAAAGAGCCTAAAGAAAGGTGGGGAGAGATAGCTTCGATCATGGTCATAAGAGGTCAAGGTGGGAAGATAACTCAAATACCAACTCTATTGCCGTAAATAAACCTTTATCCTACATTTATGTTATAACTAAGGAGAAGGTTTATTTCCTAACCTCATTATAAGCCAAGGCTTTTCCCAAATAGAAGAAAAGAGGTGATTATTGCACCTATCACTAGGCGAATGGACATTGACAACTAAGTTCCATGTGTTGGCCGGTATAATTCAGAAGCTGATTCATGAAGGACATTTGAAGGAATTCATCAAGGATGGACAGAAGGTTCCATAAATTGACAACGGCTATAAAAACTTTCTAACAATGTCGTGGACATCCTAGAAGAGAGATTAACTAAATCTAGGTCCACCTCTTAATAGAATTGATGTAATCCATGGAGGACCGTATCTGGTCCGAAGCAGCAAAGGAACTAGAAACAAGTATATAAGAGATGCTAAAGAGGGTGTGTTTTCTATTCAAGAAGAGCCCCCTCAAAAACCCTTAATATAACAACCAAATGCTTAATCCCACCATCACACAGCAAGTGCTGAAGAGAATCAAACACCTTCATAATGACCCGATTATGATCACTGCTCAAATCGAACTCTCTATAGTTACTAAGATCCTCGTTGACACTAGAATCATTGTCAACGTCATCTTCAAACATGCTTTCGACCAAATGGGGATCCTTGAAGAAAAGGTAGAGCTGTGTCTAGACCCTTTCTTTGGGTTCAACAACAAAGGGTCAACACTAGTGGGGCAATTGAAGTTCCTAGTTCAGATAGGCTTACCACCATGCTGCAGGACTTTCAAGACATAATTTGTGGTCATCATCAGCCTTTATATTGCAACGCTTTCTTTGGTCGTCCTGCTCTGGACGAAGTGGATGCTTTTGTCTCACCCAATTACTTAATAGTGAAGTTCTTGACCAAGAGGGGTTGGGCAACTATTAAGGAGGAGCAATTCAGCTCTCGTGAAATGTACTTTGCTACCTTAAAACAATTCAAAAGGGAAGATGCTTCTTATTAAGATTTGTCTAATATTTTTCAGCCTTTGGATAAGGAATTGTCACATCTACCATTCAAAGCAAAGAAAGTCCCAATAATAAAATTAAAGATAAGCTTAAGAAGTATAATTCATCTGAAAGGAAAATGAAGGGAAGAGATGCTAACTCGGTAGAGGAGGAAGTGGATAATGAATAAATTGTCACCGATTTAGACTGCCCATGGAGAAATGGAGAAAATAAAGCCTATTGAAGGTCTTGAGGAAATATATGTGGATCCTGCTGATCTGACAAAAGGTCAAAATTAGGGAAGAATTAGAAGGCAACCTTAAAGCAGAATTAATTCAATTCCTTCTGGCCCACATGGATATATTTGCATGGACTCATTTAGACATGATTAGAATCAATCCAGTAGTTATGTGCCACGCTGTGCACATTGATCCAAGTATAACTCCTATCCGGCAAAAGAAAAGGCGGTTTGACAAATTCGATCTGATGCCTTGAAAGAAGACGTTAAGAAGTTGCTTGAAAATGGATTCATTAGAGAGTATTCTATCCGAGATGGCTAGCTAATCTAATAATGGTTAAGAAGTCGAATGGAAAATGGAGGACTTGTGTCGACTGCACCAATTTATACAAAGCATGTCTGAATTATTTTTACCCATCGACTCAAATAGATCAGTTAGTTGATGCAACTAGCGAACATAGACTTATGTCTTTCATGGATGCTTATTCTAGATATAATCAAATTCCCATATTAAGGCAAGACGAAGAGAATACAAGCTTTATCATAGATGGGGAACCTATTGCTACATGGTGATGCCCTTTGGGTTGAAGGACGTAGATGCCACTTATCAAAGACTCGTGAATAAAATGATTAAATAGAAGATCAGTCAGAATATGGAAGTTTACATGGACGAATTGTTAGTAAAGTCTCAAGTGAAAAGAAGTCATTTGAAGGATCTTGAAGAAATGTTTGAGGTGTATGATCAGACGAAACTTAATCCACAAAAATGCTCTTTGGGAGTTCTCTGGGAAAATTTTGGATTATATTGTTAGTTCTCGAGGAATTGAAGCCAACCTGACCAAATTAAAGTTATAAAGGACATGGTCGAGCCTGAAACTAGCAGAGACATAATGAGTTTAAATGGAATTGCAGCAGCATTGAGTAGGTTTATCTCCAAAGCTACTGATAAGTGCATTCCATTCTCTGATGTAATCAAGAAGAAAAAGAATTTTGAATGGGAAGAAGATTGTCAGAAAGCCTTCAAAGAACAAAAAGATCATCTCGAAAAGCCACCAATATTTTCCAGTCCCATAGGAGGGGAAAACTTATACCTATATATGACAGTTTCCAAGCATGCAGTGTGCCCGGTACTAATTAGAGTGGAAAATGGATTTCAACTTCCTACTTATTATGTGAGCAGAAGATTGAAGGATGTTGAAGTAAGATATCCAGTTATAGAAAAGTTGGCTTATTGCTTGATACTCACAGCATGAAAACTAAGTGCCTACTTTCAGGCACATTCGATCAAGGTATTAACCAACTTTCCACTTATACAAGTCTTCAGTAAGCCGAAAACTTCGGGAAGGCTAGTGAAATGGGGAATAGAACTCAGCCAATATGACATCGAATTCCAACCGCGAGTGGCAATTAAAGGACAAAATTTTGTTGATTTGGTCAATGAATGCACAAGTTTCATCAAAGAACAGTCAGAGAAAGAAAAGGATCAAAAGTCCAAATGGAAATTATCCATGAACGGGGTATCAAATAAACAAGCTGTTGGAGCAGGGTGTGTTATAATCACATCAGATGTACACGCTTGCACTATGCCATGAAACGTGGTTTTCTTGCTACAAATAATGTGGTAGGTTATGAATCAATGGTAGCAGGACTCACTCTAAACCTGTAGATGAGGAGGAAATTAATGCTTTTGAAGTTCTTTCTTTTGAGGTCCCCTCCTTCAAAATCGAACCAAACTCTGAGGAGGAGGGTGACAAAGATGAAACCGAAGGGGGTGAAGATAAGGATAAAGATGATGGTGATGAACATGACGATGACAATGATGATGTTGATGATGATGATGAATAACCCCGCTGGTGGCCAGGATTCTAATGGTGATAGAGAGGGTCCATCTGGAACTTCTAATAAGGATGGTGGCGACTACGCTAAATCCTTTGAAAAAGAGCCATCTCCTCAGAAGGATGTACTGCTCGAATCCTCCGGGCCTTCTGCTCCTGCTAATATTGAAGAGCCTAAAGGGAAAGAACAGGCTTCTCAAGCTTCAGTACTAGTATCTTAGGTATGGGATTTTCTGTTTAAATATCTTTCACTTCGAAGATAATAATTAGTGCAAAATCATTTATTAGATGAGAAAAAGTACACCCTTGCCTATAGGACAAAACATGAAAGAAAACAAGCCGAAATTAACAAGTTATACGGAAATTCGACAGATAGATAAGGGAGCACAATTTACTCTACGAAAAGTATCATAATCTCGACAGGAACGCCTCGATTCTGGCATCTTTTAGACATCAGAGGGCTACCCTCTTTCTGAAGAGAGCGTGCCTCCGATATGACACTCTCTTAAAGGAGAACTAAGAGTTACTTACTTTATTTTGGATGCTGATTGAAGAGAGAGACATCTAAGTTAACTTTTTTATAAAACTTATTGTAGACATTTGATTATTGACTTTCGTACATAAGTGAATTAAGCGGTGGTCTACTTAGACGTTTCCATAAAAGATACTTAGATGAACTCAGATCTGACCCGCATCCTGAGCTTGTTGGAGTTTACCAGAGGTTAGGTCAAATCCTCAAAATCTCCCCGCTGAAAATCTTAAGCACTGCAAAGATAAATTTGTATTAGAATTATTCTCTAAATCTATGTTATATGAACCAGACAAATAGTTGTAAAGAAATGTTATAATGTATCGATTTACAAATGTTTGTTTTAGTTTTACCTTTTATGCTTAGCTCTACTTTATTATATTATTTCAGAGCGACTGTTCATTAGATTTCTTTGCCTCTAGAGACCATTTAAGCCATCATGTTAAACTGAGAAGATTTTATCTTTAAAAGGCTTCAATTTTAAAGTCTTCGAAATTAGCAACATACTATTTTCTCAGAGATTTACAAAAACTCTATTTGGAATATCCTCGCCTTCGCTTTGACTTCCTTGGTGATGAAAAAGAGACATTCCTCAAAGTGACCAGAACATTCCATACAAAATTAATTTGTGGCTACGACAGTCCACCAACCGGGAAATGAGATTATAACAAATGTCCCCCAGTGATAACCCCAAAGGGACTAAACATTCCTTCTGATTCTATATATAATCTTTCTGCTAATTCATTATACAAAGTTAAAAATGTAGTTTCTAAACTTTAGATTTCAATCAATTGTCTATTGTATTTTTGACTTCATTGTTGTTTGAATGGTAATCTTTTGTTGTAATAAAGAAATTTTTTATTCTGATTTTGATTCTGTTTTATTTCTTTTGCTGAAATAGGAGCTACAATTTTCTACAACTTCTCTTCCTTATAATTTACCGTTATGCGTCGTGCTCTTAGAAAGAAATTATTGCAATTAAGTGGAGGGATTGTGCCTAATGATGATGTCTTACTGGAACGCTTTGTGGGAATGCTGAGGCCTTGAAATGGCATAAAAGATATTTTATTCAGAAAACCATAGCTTGTAATCAGAAGGATCAAATCACTTATCTCGAAGCTGACATTAAAATCAAAGATGAAGCAATCTTTTCACTAAAGCGACATGTAAAAGAAAATCTTTTAATCGATTTTAATCTAAAGATATCAGAATTGATCAAAAAATTCAGCGATTTGGAGCTGAAATTTAAAGATAGTTATGCACAGTGTGCTTCTTTGGAATTCATTATGGGGGATAAGATTTCAAGCATTGATCTACTGATCCCTCACGCTACTCCCCCAGCTACAAAACCTATAAGATCAACACAAGTTGTGGCCTAGAAATTCCTCACTATGCTTGTAACGACCCGTAAATTTCGACAATTAAAGTTGTTAATTTAATAGGATTTTGTGATTGAATTTTTGTAGAATTAATAAAGGTGATAAATTAGTATTGGAATGAACGCAAAATTTAAATATAGCAGGGGTAATTAAAGCCTATTTATTTGTAATATGAATAAAATTTCAATAAATAAATAAAATGGTGTAAGTATTGTACCTGGATATAATGTGAATATGGAAAATATAGGGTAGGCATTGAATTTGTAAGTGTAAGGCACATTGTTACAGTAATTGATTTTAATTTAGGGATACGTTATTTCAAGTTAATAAATTTATAAACTTGAATTTACATTTCAATTTAATAAGCTACTTCATTTGAATATAAATTGAAATTGGATAGGGATTTTAAGTAACAATGTTAATGCAAGGTAATTAATGCTAAATTAAAGTAAATAATAGTGAATAGTGATTAATTCAAAATTTGTAACATATATTACCTGCTTATTTGTTAATGGAATTAGAATCTGTAATAAGTATAAATGAATGTTACACTAATTGAAAATGAAATAACGTTCGTTTAAAAGTTGTGAAATTATAGGGTCGTATTTATTAAGCGTTACTTTAATAATTGTGATTAATTGTGAAATTAATACGGGAAGATGTAAAGTAATAACTAGGGAAGTAATACGTTATAAATTAAATGTAACCTAAACTTATGTGTAAGGTTGAAATTTACTAATCCGTTTAATTTGGAAACTTATTTAAATAAATTGGATTCAAAGTGTAATAAAGGAATTATTTTAAGAAATTAAATATATATAATATGACTGATGAAATAATTCATATTTCAAAATTTGAGATGAGAATTTGTTTAAGGAATTTTAAAGTTATAAGTAAATCAAGATGATGAAGTTTATGAATTATTGAATTTGAATCTTTAAAAAGGAGTTAATTTGTTAATTTATAATAGTTGGACTTATTGAAATAAATGAAATCAAATTTTAATTATTACGTTAAATTAAAAATTAAATTGAAAATATGGAAATATTTATGTAATAATTTTATATCCAATGGTAAACCCTCCTATTTTAAATATGAATGGAATAATCATTGGTTCATTTAATTTAATAAGAATTATTAGAAAGTTAAATTATAATTTTAAATTTAATGAAATTGAGGATTAATATTGAAATTTATAAATGAATCATCTAAATTTACATTTTTAAAATTGGTTTAAAATCAATGTAAATGTTTGGGGATTATTAAGTGATAAAATTTTCCAATACTAAAACTGAAATATAAAAATTGGATTTATTCACTAATTCTTAATTTATTTAATTAATAGAAAAATAGCCATTTTGGTCACGAAATCGGATTTCGACGAAACCAGTTTCATAGGATCTGTAACAGTGAATTATTGTAGGGTTTCAAGTTTCGTGGCGATCGGACTTGTCGTTTGATCGTACGAACGCGAAACACCTTGAAGTCGATTTAATTAAAATCAATTTGAATCAATTTGAAAATTTTGTTTTCAGCATGACTTCTTCATACGATCGAATTTGGATATGAAACTTTTTAGATCGCGTTCAGAAAATTTTAAAACACCTATTTGGATGTATGGGTTTAACAAATTTTGTTCCGGGGTCAGAACGGGCTTTTTGGGCCACGTTAGCGATAGCACGTTTGTTTATCAGGTTCATCTATTCAAATCTCTAACCTACCTATATAAACCCAATTATAAACCCTAGCCTCCATCTATCTTCTTTTCTTTGTGCGTTCATTTCACTCAACTCCTCCTTTCCAATGGCTGTAAACCCTAGATCCAGTTTCAATCTAAATCAAAGCTAAAAAATTAAAGTCTTCAGAAAAATTCCAAAAAAATATATGTTAATGCTCTCGACGAGCGTATTCAATGGTGCTATCCATTTTTCGATTGGAGTTTCTGTGTGTTCAGATCGGAGCAAAATAGTTTCGGCCGTTCATCAACGTTGCAACGAACTTCGTCAGATCGAAAATTCCCTTTTGGGTTTTATAGAGATTCTCGAGTTGATCTCATCCATGCAAATTAATCGAAGGTTCGACGGTCAGATCGTTGTATAAATTTGAATTAGGGCTATATTATAAAGGCGTCGGTGGTGCAAAATTGGCGTACGGAGACATCGTCTTCGGCAAGAAGGGGTACGGTAGAGGGAGTCAAGGCCGTGGTGGCGACAGCATAGGCCATAGTGGCTGAAGGCGCTGAAAACTCTCGGTCAAACGAAGGCGAATTCTGAGCATGAACGAAAAGCGCGTATGGCCTGGAGAAGATGATTGTGCTGTAGCGTGTTGCGACGTGGCATATGTTAGGTTATTTACTTGTTTTAATTTAATTTAATTTTCCACTCGGTTAACTCGAATAACTTTTGCATAGATGATCCGATTGACGCGCGATTTTTTTTGTTAGGATCGTGATAAAATTCCGTACGCTTTGACGCGGGTTTGGACAGAATTGGAGACCGTCGAATTTTTGGGTTTAGATCGGATTTAAATTCAAAAGGCGAGTGTTTTAACTCACTCACAACTTCTAAGGTTTCTTATGTTTGTTAAATTGATTTTAGATATGAGTAGAAATTTATTTATGACCATTTGGCATGTTTTATTCATTATCTCAGTTAAATCGGATTTATTTAAATTAACCGTGAATTAATTTTATTATTGCATAAAATTTGACAGTTAAAATTTATTTATTTTCATATAAACTGCTAGTTAAACAGTTATTAAATTTATTATGAATATAAACTGTTAGTTAATACCTGTATTTATTAACTGTTATATTTTATATGCTCTATATTGATGTTTGTTTAAATTGGATGATGATTTATAATAAATGGTTGGTGATTGATATTTGGATGAATGAATGTTTATTTATATTAACTGCAAGTTGTTATGCATTTCATTTCATTCGGGATTACGGTTTGAAATGATATACAACCGCATTTTTATTATTAAATTGCGGATTGAGATGATAAATATCCATATCACTTGACCATAGAGTAGAAAATTATATACAGGCACCGCGGTATATATATAAAATTATTTTTTTTGAAAGGATTTTATGGTTTTGGATAGGATACGGTTTAATAAATATTAATTTTTGACCTTATAAAATATCTTATTTTATGTACATATATGGTTAAATTATTGAATTTAAGCTGTGTATAAATTTGTTAAATAAAATAAACAAGGTGAATAATGGAGTTTGATTATTTATATTATATGGTTTAGTACATGTTAAGATATTGAGAATATATAGAGTTTTTAATGTTTTAAATCAATTTATATTGGGAGTTAAGTTGAAAATTTATTTGGAATCGAGCTTAATTAAGAATTTAACTTCATAAGTTGATGTAGAATTTATTAACTTGGAATTTTAAAAGGTATGATATTTATAACTGAAATTTTATTCAAGATGGATTAAATGAATATTTCTAGTACAAATAAATTGGAGGAAATTTGATAGTTAAAAGTAATTTGAGTTTTATTTAAAATGATTTCGGATTTATTATGCCAATATTTCAAAATAAATAATAGGACTTTAAATTGTTGAATAGAAATTTCCAACAGTAGTTCCAATTGTTTAATATTTAAATTTTGAAATATATTGAAACTGAAGTGGTTTATTGAAGCTGAAAGCGATTTTAAATTTATGGACTTTGACTTAATCTTAAATGAAATAAATGGTAAGTTGCGGAAATTATTTTATTTTATGAAGTAATATAAAATCGACTATTTTATTCTATATACTGTTGAATATCCAAAATCATTCAAGTTTTAGAATTTATGGTTTTAAAGCTATGAATTTCGAAATATTATGTTTTGAAAGTTATAATCCAAATGTTTGGTTTCCAGATATTATAAATTTTAAGCAGTATGATTTTGGAAAAAGAAATATATTTGAAATAAAAATGATATTATTGATTTGGGTTTTATAAAAATAATATCGAAATGAGTTTTTTTCGAAATGGAATGATATCGTATTTATGGGTTTTGAAATGGATAATTATTTTCTAGTTTTAAAGTATAAAGACCGCGGTGTTATAATAACGTTTGGTTGTTGAAGAGACCGGGATCGGAAGTTGTCATACTCTCTGCCAACTCCGAAAACCACTTTAACAACCATGTACGTGGTGGAGATTCCAGAATGGAGTAGGACGGTGGTGGCGTTTCCTTTAAGGTAAATACCTGGACCCGACTCCCGTGAGTTGGCATAAGGTGGCTAAAACAGGAGCGATCGACGGGTTAATAAGGTAGCACCTTTGATCAGACACATCCCTTCGATATTATACTTTGACTTTGGATTGATTCGTGGCCACTTTTGATTTTATTTGGGGGTGTGGCTCGAGGTGGGCGCTAGCTGCGCGCTACGCGTTACCACCGACCTGGAAGCGTAATTGGTATATCTACCCTGGCATTGCCTAGTTGTGCCGTGTCACATACCCTATCGCGCCTTGTACGAGTTTCTATTTGTGTCGTACCTATGGAGTATCCTCTGGTAGCCTCCCGATCAGGAGGTATTACGGTACTGTATAGACTATTGGCATTATTTGTGTTAAGGGCTATATGGGTAACCCCTTAACGCTATTAAAAAGTAAGTTTATTTTACAAATAGATACTATTATAACAGCGCAATATACTACATAGTAAATAGTTTAACGGATCCTTAGGAGATGTAAATCCCGAGAATCTCTTGAGTTACTGCACTCATATTTATTTCTGTTAATTTAACTCACATAAGATCTTTTAGTTCTAACTCGAGTGTTTTGTCTTTTCAATTCGCTCGGGTCAGTCCGAGCGTTTCAGGATTTGAAGATTTTATTTCTGGAGGACGAAGATGGAGATTTTATTATTATTAATTATATTCACTACACTATTTAATTCCGGTGCATTGATTATGATTGGTATGTGAACTCTAATATTTATTGTATAAAGAAGAATCAAATGTTTGTAAACAGTTTATAAACTGTACATTTATTATTATATTTTATCCTTCCGCTGTGAGATTCTATTTTGTTTTTCTTTCCCTATTTTTTTCCTTATTTACCCCATAACAATCCGTCCTTCCTTATGGTTTGAATTGGCACGTGTGTCGATTTGAAGCGTGCGAAAAGGCGGGATGTTACAGTTGGTATCAGAGCTTTGGTTTAGCGATAAACCTTAGCTTTGTGGGGTCTGACTCTTTATTAATAGGGTAGTAATACCCTATGGGAGTCGTTGAGTGTATATATGAGAGAGCGTATTTGTTAGTGTTATAGAAAGGTTTTTATATTGTGTTAATCTGTTCCGTTTTGTATTTATAAATTCTGGTTGGTGCATAGGACGCTGTGACATCAATAGGGATTTCTAAACACCTAATAGGACAGACCGACATAATATTTGTTTTAATATAAGTGAATGAAATAATTTTGCCTATTATATTTTCTATATATAAAATCAAAAATTTCAAATGATATCTATAATTGGCTGTAATAGATTGGTTGTTAGGTAATAAAGTGTATAAATAATAATAGAAATAAGGTTGAAAAATAAAATAAATGAAATTTGGAAATTTAGAACTTTAGTTCCGGGTTTTGAAATTTCTTTCGAATAAATTTTGGAGTGTAATAATGTTGTTTATAAGTATTTTCTGATATAAATACTTAATATAATTCGGAAGAATTTTTTTAAAGAAGATTTTGGAGAAAATAAATTTTGTACTTTCCTCTCTGTTGCTGGAAAATAATTTCGGTGATGGCAGCCGCATCATCGACTTTCATTTTCGAGTTTCGAAAGGGAAAGACCACTGTAGTAGTTTTACTGCAGATTCATTTTTGAAAAATATATAAATTTTGGATTGTTTAAATATAATTAGAGATATATAAGTTATAAGAATATATTTAGCTATTATTTTAAAATAATTTGAAATTTAACCCGGTATTAAATTCTTAAATTTTCATTAATTAATTTTTCAATTATTGTAGTGAAATGGAAGGTAAGTAATTAATAATTGAAACCTCTAATTTAGGTAAGAGATTTAAGGCTAAGTTATAAAAGGAAATAAAAGGAAGTTGAAATTGTAACTTATAAGGAAAAGGGTAAAAATTTATTTAACAATGAATTAATTAAAGGGAATGGAACAAACTTGTATAACTTTCAAATTACACCCTTAAATAACATATATATAACTTACAAAATATTAAAAGTTGAAATGTTTAATAAGAGATTGTAATAGAATATTATACAAGTAGAAATTTGAAATAATGAAAGTATTTAATGAAATTGCTGTTAAATGAGAATTTAATGTTATAAACTTAAGTTTAAATTGATAAATAAATGAAATGAAGTTGTGTAAATGAATGATAATGAACTTAAGTAAACATTTGAAGCTATTTGCAGGAAAATGAATATTATAATAAATAAATGAGGGCATGCAATAATAAATAAATGAATAGTTATAACAAAATAAAGGGGAACTGGCGTGACCTGAGTTAATGGAATTGAATAATTGTAAGTAATAAGTAAAAATAAATGATGCAAACATTTAATGAGTAAATGTAAATTAAAAAGATAAATCACTGAATAAATAAAATGAAAATCAAACAACAAAGTTATGAAATGAAATCAATGATAAGTTAAGTTGATTGTTGTTGTTTGGTTTATGGTTGTTTGGGCAAGGATACTTTAAAATTGGATTTGGGGTAAATGAATAATCTATTTAGTTTTATCTAAGACTGTTGAGCAAATGATGCGCAAGTAGTTTATTCTTCATTCCGTACAGTTTAAAAGTTTTGAACCCGAACAACTATTTGTTTGTTTGATTGAATGATGTCTTTGTATTTGTTGTGTATGCTGTTTGTTGAAATTGATGGTTGTTGTATTGATTTGTTGTTAGTGAATGAAACCACTTAAATATTTCACTTTATATAAATTGTTAACCCTTTGGATTTTATAAGTGAAATGCAGGTTATGGAAGCAATTGCTACTGCTTTCGGTTCAATAAATTAAGAGTAAATTGCCCGACAAATAGGTATGTTTCGGATTACGGTTTAAAGCGCTATTTTTATATATTTTCCCGGGTTGGGATATTATATTTTGGATAATATATGTAATATAATTGTTATATTTTGATATTATATTTTCTCCCGAGCCTCACCGTACAAAGGAGACTCTGCCAAGATTTTCCATAAATTTTGGACTTGGAAATTATTTTGAAAATGTTTTCAACTTTATTTATTCAAGTATAAAAAGATATAATGATTATAAAATGGGTATATTTTATTTGAAGCAATAAATTTTGTAAATTATTGTTTATAAGTTAATATTTTGAATAAGATGTATTGTTTATTTAATTCTCCATTCTCCCTTCTTTTCTCCTTTTCGGGGACGAAAAGTTTTGAGCGGGGAAGAGTGTAACGACCCGTAAATTTCGACAATTAAAGTTGTTAATTTAATAGGATTTTGTGATTGAATTTTTGTAGAATTAATAAAGGTGATAAATTAGTATTGGAATGAACGCAAAATTTAAATATAGCAGGGGTTAATTAAAGCCTATTTATTTGTAATATGAATAAAATTTCAATAAATAAAGAAAATGGTGTAAGTATTGTACCTGGATATAATGTGTATATGGAAAATATAGGGTTGGCATTGAATTTGTAAATGTAAGGACACATTGTTACAGTAATTGATTTTAATTTAGGGATACGTTATTTCAAGTTAATAAATTTATAAACTTGAATTTACATTTCAATTTAATAAGTTACTTCAAATGCTATGACCTAGTAAACGGAATATGATAATAAGAACAAATTGCAAATTTGTATTTAGGGGCGAAATAATATTGATAGGTAGTAGTTATTGTGTAGAATAAATATACAAGTATATTAAAGGTTATAATAGTGGATTACTAGTAAATTCACTCATCACCAATAAAGATGCCTTGGTGATAATTAATGACATAACGGAAAAGAGTAAATGTATTCATTTGAATATAAATTGAAATTGGATAGGGATTTTAAGTAACAATGTTAATGCAAGGTAATTAATGCTAAATTAAAGTAAATAATAATGAATAGTGATTAATTCAAAATTTGTAACATATATTACCTGCTTATTTGTTAATGGAATTAGAATCTGTAATAAGTATAAATGAATGTTACACTAATTGAAAATGAAATAACGTTCGTTTAAAAGTTGTGAAATTATAGCGTCGTATTTATTAAGCATTACTTTAATAATTGTGATTAATTGTGAAATTAATATGGGAAGATTTAAAGTAATAACTAGGGAAGTAATACGTTATAAATTAAATGTAACCTAAACTTATGTGTAAGGTTGAAATTTACTAATCCGTTTAATTTGGAAACTTATTTACATAAATTGGATTTAAAGTGTAATAAAGGAATTATTTTAAGAAATTAAATATATATAATGTGACTGATGAAATAATTCATATTTCAAAATTTGAGATGAGAATTTGTTTAAGGAATTTTAAAGTTATAAGTAAATCAAGATGATAAAGTTTATGAATTATTGAATTTGAATCTTTAAAAATGACTTAATTTGTTAATTTATAATAGTTGGACTTATTGAAATAAATGAAATCAAATTTTAATTATTACGTTAAATTAAAAATTAAGTTAAAAATTTGGAAATATTTATGTAATAATTTTAAATCCAATGGTAAACCCTCCTATTTGAAATATGAATGGAATAATCATTGGTCCATTTAATTTAATAAGAATTATTAGAAAGTTAAATTATAATTTTAAATTTAATGAAATTGAGGATTAATATTGAAATTTATAAATGAATCATCTAAATTTACATTTTTAAATTGGTTTAAAATCAATGTAAATTTTCGGGGATTATTAAGTGATAAAATTTTCCAATACTAAAACTGAAATATAAAAATTGGATTTATTCACTAATTCTTAATTTATTTAATTAATAGAAAAATAGCCATTTTGGTCACGGACTCGGATTTCGACGAAACCAGTTTCATCGGATCCGTAACAGTGAATTATTGTAGGGTTTCAAGTTTCGTGGCGATCGGACTTGTTGTTTGATCGTACGAACGAGAATCGCCTTGAAATCGATTTAATTAAAATCAATTTGAAAATTTTGTTTTCGGCATAACTTCTTCATACGATCGAATTTGGACGTGAAACTTTTTCCATCGCGTTCAGAAAATTTTAAAACACCTATTTGGATATATGGGTTTAACAATTTCGCTCCGGGGTCAGAACGGGCTTTTTGGGCCACGTTAGCGGTAGCACGTTTGTTTATCAGGTCCATCTATTCAAATCTCTGACCTACCTATATAAACCCAATTATAAACCCTAGCATCCATCTATCTTCTTTTCTTTGTGCATTCATTTCACTCAACTCCTCCTTTCCAATGGCTGCAAACCCTAGATCCAATTTCAATCTAAAGCAAAGCTAAAAATTTAAAGTCTTAAGAAAAATTCCAAAAAAATATATGTTAATGCTCTCGACGAGCGTAATTCAATGGTGCTATCCGTTTTTCGATTGGAGTTTCTGTGTGTCCAGATCGGAGTAAAATAGTTTCGGACGTTCATCAACGTCGCGACGAACTTCGTTAGATCGAAAATTCCCTTCTGGGTTTTGTAGAGATTCTCGAGCTGATCTCATCCATGCAAATTAATCGAAGGTTAGACGGTTAGATCGTTGTATAAATTTGAATTAGGGTTATATTATGAAGGCGACGGTGGTGCAAAATTGGCGTACGGAGACATCGTCTTCGGCAAGGAGGGGTACGGTGGAGGGAGTCAAGGCCGTGGTGGCGACGGCATAGGCCATAGTGGCCGAAGGCGCTGAAAACTCTCGGTCAAACGAAGGCGAACTCTGAGCATGAACGAAATGCGCGTATGGCCTGGAGAAGATGATTGTGCTGTAGCGTGTTGTGACGTGGCATAGGTTAGGTTATTTACTTGTTTTAATTTAATTTAATTTTCCACTCATTTAACTCGTTTAACTCGAATAACTTTTGCATACATGATCCGATTGACGCGCGATTTTTTTTGTTAAGATCGTAATAAAATTCCGGACCTTTGATGCTAGTTTGGACAGATTTGGAGACCGTTGAATTTTTGGGTTTAAATTGGATTTAAATTCGATTTAAATTCAAAAGGTGGGTGTTTTAACTCACTCACAACTTCTAAGGTTTCTTATGTTTGTTAAATTGATTTTAGATATGAGTAGAAATTTATTTATGACTGTTTGGCATGTTTTATTCATTATCTCAGTTAAATCGCATTTATTTAAATTAACTGTGAATTAATTTTATTATTGCAAAAAATTTGACAGTTAAAATTTATTTATTTGCATGTAAACTGCTAGTTAAACAGTTATTAAATTTATTATGAATATAAAATGTTAGTTAATACTTGTATTTATTACCTATTATATTTTATATGCTCTATATTGATGTTTGTTCAAATTGGATGATGATTTGTAATAAATGGTTGACGATTGATATTTGGATGAATGAATGTTTATTTATATTAACTGCAAGTTGTTATGCATTTCATTTCATTCGGGATTGCGGTTTGAAATGATATACAACCGCATTTTTATTATTAAATTGAGGATTGAAATGATAAATATCCATATCACTTGACCATAGGGTAGAAAATTATATACAGGCACCGCGGTATATATATATGTATATATATATATATAAAATTATTTTTTTGAAAGGATTTTATGGTTTTGGATAGGATACGGTTTAATAAATATTAATTTTTGACCTTATAAAATATCTTATTTTATGCACATAAATGGTTAAATTATTGAATTTAAGCTGTGTATAAATATGCTAAATATAATAAACAAGGTGAATAATGGAGTTGATTATTTATATTATATGGTTAAGTACATGTTAAGATATTGAGAATATATAGAGTTTTTAATGTTTTAAATCAATTTATATTGGGAGTTAAGTTGAAAATTTATTTGGAATCGAGCTTAATTAAGAATTTAACTTCATAAGTTGATGTAGAATTTATTAACTTGGAATTTTAAAAGGTATGATATTTATAACTGAAATTTTATTCAAGATGGATTAAATGAATATTTCTAGTACAAATAAATTGGAGGAAATTTGATAGTTAAAGTTAATTTGAGTTTTATTTAAAATGATTTCGGATTTATTATGCCAATATTTCAAAATAAATAATAGGACTTTAAATTGTTGAATAGAAATTTCCAACATTAGTTCCAATTGTTTAATATTCAAAGTTTGAAATATATTGAAACTGAAGTGGTTTATTGAAACTGAAAGCGATTTTAAATTTATGGACTTTGACTTAATCTTAAATGAAATAAATGGTAAGTCGTGGAATTATTTTATTTTATAAAGTAATATAAAATCGACTATTTTATTCTATATACTGTTGAATATCCAAAATCATTCAAGTTTTAGAAGTTATTGTTTTAAAGCTACGAATTTCGAAGTATTATGTTTTGAAAGTTATAATCCAAATGTTTGGTTTCCAGATATTATAAATTTTAAGCAGTATGATTTTGGAAAAAGAAATATATTTGAAATAAAAATGATATTATTGATTTGGGTCTTATAAAAATAATATCGAAATGAGTTGTTTTCGAAATGGGAATGATATCGTATTTATGGGTTTTGAAATGGATAATTATTTTCTAGTTTTAAAGTATAAACTATTTTAAAGACCGCGGTGTTATAATAACGTTTGGTTGTTGAAGAGACCGGGATCGAAAGTTGTCATACTCTCTGCCAACCCCGAAAACCACTTTAACAACCGTGTACGTGGTGGAGATTCCAGAATGAAGTAGGACGGTGGTGGCGTTTCCTTTAAGGTAAATACGTGGACCCGACTCCCGTGAGTTGGCATAAGGTGGCTAAAACAGGAGCGATCGACGGGTTAATAAGGTAGCACCTTTGATCGGACACATCCCTTCGATATTATACTTTGACTTTGTATTGATTCGGTGGCCACTTTTGATTTTATTTGGGGGTGTGGCTCGACGTGGGCGGTAGCTGCGCGCTACGCGTTACCACCGACCCGGAAGCGTAATTGATATATCTACCCTGGCATTGCCTAGTGGTGCCGTGTCACCTACCCTATTGCGCCTTGTACGAGTTTCTATTTGTGTCATACCTATGGAGTATCCTCTGGTAGCCTCCTGATCAGGAGGTATTACGGTACTGTATAGACTATTGGCATTATTTGTGTTAAGGACTATATGGGTAACCCCTTAACGCTATTAAAAAGTAAGTTTATTTTACAAATAGACACTATTATAATAGCGCAATATACTACATAGTAAATAGTTTAACGGATCCTTAGGAGATGTAAATCCCGAGCATCTCTTGAGTTACTGCACTCATATTTATTTCTGTTAATTTAACTCACAGAAGATCTTTTAGTTCTGACTCGAGTGTTTTGTCTTTTCAATTCGCTCGGGTCAGTCCGAGCGTTTCAGGATTTGAAGATTTTATTTTGGAGGACGAAGACGGAGATTTTATTATTATTAATTATATTCCACTACACTATTTAATTCCGTTGCATTGATTATGATTGTCATGTGAACTCTGATATTTATTGTATAAAGAAGAATCAATGTTTGTAAACAGTTTATCAACTGTACATTTATTATTATATTTTATCCTTTCACTGTGAGATTCTATTTTGTTTTCTTTCCCTGTTTTTTTCCTTATTTACCCCATAATAATCCGCCCTTCCGTATGGTTTGAATTGGCACGTGTGTCGATTTGAAGCGTGCGAAAAGGCGGGATATTACAATGCTCAACCCTCCTCCAGGCTTGGACGAGAACACCATGGGTAATTGGGGCAGGAGAGTTAAGTTTGAAAGAGCCAAGTATTTTGGTGAACAACAAACGGTGAAATATTCTTAGAATATAAATGAGCATGTCGCTAATGTTCAAGAGCTCGAACATGAAAAATACTTCCTCCATAAGCGCGCCACGGAGCTAGAAAGGGATAAAAAACCTTAGGGCTGTGAACAGAGCCTTTAACCATGCTCTGAAGACTAACATTAATGCGGTCGATGAAGAAAATAGAGCAAGGAAGAAAGAAAAAAACTTAAAGAGGTTCTCGGTGCTGCGATTCATCATATAGTGGATCCTTCAGTCATCGAGACCCTTGACAAGGCTACAAAAGACTTGTAGTTTATTTTTATATTTGATTTGAATAAATTTGTTTTGTATAAAGATGTGAATGACTTTACAGTTTTGTAAATTATATCATTGACTTATGTAAATTATATAATTTGGTTAATATCACCTGATTTGTAACCCTTTTATGTGATATCACTTCTGAAATGCTTTTTGATGTCCCTTTCCTTACTTCTGAGCTTATTGAATTTTTTATTCTCTTTGCTATGCTAATTTCTTTAAAAAGTATAAAGAAAAAAATTTCTAATTATTAGCTTGAAATTGACTTACCAGTCTATGTATATCATTTGCTTAAATTAATAATAATCTTGTTAATTTCATGAAAGATAGTCTATATCAAACATTTAAATCCTATATTCAATCAAGATGAGAAATGCTTGAGAATTTAACTTCAACCATTTGGTTGAAATATCTAAAATTTGTTGATAAAAAATCCTGCCTTATCACAAGGGCATAAATGCTGGAACGTAACCTTCAAGATACATTCGATAAAGAACTAAATTCAGAAACCACCATCTAGATTTCGAAAGTAGAAATCCTTCGAACCATTCCTTGACATTAATGAGATTTTGTAAATTAGAAATCCAAAACTCAGATTTGAAAACTCTTAATTTCAATTTTTATGACAATACTCTTTGACCAAAAATTTAGGCATTTGTGATAGATAATAGAATTTCATTATCGAAATTTCACACCCAAATTAGTGCTCAAATAAGTAATTGTCTCGGCACCCAGATTCAGGTATATTAAGATAATCAGTGATAGATAGAGATCTAAATCCCAGATTCGGGTATTAAATAATAGAGTTCTGAAATAAATATCCTGAAACCCAGATTTGGGTATTAATTGATGACATTTAGATATGAAAGCCTCGAAACCCAGATTCAGGTATTAATAGATGAAGTTTCAGTATGTGAGATCCAAGACCTAGATTCGGGTATTTATAGACGATGTTTAGAAATGAATGTCCTTAAACCCAAATTCAGTTATTTACAAGTGGAGCCCTGTTGTACTCCTTTGATGTGTGAACCCTTCCGATCTTGTATAAAAATGACTTTTTTACTTGCCTCTTGAGCTTGTATCATAGTCCATGACCTGTTGAGCCTCTTCTCGAGCCCTAACATCTTATTCTATGTTGAATGTGCCACTCTTTGGGTTTGGACATCTTAGTCTGTTGTTGGTTTAGCCTCTCTTTGTGCTTGGACATGTAATCCATTATGATTGAGCCTCTTTTTGGGCTTAGACGTCTTAGTCCTTTGTTTTCCAATGCTCATGGTTAGCTCATATTAGAGTTTGGAACCAAGGACTTATCCAATCTCTTATAAAGAGATGTCCTGCCCTGGCCCTTTTGTAGCACAGACAGGGGCTTGTTCGGTGCTTTACTCTGGCCATCTTATGGCACGGATAAAGGCTAACTCCATCCTCCCTCCAAGAGGTGCCTTACCCTAGCCATAACATGGCAAGGATAAGGACTTTTTCGGTACTTTAACTTGGCCATCTTATGGCGTGGCTAATGGCTTACTCCATCCTTTCTCTAAGAGGTGCCTTGACCTGACCAGATTCATGGCCAAGGGCATGTAATGTGCTTTAACCTGGCCATCCTATGTTGTTGCTAAAGGCTTACATGCCCTCCCTCTAGGAGGTGTTCTGCCATGGCCATCACAGCACAGACAGAGACTTTTCTACCATCTTAGGTAGACTACCATCTTAGGTAGTATCCAAATATAAGGAGCATTTCACTACCAACCGTGTAGATTTTCTTTTTATGAAATGTAGCGCTTTATTGATTCTTTCTCAAATTCATTTTACATATTCTTTGGTCTTCCCTTGTCGAAATAAATTTATGATCATCCCCTCCAGGGCACTACAATGGTTAGTTTCATGACCATTCATCATTTGGTCATGATAATAGGATCCTCCCAGATATTTTCATGCTTTGGCCTCCTTTTTTGTGATGGCCAGTAGTTAAGCTCATCCTTTGTAAGGAAGTAGACATTCTCTATGGAAGTTGTCAACTTACACTCTTTTGGGAGTCAAGTCTTGAAACTTGATTCTTATGGATGGCCTTTCGACTTTTTATTTCTTGGACTTATGTTTTCATGTTCCTAAATTGCTTTTCTTTTTGCGACCTTTTGAATTTCTAGAGTTGAAAATGCTTTAGCTATAGTTCGTTGCCACTTATGTGCAAAGGCATTGTAATCATCCGTTACCTCTTCTTTAAAGATGGTGCCTTTGGAATAATCATGGATCATTCTTCTCATTTGATTGAAGATATTGTCATTTCCATTTGTTTTCTTTCCTAGTGCAAAGATGGGGGTAGGGCCGACATGAAAAGGATTTAGACTCCGTTTTTTAGGATCATAAGATTCTTCTTTTTTCTTATTTACAATTCTAAGAGCTTCTAGCCTTAATCTTTGCTCTGTGTCTTGGTCGGAATCCTTAATGTCCATTAGGGGGAATCTATCCAAATGGGTTTAGATGATCTTTGTTTAGATCTTTTTATCCTTACGGCCATGATCAAACAATAGTAGATGAACTTAAAATAGGGTTTAGTGGGGTTAGAGAATAGTAGTGTTGGGGGTTTAACCAAGTCGAAGGTTCGAGCCCTCCTTCTAGCGCTAAAAATATTAACAAGGTTTCTTGTCAACACCCTAAGATTATGCTAAGAAAAGTGAATTATACTTTATTCAAGTAGCGCAGGAAAGAAGATGGGGATCCTCATAGAATTGCCTTTCGATCTGGCCTTAACAGGTAGGAATTATCCAAACAGACCTTTCGACTGCGTCGAAAGGGTTAGATTCCGTATTTAATGACCTTTCGACTCAGTTGGGATGAATTGATCCTCCTTTTGAAAGCCTTCCACTATAATTGATAGATTATTTTAGAAAGTTTATTCTTGAAAAGTTTCAGCCCTATCGGAAGCCTTATGGGTTGCGTAACTAGGACTTCCCAAGAGTCTGATATAAAGGTTCCGACCCTGTCAGAAGCGTGGTAACCTTGATGATAAAACTTGAATCAGGGAAATTGGTCTAGGTTCCGAACATGTCGAGAACTTTGGGATTTAGAGTAGTCTAGGCTTTAGATTGGGATCCTAGGTGGGGGTTTCGATCTAGTTGAAAGCTATGGATATAACCTCCTTGGATTTGAATTAGTAATTTCAGGCTTCAGTGTTTAGAGGATAGGTTTCGACCTTGTTAAAGGCATTACTCAAAGAGAAGTTTCTTTGAATTGGTTATGGAAATTAATAGAAATTATAAGGGTTTTTGAAAATGCCGATAGTAGTCCTTCGATGAAGGTAAAACCAAAATTATAAAGGTGAATCCATTAAAAAAATTCAATGAAACAGTAAAGGAAACTAAAGTACTCGAAACTTCCCTTTCATCTTGCTAAGTAAGCTTTATTTCACTAAATCCCCAAATCAAAAATCTTGTAATTGGGGTTACGATGCTTTACTAGAGAGTATACAAGTGGAGAACGAGATGAATCACCTCCTCAAAACGTGACCCCTTTGGTCTTATTTATAAATGTGGCTTGGCACCTTTCGACCCTTATGCTTTCGATTGGGTTGGATGGTGGCTGTTGAGAGACTTGAGCATGGTGCCACCTTTATTGAAAGGTATGGTGATGCTCCTCTTCATCGATTTTTTTTGTGAGTGCTTCTGACTCTTTCGTTAGCCTTTGTTCATTGGTTTTGATGATGTTGGTTATGCACATGCTCTTGTTTCTGATTTGATGTGGAACCCTCCCGGACCACACTAGTTTTGACTGATTTGAAAGGCTTACTATAGCTTTCGAAGGGGTTACTCCAGATAATACTTACTTTCTAGCAGTTTGAATGATGTAAAAACCATTGGTTTCAAATGGCTTGACATGTGCTCAAAGAGATATTCTTTATTGTCTTAGGAAGGTGTGGCTTTATCTTAATCGAAAGGTCTTTAACTAGTCAAAGGGTTGTTAATAAGGATTGAAGGGTTCTTTCGAATCCATCATCTTCTTTGAAAGGTAAGAACTCTCTGGATAGTGGTATATTAAACCTTTTGACACCATCGAAAGGTCTTGCAGCTTCCAAACTTTGATGACATCATTCCTTCGACTCCTTCGAAAGGTTTGACAGAAGCTCTTCTCTCTTGCTCTTTTCTTAAAGAGGTCTCGACTTGATCGAAAGGTGAATATTTGGAATAACACCTTATATAAGAAGTTGATTAAAATGTATCTCTCTTTAATCGTCATCCAAAACAAGGTGATCAGCTCCTGGTTTTCTTTTAAGAGAGCGTCATAGTGAAGGCATGCTCTCTTTAGTAGGGGCAGCCTTTTAATGCTTAAAAGACGCCAACACTGATGCACATCTATCAAGTCTATGATACTTATAAAAGAGTATATTGTGTTCCCTTATTTGCTTGTCTAACTCCCTATATAATTTGCTTATCTCAGATTGTTTTCTCTCGAGTTTGGTTTTATAGAGGAGGATGGGTTTCTTCCTTATCTAGAATGAATGATTTACACTATTAATATCTTCGAAATAAAAGTTGTTTAAATAGAAAGTCCCATACTTGAGATGATGGGATATAAGTTTGAGATACCTACTCATTTTCTCTTCATTCTTCAACATTAATAGACGTAGGATCCTCTAGAGGAGCAGAGGAGGCAGCAGATTCAGGCGGTGTAGTTTTATAAGGAGATGACTCTTTTTTAGACGCTTTTGAGTTATCATCTCTGTCTTTATCAGAGGTTTCCGTATAGCCTTCTCCATCTCCACCTAATACTTGGCCACCATAGTTATTCTTATCATCATCATTGTTATCATCTTCGTCGTCATCGTTATTATCACCCTCCTCTTTGACAACATCATCTTTGTAACCTTCGTTCTTTGAGTCGGACTCCACCCCAAAAGAAGGAATGTCAAAAGAAAGAGCCTTAGGGGTTTCGATTTCCTCCTCTTCTGCAAACTTCATTCCCTACTTCATTCGGTTAATCTTACCCATTACTCTATCAACCAGGGCAGAGTTGAGTGCAGGGAAGCTTAGCTCGAGCACTTGTCATATTGTTAGCATAAGCGAGCATCAAGGCTTCCTCATAAGAATTCAACATGATCTCCCCAAGTGTATTATTGAGGAACTGTGGCACTTGCTATTTAGCATCAGAGGTAGTATCAATAGCAAGTTTCAAAGAAGCCCTGTTTTTCTTTAACTTCTCTTTTAAAGAAGCATTCTTTGCTGCTATACGGGCTCTTTCCTTGTCAGTTTCGTTTATGGATAGCTGCATGGAAATGTTCTCATTGGGGAGAAGTTAATGAGCCTTTCTTTCCTCTAAAACAACAGATTCTGGCTGGGCGAGAGAAGTTTTCAATCAGTCCAGTTCAGATGTTGCTTCATCTTTTGCCGTAGAAAGGGTAGACACTTGATTCTTTAGAAAAGAAATTTCCCCTCGAAACTGGGAGGACTTAGCAGAATATTTCGATGCCTACTCGTGCAAAGCTAGCCAACTCTTGGAAATCTGAAAGAAGAAGTACATCGTAAGTTAGAAATTTGAAAAGAAAACAGCAATGATGAAGTTAATCGAAGTGAAACCTATTGAGAATTGTTGCTCTATCAGAAAGTGGTAATGACCCATCAAATCAAAGACGATGAAAGGCAGGTGGATGGAGGTGAAGGATTTGGAATTTAAAATAGACTGGATATCTCATCAAAATTAAAAGAAGGAGAAGAAGGTGTCAACATGGGAGGAATATGCTTTAGAGTGGAGGTCATCTCCAAAGCTTGTTGCAGTTGTTCGAGTGCGGCCGGAGAGCTAGAAATGGTAATGCAAGAGAAGGGATAGTAGGACTCTGCTTGGATTTATCTTATGGTGCTTCAACGATTGGGCTCTCCAAAGCTTTTTCAAAACATGAATGCTCCTCCTCCTCTATATCAATAACTTTAGCAATCTTCAGAGGTGGTTCTACTTCAGTTGATTACGCCAACCTCCTATTGACTGCTATTTTAGTTTTGGCAAGAGATTGAACAATGGAAGGCGACCGAGAAGAAGTAGGGGGAGGAGTTGGACAGCCAACAAGCTTTATAACTTGAGGAGAAACTGAAAAGAATTCAAGCAGATTATAAATCGGGAAAATAATTCGAGAAAAACTACACAACAATTCATAACAGGTGCACTGTTTAACACATATAGGAGTGGTTAGCGCAAATGGGTGACATGGGAGAGAAAGTTGATGGGTCTCCCAAAGAAAGGAAGCGTTTTCTCTGGGATGTATGTTGGACAGAAGTGGGATTTCCAAGGATCCTTTGGCTTCCAGTAGAGGGGAGTGCTTACGTAAATTTGATTGAGCTAACAGCGTCAATCTGCTCCCAATTTGACTTGAGAATGCAATTAGAGACTCTAATGTACTCTTATCTTCTTCACTTAACTCTTTAAATGGGTGTTATCCTGCCTTTTGGCAAGGCCTTGATACAGAGGAATTGACTGGAGATAAAAGGATGTTCATCCTAAAAAGCGGTTATACACAACGTTGCTATGGATGCTGATAAATTTTACCTAAGTCCGGATCGAGCTACAATTAACATGACATGACCAACAAAGCTAGAAAAGCAAGCATTCCAAATTTCAAGTCAATCTGAGTTCATATGCTCAAGATATGATGGATATAAGCCAATAAAATAAATTACTTCGTATCCATCGGTCAATCCTTTTCACATCAGTTTCGTTCGAATCCGTCAACAGCAGCTTCCTTCTTATCCATCGGAATTGACCCACTTCATATCCATTCACAACCACCCATTTCATACCCATCAGCAGTGGCATGGTAGTCCATTTCGTATTCATCCAGTTTCAAGCATGCTTCGTATCAATAGGCACAGATCGATACGAAATCAACACCTCCCATCGATACGAAACCAAATACTTGACAATTGATACGATGTGGAACACAGGGCGTCGATACAAAGTGGAGCACATGACATCGATACGAAGTGGAGTGCAACAGAAGTGATAAAAAGTGAAATGCACAGGGTCGATATGAAGAAAACACATTCAAGTGGAAGAATCGTCACTCGGCATAAAAAGTGGATTGATCCAAAAAGTTAGAGCCACATCGTCAGATATCACGTGTCCAGAAGCGATGCGAATGGATACGAATAGGAAGCGATGTGAATTCAACAACCTTCGAAAAATCCAAACTTGCATGGATCATAATTCAAAATCTACAAGTCCAAATGCAACCAATTTTTCACAAGATCTTGCGTACATCTTCAGGAATGTTCATTATCGATCCTCGCTCGATTGGACTAACTCCTGATCAATACTAATTGCATTCGTACCGATCATGGGTCTACTCCAAAGATCAAGGATCGATCATGTGGGCCCACCCACGTGAAGAGAAGAGGTCTTCCAAGATCTGAGCGGGATATTTGCAGCCTTTGCCTATAAATAGCAGCCCAGGACCTACTAAAAAGGACTTTTGGCTCTTCTACGTCTAGACTCTGCCAAAATCATCATTGTACTCGAATTTAACTATTGTAACTCATTGTAACTAGCAAACAAAAATCAATAAATTCAATCATTTCACAGTGGACGTAGGCCACACGCTGAACCACTCTTAATCCATGTGTTTCTGTGTGTTTGTCTTGCTTATCATTGGTGTGCATGTTAGATCTTCCTTTTTTCCATCTATATTCTTCATTTTATCTCTTCAAATACATCCGAAGATTGTTGTGCCCAATTTTGGTACAAACACTTTGGTGTTTTCACTGGGAAAACCTAGTTTTCTCCTGCTCATTGGATCTATTATCAATATCGAATTGCGTAAATCTTAGAAGAAGATCTAGATTTCAAGTTTGAAGTTCTTCCATCCTATTCAGATTTGCACCAAGTCTAGGAAAGAGCTTCGCTATACATCATGGTCAACACTAGGACTACTTCAACTGTTGTAGATCCAGATGGATGGGACAGACAGAACCCCGAACAACTTCGTCCTACCGAACAGATTGCTGTCGGACCTTCAGATTCGCAAGGCCCTATCACCTGGGAAGAATTTCAACTGCTAATGCAAGAGTTGACACAAAGCCGCCAATAGCTTACTCAGCAACTCCATGCCAATGCGGAATTGACCAACCAACTGAATCGTCAAAGACGAAGGAGATCCAGAAGGTATCAGGCGTCCTATTCATCCACCAAGGGTTCAGCCTCTTCTGACTACCATCATAGATACACGCGCCCACGGTTGTATGGAAGCTATACATAAGCTACTGGTTAGCAGCGCACCTTGAGTCTTGAGCAATTAAGGGTTGGCCCGTCGACTAGCCATCAAACTGGACCTTCCTCCTAAGGAGGTACTATTCCTCATCATACTACTAAAGATCGCGCTGCCACCGCTACCATTGATTTGGGAGTTGATTCCCGAAACCAGACAGATCCGAACCATCACCAACATGAATACACTCCTGAACCGTATGTCCCTGAGAACCTAGAACCATAGAGGCGAGACATGGATCGTTGACCGCGACCGGCCCATCCTCGCATTGTGGAACCCAACCACACCTTGGCCCAACAGGCTCAAAATGTTCAAGTGCCAAGCGTCCCGACTTTGATCCACTAGATGATCCATGAAAGTCAGGGTCTCACTAACGATGACTGGGGAATCTCCTGGAGTCATAACCCTTTTACTAACGATATACTCTACGCTGAACCACCTCAGCGATCCAGGATGCCAACTCTACCCATCTATGAAGGGAGCTTCGATCCCAATCAGCATATCTTAAAGTACGAATGGTTGATGAATGCGGCACGTGCCGATGATGCGGTCAAGTGTGGAAGCTTCCTGATTTCTCTAGGGGGCATAGCAACTATGTGGTTTACTCGTTTACCACCTAGATCCATCTCGTGTTTTGATCAGTTGGCAACAAAGTTTGTTGAACAGTTTCGCATATATGTCACAAGGCGGAAAGACGTTAATACTTTGCCTAGTGTCACTCAAGCTCCTGTATAGACACTCAGACGTTATCTAGAAAGATTTCATGTTGTATGCGCCGAGATTAGTAATCCAAATGATAACTTAATTCTAATGGCACTAACTAAGGGGATCGATCCCGATTCCAAGTTCGGCAACTGGTTGGCCGAAAAACCTCATGTGTGATTGGACCGTTTCTATTCCAAGGCAGCCCAATTCTTGAGAAGGGAGGATGTGAAACGGTCTAGGAAAAAGGATGACGCAGGGCCCAGTGTGGAAGGAATCCAAAGCAATGTAGTTGTTAAACAAACCGGGAAGAGTTCCGGAAAGGTGTAACTGAGCTTACAGAAAAGACAAAATCAACAAAAAGGCTATGGAAATTTAACTAGGAAACGGGATCAGAATCGTGGGCCGCAACGTAGGGCTCCTATGTTTGACAATTATACTCCTTTAAATACGTTGCTGGAAAATGTGTATTTACAGACCTGCAATACTATTCAGTATAAGAAACCTGCTCCAAAACAATCATCGGAAAAATATATCCAAATAGGTAAGTTTTATAGATTTCATTATAACTATGGCCATAACACAAACGAGTACCGTCATTTGCAAGATATTATTGAAAAGTTGATACGTGAGAGAAAGTTAGAGCAGTTTCTGCGGGTGCGCGGTCATGAGGTTGGTGATAAATACTGTTAGTGTTGGTCCTCATCCAGCAGACCAAAGCTGAAAGGAAATGGAGTCGTATGCCAGTTCTATTAGGCATATAAGCTTCGAATGTTGTGTTAGTTTGGAAGACGGGGCTCAGTTCTATTAGGCACATTGTATTTTCAGACAGGGATGCCGACAGAGTCGAAGCCACAACTATGGATCCACTTGTCTTTTCAACTCAGGTAGGTCCTGCTTGGATGAAGAAGATCTTAGCAGACGGTGGGTGTTCTATGAATATACTGGTCAAGCGAGCCTATGACCAAATGAAAATGGAAACGAAAGACTTGAAGCCTTCTCAGTCTCGTATGCATGGCTTTAATGGGAGCGCAACTATACCCGTTGGAGTGGTGGAACTACCAGCGGAGTTGGGAATTGGAAAGCGCCGGAGAGTTCGGTTATTATAGTTTGTTGTGTTGGATATAGACTGGCCATACAATGCTTTCTTGGGCCAACCGACCCTAGTTCAATTCAGGTCTTCCATTGCCTCTTGTTGTAGCCTTTAAAATTCCCTACCGATAATAGAGTTGGAGTCGTTCAGGGAGACCAAGCGGCTGAACGAGCCTATTATGTTATTGAGCTGTGAGAGGCGCAATGAAATGAAAAGGGAAAGGGCGTGGAGGAATCTCTCTACGTCTGCTTTATTGAGAATTGATAGTAAACGCTTGGGCCTAGGCCCGTGCACCCCAACAATTCCCAAGGAATCTTGACCCAAGGGATACCGAAAGTGAAGATGAAAGTAGAGACAGTCAAGCTTCTCCGGTCAAGTTGACGATCGATGTTCCGATCGACAATAATGAAGATTTTAAAATGATAAAGATTGGATCTCAGCTAAGCCAACAGATGCAAGAGGAATTGGTTGAATTTCTCCAGGAAAACTTGGACTTATTTGCCTGGACACATTCTGATATGTGTGGAATCTCCCCGGACATCGAGAGCCATACATTGAATATTGACCCGCGGCATGTCTCGATCAAGCAAAAAAGGCGTGGTATAGATCTAGATAAATCTGCCACCCTTAAGGAACAGGTAGAGAAATTCAAATAGAACGGGTTTATCCGAGATGCATTATATCCGAAATGGATGTCAAATCCTATAGTTATCCGAAGGCCAAACGGGAAATGGAGAACGTGCCTTGATTACTTAGTGTTGGATTAGGCTTGCGCTAAAGACAGTTTTCCACTCCCCCGAATTGATTAGCTCGTAGACTCAACAGTTGGACATGAGCTCTTATCCTTCATGGATGTGTACTCTGGCTACAATAAAATACCCATGCACTTGCCTAACCAGGAGCATACCAGCTTTGTGACTGATCTGGGATTTTACTACTACAAAGCCATGCCATTCGGACTCAAGAACACCGGAGCAACTTACCAATAGTTAGTTAATCGAATGTTCGCTAACCAGATCAGAAAAACCATGGAAGTATATGTAGACGACATGCTCATAAAGTAACGATTCTCCACTGATCATATCAGAGACCTGGAATCGAAGTTCAACATCCTCTGAGAATATAGAATGAAACTCAACCCGTTAAATTGTCACTTTGGGGTCGCATTCCGAAAATTCCTCGGGTTTATCGTCAATGCTCGAGGGATCGAACCTAATCTCGAAACGATCTGGGCCATCAAAAATTTTGAGACTCCAAGAACTATAAAGCAAACCCAAAGCCTCAACGGGAAAGTAGCAGCACTAAGTAAGTTCATTTCAAAATACACTGACAAATGTATTCCCTTCTTCGACTTGATCAGAAAAGGGAAACGAAACATTGAATGGACTATGGAATGTGAGGTTGCATTCCGAGCACTAATTCAACACCTCTCCAAACCACCTATTCTATCGAAGCCCATTGATCATGAGAGATTATACACTTACTTGGCGGTGTCAGAGAACGCAATCAGTGCTGCCCTAATTCGGGAGGAAGACCGGATACAACGGCCGGTCTATTACATTAGTAGACGACTAGCGGGAGCAGAGAGAAATTATTCGAAGCTAGAAAAGTTGGCTTATTGTCTTATCGTTGCCTTAAGGAAGCTTTGTCCATATTTTTAGGCTCATCCTATCACCTCTACACTGACCAGTAGTTAAGACAGGTCCATATACGACCTGAGACATCTGCTAAGTTACTTAAGTGGAATATCGAGCTAAGTCAGTTAGACATTACTTACACTCCAAGGCGAGCTATCCAAGGACAGGTCCTAGCAGAATTCATCGCTAAATTCACTATCCCGGAGGACTTGCCTGAAACCAGTGAATATCCCAAGTATATCTGTTATATGCATACTGATGGTGGATCAAATGACCGTTGCTCTAGCGCCAGAGTTGTACTTGAAACTCCAAAAGGCCAATCTATATGCTATGCTTTAAAGTTTGATTTTCATGCGACCAACAACGAAGCCAAATACAAAGCTCTACTGACTGGATTGATACTTGCCAAAGATTTAAGAATAATTGATTTGGAGATTTATTGTTATTCGCAATTGGTCGTGTGTCAAGTTCGGGGAGAGTACCAGGCCAAAGACCGAAGACTGGTTGCTTACCTTGCTCGGGTTTAGGATAAATTTAATCAGTTCAATTATTATGCCATGTACTGCATACCCCAAGAGCGTAATCAGAAAGCCGACTCATTCGCGAAGTTTGCCGGTACAGGCGAAGCGCAACAAATGGGACTCATCCCCGTTGAAACGTTATCTTCCCCAAGCATCGATCAAATGGAGACGGACTGGGGATTTAGGATCATTCCCGATAAGTAGTCGTGGATGACTCCATTTATAAATTATCTCGAGCATGGGACCCTGCAAGAGCGTAGGAATGAAAAGAGACTAGTTCTTTGAAAAACTTCGCGGTTCACTATTCAGAATGGAGCCATGTATAGAAAAGGGTACTTTGTTCCTTTACTCCGGTGTATCGTTCACGATGAAATCAAACGAGTATTGCATGATGTACATGAAGGTGAATGTGGCGATTACACCGGGGGGAAAGCTCTTGCCAGAAAGTGCTTTGACATGGATACTATTGGCTGACTGCAAACTGCGATGCATCTGACTATGCCAGAAAATGTGACAGATGTCAAAAACACGCTCGGATTTCGAGAGCCCCACTTGCCGAAATAACACAGATGGTCAGTCCAAGGCCATTTGCAGTATGGGGCATTGACATTATTGGTTCTCTACATCTAGCCAAAGGTGGTGTGCAGTACGCCATTGTCACAGTTGATTAGTTAATCAAGTGGGCGGAAGACGAACCCATTGCTACAATCATGACAAAGAAAGTGATCAACTTTGTATTATGCTAACATTATTTGTCGGTTAAGTCTCCCTCATACCATCATCACTGTTAACGGAACCCAGTTCAACAGTGTTGAATTCAAGAATTTCTATCAGCGATTCCACATCTAAAAGAAACTCTCTACAGTGGCACACCCTTAATTGAATGGGCAGGTCGAAGTTGTTAATAAATTTATAAAGTCTGTTCTGAAAAAACGATTGGAGAAGGCCGAGAGCAAGTGGGTCGATGAAGTTCCTATGGCTTTATAGGCTTACCGAACAACCCATAAATCTGCAACCGGCCACACTCAATTTCCTACGGTTTAGAAGTTGTTATTCCAATCGTGATGGAAGTACCTTCTCATTGTGTGACATATTATGATCCAAAGATAAATGCTATATTACTGGACGAATCCCTAGATTTATTGGATGAGAAGCGTGAAGAGGCTGATTTGAAGGCAGCTGCATATCGAAGTCGAGTTGCCAAGATATACGATTCCAATGTCCGACCCCGAACCTTCGAACTCGACGATCTCGTCCTTAAGAGAATTTGAACGATTCCTTCACATATTTAACTAACGTGGGAAGGACCGTAGGTCATTGAAGAAAGCTCGGAGATGGCACATTCAAATTATTGATCGTTGACGGTCTCGTTTTTCCAAGAGCCTGAAATAGTGAAAGTCTATGTCGCTACTACACATAACAGGCTCTGTTTATTTATTCAATCTATTTTTCATTTGAATTTTTTATGCATTTCGAAATTTGAATTTGTAATAAGGTAGCTGACTTTGCTGTATTTTCTTATTTCAACAATAAAATGCAATCTCTGCCAGCCAGAGCTGTGATTTTTTGAAATGCATCATCTGACCATCACTTTGCATAGAGAGCTAAGTTCCATCATACGGTGGGACGTATTCAAATAGGGAGTGACTGTGATACGACTGGTCAGTCACGAAGTGAAACCTGAGCTTGGAGACAAGTCATCACACTGAAGCTAAAAGAGAATTGATACACGACAATCCTTTAACTAACTCCAAATTCCTAGAGTGCGAACTGGAGTATAAACCTATAAATGCAGTTTTGAAAAGGATGGATCCATCCACCTAATGGCTCGTATCAAAACAAAGTTCGAGGAGGATGGACACGTCTATCTATTGATCTCACTTGTCAACTCAGGGTGGATGTGAGTCGACCATCCACGATCCTGATAGATCCGTCGTTCCCGGAGTGCGAACGCAATCCTAAAGCCTAAACAGATGTGACTGACCATTTGTCGACCAACTCTAGATTTTCGGAGTATGAACTGGAGTATAAACATAAATAACAAATGGGTGAGATTGACCACCCATCAACTTACTTCGAATTCCCCGAGTGCGAACCAAAGTATAAAGATCAACCAACTCTGGATTTCCATAGTGCGAATCAGAGTATAAACAATAAATAACTCTGAATTCCCAGAGTGTGAATTGGAGTATAAACATCGACTAGCTCTAAATCCCCAGAGTATGGATTGGAGTACAAAGCCAACAGGGTATGACTGACCACCAACGAATCAGTCTAAGTCCCCAAAGTGCGGACGACGTTCTGAATATCAAACGAACGTGACTGACCGCCCATAAAATAATTTAAGTCCTCGGAGCATGGACGTATCTCAAAACCTTGTGCGTTGTGACAAACCGTTGATTTAGAAGTGCAATCCCTAGAGTGTGGAATGCGATCGCCAATAGATGAGCAAGTATGATGTGACCACCTTAACTTGTCTTGTTTCAATTCTACTTCAGCAATGTTAAGTTCGATGTATTAACGGTAATCAACGATTATTAACCAATTCTTTCAACTTATCCCTAGAACTGGGGGCAGAACTTAAGTGCCAGCCACTAACTGAGACAGTGCAATATCAAAATACGACTTAGCGCTCGATCGCGCCCCGAAATCGTGACTCTGGAACATAGCAATTAAACCCATATTCAATTTAAAGACTAAAAAACTCCATAAGTGTATTGAATGGAAGTTCGAGCGCTGAAGCACTTTAACAAATAAATAAAAACCGAGCCAGAGACAAAATGAAATTTTATTTCAATTATTCTTTGGAAGAAAAAGGATAAGTACAAAACTATACCAAAAGTTCTACTAGTAGGGGTCGAACCCACATCTATACACGACCTACAAAAAGAAAGCAAAAGTAGATTCCTATATATTTACCAAAATGAGCCAAAAAGACATATCAATTCCTTCTTTTTTCTTGGCTTCTTCTTCGGTGTTGGCCCACTGGAGCTGCCACTCGGTTGCCTCTTTGAGCCCTTGCCTTTTGGCAGTTGATCTCCAGTCGGGGGCATTATATTAACCTCCTCCTCCGAATTCACATGAATTGGGATGGTTCCTAAAGGCGGAGTCAGAGGGATAGGATCAACGTTAGAAGGCGGAGGAGGCACAGTTGTGTCAACAACCATGCCTCCCAGAGAAATCATCCTCAAAGGAGCTGGGCCAGGACCCACCATTCCACCTCCAAAACTACTGGCCTACACAACTGCTTCCATCTCAATGTTAATTTCAGCTATTATCTCCTCCTCATGAATTATTTGAGACTCGCTGAGAACACTAGAAGTTGGGCCCAAGGAGCTAGTCATAGGTGCGCTCCCACTCATAACAAATGGAAGATCAGCAAAGAGGTCACTATGATAACCGAGAAGTTCCTCGATCATCTGTTTATCGAAAGTAAGTGTGTTCCCTTATACCCCATCAATAGGTGCAGTATCCGTTGTCGTGGTGGCTTCCATTATGATAGCCTCCTGCTCGTGATGTATCTCTTGGGTTACAGGAGGCATAGCAATTGAAGCTCCTATCACTGAATAGAGACAAATAAAAAGAGTTAGCGATTAATTCAGTCAACATTTCCAGCTTTAGGTAAGCACAAGGGATATTTAGAATACCTTCCTTAGTTTGGTTCACAGGTGGTGGAGCAGCTTTAGGGACTTTCTCAAGAACTAGAGATAACTATGGTTGATTAGGATTATAACCGGAAATGGACTGAAGATCAACCATGGATGTAGATTCAGGCTGAGTTCGCGCAAGAGTTTCAGAACCTTCATCATGGTGCTCAACACTGGTACCTTCTCCAGCCACCGAGTGTTGAGTACTAGGTTTCTCCTTTTCATATGCAATCATGGTATCATGGAGAAATTTTCTTTCATCTTCATTCAACACCTGGTTCTCAAGCTCGAATTCATCGATCGATTCAGCTTGGTGTTCAGCCTGTTCATCTTCTACCAGTCAGTCCCAAGCGTTATACAGGTGTGTTGGACAATTATCGAGCCAGGTTAGATTTCTGTTCTTTAGAAAATTAGCATTGTATGTGATCGAAAGGTCTTCAATATTGGCTTTTAGCCTGGTCTCTGCCAACTTAACTTATTCATCAACCCTGGCCTCAACCTGCCGAATTTTAAGTGTTGTCGCATCCCTTTCACCCGGGAGCACCGTAGCCTGTTCGCACGCCTCTTGGGCCGCTTTATTAGCATCATCTTTCTTCTTGTCGATTTCGGCGAATTTGGCTTTAATCTCCTCAAGTTCCTTCTCTGCGGCATCCCTTTCGGCCATAACAATAGTGTTTCGGTGGCCCATCTCTTCAGCCAAAGCAAAATGCGTCCGTCGCATCCTTTCCATGGACTGATTTGCCTCATCGGATTTCTTGGTGGCCTCTATTTCCGATTTCCGAGAAGATTCGGCTTCGTTATTGAGCACTTGTATTTTATGGTCCTTTTGAGCGAAGTCGGTTTCTAACATCTCAATTGTTTTTGCTCGCTCAAAGCCACCGCCGATGCTTTATCCATGGTTTTCACCCACTCCCTGTATTGGCTGTAAACATCGTGTATGTATCATGCATAGTTTGTTCAGCCTCAGGAATTTTCTTTAAGTGTGAAGGGAAGATGAAGCTGTCAGAGCAAATGTTCGAGAAATCTTTTTTAACTGGGCGATCCCGATTGCCCCTTCCCCGGTGGGCTCGGTGACAGCCTGCTTAATGACAATGGAGGTTTCAGGTTCAGTCCTCCGACGCTGTGGATTGGACCTAGGTACTTGAGTAGGAGGTCTTTGGCATGAAGGTTCTAAGGGTTGTTTGCCGTGACCGAAAGGTTGTGTCGGGGCCCGAGGAGGAGGAGAGCGAGACCGGGAGCGATATCTATATTCTCTATCTCTGTCCCTCTCCCTCTCATAACGCTCTTGGCTAGAATAACCGCGATCATAGTCTCTTTCAACTCCCCTTCTGTGGGACTCATAGCATGAACTGGATGACTGACATGCCGAGCGAAGGCTTCCTAACATAGATTCTCGCCTAGTCATCGTATCTGTAAAATAAGAAGAAAAGCAGAAATAGTAATCTCCAGAAATGGACAAGTTAAGATTGGAAATAGTGTAGTGCCGTGAAGTGTATATGCATATGCAACCCCCCGATCAACCAGCTATGTCGGCCACACTCGTGTAAAGAGACTCGCTTAAATCTAGAACACTTTGAAACCCTTCTAATCCGGTATTGTGTTGGAGCGACACATAGTCCGGAATTGAAATGCCGGCAAGCCCTTCAAAAGGATTCTCTATTTGCGAGGAAGGAGCCTCCGAAATTCTAACATCAGAGGCTGGTAGGGACACGACCATGGATTTCTATCTCAAAGACTTATGACGCTTATGTGCTGCGGCCTTGCCTTTCCTCCTTCCCTCTAAATCCTGAAAATTGTCGGGAGGCCTGGCTATGGGTTCATCATCAATGAGCATATTTTCTTCATCAGCCTCCTCATCTATTATGATCCTGGGCACTCTATGTTTAGCCCATCTCGCCAAAGCTTCCCTAAGCAGTCCCTCAAGCTTTATGCTCTGGTTTTCATCAATTAGCCCAACAATCCTCAAGTTTCTATCTGTAAGAACCGAGTCAATTTTCCTCATCTCGCCCAGCACTTCCTAAAGAATTTGTACTACTTCTTTAAAGTGAGCGCCTTTCAGTCACGGAATTGCGGCTGCAAAGGAAAGAAGATATTATTTTTAATATCAATCACGACTATCTCGTTAGCTACGGAAAAATTTGCAGCACTTACGTCTGACTAACCATCGACTAGCAAACCCTGGAGGACATCAGACATAGAACCACTCTGTCTTAAAGTAGCTATGCCTGGTTCAGGATCCTGTCACCACTTGGCAATTCCTAACTGCTCAAGAAATTTGAATGAAGGATTGTCTCCCCGACTCTTGACATTAAACAAGTATCTGACTTTTTACGGGGTTGGGGGTCGAAAGAGATGTTCCATGAAAACAATGAATAAACTGTTCAGCAGAGCATATCCATTTGGATGTAACTACGATGGAGAAATTCTAAAGAAATCTAACACTTCTCGAATATAATGGTTGTATGGAGTAAGTGTTCTAGCTGTGCACGAATGTCAATTAAAGGTTGTGAATCCATCTAGGGGAGTGTGTGCCCTGTCATTCGGGCTGGGTAGCAGAAATTCGTCTAATGATAAACCGTGTCTTAAGAATATTTTCCCTAACATATCTTCAGAGATATTGGATGTCATAGAATCTTGTGGATTCACGATAAAAGGTGCTCCTGGCAGCTCGTCCGGAGCTGGACTTATAATTTCAGACGCAATGGCCGGGATCTCTATTATCGGGAAGATAAACTTTGAGGCTCCTGCTACCGTAAACTTGTAGATTCCATAACTAATCAACTCATTAAAAACCATCATTAAATGATAATAAGCTCGTGTGTTCCCCAGTGCGAAGTGCATGAAAGTGTTGTGCAATGCAATGCTATATAATGCTTAAAAGATTCTACAGAATTTGAGAAATGTTCAAATGACAAGACTTTGGAATTCAACTGTAGTGACCGTCATCGCTAACCGTTACAGCCGTGTCATCCAGACTTTAGAGACCGATCCGAGTTAAAGTTTGTTAAATTCAGTCAAGTTACAATTCCATCAACGAGCTTCGAAAGGCAATCGAATGTGCAGTGAAGTGGTTAAGTTCAATTATGCAAGGCTAAAGCTCATCAGTATTAAGTGTTTCATTATTCAAAGTTTTCGTATCCATCAAGGTCAAGACTTGGATCGACCACCATAGGCTCCATTCGTATCGATCAAGGAGAAAGGTATTTCGCATCGATCTCACGAAATTCCATTTCGTATCGATCAAGAAGCTTTTCATCTTCGTATCGATCAACAGGGCCGCTGCTTTGTATCGATCATACGGCTAGCTTTTCATATAGATCACTCCAGATCGATGCGAACTCCTACCATCTCCTATTGATACGAAGTCGCTCCCCTTTTTTCGATACAAATGACCACTTTTGTTGATCAGTACGAACTCCAGTTATTCTTAGATCGACATAGATCACTTTTCCTCGAACGACACGAACAATGCCTTCGTATCCATCTACCCTCCTTCTTCTCCAAGCCGCTTGAACGACATTACTTCTTTCTCAACCTTTCTCCAACACAACTCCGGTATCAAAATCACTGAGCTCGATCGTGAATACGAGTGAAATGGCGTTGAAACTTGGGTCTCCACATTTTTTACGTGGATTTATTCATTAGTTACCTAAATCGAAATACGGATTCAAAAGATTGAACTATAATTTGATTTGGGGGCAGATGCAATTTAAAATTCTTGTTTCTTATATCGATACGAATGCAAAAGAAAAGTAAAGGAAATTTAAATTTTTCTAAGTCCCAAAAGCTTTTATATTATTTCGTACCCAAGAAAAAAATGCTTCGTATCCTCGGTGTTATACCGAGATAACTAGTGACCTCTATCGATACGAAAGCAGATTTTCATATCCAACTGATTTTTATTCGTCCATGTATCGATAAGAAAAGAACAGTAGGGTTGCACTAGAACCACACGACTATCATCGATACGAGGAAGATTATTAGTATCCATCAATCCAGAATGATCCGAAGTGTAGCTGTTCATGTCCATCGACGACCGATCTTTAACACCATCGATGCGAAATGATAATTTTGTATCCATCCATTCGAAGACCATGAGAATTCGCACCCATTGATGAGAAAATATTCAAAAGGGGCTAATGAATTTGTATCGATCACCATCGATACAAAAGCAAGTTTTCAACTCCTCGAATCAATCCAGGAGGAGATCGATACGAAGGAATACACCAAAACAACCACTAAGCATTGTTATAACTCTAATTTCACATCGATTCAAGAGAGGATCAATACAACATTCGATAAGAGAAAACTGACGATGACTCGTGAGCGTGCGAATATTAACGAGAGTCGGGTTAACATACATACATCTATTATAGGCTAACATCCAAATTTTTAAAGAATTCACAGGAATTGAATGCTCACCTGATGACAATTATGACAACAAACAACAGTTTGCCATCATTTAACACTCAGTTACAATAGTGCGCAATACAACAATTGGCATTCAATAATTCATTATTTATGTTACTGAAGGTCACTCAAATGTTATATCTTTCGACGAAAAGACAACAACCGCTCAACAAGTCGTATAGATATTTTCAAAATGAAGATTACAGCTTTCCAAAGCCCGTCATGTCCCGGCAAGACGTACTTTGGGGGGGAAAATGTTATCCCGCCTGTTGGTAAGGCCGTGATACAAATGAATCGACTGGAGATAAAAGGCAGTTTATCCCAAAAAGCGGTTATACACGGGTTCTCTATGGATGCTGATAAATTTTGCCCAAGTCTGGATCAAGCTACAATTAACATGACATGACAAAACAAAGCTATAAAAGCCAACGTTCCAAATTTCAAGTCAATCCGAGTTCATATGCTCAAGATATGATCGATGCAAGCCAAGAAAATAAACTCATTCGTATCCATCGGTTGATCCTTTTCGCATCGAATCTGTCAACAGCGGATTCCGTCATAGCCATTGGAATTGACCTACTTCGTATCCATTCACAACCACCCATTTCGTATCCATCAGCAGTGGCATGGTAGACCATTTCGTATCGATCCAGTTTCATGAATTCTTCATATCGATTGGCCACAGATCGATACGAAATCAATACCTTCCATCGATACGAAACCAAATACTCGACTGTCGATACGAAGTGGAGCATAGGGCATCGATATGAAGTGAGGCACAGGACATCGATACGAAGCGGAGTGCAACAGAAGTGATACAAAGTGAAATGCACAAGATGGATACGAAGAAAACACATTCAAGTGGAAGACTCGGTCACTCGGCATAAAAAGTGGATCGATCCAAAAAGTTAGCACCGCATCGTCATACATCACATGTCCAGAAGCGATGTGAATGGATCGATACAATCAAGAAGCGATGCGAATTCAATAGCCTTCGAAAAATCCAAACTTGCATCGATCACAACTCAAAATCTACAAGTCCAAATGCCATCAAATTTTCACCAGAGCATGCATACATCATCAGGAATGTTCATGATCGATCCCGACTCGATTGGACTAAATCCTGATCAATAAGAATTGCGTTTTTATCGATCATAGGTTGACTCCAAATGATCAAGGATCGATTGCATTGTCCCACCCACGTGACGTTAAGAGGTCTTCCGAGATCTGAGCGGGATATTTGCAGCCTACGCCTATAAATAGCAGCCCAGACCTACTAAAAAGGAATTTTTGGCTTTTCTATGTCCATGCTCTACTGAAATCATCATTGTACTCGAATTTAACTTTTGTAACTCGTTGTAACCAGTAAACAAAAATCAATAAAGTCAATCATTTCATAGTGGACGTAGGCCATACGCCGAACCACTCTTAATCCGTGTGTTTCTGTTTGTTTTTCTTGCT
This sequence comes from Allium cepa, assembly GCA_030765085.1. Classification (NCBI taxonomy): domain Eukaryota; kingdom Viridiplantae; phylum Streptophyta; class Magnoliopsida; order Asparagales; family Amaryllidaceae; genus Allium; species Allium cepa. The sequence goes on from CM060937.1 coordinate 346,913,410, forward strand.
TATCATTGGTGTGTTTGTTAGATCTTCCTCTTTTTTCATTTATATTCTTCATTTTATCTTTTAAAACACATCCGAAGAGTGTTGTGCCCAATTTTAGTACAAACAGTGGGGCACCTGGCAAAAGCAAAAACTTGACAAGAGAAACCATTGTATGAAGGAAGATAACGAAATTTTGGACTTACGAGGAGAAGAAAAAGTCTCGCTAATGTTTGGGAAGCATTTAACAAAGAAAAAACGTTCACCCAATCTCTAAACTTATTAACACCATCTGATATTAGCTTTATCTAGGGGTTTTCTCTAAATATTTGGCTGTTAAGATTGCCACGCTTAACCAGCCGGATCAAGTAGTTCGACACTTTAGCACTTAGAGAGAGGAGACCAAACTCCAATGCCATCTTCTTTGAAGACATGAGATAAGTGTAAAGGTTCGGCGACAATTGGATCAGGGCAATCTCGAGATGAGAAAGGAACTTGGATACAAACTCTGGAAAATGTAGAAACCCCCCGTGCCATATATGGATGGTGGTATAAGCGAAGAAGCCTTCAGGAGGGTTGTTGATGGTATCTGTTTCCTTCGTTGGAATGGCTTCTACACCATTAATGCCATAGTCACTAAGGATAGAATCTACTTCGTCTAAGTAGATGAGTAAATGCTCGGAAGTAGCTTTGGCCTTCTTTAGAGAGCTCAGGTGAAAACGTTTAAGTTAAAATTTTCAGTTTATGACGAACTTAACATTCTTTCAACAATCGAGAAAAAACCTATTTAAGCAACTTAAACACAAAACCAAGCATGGAACTTTGAATTATTGGAAAAATGTTGAAGTTAAAAATCAAAGATGTGGAGCTTTCGATGGAGTTGAAAGGGAAGGAAAATTAACATTTAGTAACTGCCTCTTAACGGTGTCAGAGCCTAAATATGAGCATTCACAGAGCTTTCGACAGGGCCGAAAAGAAGGATGTAAATGTATGTCTCAGTGACACTTTTCAACAATGCCAAAAGCTCAATAGGAACCAAGTTGTTAAAAGGAAATAGTTAAAACTAATTTGAAAATCTAAACTATGTACATATAACAAGTACTTCATAAACAAGATAATAAAACCCCTCGACATTGTCGAAACTTATGACTTGAGTTTTTCTGAGGGACATTTAAATGTCGTCGAAACCTTATAAACTCATTAAGTTGAAAGGTCCTAAGTTAAAATCATGTGTAGTTTGAACGTTTCGACAATGCTGGAGAAAGATGATTTTAAGTGTTTCGACTCATTAGATACAAAAGGTTTAGAAAGGGACGAAGGGGCATTATGGTTTCGAAAGCATAATAAAGAGAAGGGATTTCAATCTGCACAAAAGGTTACGACTAAGTCGAAACGTTTTGCTTTCCAGAGGGATCACTACATTCTGCTTAACCGTATAGCCTTGCGACAAGGTTGAACTAATTCATGCTACAATACCTTTCGACCCCATCGAAAGGGGCTAAGAAAGAAAAACCATTATTCCCCCTTAATCCCTTTCGAAGGGGTAGAAAGGTCAATGTGTGGCGCAAATTTTTCATCTTTACAACGTTAAACTTCCTGGCGAAGAAAACAAAAGCTTCTATCTTCCCCAAACTCGATTGCAAATCCAGGATTTCAAAATTTTATTAAATAAATAAATCAAACCTGTTAGGAAAACAGATTTCAATATGAATAACCTTTTTCCATTTCGAAAGTTTTAAAACAAAAATTTGAATTCTCACAAAAGTAGCAGTAATCGTAAACAGTGAAATTAAATTTGAAACAAGAAAACAAATCCCGTAAATTTATGGAATTGAGTCGAGAATAATATCTCAGATAAATAAAAAATTTAAAAATAAAAAATCTCAGAAAAATCGAATCAAACATGTTTTTAGAAAGTTAAAATTTGTACAATTTAAAATCAAAATCTCGATTATGAGATCTGAAAAGTTAAGATTCACTAACAAACAAAGAGAGAGATTCATAGAACAAAAATGATTCGACTTACGGATTAGATTTGATTTCTTCTTTGATTGGAGAAAAAGAAAATTTAAGGATTTCAGGGTTCTTTTACTTGCACTTGAAAATTCGATTGCTGGTAATAAGGAAGAAGAAAGAAAGAGCATACTTATAAGAAAAGTCATCAAGAACTACAAGCTGTTAGATAAGATTAAAATAGACGGTCCAGATTTGTGCGGGAAGACCAAGATTCGGGAAATTTCTGGGTTTCGACACGGTTGACTTAGAAAGTCAAGCGCATCCCTTTGCAATGGGGCAATGTTACTGCCAAAATCTTCCTTCGACGTAGTCAAAACCAGTTTAAGCAGAGGTCAAGGAAGAGCAAGAGAAAAAGGTTCCAGCTAGACCTTTTGAAGGAGTCAAGGGATGCTATAGTGAAAGTCTAGAAGATTCTGACCTTTCAAAGGGGTCGAAGGAGTCGAAAGCCCCTTCTGCCTTCATTAACCACCTTTCGAAGCAGATGATTCTACATGCTTGAGGATCTTTCAAATGAGCTGAGGAAATGCCTTTCAAAGGCTATGAAGGTCAATTTTTAGGTATCCATCAAACCTTTCGAAACCAAAGGTTTCGTCTTCACTCAAATCAATCAAAAGCAAGTATTGTCCTGAACAGTCCCTTCGAAAGTAATAATAAGCCTTTCGAATCGTCGAAGCCATTTGTAATCCAAGAAGGTTCCGCATCAAGTCACAGGCAAGAGCTCAGACGTAGCCAACACCATCGAAACCACTGAACAAGACCTGTCGACAGGGTCAAAAGCCCTAAAAAGCAACACTAAGAGGAGAAGTGCGGTCGTTCCTTTCGACAAAGGCGGAAGCATACTTGAGTTATTCGGCGGCTACCTTTCAACCAAGTTGAAAGCTTTAGGGTCGAAAGGTGCTGACTCGTATCTATATATAAGGCCTAAGGGGTTAATTTTAAGGGATCCGAATCTAGCCATTCTAAATTTGTATTTTCTTAATTAAAAGAGCTGTAAACCCTAATTTCCAAATTAATTTGAGGATTTTGGAAAATAAAGTCTTCTTTAGCCTATGAAATGGAAGTCTTATGTCTTCCAAATTACCTTACTAGTTTTTGATCTTTTTTCAGGTTTAACCTTACATTTTAGGTGTCGTCCATATCGAAAGGACCCTTTCAACATAGTCGAAACCTTATAATAACTTTAGTTAAATGCTTCAAGATTTCTTCCCCTGAGCTACTGCTTTCAACAAGGTCGAACCATAACCATAGTCCACTTAAACCTTAGACTGACATATGGAAGTTAAGGATCCTGCTCTCGACGAGGTCGAAACCTATCTCTAAATAACTGTAACTTGAGATTACTAATCCAAATCCAAAACAGTTAAGTCCACAGCTTTCGACAAGGTCGAAACCTCTAACTCGGATCCTTGACCAAAGCCTAAACCACTCAATAGCATAACCCTCGACAAGGTCAAAACCCTCTAAGTCAGTCCTCATCTAGTGATTCCAAAGACTATCCATTTTAATTCTGATCCCACTTCGAAAGGAGAGCTTTCGAAGGGAAAACCCAACTATCTGAGAAAAGTCGAAAGGATGATGAAAAGAAAATAACCGTTTCAACCGAGTCGAAAGGTCAACTTGAGCAACTTTATTACAGTAATATACTCAAAAGGAAATTCAAGGAGGATATACCAATTCCACTCTTTGCCACCTACCTAAGGGATAAACCTTGTTCCATAACACAACTTTGGGGTGTTGACAAGATTTCTTGTTAACACAAATGTTGTCTTAGATCTCTAAAAGGATGTTTTTAAAGATAATACAAGTACAGAATGGTTTTGGGTTTGTTATGATAATTTGTTAAATATTTTCATCTTTAACTTTTTTTTATTATACTTATGAACCTAAATAGATCTTTAGAAAGAATGTTACAATAATAGGCATAAGTGAAATAGTTTTGGGTTTGCTTTGACAATGTGTTAATTACATTTGTCTTTAACCCTTTTTTATTACATTTATGAATGTAAATAGATCTTTAAAAAGAATGTTTTGAAGATAGCCATAAGTGAAATGATTATGGGTATGTTGTGATAATTTGTTAATTATATTCATCTTTTTCCCTTTTTTATTACATTTATGAATGTAAATAGATCTTTAAAAAGAATGTTTTAAAGATAGGAATAAGTGAAATGGTTTTGCATTTGCAGTGACAATGTTTAAGTAAAATAAATCTTAAAACTTTTTGAATCGAATTTTTGAAATTACCCAAATCCTTAAAGTGGATATTTTGAAGAAAATTATAAGTAAGGAATCTTTAAAAAAAGATAGAAAAGGCAAAGGTTTAAAGTGAGAAATCTTGTTAATGATTTGTGAATATACTCATACCATTTGAGATGAGTATATGAATACTTTTTTGATGTATTGAAAGAGTAAAAATGAATAGTAGAGATTGATCAACAATGTCTTATTAGATAAAGAAAGTTATACAACAAAAAAGGTATTAATGAATTAAAGGTTAATTAAACAAAAAAGGGATTAGAAGTCGCTTGTATGACATAGTCGTGTTTTGTATGACTTGATTGTGCTTTGTATGTTTACTTGTTTATGGAAAACATTTAGTTGCATACTTAGCACTAAAAGCCGACGAAGTAGGTTTGTCTATTGTGGGAACTAAGACCGACGTTCATGTAGGGATATAAGCAGTAGAGTTTTAACCTACAGGTTTCACTCTTGATCGAGGGATAGTGTGAAATGAAAATATCAAAAACTATAATTATATAGGACTTGGTTTCCATATACGATCGTTCTCATTATTACTGAGTGACCAAATTCGTCAATTCAGTGTTGAAGAGACTGAAATCGGTAAGTTTTTTACTTATCGAAAACTGCTATATGACTAAGATACATATTTTATCTTTTGGAAGTGGATCTTTTGGAGACGCTAGAACCTACGCATGGTTTTGATATCCAATCGAGAAGTGGGAATCTAACAGGGGATTCGTGTTCTATTCGAGCGATGAAGACTCATTTGAAAAACGTTGAACGTGACCTTGACACCGAAAATGGCTAAAGACAGTGTAGAATGTACATTCCGGGGTTTTGTAGTCCAACGGCAGGATGTTATCAACTCTAGATCTTGAGTATGCTTATCGATGTTGCGTGCAGTAGTTGATGATATTTGATACCATATGGTTCATGTTTAGGTTCGGGTATGGGCCTTTGTATTTACCTTATGGTATATTTTATCTAGACATATACGACACACAGAATGTGGTTTCTGATCATTTTGCACGGAGTTTTGATTCGGCTTCTCCGAAGAGATCTCCACGAAAAATCCACCATGTGAATGTTCCTTATCTGGTTTGATGGTACCCTCTACTATGATGTTGAATGCAACCTTTCAAGCTATGTTACGTATCTATATTCTTCACTCTAGACATTATCTATTATATCACTTTATGTACCTATTAGATAGTGGTTTTTTTTGAGGGGATAATCGTTATGACATTCCACATGGTCTCAAAAGTATTGTTATATAATGGATCATATATTTTTTGAATTCCTCATACTAGACTTATGTCTAATGTATGGTTTTTGTTTTCCTTTAATTCCTCGTGTGCTCTTTCGGGTAGTCTGCGAAAGGTGGGTTTTCATTGATATTCATTGGAGCTCGAGAAGACGAGCTGGATGTTTCACCAACCATTGTATTTTTATTTCTGCTGCATTACTATTTGACGTATCAGCATTTGTGAGGACAGGTTTGTATTACTATCTCGACCGACGATAGTACTTAGGTTTTATAACTTTGAAATTTCTATATCGGAGTAACCCTTTGTACTGTTATTTTAATATTATATATTACCGTTTCGCTAGTGAGATTCTGATATTATGTTCCTCCTTTCCTACTCTATTTATTTTTCTCCTTATTTTACACTAACTTTCTACCTTTTCGGCAGTTGGGTATTCGACGCACGAATACCGCGGATGCATTAGTGTCGACATTTGGGGCTTGAAAAGGCGGATCGTTATAGGTTTTAGTTTCTAACTCAATACACACGCTCGTACATGCACACATGCACGCAAACGTATAATCTATGCATATTTTTACCCTTAAATATATTTTAGCAAAACAAATATTTTGAATAAATTAATATTATATATATACGAAAAATAAAACTACTTCAAATTAGTGTTATATATATATGTATGTATATTTGTGTGTGTGTTACAATAATTGTATTAAAAACGACAAGCATCATTGTCCAAGTGGTTAAGTGATTCGGCTTTGGTGTGAGAGGTCACAAGTTTGAAACTTGCATAGCGTGATTCGAACGTTTATTGACATTTGGTATGTTGTCCCAGTGATATGCTGATGTTCATATGCCTTATCATGTTTGTATGCTACGAATTTACATGGCTGCAAAAAATATTGAATCATTTTATAATTAAAGGAGGAAAAATTAAGGGGATTCAAGGGATCATCTGCCACAACTTTGGATATGCTGATGATCCTAGCTGATGATGAATCCAATTTTTTCTCGAGTACTGCTCCTTTAAATCTTCTTCGAGCTTTGGATCAGTTAGTAAAGACATCCCTATCTTCCTTGAAGCACACATGTTTCGATGCAATAGAATTGTCCCATTGCTTACGGGCTGATTCCAAAACTAAGTTCGACATTTTAGCACAGTTTTGGTTATTTACATCAGTAGGTTGAAAATAAGATAATGTGTCGATTTTGATAGGAGATACCTTGTAATAATTTCCTTCCATATTTGTATAGCGGATAGTCATAGTCGGATCTACACCTTGACTCGCATTTTGTTGATTCGTGGATGATTGTTCTAGTTTTGGTTTCATCGATTCACGTGTTTTGGGAGAATATCTTCCTTCGTTAGGGTTTTGTCTATCATCCTTTGTCATCGATTCATTCATTCCATTATTTTTCATTCGTTGCCTGTCAGCATTTGACGAGATCTTCAAAATACCACTGGTGTAAAGCCATTAATTGTATTTGGAGTATTTCTGCCAAATGTGTCAAAATTAAAAGTGGATGTTGGATGGGGATGGGAGGATGGGTTTGAAAATATAATTAAACCCTAGCCACCGAAAAAATATCCCGTATGCATATCATCTCCTTGATAAAGTTATTCCATTTGATTGGGAATTCCATTGCATATAACATATGTAGTAAAAAAATCCTATGTACCAAATCATTTGCTCTAAGGTCAAGCTTAATACACAACATGTCCTCCCCAGTAGTATTGAAACCTTTTATCAATTCATATGCAAGTAATATTTATCCATAAGAGCACAAAGAAATGGTTTTTTTTTTTTTTGTTGTTGTTGTAAATTCAAATTTACCAATATAATATATATGCCTCATCAAAACCTAACTTCGTTTGACAAGTGATGACCTCTGAATTGACAAGTTAATATTTGTGGAAATTAGGAGGAAAAGTTGATTTTGTTGTATATAGTTTAACGGCTAGGCACCAGTTCACAGTTCATTTGACATTTTACTATTTCTTGCTGTATGCACACGACGAGATCTATGCCTTAATTGTATGTACAGACGCTCCTGCGGTAGCTAATGTGGACTTCCAATGCAGTTTTCTTGCAATAATTAAGAGTTGCTTTATACATATACTTTATTAGCTGTAATAAATGCAGTATAATAGACTGTTACCTGCAGTATTTCAAATTATGAGTCGTTAAAACAAACTTTTCAGCGAGCCTCATTTGCAATTTAGCACACACATCTGGTAGCAGTATTAACGAACACGAATTTGAATTCCAAGATACACTCAAACCATTCCAATTTCCACCTTTCTGTTTAGTTATGAATTTCACTACAATCATATACAGTTTACACGTCTATTCAGGTGAAAATATGATTAGTTCTATGTTTATAGCCCATGAAACAAACACAATGGGAAAAAAAGAAATAGAAAACAGTACTGAAATCAACATCAAGTTGGGCCCGTGTTGGCTGGATCCATTAATCTTTTTTGTAGCTTATACGACTTCAGACCGTAATCGTGGGCTCCAACAAACAGTGGACTATTATGCAAACTTAATTAAAACGAAGCAATTTTTTTTGTATAAGACTCTTTGTAATACGAATAAAATAACAATTATTTGAGATAAGCTGTGACTGGCAAAAACATATTGGTTTACTTAATCCGTAAGCTAAGCCATGCGGTTGAAATGCAAAACTTAGTACTATAGAGAATTTCTTTTTTTCTTCCCTTGGTAAGAGATGAGAAAGAACAAATGAATTTGGAGTTGGTACAGCCTAGAGTGAAGCTTATCCCATGCATCGTTTCTTTTTCTTTCCATCTTTGTATATATTTCTCTATGCAGTGACGAGCAAGGCAAAAGCAAATTTGTTTTACTTCAAGTTTTGAGATGTACACATTTAAGTTTTAAGGGCCTACTGGGTTTGATGTACTGCTGCTTGACAGAGATATTCAAGTAAAACTGTTAATGTATTGGATTTGTGTAGATACGCGTCGTAATAGAGTCAAAATCTCATGACCAAATAATGTTGTTTTTGCAACAAATCGACCAGTTTAGCAGTGGAGAATAAATATATGCATTATAATAAATGAGGACTACAGTATATCTTTTGTATATATATATAATATATAGTACATTAAGAGCAATTGAAGGCATGGTTGATTAAACACTTGATGATCAACCGTGGCAAATAAATGCACAGAGTGCACCAACCTGCATTAAATTATTATGAATCACAAGGGCTCTAACAGGAACTGCAGATAAAGATAACGATTAATCAATGGAAAACTGTACCAATTATTCTTTTTGTATGCCCTGGTCCAAACTGGACAATACAATTCAACTATACATATGACGCAATTTTCTGTTGCTCGACAATGCAAAGATACATGCCCCAGTCACAATATTGTAAAGAATCAGCATTAACTTCGTTCTGCTTTTGAGCAAGTGGATTTTTTCTAAGATGATGGCATTTTGGAATGGATGTAGATATGCATGTTCCTAGAAAATACTATTTTGATATTAGTGTACATGCAGCCCATGTAAGTATGTTCAAGGCGGTTTAATGCGCGAAAGGTTGGAAGAGGAATTCAACTATAGAAGCATTAACTAGATACTGCAATGTGCTACGGCAATAAATTTTATTGTGGGGCTTTCTGTTCGCAACAAATTTTCAACTTTCCTGGCCTCGTTGTGGAATCTTACCTTGCTCTAAAAAATATGCTGTCAAAGTGATTGGTGTAAATACTTCAATTGCCATATATTTGGCTTGTATGAGTAAAACTAAAAGCCAGAAATATAAAGTACACACTCCATGTACTAGAGATAAACAAGTTCATTTGTCAGACTTTCCATGTTTTAGACCCATTTGAGTACCTATTCGGTATAACTACGTAACTTTGTAGAGTGAACTAACGAAACGATTAAGTGTTTTGCCAAATACAAACATTCTAAAACGGCGTTATCAAAAATCTTAAAATCTTTCAATTTAAACCCTGTTTCAGATTGGATCTCTCGTATTCCGATTTGGTTTATATTCAGACCCATACTCGGTTTAAACTCCTACTTTGAAAAATAATTCAATCTATGCTTATATATTCAATATAATTATTTGGATCTATAATTTCAAATATAGTATTTTCTATATAAAAAAAGGATCAGGAGAGAAAATTGAGTTTTGGTTCAAACGTAGAAACTCAAACATCATAATTAATTTCAAAATGTTTAGAAACCATAACATATAGACATTTTGGATCTACGATTAAATCCCTTAAAATTAAGAATTTATGGTTTGAATTCCATTGTGAAAATCTTGTTTCATAATATATTTTGACCAATATATTTGATAAGGTATGTTTGAATACAAAATATCGTTCAATAGCCAATCAATTACCAAAAATCTCACAAGGGGCAATTTCAATAATATTAATCACCAAAAGCAAACAATAGAAAATAAAAAGGCAGCAGATAATAGTTTTTTTGGTAATAGTTACCATTATCATTTTACAAATACCATTACCGTACCATTTTTACTGGTAAACTAAAATTGCTTACCGTTACTGTTACCGATCGTCTGGTATACCGAAGACTAGTATATCGATAATATGGTAACCGTTACACTCGTAATGATAAACTACGGTTTGTCTAAAAAAGTCTGTAACTTGATATATTTTTACACTGTAATGCATCTTTATTATACTATTTATACTGTTACTTAAAACAGACATGAGAAAGAAAAAAAAAGTATATTTCACATTATTTCACCTGATTATTAAATTAAATTTAATCATTTGTTTGATTCTAAATGCTTTAAATATAGCGTATTGCATGAATATACATGTATTTTAAATTGACTGGTAAAAGTATCGTTACCGCTGGTTTTTAAGAAATATTGGTGGTAATTTACCATTGAAAGTGGTAAGTTTACGTTACTATACCGATTAAACCGATATATCGATTTCAATTAAAAGTTATTACCGATTGATTGATAATGGTATGGTAATGGAAAATTTACCATTACCTAACATATATAATGTATTTCAGCAAAATTAATCTTCATTCATAGAGCTAACAACTATCTCCTTTATTTCAATCAATACTAGTGCCAACCCGCTACACGCAGGGGGATTGTGATATTCATAAGCTATTGTGATATTGAAAAGCAACAAATATATAGATTAGGTAATATCATAGTAATTTTATTGTTTTACATATGATCTATGGAATTAAAATTAGAAACATACTTTGAGATATAGTTTCTCATGTGTCTTATGTAAGATAAATTACTATACGAAAACAATATCTTGCATTAGTTGCATTCAACCCACATCAAACATTATGAAAATGATAAAGATTGTTTTATAGTGTAACAAATATAGTAAAGATTACATTAAAAATATTTTAAAGCTAGTGTATCAAACAGTATCGTAATATCAAAAAAAACAAAAATCCTTTTTTGCAGATTATTAAATAAGAACCATTAAAATTTGTATACAAAAATGAATTCTACATGACATACATAAAGCATAAAGGTAATGTGATAAAATAAGCTATTACTCGACTCTAGTTATTTAACTATAGTAACTATGTATGCTTAGGGGTATGAATATAAGGCATCCACTAACCACTCAAGCTAACCATCCTACCACTGGCTATAAACTAAACGATGGTACCTTTACAACAATCGATTAATCGATCAAAGTATAGCATTCCCTCTTGTGTATAACCACATAAACACTAACATAACTTGAAATAAAAAGAGAATAACAATAAACATCAAAATAGTTTGCAAGAAACAAAAAATAAACATCAAAATAGCTTGTAAGAAACTGTTTAAACAGTTCAACTCCTAATTTTTAAAGTAACCAAGAAAATATTTTGATCAACAAATTCTTGGATTTCACTTTCATTTCCTTGAAGGTGGTGGTTTAACTGAATACGTTTGACTATGGCAACCCAAAGGCATTACTTTCTTTAAATTCCAGGTTTAATAAACAATAATTATTCGTCGGCAAAAAGATTCATAATAAAGTGCATACAAATTGGCCAATTCCTTTAATTTAATTCATACATATTCTACTACAATGTCTTCTACAACATGTAATATGTAGCGTTAACTAAAAAATTTGTCAACACGCCAAAGCAAGGTTTAAAGTGTAAGTGAACACTTCGAAACCACCTTTCAAACATATAGAGATAGTTAAAACCTTTTGAATTCCTTTACTAGGTGATTTAGATCTCCCTTAAGTCCACCTTTCAAAAAAGTTATGGCAATTGAAACTCCTTTTATATAACATTTCAACACGGTCGAGTCGCTTGGATTCCTCTTAAAAATACCTTTCGATCTAGTTGAATTGTCTTAGGATCCTATCGAAACCTCCTTTCGAAGTGATCAAAGTAACTCGAGGTTAGGACCTAATGATCTAAGAGTTTTAGTTGAATTAAGGGGTTTCGACTCCTTTGAAAGCTAGCATTTTGGTCACGTTGATACAAACAAATCATAACCAAAATCATATAGACATTAGATCAGCTAACATATCCAAAAATGCCTTATACTTGCTTCGACAGTACTTTCCTTTTTTACTAGAAGCTTAAGTAATGCAAAGAAGTCAAATCCTCAATTTAATTTTAGAATTAAGGTTTAAAAATTAAGAATGAACAAGTATATAGTCAATGAGATTGGATCTCCAAATCCATACCCTTAGGGTCTTATTATAGGCGTGGGTTGGCCCCTTTCAAATCGGTCCTCTTGACTTAGTCGAAAAGCGGCCTTGGAGATCTTTTGTTGCTATTGACATTGGGGCATCCTTCTACTTTTCTTTTAAATTGAACTTGAGTGCTTTCGAGTTGGTCAAAAGGTGTAGATGCGCTTTCCACTTTGGTGTTGATGTGCTATTGCAAGTAAGAATGGATATGAGCTTTCGATTCTATCGATAAGTGAATCTTTGAGGCATCGAAAGAGTTGGGACATAGAAGTTTTAATGCGGATGGTAGCTTTTGAAGGCATACTTGCTGATTGATTCGGAACCCCGTCCTCTGGTGTATGAGAACGCCTTATTGAACTTAAGTAAGCCTTCTTTCATAATTATGAATGGCCTCAATCGATTCGAAAGGATAATTTATGCCTTTGAAGGAGTAGCTCTGGTTAAGTGTTCTTCTGTGGAATGTGAATGAAGGCGAAATCCACTGTTTCGAAAGGTTGGCGCGCATGAGAAAGCTTGTAGTATGTTGCCTTCGAAAGGTGTTCCTTAACTCATTCGAAACGTCTTCATGCATGCGGAAGCCATCGTTTCGAAAGGAAACAATTGAAGGGAAAGGTGCTTTTGTCCCTTTTCGACCTCTTCGAAAGCTCATAGCACATCCAACTTTTGCAGAAGCATCACCTCGACTCTTTCGAAAGATCTTGCTTTCACTATCATTCCTCTTGGATCCTACTTCTGTATCCTTTATGGTTTCGATCAAGTTGGAGTAGTTTTCGATGATAACACTTGCCCCTCCAATGAAGGGATGCTCTTTGACTTTTCAAGTCAACTGTTTCGATACCCTTCCTTTATATTACCGTAGAGATTTCCCGCATTTTCATATTCATACATGAATCTTGGCCGTTCATTTAAATTTGATCGAATGGTTGGTCCTTCGCGTTGGCTTTTCTTAAAAATCATGCTTCATTCTTTCCCCTTTCCATTTACCTGCAATTAAAAATTTACATCAAGAATCTGAAGTTTTAATTTCTTTCTAAATTCCTACTATCAGTAAATACGAGTTCGAATTCAAGGTATGTTTCTATTTTTTTATCTTTCAAACTGATTTTATCACGTTTAATTCTAATCTTAAATTCTTTGGGTTCAAATTTGTACTACTGTTCTAATTTTTTGAAGACGATTCGAGTTTCCTGCTCATACGAAATTATCCTTAAGTTCATTTTTATGCTTATTTCGTTCAATTTACGGTATCAGTTTTGGATTTGTATTTGAATTCATCAGATTCAAGGCTATTGTCCATTGTTATGTTCGTCCCCAAGCTCACTTTTTATTAGGATCAATGCTAAATTGTTTGGGAACACTCTTTTTCCTCCTTTTTTTAAACTTATAGAATCAATTATGATTTGGACTTAAATTTGGGGGTTTTCATTGTTGTCGAATTTAAATTCAAGCTCGAATCAATTTGATTGTTAACTTCTAGAAGCATTAGGTTAAAAATTGAATTAGGGAGAAAATTCTTTCCTAGTAGCTCCAAAGAGAAGGTTAAGTCATACAAATCAAAACTCAATATTGTAACTTGAATTTTCAACCCTTTTGAAAGGGATTGTGGCGGTTAACTCTGGTCTACCTTATAAGCCTATTTCGATGGGTTTGAAAGGAAGTCCAGTATCTACCTTTAAGTGGACCCTTTCGAAGGGGTTGACGCAGTTGGTAAGAGATGGACTTTTTCCGAAAGCAAAAATATGTTTCAATGTATTCTGACACCTTTCGAAGAAGTCATCTTAAGGGTTCAACTTAATGGTTATACAACATATATTTTTGTAACCCCAAGTTTTTTTTTAAAAAAGGACTCAAAACTTAATGTATCTATAAGTGTATTTTATTTTTCATAGGATTTTATTTCGAGTAAATTATGCTCAATTTTGATCTACTCTAGGAGATGTTAAAAGTTATAAATTTATACTTCCTATCATCAACTGGATTGAGAATAGTAAATTTCACTAAAGTTAAAAACCTTATCATGCCTTTGGACTTGACCGAAACCGCAAATTGAGACAAGCCTAGTTATTTGTTTGCTTTCGAAACTCTACCTCCCCCTTTTGACTCGCTTGAGACCCAGTATATTCAACACGAGTATAACTGTCATTTTCTCAATTTAAACGCTATCGAAACGTTCTAAGGCTCTTTAATTTGTATTTAAATCACTTGGATCCAAGTCTTTCGAATTAATGAGAGTATAGTTTTTTAGCAATATTCATACTTTTTGAGTAAATTAAAATATGTGGGTTTCGACTTTGTCGAATGGTTTATTTGGCTTGATTTTGGAATGTTGTTCGCAGTTCTAACAATATATATATATTCAAACTATTATTGTAGGGTTAGTTATCCCTATTAATAGTAGAATTTTTCCAGGCTTCTGACATTGTCGAAAGGCGTGTTTAGGTGTTTCTATTCCATTTATCCCTTCAATATCGTCGAAAGCTCAATGAATTCCATGATTCAAATTAACTTTAACACTCATTCGAAGATAAGGAATTATACGCCTTGTTGGATACATAAATTGTTGCAATAGGTTTTCGAGATCATCGGAAGGTGTAAATAATGTAACAGATTATAACTTTTAATGAAATGGTTTCACCTGATAGAATAATAGGTTTGAAAAAGACTTCAAAGAAACCTAAGAAGGATATGGCTTAAGAAGTAGAATCTTCACCAAAAAAGGTTAAATCCATACAAGACATTCTACAATATCTTCTCGAGATGAAGTTCGATGCCATTCTTAACGATTTCAGGATCACAGGAGTAGAAGCTATCCCCCTGGTGATAGTGATACAATCCTAAATACCCCCGAAGGATATTTTGCTTATACCACCATCCACATCTGGTATGGTAGTTTTATCCCTTTTCCAGATTTCTTATCTAGATTCTTGAATCATCTTAGCATTCACCTATTCATTTATCGCCAAATGTCTACACATATCTTATCTCTTAGGAGCTTGTGGCATTGGAATTGGGTATTCCATCACTGAGCATGGAAGTTCTTAACTATTTGGTGTGTCTAGTCATGCTTAGCAATTCGAATAACCAAAATTTCAGGGCTAATCCTGGCAAGAAACTAATCTCAAAGGGAGTAAATAAGTTTAGAGACTAGGAGACACGGACATTAAATGTTTTTCAAACATTAGTGGAGTCTTCTCTTCTCCTCGTAAGTTGATCATAATCTTCATCTTCACTAAATTACTTTCTTTTGCTAAAAGGCATCAAACTTCTTTGTAATGTTATCTATTAAATACGAATTCTTTAACATTTTATTCCTTACAGCCAAACAATTTTTTAGTAAACTTGCAAAATAACCCAAAAAATGGATGGAATTATTACGTTTTCTTATTAGGTCCTGCTCCTAAAGACCTTAACGATGAGGGAAAGAGAATCGTGAAGCTATTGACGGCTTCTTTGGTAGTATTGGGAATAGCTTACTCTATTGGCGCTAAGCGATCTCCAAAATCATTTTCTCCTTCCCACAGGTTAGAGAATTCTTGGACAACCCCTTCTTGTCCAACGTACCTCTAAGAGTAAGCGTTTTCTCTCCTTAGGTGATCCTAGAAATTTCTCTCCTATGTCTCCAATTTATTCAGATCATCCTGGTAAGCTTAAGCGTAGTACTTGAAATTTATCATTGTGTTACTCCTTAGATTACTTTACTAACTTATACTTTTTGAATTTTTAGCAACTGCTCCCCTAGTTGAATTGACCACAAGAGATACAGTTCCCCCAACTTTCGAATCCAGCGCATCAGCTTTGACCCCGGTCATCGCTCGGTCGTGGATGATTGTGACGACCCGAACTCGATGTCAGACAAACGACATCAAATTCGTATCGCCGGAGCTTATGACAACATCAGATGAATATAAAACAGCGGAACAAAATGAATATCCTGCATACAACAAAGGTACTGCATCAGAATATCCAATAATACATCAGAGTATTTAATACATATACCACAACTCCAAATAACATCATAATAATACATCGATGATCATATATCCAAAAGTCTTCAATGAAAGAAGTGATAACGGACTCCCAAAGGCTAAACACCTGAGATCTCCAAAAAGCTCCTAAGATATCTCCAAAGCAAGAGTTCTGAAATGCTGCTAACTCCAAAATACGGAAACCTGCTACTAGGCTGCCCATGTGGAAATTAAGTGCACCCAGAGTTTAGAAAAGAAACAATAAACTCCAGGTCAGTCATGGGACTGGTGTGAGTAAACAAAAATAGTTGTTTTAAATAAAAAAAAGATTTATAAAAGAAAAGTCGATATGCTTTAGAAAAATGAGACTACCATAAGACCTCCCGCCACACACACAATTCAAATGCAAAATTGGAGGAGATTTCTTCTTATGATAGTCAAATATGCTTGATACGAGAAATTTTCTTTGTTATTATTATTAGTGTATACTGTAGAAAGCATTTCGAAAATGGAATATAAACCTTAGCCATCATAGACATTCCGATCTATGCCTACTATAGCTACCATCTAAACAGTGGGGCGCCGCCATAAGTAAATGGAAGGTTATACAACTAAAACCGTATAGGGTTTCGTACTGGGAATTGGATTTCCAACAAATGGTCAGGCTAAGAAACTTCCTACTGCCAAATGGGTACGCCTATGGCGGGACGTCCCGAGAACTTAACCAGCTCTCTGCCAACACAAGGCCGGTTACCTTTGTAACTAGGTAACTACTACACGAGTATGCCACTCCCTGGTCCCTTGGGACCTTTATCCGAGGGCCCTCTATCACAAAGCAACAGCCACACAGTAAATGAGATTGGAGCTACCACACAGGTAAATATCTAGGCTCCATACCATGACATCACCTTTTTCCAGAAGGAAATGGCATACCCTAAAGGGCGCGACCCTCATAACCTTGCCGCATCTTTGCTGTTTCGACCATTTCCGAGTTGTGAGGTCCGATGAGGTCTCGTCCACAAAGCTATGCTTTACACGAAAGCCTTGCTTTGATCACAAATGATCATCAACACACAGCAGCACTTAGCATGTCACACTACCAAATTGGGAGTATATCGCTGATGACCTTCAATTACATAACCTCTGAGCTCGTACGTCTCAGAGAAGGATGTTAAGCTAAGAGAATAAATTCTCCGCCACCACAGATACGTATTTGAAAGAAATCTGTTTTATATCTCAAAGTGTAGTGTCAGACACACAACCATACAAGTCTGTTCCGGGTTCGAACAGAACCGAAGGCACTTCGTCCAATAAAGGAAGAAGCCCTTGCAAATCCGGGTATCCACAATCTCGATCGGACTTCCCATCACTTAGGGAATCTCTATACCAGAGCAACTCAGTGCAGAGACAATCGATAGGTTATCCTATTATTCTCGAATACATCCGGTCTTCACCACCGGTCTCAAATGCTATCCATTTCGACGTGTCACTATTCGGAATGGGTTATGTGACACAAAGGTCCTCTCCCGACTAAACCGAATAGTGAGAATCAACTTTAAAACATGTGGATATGTTGTTCACAAAAATTCATAGGTTCGCTGTGGGTTTCGAATAACAAACTGAAATCCGATTCCCTGTCGCATCAAAGTTTAAATGTCATTTTACGGGCAACAGGGTTTTCACATCAATACAGAACAAACCACAATCACAGTGCAGTACATAGCAATCTACATCACACAGTATCACAATCAGAACAGAAATATCAATCTAGTGTACAACAATAGTTACTTATTTTCCAATGTGGTTTAAATAAATTTACCACAAAGTTATTTGTAGTGCTGTTTAAAATCAATGACTAAAATTTGGATAAATAAATTAAATCTTAATTGACTCGATTTATGGTTTCAAAATTAGTTATTTAATTAACTGCTAATTTTCTTTATTAATCAACTTAAATTAATTTGAATAACAAATTCTCAATAATTGAATTTGAACACTTAATTGTTTATCAATCAATTTAATTTCAAATTGTATATCATCCTTAATTTCTTTTCAAAATCATTAATTAATAAAAAAATTCACCTTAATTATTATTTGAAAAATCTTCTTTATACCTTAAGAATCAATTTATTGTTGCATTTAAAAGTTCCAATGTAAATTAATTCAAATTTTATTTTAGATTTAATCATTTAAATAAAGGGTTAATTAAATAAATAAAATATCATTAAATGATGCAAACTCATCGTAAGTTTTTCACTTAACATTATCGACATTGTTTACTTTGAAATACAAATAATTTTTTTTTTTACTTAACATTGAAATTATCCAAATCTTATTGGGCCTAACCCAAAATTTCAAAAACCCGAGTAAAATAGGGTTTCACTCGAGTCAAACCCGTGCCCTCCTCCTCACTTCCCCGAGCCTCTTCTCTTTCTTCCCGCGTCTGTTCCTTCTTCTTCCTTTTTCTCTTTTTTCTCTCCAAGTTAAAACTTAATTACTAAAGGGCTAACACCTTCGAACGCGAGAAAACCCGAAGCACTTCACGAATTTTTTCGAGTTCCAACTCGAGTTCCCAATTATTATACCCACTGATACTCAAAATACTGACACGAGACCGCCCTCGTGCACGTGCATGCCACCGCGCCAACGTTCTGGCGATCACCAATGACTCCGGGAAGTCACTAACATCCCATATATTCGAAATCAATCATCAATTTGAAGGCATCGGCTTGAAATCAAAATGTAGCCATTCGCTCGAAAAACTACAGTCGACCCATCCAACTAAAACGCCTCACCGCCGCTCCTCATACCACCAGAGACGTCGCGACCTTGGCCACATCACGTCAACGAGCTATGCTAAACTCCCTCTCAACCTCGATGAACTCGATCACTACTAAGGGATGAAATCGGCATGTCAACAGACCTGCGCAAAAGCTCAACCAAAACCCTAGTTTGAACTCGTATTCCAAATCTATGCAATAGAAAATTTCTTTGATAATTTTCATGAAGTCTCTGATGTTCAAGCTTGCTACCAACCAAATTTTAGCATTTATAATTGAATCGATTGTTAGGAATTTAGAAAAATGCAAATTGATCAAAATTTCAAACTGCTCTTGAAACACTTCATTAAAACCTATATTTTTGTTTTAAAAATCATGTATTTCTATATAGATTCAACATATAATCTTGAATTAATGTTTTTCAACAATAAATTTTTCATCAAATTTTAGTTGAATACCTGTAAACAATATTACAGTGATGAAAAGTTATAAACATGGTTTATATCAACTTTTAAAATCTTAATTTTAGTTTTAAACATCCTGTTTAAATGAAAACTTAAAGCTAAACAATGATTAGACGAAAATAAATTTTGAGTTTGAAAAATGTTCAACTCTATAATCCATAAAAGAGACATACAGTTTTTTAATATTCCTCAGGGCAAACCATATATACACAACTATATTCACAGATATATCTATATATAAGCAACTATTTTATACTTTAAACATTTAATAAAATAAGTTACTCACATGATTCTAGAAATAACAGAGCTGCTTTAAATTTGAAACAGAGAGCTTTAAATTAGAGGCTGCAGTTTTGATCTTCAGAAATTTGTTTTCAAGCTTGAATAAAAAGTGATGTTTTGCTTTTCTCTTTTTATTTTCTGGTCTTGCTCAGTTTTGTTGAACGAAATAAAGAGGTAGATTGATGTGTGTATATAACAGATTGTGTACATACTGCATTGTACAGGTAGGTATAATAATGTTTTTAATATTGACTAAACCCATGCCGGAGAGTAACAGCATTAAATGCAAGCATTAAATGAAAGTATGTTGCTTTGTGAATCTACAGCATGCTGTGTTCATGCTTTATCTTTTGATAAAGGCTGTTTTGTTTTGTTTTCAGTAAGTACTATTTTCTTATTTTATTTTATTTTTCTATTAAGATACTTACTTTCTTATTTAATTTGCAGGCTCTTGTTTTATTCTTTTTTGCAAGTGTTATGTTAATTTGTTTTTCTAAATCATTTGAATGTATATAGTTTTTGGGCCGAAGAGTAAATACCTTCTTGCTTACTTTGTTTCCTGTTCTTTAGTTTATCTTTTTTTGTAGACTTTCCTTTGCATATACTTTTGCTTTTGTTATCTTGTTGTATACAGTCATCTTATTTTATTTTTGTAAGACTTAATCTATCAATTATTTATTTAATTCCTTATAACTTTGTAATATCAATCTTAACAATATTTTATTTTTCTTAAAATTTCACAATTTAAATTTAAAAGTTCAAATAATTTACTAAATTTAGTTTAACAAAATTCCGGGATGTTACAATATCCCCTCCTTAAGAAAATTTCGTCCTCGAAATTGAAAGAGAGAGAAAAGTAAACAAAGAATGTACGAATTTAGAAATAATAAGGAAATGGCTTACCATTTTAAGCCGAGATGTCTATTCTGCATTTGGGATATGATTTCTTCATATTATCTTCAGTTTCCCAAGTGCAATCCTTTGGATCGCCACTCCATTGAACTTTGACCAGTTTCACAACTTTGTTTTGCAATCGCTTCTCATCACGATCTACAATTTTTATCGGCTCTCTTTTAACTGCCAAGTTAGGAGTGATTTCTAGATCCTGCTGAGCAGCTTCTTCAATAATATCATCTGGATCGTGCACATACTTCCGAAGACTAGAAACGTGAAACGCATTATGCACGCCAGACAACCAGCTGGGTAGCTGCACTCGATATGCTAGAGGACCAATCCTTTCTAGAATAGGAAAAGGACCAATATAACGCGGTGCTAGCTTTCCAGTTTTCCTAAATCTCAGTACACCCCGCATCAGAGACACTTTCAGAAATACAGAATCCCCAACTTGAAATTCCAAATATCTTCTTCGGCGGTCATAATAGTTCTTTTGACGGCTTTGGGCAGTTAATAACTTCTTTAGAATAAAATCTACCTTCTCCGTGGCTTCTTTAATCATATCGGGTCCAAGGACGAGTCTATCACCTGATTCGATCCAACATGCAGGTGATCGACACGGACGACAATATAAAGCTTTGAAAGGAGTCATTTCTATACTGGCCTGATAGCTGTTATTATATGAAAATTCAACCAAATGTAAATGGTCCTCCCAAGAACCACCAAAATCGAGAATGCAAGCCCGCAAAAGGTCTTCTATAATTCGGTTAACCCTCTCAGTCTGCCCATCAAATTGTGGGTGATAAGCAGTACTGAAATTTTATTTCGTTCCCAAAGCGGCTTGGAGTGCCTCCCAAAATCTACTGGTGAAGATCGGGTCACGATCTGAAGATCGGGTCACGATCACTCACTATACTGCTGGGAATACCATGGAGTCGAACAATTTCCTTTATATATAGCCCTGCTAAGCTTGCTGCAGTACGAGTGGATTTCACTGGAAGAAAGTGAGCAGTTTTGGTTAGACGGTCCACTATAACCCAAATTGCTTCATTTCCGTTCCTGGTTCGTGGCAATCCGTCGATGAAATCCATCGATACCTGATCCCATTTCCATTTCGGTACTTCCAAAGGTTGAAGTAAACCGGCCACTTTCTTTTGATCGCTTTTGACTTGTTGACAAGTAGCACAATGACTCACGTAAATAGATATGTCTCTTTTCATTGTCTTCCACCAGAAAGTTCTTTTGATATCTCGATAAATTTTATTAATTCCTGGATGGATGCAAAGTTTGGACTTGTGGCATTCATCCAATACTTCACGTTTTAGATCAGGGTAGTCTGGAACACAAATTCTGCCTTTCATCCTTATAACTCCTCTATTATCCATCTCAAAACTAGTGTCTTCTCCTTGGCAAATCCTTTTATAAATTCCATGAAGAAACTCATCTTCATATTGCTTGCTCGCAATCTTTTTAAGAAGAGTAGGAGTGATAACATGATATGCGAGAACAGCATGTCTTCTGCTCAAAGCATCGGCAACCACATTGGCTTTTCCCGGCGTATACAGAATATCTAGGTCATATGATGCCAGAAATTCCAACCAACGTTGTTGTCGCAGATTCAGATCCTTCTGGGTAAAGAGATATTTCAAGGATTTATGGTCGGTGAATAATTCAAATTTTTCACCTAGGGAAAGAAGAGTTCATTAAGTATATTGTTTGAGTTAAATTAACTTCGTAAATTGTTAAGAAAGTTGAAAAGATTCTTACCTAGAAGATAGTGTCGCCAGATTTTTAAGGCGAAAACAACAGCCAAAAGTTCCAAATCATGTGTTGGGTAGTTTCTCTCGTGCGGACGTAATTGTCTACCCGCGTAGGCAACTACCTTTCCATTCTGCGTTAATACTGCACCTACCCCATCACCACATGCGTCAGTATAAACAGATAATCTCTGATTCCCGTTTATAATAGCGAGAACAGGAGCAGTGGTTAATCTCTTCTTCAACTCCCGAAAAGCTTCATCACATTTCGGAGTCCAATTAAATTTTACATCTTTCATTGTTAGCTTGGTCAATGGACTAGCTATCTTAGAAAAATCTTGAACGAACTTCCGGTAATAGCCTGCTAAACCCAAAAAGCTTCGGACTTCTTTCGGAGTCGTGGGTCGCTTCCAATCAAGAATAGCGGAAATTTTGCTAGGATCAATCGATATTCCTTCTTCATTAACAATATGATCAAGGAATTTGACTTCTTTGACCCAAAAGTGGCATTTGGAAAATTTTGCAAACAAGATGTTCCTTTTCAAAATTTCCAAAACAATTCTGAGATGTTCAGCATGTTCCTCCTTGGTTTTGGAGTAGATTAGGATATCATCAATAAATACAAGAACAAATTTATTCAGCACCTCCCGATACACACGAGTCATCAAATCTACGAAGTATGCTGGAGCATTGGTTAGCCCAAAAGGCATGACTAACCATTCGTAGAACATATTGGGACCACTGAAAGCAGTTAAATGTACACAATCTTCGGCGATTCGTAGTTGATGGAATCCTTGGGCTAGATCCATCTTTGAAAAGAAACGAGCGTCGTGCAATTGATCAAATAAATCGTCGATCCTGGGTAAAGGAAACTTATTCTTGACAGTCATTTTATTGAGATCGCGGTAATCTACACACAATCTCAAATATCCGTCCAATTTAGCGACGAACACAACGGTTGAACCCCATTCAGAAACACTGGTTCGAATTAATCCTTTTGCTAGTAGATCATCGGTTTGTTGAACTAATTCAACCTTTTCCCTGGGTGCCATCCTGCGACTTGCGTGAACAACAGGACGAGCATTTGGTACAATGTCAATTCTAAATTCTATTTTTCGATGTGGAGGTAAAGATTTTACTTCTCCGAATACGTCCGGAAAATCTCTAACAATTGGTATAGACTCCATACCGGGTTCGGATAACCCAAATTATAAATCAATCCTTCTCTTTTAGGACTAGGGTCCTTACAAGAAATTTCGATGAGATCTCCAAATTCGGTTTTAATCGAAATCAATCAATTAATGCAATCCAATTTGGCTTCATATTTTCCTAGCCAATCCATTCCGAGTAAGACTTCAAACTAGTTAAAAACAAGAACGAAGAGACCAATAGGGAATTGATAATGGGAATATGAGATAGGAACGTCTCTACATCGAAGACAAAGATTCGCGGGACCTCCAACTGGATTCCTTACGCATATAGGCTCATCAACAAAATCAGGTTCAAGATTTAATTCATTAATGGCTTGCTGAGAGATAAAACTATGTGTAGTGCCCGTGTCAAATAGAACTCTAACAATTCTATCATAAATGATAAGATTACCTTCCAGAACTCCTTTTTCTGCTTTGGAAGATGCAGGTTGGTCTTTGATTGTGTACACCTTTGCTGTTTGAGCTTGTTTCATGGTTGGACAGTCTTTAACTTCATGCCCCACTTTCTGACAGTAATAGCACTTCCTAGGCTTTGCTTGAACGGAATGACTGACTTGTTTCTTAGGCTTCGTACATCTGCTCGAATAGTGGCCCTTCTCCAAGCAGTTATAACAAGTGACATTCTCTGCCGTGTTTCCCTAAATGCTCTTCTTTTTCTCGTTGCCCTGCCATGGTTTCTTACCTCCAAATTTCCGCTTCTTCCAATTTTGATTGCCCGAATTTCCTTTCTCTGCCGGGGCTTCTTGTATATCAAGTGTGGCATATCTGTACCCCATATCAACTAAATATGAAAAAGATTCCTTAACGTGGCCCGTCATTCTTTCGTCGAATTTCTTATTCATTTCGTGAATGAATCTTTCGTTCATCTTTAAAGGCGTATTCACCAATTCGGGACCAAAACGAGACAATTCATTAAATCTGTTCGGATACTTCTCGAATGATAAACTTCCCTGCTTCAGGTCCATAAAAACCTGGTACATTCTAGAAATTCCAGCTAATGACAAATATCGCTTCTCAAACACTTCTTTGAATTTCTCCCAGAAAACTCATCTTCTGGCTTATCTACCGTGATTGTCTCCCACCAGGCTGAGGCTTCATCTTGAAGTTGCCAAGAAGCTATGAGTCGCTTCTGATCATCTTCCAATTTTAGCCCTTTGAAGATTTTCTCACATGATCTTATCCAGGCTTGAGCTTCAACAATCGTCTCCTTGCCGGTAAATGGCTTACCACCAAGTCTCGAGAAATTTTTATGTAAATCAGCCAGATTCGGCTGTTGCTGAACTGCTGCTATTGCTGTTGGAGGATCTTGATCAGGTGCTGTGGCACCTCCTTGACCCCTAACTCTTCCCCTTCGTCCGCTCATTTTTACCATCTGTAATTAGTAAGAAAATTAATTTAGATGCACGAACGAAATATCTTAAGGAATATCAGCAGTAAAAAGAAATAGACTAATAAAATTTGGAGTTCCAATCTTGGTTATACTCATTCTAGGGTATATTTCACCCTATCTCTAATGAGCCATCTGATGTGTTATACTCCGTAGCTAAAATTCTTACTCAACCTTCCGCTCTGATGCCACTTGTGATGACCCGAACTCGATGTCCGAAAACGACATCTAATTCGTATCGCCGGAGCTTATAACAACATCATATGAATATAAAACAGCGGAACAAAATGAATATCATGCATACAACACAGGTACTACATCAGAATATCCAATAATACATCAGAGTATTTAATACATATACCACAACTCCAAATAACATCATAATAATACATCGATGATCATATATCCAAAAGTCTTCAATGAAAGAAGTGATAACGGACTCCCAAAGGCTAAACACTTGAGATCTCCAAAAAGCTCCTAAGATATCTCCAAAGCAAGAGTTCCAAAACGCTGCTAACTCCAAAATACGGAAACCTGCTACTAGGCTGCCCGTGTGGAAATTAAGGGCACCCAGATTTTAGAAAAGAAACAATAAACTCCGGGTCAGTCATGGGACTAGTGTGAGTAAACAAAAGTAGTTGCTTTTAAATAAAAAACAGATTTATAAAACAAAAGTCGATATGCTTTTGAAAAACGAGACTACCATAAGACCTCCCGCCACACACACAATGCAAACGCGGAATTGGAGGAGATTTCTTCTTATGATAGTCAAATATGCTTGATATGAGAAATTTTCTTTGTTATTATTACTAGTGCATAGTGTAGAAAGCATTTCGAAAATAGAATATAAATCTT
Organism: Allium cepa; assembly: GCA_030765085.1. Classification (NCBI taxonomy): domain Eukaryota; kingdom Viridiplantae; phylum Streptophyta; class Magnoliopsida; order Asparagales; family Amaryllidaceae; genus Allium; species Allium cepa. The sequence continues at coordinate 346,939,200 of CM060937.1, forward strand.
AGCCAGCATAGACATTCCGAACTATGCCTACTATAGCTACCATCTAAACAGTGGGGCGCCACCATAAGTAAATGGCAGGTTATACAACTAAAACCGTACAGGGTTTCGTACTGGGAATTGGATTTCCAACAAATGGTCAGGCTAAGGAACTTCCTACTGCCACATGGGTACGCCTCTGGCGGGACGTCCCGAGAACTTAACCAGCTCGCTGCCAACACAAGGCCGGGTTACCTCTGTAACTAGGTAACTACTACACGAGTATGCCACTCCCCGATCCTTTGGGACCTTTATCCGAGGGCCCTCTATCACAAAGCAACAACCACACAGTAAATGAGATTGAAGCTACCACACGGGTAAATATCTGGGCTCCAAACCATGACATCACCTTTTTCCAGAAGGAAATGACATACCTTAAAGGGCACGACCCTCATAACCTTACCGCATCTTTCTTGTTTCGACCATTTTTGGGTTGTGAGGTCCGATGAGGTCTCGTCCACAAAGCTATGCTTTACACGAAAGCCTTGCTTTGATCACAAATGATCAACAAATGATCATCAACACACAGCAGCACTTAGTATGTCACACTACCAAATTAGGAGTATATCGCTGATGACCTTCAATTGCATAACCTTTGAGCTCGTACGTCTCAGAGAAAGGTTTTAAGCTAAGAGAATAAATTCTCCGCCACCGCAGATATGTATTTGAAAGAAATCTTCTTTATATCTCAAAGTGTAGTGTCAGACACACAACCATACAAGTCTGTTCCGGGTTCGAACAGAACCGAAGGCACTTCGTCCAATAAAGGAAGAAGCCCTTGCAAATCCGGGTATCCACAATCTCGATCGGACTTCCCATCACTTAGGGAATCTCTATACCGGAGCAACTCAGTGCAGAGACAATCGATAGGTTATCCTATCGTTCTCGAAGACACCCGGTCTTCACCACCGGTCTTCAAATGCTATCCATTTCGACGTGTCACTATTCGGAATGGGTTATGTGACACAAAGGTCCTCTCCCGGCTAAACCGAATAGTGAGAATCAATTTTAAAACATGTGGATATGTTGTTCACAAAAATTCACAGGTTCGATGTGGGTTTCACATAACAAACTGAAATCTGATTCCCTGTCGCATCGAAGTTTAATGTCGTTTTACGGGCAACAGGGTTTTCACATCAATACAAAACAAACCACAATCACAGTGCAGTACATAGCAATCTACATCACACAGTATCACAATCAGAACAGAAATATCAATCTAGTGTACAATAATAGTTACTTATTTTCCAATGTGGTTTAAATAAATTTACCACACAATTATTTGTAGTGATGTTAAAAATCAATGACTAAAATTTGGATAAATAAATTAAATCTTAATTGACTCGATTTATGGTTTCAAAATTAGTTATTTAATTAACCGCTAATTTTCTTGATTAATCAACTTAAATTAATTTGAATAACAAATTCTCAATTACAATTAAATTTGAACACTTAATTGTTTATCAATCAATTTAATTTCAAATTGTATATCATCCTTAATTTTTTTTCAAAATCATTAATTAATAAAAATTATTCACCTTAATTATTATTTTAAAAATCTTCTTTATACCTAAAGAATCAATTTATTGTTGCATTTAAAAGTTCCAATGCAAATTAATTAAAATTTTATTTCAGATTTAATCATTTAAATAAAGGGTTAATTAAATAATAATAAAATATCATTAAATGACGCAAACTCATCGTAAGTTTTTCACTTAACATAATCGACATTGTTTACTTTGAAATACAAATAATTTTTTTTTTACTTAACATTGAAATTATCCAAATCTTATTGGGCCCCAAATTTTCAAAAACCTGAGTAAAATAGGATTTCACTCGAGTCAAACCCGTGTCCTCCTCATCACTTCCCCGAGCCTCTTCTCTTTCTCCCCGCATCTGTTCCTTCTTCTTCCTTTTTCTCTTTTTTTCTCTCCAAGTTAAAACTTAATTACTAAAGGGCCAACACCTTCGAACGAGAGAAAACCCGAAGCACTTCACGAATTTTTTCGAGTTCCAACTCGAGTTCCCAATTATCATACCCACTGATACTCAAAACACTGACACGAGACCGCCCTCGTGCACGTGCACGCCACCGCGCCAATGTTCTGGCAATCACCAATGACTCCGGCAAGTCACTAACATCCCATATATTAGAAATCAACCATCAATTTGAAGGCATCGGCTCGAAATCAAAATGTAGCCATTCGCTCGAAAAACTGCAGTCGACCCATCCAACTAAAATGCCTCACCGCCGCTCCTCATACCACCAGAGACGCCGCGACCTTGGCCACATCACATCAACGACCTATGCTAAACTCCCCCTCAACCTCGATGAACTCGATCACTACTAGGGGATGAAATCGGCATGTCAACAGACCTGCGCAAAAGCTCAACCAAAAACCTAGTTTGAACTCGTATTCCAAATCTATGCGATAGAAAATTTCTTTGATAATTTTCATGAAGCCTCTGATGTTCAAGCTTGCTACCAACCAAATTTTAGCATTTATAATTGAATCGATTGTTAGGAATTTAGAAAAATGAAAATTGATCAATATTTCAAACTGCTCTTGAAACACTTCATTAAAAACCTATATTTTTGTTTTAAAAATCATGGATTTCTGTATAGATTCGACATATAATCTTGAATTAATGTTTTTCAACAATAAATTTTTCATCAAATTTTAGTTGAATACCTGTAAACAACATTACAGTGATGAAAAGTTATAAACATGGTTTATATCAGCTTTTAAAATCTTAATTTTAGTTTTAAACATCTTGTTTAAATGAAAACTTAAAGCTAAACAATGACTAGAAGAAAATAAATTTTGAGTTTGAAAAATGTTCAACTCTGTAATCCATAAAACAGACATACATTTTTTTAATATTCCTCAGGGCAAACCATATATACACAACTATATTCACAGATATATCTATATATAAGAAACTATTTTATACTTTAAACATTTAAGAAAATAAGTTACTCGCATGATTCCAGAAATAACAGAGCTGCTTTAAATTTGAAACAGAGATCTTTAAATTAGAGGCTGCAGTTTTGATCTTCAGAAATTTGTTTTCAAGCTTGAATAAAAAGTGATGTTTTGCTTTTCTCTTTTTATTTTCTGGCCTTGCTCAGTTTTGTTGAATGAAATAAAGAGGTAGATTGATGTGTATATATAACAGATTGTGTACATACTGCATTGTACAGGTAGGTATAATACTGTTTTTAATATTGACTAAACCCATGCTGGAGAGTAACAGCATTAAATGCAAGCATTAAATGCAAGCATTAAATGAAAGTATGTTGCTTTGTGAATCTACAGCATGCTGCGTTCATGCTTTATCTTTTGATAAAGGTTGTTTTGTTTTTTTTTCCAGTAAGTACTATTTTCTTATTTTATTTTATTTTTCTATTAAGATACTTACTTTCTTATTTAATTTGCAGGCACTTGTTTTATTCTTTTTTGCAAGTGTTATTTTATTTTGTTTTGCTAAATCATTTGAATGTATATAGTTTATGGGCCGAAGAGTAAATACCTTCTTGCTTACTTTGTTTCCTATTCTTTAGTTGTATCTTTTTTTTTGTAGACTTTCCTTTGCATATACTTTTGCTTTTGTTATCTTGTTGTATATAGTCATCTTATTTTATTTTTGTATGACTTAATCTATCAATTATTTATTTAATTCCTTATAACATTGTAATATCAATCTTAACAATATTTTATTTTTCTTAAAATTTCACAATTTAGATTTAAAAGTTCAAATAATTTACTAAATTTAATTTAACAAAATTCCGGGATGTTACAATGATTACTAAAAAAACTTAAACAAAATGACTACAGCGGATCCTTCTTTCGAGAAAGCTGAAATTGTTGATCTCCAATCTTCTCTTCCCTTCAAAATAGAGCAAACCTATTAATGTAGGCAAGGCTCTAGAAGGTTCTACTCTTAATGTTGCTACTGATCCATCCAGAGAAGCTCCTTCCAAGGATGATTTCATGTCTCGTATCATTATGTCTGACTCTCCTAGCATCATTAAACAAATGCAAAGGATTTAGGCACTTCCACTCCACCTCGAAAGTTGAATACTTCCAAACCCACATCACTGGTGCCTTCTAGTGATTTTGAGGAAATAGTAAAGTCCATTATGAATTCTTCGTCCTTTACTTCCATTCAATCGCCATTTTCAGTAGCTAAGCTAACAAGACATTGTCGATCTTTAATCGAGCAGCCGCTTCTGGTATGTTTCGTATTGTTTAACCTTCTAATTACTATTTCTTACTGAATTTTGACCCATGTCATACTTTTTCTTTCATATTTCTAAAAGCTAGTGCACTCTTCAGGAAAGCGCTTTGAAATATTCCATTGAGATATCCAAGCTTCAAGAGGAAACCTCAACTTTGAACAGCATACATGTACGAAATACGATAAGAGCGACATATGAAGATATCCCTATATGATGATCGGAGAACTAATAAATATGAAATTTATAGTTCTTAGTACATCACAGGGGAAAACACAAAATAGCTCATATATAGCTAACACTGCCTCCTGAACGCCTTTGGAAGCTTATTCATCAAAAAACTGAAAGTCTCCCATTCTCAGACTACTTAAATTAATTTTGAGTATCCGAGAGTTTGTGAAGAAACACAAACTTCAAGTCAAACAATAAGTCTGGTACGAATAATCCCCTATCATCTCTTATCATAAATAGAATCTAGTGAGAACACGCCACTTAGCGGAACGGGTTTTTCCCTCACTAGTATCCAAAAAAACATGTAAATCATTAACTATGCTCCTGCATCTATAATGATTAGCCTTAAGATAATATGAAATAAACCATAAATCATATATATATATATATATATATATATATTGGATATCCCATCCACTCGTTTCATTATATATCCCATCTAAAAACAATTTTTTAGATTTCCCATCTAAACTCCATTTTTTAGAGTTTCCTCTAAAATCCTTAAAATGACCATCCTTCAAAACCTAAATAGGACTATCCGTCCAAAATTCATCAAAATAAATGTAGATTATCCATGGTACATTGTTTTATAAAAGTTGGTGTGGGCTATCCACTGGACACTCCATAATTTTCCTAGTATGGCTATAAACCTTTGGGTGCCAAATCAAAAGCTAACCACCTCTGGAAAAACATTCTTTACTAAAGACATTTGATGTGGGCTATACACCGCATGTTCCGTGGTTTCCCTAGGTTAACCAAGAACCCAACACTTGACCAATTAAATATCATGATCCCCATGATTATTCATTAAAATTCATGATCCATATGAACATTTATTTTTCCCATGTGTTCCACATATTTATCCTATTCCCATTGGTAGCCCCGATTAGGTTAAATTAAATAAAAACACATTAATAGCCCTAATGTTTATTTTCTAAAGCATATTTCTGTTTGTAACTCTAAACTATGTATCGAAAACATTAAACCTACCCCGGTGACCTCAAGGTTTAATAACATCGAATTTATATAAGGATCCTCATTACATATTTAAACCAAGATAAGTATTTTATGCTATGACCCTTCGAAGTACCCCCTTCAAATTAGCAAAACTTTATGTAAGAAAAATGGATAAAAATAGTCCTTTGAACCCATTCAAATGAACCCCTATTCGAAAGTAAATAAACATCCGAAGTTAGCCACTCCAGAAGCCTTCCTTTCGAAAGCATCATAAAATCATACCTTTCAATCTTATCGAAAGGCCCTACTTTTCGACCTTGTCGGAAGGTTTCTTTTCGACCTAGTCGAAAGTTCTACCTTTCAACTTTGTCGAAAGCCTAGGTATCCCCACTTATCAAACCATTTTATAAACCTTTCAAAAGTAATGAAACTCAAAACCTTTCGAAATCATTGAAACTTAAAACCTTTTAAAGTCATTGAAGGTAACCCCTTCATAACCTAAAACCTTTCGAAACAATTTAAAAACAACGAAGTGTTAGTGTTTGAACCAATCTCCGAAAACAATGGAGAGAGGTAGAAAGTTTTAGAAAACAGAAATAACCTTTGACTCCATCTATGTCGAAAGGTAAGGAAGCGACAACTATGCTTCCGATCCAGTCGAAAACTAACCTTTCGACTTTGTCGAAAGGTTTCATTTAAAACAATAAAGAAAACCAATCGAAACCTTTTTCTTTTAAACCATTTGACACATCGAAAGATCTTTATCAAAAGCTGGCAGTGTATTCTCTTTAAAACCAAAACAAAGTTTCATCTCCTTCGAAAGCTCTAACCTTTCATCCCTAAACCTTTCGGTCCCTTTCAATTCACTACCTACCGATCGCCTGATACCATATGCATTTATTTTTGACCCAGTCGAAATGGTTGATACCTTCCAACCTTGTCGGAAGGTTTGGAATGGAGGTGGAAGCTCTTGCAAAAGAGTTGAAATAGTGAAAATTGTATGAATAGTTCTTTTATACCCCCGCCTTGTTTGTTTAAATTTGATTGCTGCCAGAATTTTATATTCAAAATTTGATGCCGACTTTCCTTATTTGAAAATTTGAATAAATTTGAAAAAGCCCCTTTCTCTTTTGTAATTATACAAAACATTTAAGTCCCATTAGTTAACAATTTTATATCACTATTAAAACATCATGAAAAATTTTGGAAAAATTCTAGAAAATCAATTAGTATGTTCTCTTCAACATATTAAAATTTCAAAGCGTATAAAGATCAAAACAGTTCGAAATTTAACCAAAGCCGAATAAAACATGATAAGTAGCCCATTAACGTTTAAAAATACTTATGTCTTATCTAAACAAAGGTTTTGAATGGTTATATCCTAACCAAAACACAAACATGAATAGGGTATAACCCATAGCCGATCCAAATAAAGAAAAATGAGATGATACACATGATTATTCACCTTGATTAGTTGACTGGAGAACGGGATAATTTCCTAGCTTTAATTCCTTATCTTTTTCTTTCAATTTATAATTTTCCTGGAGCTTTTAATGGTGGGACGAAAGTTGGTGAGGAGTGATGCAGTGGAGGATGATATAGCGCCCTATGATAAGTCGTTCAAGCAACCTAGCGAGTTAAGTCACCATGATAAGTTGCCTGAGCGACCTAACGAGTTAAGTCACTATGATAAGTCATTTGAGCGACCTAGCGAGTTAAGTCACCATGATAAGTCGCCTGAGCGACCTAACGAGTTAAGTCACTTTGATAAGTCTCTTTCCCTATGCCGCAGTTCTTTATGTCGCTATCTTCTTTAGGTCGCTGGTATCTTATGTCGCTCATTTCTATAAGTCGCTCCTGATGTTGCTTCCTTAAGTCGCTCACTTGATGTCGCGGTTCCTAAGTCGTTCGCGAGCCGACCAACATATGCCGCATGCATCTCTTAAGCCATTCATCAAACCGCATTGTTCTCTTAAGTCGCTGATGTCTTAGGTCGTATGTCGTTATGTTGTATGATGTTAAGTCGTTCGTGTTGTATTTTACTTATATCGCATTGTGTTAAGTCGCGTGATGTTGCATTGTGTTAAGTCGCGTGATGTTGTATTCTGTTATGTCGCATATGTGTGTTGTAACTGTTAGGTCGTGGGTCGTATGTTGTTATGTCGTGGAGTGTTAAGTCGCATGGATGTAATGTGTTAGGCCGTAGGTCGCGTGTGTTAAGTCGCCGGCCCGTGTTGTAAATTCCTATAAATAGGGGTGTGTTGTCATTGTAAAGGGGAGTTGATTTTGAATAAAATTTGTTTGTGTGCTTTTGCCACTTTTGTTAAAGTTGAGTGTGATCTCCTTCTTCTTCCATCTTTGTATATTTGAGTGTGCTCGAATCAACGAACTTGAAGCCGATTCACGGAATCTCGTGCACGAGATCAACATCGAAGAATCGTAGATCTTCTAACGCGGAATCGTGTGCGAACAACGTGTTAAAGATAGCTAGAATCCGGTATCTCGAGAGATCAACGGATTTGGGCACTTATCGTTCTATCGGGTTTACTTGACACGAAATCATTATTTCGTAAGGAAGAAAGATTGCGTCAGTTTGTATCAAAACATTATTAGCATGTCAAAGTGTTAATCCGCATACTCGAATATCCGAAGATGGAAGAAGAAGGAGATCATACTCAACTTCAACAAAAGTGGCAAAAGCACACAAACAAATTTTATTCAAAATCAACTCCCCTTTACAATGACAACACACCCCTATTTATAGGAATTTACAACACAGGCCGACGACTCAACACACGCGACCTACGGCCCAACACGTTACATCCATGCGACTTAACACTCCACGACATAACAACATACGACCCACGACCTAACAGTTACAACACACATATGCGACATAACAAAATACAACATCACGTGACTTAACACAATGCAACATCACGCGACTTAACACAATGCGATATAAGGAAAATACAACATGAACGACTTAACATCATACAACATAACGACATACGACCTAAGACATTAACGACTTAAGAGAACAATGCGGTTTGCTAAACGGCTTAAGGGATGCATGCGGCATATGTTGGTTGGCTCGCGAATGACTTAGGAACTGCGACATCAAGTGAGCGACTTAAGGAACCAACATCAGGAGCGACTTATAGAAATGAGCGACATAAGATACCAGCAACTTAAAGAAGATAGCGGCATAATGAACTACGGCATAGGGCAAGCGACTTATCATAGTGACTTAACTCGTTAGGTCGCTCAGGCGACTTATCATGGTGACTTAACTCGCTAGGTCGCTCAAATGACTTATCATGATGACTTAACTCGTTAGTTCGCTCAGGCGACTTATCATGGTGACTTAACTCTCTAGGTCGCTCAAACGACTTATCATAGGGCGTTGTATCATCCTCCACTGCATCATCGAGTTATGAATGAGAAAGTGAAAGTTTATTAAGGTGGAGGAAGATATATATACGAAGAAATGCAGCCCTATTTTCAAGTTTACCCCTTAGGAAAATTCCTCCTTCTAAATTTAATTAAGTCTTATTTTAGTTCGTTCATTAGGACATGGCCATTAGCTTTATTAATCTCATTTCCTTAATTATTCGTATTATTCTATTTAATTTATCCAATTAAATATCCCGAATAATGTTAATTAAAATTCAGGGGCATTACACTTAAGCTTAGACACTTTTCGCTGTTGTAAGAATAAGCAAGCATAAGAGCGTCCTCATAAGAATTCACGATGATTTCATTAGGAGAAGTTTTCAAAAATTGTGACGCCTTTTGCTTAGTTTTAGAGATGGTTTTAATGGCCATTGTTCAAAAAAAATATTCTTCCCTAGCTTCTTCTTTAAAGAAGATTATTTAGCAACTATCTGAGCCTTCTCTTCCTTAAAATCTTTTAAAGTAATTTATAAAGCTAAATTCTCATCAAATAAGACATGTTTTGCTTTCCTCTCCTCAGAAATGATGGATTTCGCTCGAGCAAGAGACCCACCTAACCTTTCCTTTCCCTTCACTAAATTATCTTTAGCAGTGGAAAGGGAAGTGATTTGGCTGTGATCTGAACGTGGTTAACGTTTGGGATTATGTAATTAAATCTTAAATTAAAATTCATAAGAAATAAGAAATTCTGTTTTGTTAAAATTTAAAATATTTCATATTCTTGTGTTTCTATGTTGCCAATAATTTCAAGATTCTGATTTTGGTCACTAGGAAATAACACCTATGGATGACTGCAACATCCATAGCAGTTAGTTTTGAGTCTCCAAAAGTGGGATGTTATATTAAGCTTCTCTTCGCTTGATCCTACTCTAGTCAAAATATGCATGCATAAAATCAATGAAATGGAGCAAGCAATCGAAGTCCCCGAGAGAAAGGAAACTGATGCCGCCAAACTCTTATCTTTTGATGTCGCTTTTATAGAAGGAGATTCTGATTCTGATGAAGAAGATGATGATGATGAAGTCTTTATCGAATATGGCAGAACGATGACGACGATGATGGTGACAACCCTGACAATGGGGATAAAGATCAAGGTTCAAGTGGAAGTGGTGGTTATTATAGGGTAAATGGCGATGATGTACATGATGCTTCATAGAAAGTCATCCCTGATCCCCATGTCATGAAACAAGTTAAACCGAACTCTCTAAGCCTTCTGATTTTCAAGAGAAAGATGCCAATATTGAAGGATGGGAGGCGAAAGGTTGGTCCCGTAAACTTCAGTTGACGTTTCTCAAGTATGAGATTCTTTGTCTAAATGGCTTTAACTTCCAAGGTAACAATAGTTGACATCCTTTATTATAGAAAAAGAAGAAATCTATTCAACTTTTTGAAACAAAGCTCGAAAGAAAACGAGCTGAAATAAGTAATTTGTATACAGAGTTAGATAAGTAATTAAAAGAACATAATGCGCTCTCTAACAAGTATCATAAGCTTAATAAGTGTGACGCTATGTTAGCATCCTTTAAAGACAGGAAGCTACCCCCGACTGAAGAGGGCATGCCTTTGATATGACATGCTTTTGGAAGAGAACCGGGAATTAATAATACTTTTTCGGATGTTGATTGAAGAAAGAGAAATCCTAGTAGACTTTTTATACAAAACCTACTCAGACACCCTATCATAGATTTTTCATATTTGGGTGATTTTTAGCGGTGTCTACTCAGGCATCTTCATAGGAGATATTTATATGAATTTGGATCTGATCCACATCCAAGGGATTGCTAGAATCTACCGTGAATCAAATCAGTCCTTCATGAGTTGCCGCTATAAAAACTCAAATATTTTAAGGATAAACTTATTTCCAATTTATTCAAAAATCAATTTTGTACAAACCAGATGAACATTTGTAATTACGTACTCTGAATTTTCTATATTAGTTTCATTTTACACTTAGTTGCATTTTGTTACGTTATTACAGAGTACATGTCTCTCAAGTAGTCCTGTTAACAGATATTATTTAACAAATACGTCAAATTAATAATAGATTATTTAGAAAAGGCCTCGCTCTTGAAATCCTTAAAATTGGCTAGATATTGTTTCTTAGAGATCTTCAGAGGCTTTATATGCAACATCCTCGTTCATTTTGATTTTCTTGGCGAAGAAAAGGAAAAGCTTCTTAAGGAAATCTGAACATATCATAAAAAATTAATATGCGGTCGCGATAGTCCTTCTGCCGAGGAATGGGACTATAGCAAATATCCTTCAGTTATTACTTGGAAGGATTTAATGTCCCTTTCGATTTGACAATTACACTTTCAGCTAATTCTTTGAAAAAAGTCAAGAATGTCGTTTACTAATTTTAAGTGCAATAAAACAAGTATTTGATTATAATAATGAGATTGTACTTCCTTTTATTTCTTCTTGAGTTGTAATTTCTATTGTTGCAATAAAAGAGATTGGTTATTTGACTCTTGACTATTTTTTTAAAAGGACTCATAGCTCCCTATCACACCACTCTCATTGGATTCCGTATCTCGTTTCACTAGCATCAGAGATAGGTTGATTATAGATGTTGAAAAGAGGTGTCCACTTAAGGATCCTCTATCTACTCGTTTTCGAGGCAATGTAGAAGCATTAGAATAGCATAGGAGATTTTTGCTTCAAAAGACAACTGTTAGAAGCCTTAATGATCAAATCGCCCGCCTTGAAGCAGAGATCAAGAGTAAGAATTAAACAATTTCCTTATTGAAGCGCCAAATCAAATCAAATCCTTCGATTGATTTTGACCATAAGATGTCTGAGCTTCTTCAACAAATAAAAGATTTAAAGATGAAGTTAAAAGATAGTCAAGCTTAATGCAAATCATTAGAATTTATCATGGGGAACAGCATTCCAAACATTGATTTAACAACTTCTCCAATTACCTCGTCTGTCGTAAAATTAACAAAGTTTTCATCTCTTGCAATTCAAAATTTTCCTAGTACGACAAACCCTTCCTAGGTTTAAACAAGTACTTAGTGGGTGATGGTATATAAAGATGAAAATTGAAAGATATTTTTCATGATCAACAGAGGGTGGGATATTCGCAACACATTAATGAATAAGCAGATATGATTCAAAGACTGAACGTGAAAAGTATCTTCTTAAAATGCGCATTACAGATTTAGGGAGACAAAAAAAATCCTCAATGGTGCCAACAAAGCTTTTAACCACGCTTTAAAGACTTGTATTGAATCCATTGACGGTGCCGATGAAATAAGGAAAAATGAAAAGAAACTTAAAGAAATCCTTTGTATGGCAATTAGCCATGTCGTTGATCCTTTAGTTGCTGAAAACCTAGATAGAGTTATTCAGTGTTTGTGAAATATATAGTTGTGTTGTATACTTGTAAATAATTTTATAAGTTATGTAAATATCACCTGGTTGGTTTCCTCTTCTTTTTGAATTTGTTTTCTGATAAGACTATGGTTTTTATATTTGTTGATCCATTTGGTTTTCTTTATTGGTCTTATCTTACTGCAAAGTACAAGGTAAACAACATCTCTTACCGTTAACTTGAAATTTGTATAAGAATATATTCAATAGTTTCCACATTAGTAGTGATAGTATTAAGAATTCAGAAGGTCCCAGTAATGGAAGTTAAGAGATCATTAGGTGAAAATAATGATGACAAGTTAGAAGTAATTCCACAATTGGACACGGTTGAATGTCTTGAGATCCACCTTTGGTAATGACGAGAGAGAACCAAGAATAAGACGACAGAAGACTAAAAATCTAATCATAGAGGACCAAAAATCCAATTCTGGTATAATTGTATAAGTTTATAAATTCCTCTTCTGGAAATAACTAATAAAAAGCGAATAATAATCCTTTAACAATAAGAGTCTAGAGAACAACATTTGGGTTTAAGTCATGGAAGATTAGAATCTTTTTTAGGAACAAATAATAAATGTCCAAAAATCCTTATTTGTAAATAATTGAAAACCAAAAAATTAGATTCGCGTATTGGTGAGATATATCCAGAAACTAGTAGAAGAGTCCATAATTAAATCTTAATACAGAGGTCCTGAAGCTTAAATTCATGCATTAATGAGTGAAATCCAAAAATTAACAGTAAGACCCTCGAAATCCAGATTCGGGCATTGTGAAGGCCATAGATCAACAGTAAAAGACCAAAAACCCAGAATCGGTTATTAATAAATGAAGCTCTGAAATTCTCTTTTGGAAACTAGTCAGAAGTTGTAGATTCTTATTTGAGCCTTCTATTCTGCACCACTCTTTGGGTTTTGATTCTTTCAACATGTGCCACCCTTTAGTCATGTATGTTGTCAATGTTTAATGAGCCACTTTGAACGACCCGCAAATCCGTACCCCTTGAGTCAACAGTATTCTACAACAATCAACTCAAGTTGTACAGAAATACGAACCATTTGGGTTAAAGAAGAAGAGGTAGAAAAAGAAAAATGGAAACAACAACAATTATTTCTAACCATCGCAGCGGAATAAAATATAATAGATAATAAGTACTCTTTACTCAAAACTTAATTATCTCCGTTTATATATTACATCATCAAAGTATATCAATCACAGCTCAACATCAATATCATACAAATGGATACACAACAACTCAACACAGCGGAATATATATAGATAAACAAGTACGGGAGTACGTATAGACATCCAGCTCGTCTCCTGAGCTTCACAACGACTCCTGTATCCTATAATACTCGGTCTGACACGAGCATTACAGTTAAATAATACCCGAGTCAGTCTGGAATACCAGCGTGAGAAAATCACACCCAATTGATTATTAAAGTTTCAAAATCCTTTGAAAGCAAAAGCATCTCGTAAGACCACGCCACAAATAAACATGTCGGGTTTTTACCTTACGATAGATAAAACAATTTTTATAGAAATCCTCTGATATTATAATAGGGTCTATATACAAATACTTATAAAATAGCCGAAATTGTTACATTCATTAAATTCCTGCTACTAGCCACAGAGTGGGTAATACAAACAAAACTCGTAAAAGGCTCGTAGGGAGAATGGATTTTCAACTAATGACTAGGCACCGGGGTACCACCTGTCACAGTACGGGGCCTAGATCACCGTACCGAGGAGTACGTCCGCTCCCCTGCAACACGGCCAGGACTACCCCTTATTGGATAATCCCGAGTGAGATCACCTCACGGTTGGGATCAGCAACCGCCCACTAAGCCGAAATAAAAAGGGACATCTAGACTGGAATGACCTACCCCTGCTTGTGTTCTACCCACCTAGCCTTGCTGCATAACCCCTGATTTTCAGTTATTCCCATTTGATGAGGCTTGAGGCTAAGCGTTACCTTTATAGAACATATCTCTTTGAATGCCCATCGTCCTCCTGACGATGTTTCGCAAGCATTCATCCATACAAGTCCGTCCTGGGTTCGAACGGAATCGAAGGCACTATTCCTACTACATCCATTTTGGAAATATCCTCAGGATTAGTAACGACTAGCCTTTGCACTTCATTGCTCCATCTTCGAATCCAAAATTGTTTACACGAAACGTACAAACTGGATCGAAGTGGTTTTCGAGAAATAAATCTCGATCGCGGTCTCTTCGAAACGATCAACGCATTTGTCCAAAATTGATAGTCGGTTGTTTAACTATCAATTTCTATTCACAAACAACCATCAACCAATAAATAATTTCCCTAAATTATTTATTTATTACAAAATATCTTTATAAGATATATTCCCACTTTGAAATTCCTTGAAAACAGTTTTCAAAACTATCTCCCTTTCTCAGAATAAATTCCAAGTATTTCTATTTCCACTGGAATCACCAAGCACAAAACTAGATTTTCTAAATTAATTTAAAACACTTTACTTTTAAAAATATACTTTAAAACATTCAAGTTAAAATTACTTTAATAATTTGTTAAAAGTACATACTATATGAATATTTGAAAATAAGGTTACTTAATAAATATAAAACTAGATTTCTACTTTTTTAAAAACAAAATACTAAGTTACTTCTTAATAATTACTGCTAAAATAGATTAAAAGCAGATACTTACTTTAGACTTTAAATATTAGAAATAATAAATTTTACAAAACTTGTTTTCTTTAAAACAACTTTAAAACATTTAATTTATATTTAAAAATTTTACTTTTAAAAACATGTACTTGGCTATCCAGAGAAAAATTCCAACTTCAATCACTTAAATCAATTTTTCCCAAATTGGTCTCCAATTTATTTTATTTGAAATAAATTCTTTTACTTATCGGTTCATTTCCAAATTCAGTAGTTATGGACTTTATTATTATTATTTTATTTTTATTTTCTTTTTTTCTTTTTTTCCAATTTCTTCTCTACTCTTTCAATAATTCAAATCTTAAATTCTAAATAAATGTTTGTTCTTTTTAATTAATAATACTGCATTTTAAAATTCATTAACTTTCTGTTTATTCAAATTTTCCTTTCCATTCTTGGATTCATTTATTAGAATTTTAAAGTCACTTAATTTCTTTTCCAAGTCATTCTTAAATTTATTCTATAATTATTTTACGTACAATTTCACTCCTTTTATTTTCTTTACAAAAATCGAATTTATATTTTTGGTAATTCATTATACCCAATTATATCAACCAAGCCATAGCATTCAATACTTCCACATAATTCATCATAGAATATCAAATAATCAGAATAGAGAATATTAAATAATTTAAATAAAAGTGAGGGGTCCAGTTGGATCCCTCCAACCCGTTTTCCCTACATCCACAGACATTAGCATCACATAATATGCCAAATTCAAATTATATTATACTATATCACATCAATCAATTCAACCATACAATCAATTATTTAAATTTAATCATTTAAATTTTAAACTGAGTGAGATTAAATCACCTTTGCAATTGTTTTGCAATTCGATCCAACCCGGCTTGCTTCTATCAGATTTTGACCTTGTATAACAATCATACGATTTATTAACACTTTTAAATAACTTGAACCATTTATTTCCATTTATAAGTTTAATTAACCAATGACTTGCTATTTCATAATTTAATTGACCAACAATTTAATTTAAACTAAACATTTGGTTTTAAACTAATAACTTTAAAACGTATATAGGTATATTTATTTGTCAAAATCTTCTATATATATATATATATATATATATATATATTATCGATTTACCGTTTATCCATAAAAATTGAGATCCTAAACCTTACCCAAAAAATGATCTTCTATCAACTATACTATCTCAATATAAATCATTTAAAATTAAATCACTCACTGTAAATTATATATACACTTCCTGTACGTATTCTCATATAAAATTTACTGCTAGATTTCCAGATTGCCAAAAAAAAAATTTAGTTTATATAAGGAAAAAAAATTTGTTCAGAGTTTCCCATTTAAAATTCAAAACAAAAGAAAAAGAGAAGCAGCTCACCTCAACTCACGTCATCGGCGAAACCCTCCTCGCGAACGCTTCCTCTCCTTCGAGCTCGAGATGGAGTCGCGACACCCCTGCCATCGTCGAGTCGTTCGAGCATCAAGAAGGGACGAAATCGCCTTGCTCGTTGCGACCACCATACGTCATACCCTCAATGCGTCACGCTCAACCCAGCTCCATGCGAACTTCGAAACTTCATGCCAGACGCCGTCCAACACGCGTGAGCCCGAGCCACCCTTGATGGATTATCGAGCTCGTCAATATGATGTACAGGCGATTTAATTCGATCGCCTCCTTTTTTTTCAACCGATTATGCTACAATCCCAGCGAATCTCGATTTTGTTATGAAGAAATGGGGGAAAGTTCGGCTGCTATAAAGAAGAAAGAGAAGGGGAGTTGAAAGCTATTTACTTGATTGGCCATGATTATAATTTAAACGAATGTTTTAGAAGAAAGCTCGACTGAATTATTAAAGAGGGAAGCGTGATTAAAACGATAAAAGGGAAAATATCTCTGCGCGAACAGAAGATAGGGTGGCTGATGTACGACATAGGGTAGTTGTATATTGATTTTTATATATTTAATATTATTAAAGTTTCAAAATATCTAGTATAACATAACTCGAAATCCCGAATTCCAAATCAGACCCGCCGACAGGCGTTTATAAGGCTTTACCCGTATTCCGAACACAATGGAACTTGTTTCGGAAGCTAATTTAATCGTATGTGGAAGTTAGCTTTATAAATCGATTTAAAATATTAAATTATAGATTTTAATTTCAACGCGTTAATATATCGTATGCTCACACAACAAAACCAAACTCTACGAATATTTAAACCCGATAATATAACACTATTACGGACCCAACGGAACTGGTTTCGTCAATTTTCGAGACTGTGCCTCGTAAGGCTATTTTTAAATTCAATTTAAACGATATATTTTAAAACTGAACAAATCAGTGTTAAATTCAATTTTAACACTTCTATTATTTCAGTATTATCAATATAAATTTTATAAGCCTTCAAATTATTTTCAACAGGCTTAAAACTCCAGATTCAATATTTTACCCAATTCCGATAATTATTCAACAATTAATTATCAAATAAATACTGATATTTGAAATTAAAGTTAGTAATTAACCTTTGAATATTTAAAATTAATTAAATATTCTCATTTCAAATACTTAAAAATTTCGGGTCGTCACATTCCTCCCCCTTAAAAGAATTTCGTCCCCGAAATTACTAGTTAGGAAGAATGGGCCAAAACCCGTTTCCTTTTTCCCAAAACCAATCAGTTTCTAACAATTCAACAGCTTATCAACTATCTTTTATAAAAGAACCATTATTATTCTTATTAACTTTCCAAACTTTTCCAAAGTTCCCAAACAACTTTATTTATACAATCATTCAAATTATAATTCAAAACTATATCTTGAATTATCGAAATTTTCTCAAAAATTTTTTAACTCTCTAAATTTCCGGAAAATTTCGCCAGCGTCTCCTTTGCGCGGCTAGCTCGGTACAACTACAAAATGGCTTTACGGCCTCCCAAATCCAAAACGAAAATAAAAGACCAAGTGGCTCGATCCAAATCCCAATCAAATGTCACACCAAATTTAAATACATACTTTTTTGTCGAGCATTTTCAAAATTTATCTTCTTGAAATCAAAAACCAATTCTCTTTTCCCTTTTATAATACCTGCATATCCTGCTTAGCACTAATATCCAATCATAACATTCCAAAAACATTTTATCGACTTCCTTACAAGTGTCAATTATTTACTCATTCAAATATCAACTTGGAATATATTTGTAATATCAATCTCCAATTAAGAATTCACTATACCTTATTTAAGTTTAGTTTAAGCATTCTATATGCTTCTTATATTCATTTTCATCTTACCACTTCAGTTTATATCTATTTCTATTCAAATTAATTCTTTCATTTCCATATGAATTCAATTCATATTTAACTCTGACTATTTAAATTTTATTTTTCATTTATACTGATTCATGTCATTATTTTAGTTAGTTTCATTTACTAATTCATTTTAGTTGCCAATTTAAATTCGTTTTGTTATTAACAAAAATTCTCCAAAAAAATTTCAAAAAATTTCTAACTCCCAAAATTTCTGAAATTTTTTGGCACAGTCCCCTTTGTACAGAGGAGCTTTTGCAATTTGACAAAAGAGATAAATATATATACATCGACCCACACGGTCGGAAAAATAAAAAACAGTTCATATTTCCTATTTTAATTGCGTAGGCGTACCTTATTTAGCATTTTAAACAAGCGGCTTATTATTTTTAGCAAATAGCACAACCAAATCCAGCCACACGGCTCCCGGGTACCTGTACTTACTCAATTTAAACATATAAGTGCTACATATATAAAATTTAACAACATTTCACTAATCTGCAATAGTTAAACACATGAATTCTAAAAGATATGCACATCAAACACTTTCCGTAAGCAATTTATATAGTTTTCATACTAATTCAACTGTTTCAATTAATTTACAAACCATTTTCATTCAATTGAATGGTTTTCAATCCATTCGTGTACCAGTTCATTAATTTGAATGGTTTAAAACTCAATCGCTTACATTAATTTATTTTTAAGCAACTAAACTCATATTTAATTCAATTGCTCTCAAATTCAATTCATTTTACTCCTATCAATTCATAGAATTTTAGTTACTTCCATTTACATCTAACGACAGTTTATTCTATGCAATTCGATGAGATTTATGTGAATAAATAAGTATTTATGTTTATAACCAATTTAAATTAATTTCAACTCAACTTATACTTAATTCTATTCCATTTTCAATTTATTCACAATCCATATATTCTCATTTTCATTGCATTTTAAATTTGAATCCATTCACTCGCATTTCCTTCTATTAACCAAACCAGTTCATTCAAAACCCATTAACAAATTAGGTTCAACTTCATTACCAATTAAATTTCCTTTTTATTTTAATTCATTCACGACGATTTATTTAGCTCGACCCATTTCAAGCTTGTACATTACTATCCATTCCCAAATTAATTCAAACCAAGCTTTAATTTAATGGTCTTCCAATTTTACTCATGGTCGAGCTTCTAATTATTCTCAACTTAAGTTAATTTACTCAATTTATTTCACTTCAAACTTAAATTCACTTCCATTTGATTCTTATTTATTCCATCCATTTATTTATTCAATATAATTAGTTTATCCACTCAATCCATTTTAAATTTTCATTTCCTTAAACATCTATTTCTATTTTATTCCATTTACATTTTTATCCGATACATCCCCAATTATAATTAATTTGTTGCATCTCAAGCCAAATTTCAATTAATAACTCAAATTCTAAATCCACTATCCATTCTCAATTACTTTCCAATTTTATGAACTCACAGTTCAATTACATTTTCTTTACCAACAATTTTAAGTCGAATCCAATTTATAACTTGAGTTTTATTTCCAAACTTCATCATAAACTCACAATTCAACTTCTATTTAATTACATTGGGTTCTCTTTAAATATTTCATTAACTAATTTGTTAAAAAATTAGTTCTCCCCTAATTATAATCCAAATGCTTAATTTTTACTCCCAAAACAAACATCATTTCATTTAATTTTCTTAGTTCAAATTTATTTTATAATTCAAGTTTGGATTTTTAGTTTATTTTCTAATTCATCAAGAATATTTATTTTGGATTTTCTTTTTTACTTTCAAATTTTATAAGTCACACTTATTATTTACACAATTTCATTTATTCTAGGCTTGAATATATTTATCTTTTTATTTTTAACTCAAGCCTTATGCTTATTTACACCCCAAACATATTTTTAATTCTTTTACACGTTATTCTTATTTATTTATTTCAATCCAATTCCTAACCAATTTATTTTCCATTTGTTCAGGCAAAAATTTAATTTCATTCATTAATTCAATTGAATTCTCATTCCAATTCAATTTTACTTTAACTCAGATTTATTCAACTCAATTCAATTCAAACTTAATTCGAATACAACTGGATATTATTTTCAGCCTATCCAATTTATTTTAATCCAGTTAAATTTTTATTTCTCATCCAAGTTAATTTCATTTTTAACTTTCTCTTTAAATTTACATTCCAACATTCAAAGCTTATATTTCCTTCCTGATTTAAAAAAAATCATCTCACTTTATAAGCTTACAACCTATCTCATCAGGATTTTTTTAAAAACCCGACTTTTGGTTTCAAATCATTTTGAAATCCCCAACATCTCAAATCTCATTTCTCAAAAATTAAACCAATCCTGGTTTTTACCCCAACAAATTTCTTTTGAAATTTTCAAAAACAACTAGCTTTTCTGAATAAATCAAATTTGGCAGCAATCTGTCACTCAGAAACTCGAAAATGAACATCGATGATGTTGTAGTCATCACCGAAATTATTTTCCAACGACTGAAGTGAGCTCAATGCTATGTCCTTTCCAAAAATTTATTTGAACCCATTTCCTTTCAGAAATACCTCTAAAACAATAATGCTACCTTTTTATCTTCAAATACTTTGATAAACGCTTCCGAAGTCTCCGGAATTTTAAATTTTCAAAGCCTACTTAAATAAATTTTAACTGTAATTCATTTGTACAGTTTATGCTTATACAAATTTTCCATTTGATTGTATTTCAATTTATAGATTATATTTATAATTCATATTTATAAATTTCATTTTATAATGAATTTATTCACTTAAAATTTAGTTATATTTCAATTTCTAGTTAAATTTTTACTTAACAATGATAATACTTTAATATTATCATTTTTAACATCCAAGCAACCATATATTAGCTAAATAGTTTTCAAAAACTATTCTTTATATCAAAATATGTTTTTGGGTAAAATTATTTTATTTACCCATATTTAAAACAATATCGTGTCGATTGTTCTATTCAAGTGTTTAGAAACCCCTTCAATACAGTTGCGCAGACTGTGTCGACGAAGGTTTATATGCCACTCAATAAACCAATCAACACAATATTAAAATAATTTATATTCACTAACAAATACGCACTCATATTTATTAATACGCTCAAACTCATTATAGAGTACTACGGACTCTATTTTAAATGAGTAATTCCCACCAGAGCCAAGGTTATCTCCAACCCTAAGCTCTGATACCAAGTGAAACGACCCGCAAATCCGTACCCCTTGAGTCAACACTATTCTACAACAATCAACTCAAGTTGTACAGAAATACGAACCATTTGGGTTAAAGAAGAAGAGGTAGAAAAAGAAAAATAGAAACAATAACAATTATTTCTAACCATCGCAGCGGAATAAAATATAATAGATAATAAATACTCTTTACTCAAAACTTAATTATCTCTGTTTATATATTACAACATCAGAGTACATCAATCACAGCTCAACATCAATATCATACAAATGGATACACAACAACTCAACACAACGGAATATATATAGATAAACAAGTACGGGAGTACGTATCGACATCCAGCTCGTCTCCTGAGCTTCACAGCGTCTCCTGTATCCTATAATACTAGGTCTGACCCGAGCATTACAGTTCAATAATACCCGAGTCAGTCTGGAATACCAGCGTGAGAAAATCACACCCAATTGATTATTAAAGTTTCAAAATCCTTTGAAAGCAAAAGCATCTCGTAAGACCACGCCACAAATAAACATGTCGGGTTTTTACCTTACGATAGCTAAAACAATTTTTATAGAAATCCTCTGATATTATAATAGGGTCTATATACAAATACTTATAAAATAGTCGAAATTGTTACATTCATTAAATTCCAGCTACTAGCCACAGAGTGGGTAATACAAACAAAACTCGTAAAAGGCTCGTAGGGAGAATGGATTTTCAACTAATGACTAGGCACTGAGGTACCACCTGTCACAGTACGGGGCCTAGATCACCGTACCGAGGAGTACGTCCGCTCCCCTGCAACACAAGGCCAGGACTACCCCTTACTGGATAATCCCAAGTGAGATCACCTCGCGGTTGGGATCAGCAACCGCCCACTAAGCCGAAATAAAAAGGGACATCTAGACTGGAATGACCTCACCATGCTTGGGTGCTACCCACCTAGCCTTGCTGCATAACCCCTGATTTTCAGTCATTCCCATTTGATGAGGCTTGAGGCTAAGCGTTACCTTTATAGAACATATCTCTTTGAATGCCCATCGTCCACCTGACGATGTTTCGCAAGCATTCATCCATACAAGTCCGTCCTGGGTTCGAACGGAACCGAAGGCACTATTCCTACTACATCCATTTTGGAAATATCCTCAGGATTAGTAGTGACTAGCCCTTGCACTTCACTGCTCCATCTTCGAATCCAAAATCGTTTACACGAAACGTACAAACCAGATCGAAGTGGTTTTCGAGAAATAAATCTCGATCCCGGTCTCTTCGAAACGATCAACGCATTTGTCCAATATTGATAGTCGGTTATTTAACTATCAATTTCTATTCACAAACAACCATCAACCAATAAATAATTTCCCTAAATTATTTATTTATTACAAAATATCTTTACAAGATATATTCTCACTTTCAAATTCCTTGAAAACAGTTTTCAAAACTATCTGCCTTTCTCAGAATAAATTCCAAGTATTTCTATTTCCACTGGAATCACCAAGCACAAAACTAGATTTTCTAAATTAATTTAAAACACTTTACTTTTAAAAATATACTTTAAAACATTCAAGTTAAAATTACTTTAATAATTTGTTAGAAGTACATACTATATGAATATTTGAAAATAAGGTTACTTAATAAATATAAAACTAGATTTCTACTTTTTTAAAAACAAAATACTAAGTTACTTCTTAATAATTACTGCTAAAATAGATTAAAAGCAGATACTTACTTTAGACTTTAAATATTAGAAATAATAAATTTTACAAAACTTGTTTTCTTTAAAAACAACTTTAAAACATTTAATTTATATTTAAAAAGTTTACTTTTAAAAACATGTACTTGGCTATCAGAGAAAAATTCCAGCTTCAATCACTTAAATCAATTTTTCCCAAATTGGTTTCCAATTTATTTTATTTGAAATAAATACTTTTACTTATCGGTTCATTTCCAAATTCAGTAGTTATGGACTTTATTATTATTATTTTATTTTTTTATTTTTTTCCAATTTCTTCTCTACTCTTTCAATAATTCAAATCTTAAATTCTAAATAAATGTTTGTTCTTTTTAGTTAATAATACTGCATTTTAAGATTCATTAACTTTCTGTTTATTCAATTTTTCCTTTCCATTCTCAGGATTCATTTATTAGAATTTTAAAGTCACTTAATTTCTTTTCCAAGTCATTCTTAAATATATTCTATAATTATTTTACTTACAATTTCACACCTTTTATTTTCTTTACAAAAATCGAATTTATATTTTTGGTAATTCATTATACCCAATTATATCAACCAAGCCATAGCATTCAATACTTCCACATAATTCATCATAGAATATCAAATAATCAGAACAGAGAATATTAAATAATTTAAATAAAAGTGAGGGGTCCAGTTGAATCCCTCCAACCTGTTTTCCCTGCATCCACAGACATTAGCATCACATAATATGCCAAATTCAAATTATACTATACTATATCACATCAATCAATTCAACCATACAATCAATTATTTAAATTTAATCATTTAAATTTTAAACTGAGTGAGATTAACTCACCTTTGCATTTGTTTTGCAATTCGATCCAACCTGGCTTGCTTCTATCAGATTTTGACCTTGTATAACAATCATACGATTTATTAACACTTTTAAATAACTTGAACCATTTATTTCCATTTATAAGTTTAATTAACCAATGACTTACTATTTCATAATTTAATTGACCAACAATTTAATTTAAACTAAACATTTGGTTTTAAACTAATAACTTTAAAACGTATATAGGTATATTTATTTGTCAAAATCTTCTATATATATATATATTATCGATTTACTGTTTATCCATAAAAATTGAGATCCTAAACCTTACCCAAAAAATGATCTTCTAACAACTATACTATCTCAATATAAATCATTTAAATTTAAATCACTCACTGTAAATTATATATACACTTCCTGTACGTATTCTCATATAAAATTTACTGCTAGATTTCCAGATTGCCAAAAACAAATTTTAGTTTATATAAGGAAAAAAAAAATTGTTCAGAGTTTCCCATTTAAAATTCAAAACAAAAGAAAAAGAGAAGCAGCTTACCTCAACTCACGTCATTGGCGAACCCCTCCTCGCGAACGCTTCCTCTCCTTTGAGCTCGAGATATAGTCGCGACACCCCTGCCATCGTCGAGTCGTTCGAGCATCAAGAAGAGACGAAATCGCCTTGCTCGTCGCGACCACCATACGTCATACCCTCGATGCGTCGCGCTCAACCCAGCTCCACGCGAACTTCGAAACTTCATGCCAGACACCGTCCAACACGCGTGAGCCCGAGCCACCCTTGATGGATTATCGAGCTCGTCAATATGATGTACAGGCGATTTAATTCGATCGCCCCCTTTTTTTTCAACCGTTATGCTACAATCCCAGCGAATCTCGATTTTGTTATGAAGAAATGGGGGAAAGTTCGGTGCTATAAAGAAGAAAGAGAAGGGGAGTTGAAAGCTATTTACTTGATCGGCCATGATTATAATTTAAACGAATGTTTTAGAAGAAAGCTCGGCTGAATTATTAAGGAGGGAAGCGTGATTAAAACGATAAAAGTGAAAATATCTCTGCGCGAACAGAAGATAGGGTGGCTGATGTACGATATAGGGTAGCTGTATATTGATTTTTATATATTTAATATTATTAAATTTTCAAAATATCTCGTATAACATAACTCGAAATCTCGAATTCCAAATCAGACCCACCGACAGGCGTTTATAAGGCTTTACCCGTATTCCGAACACAATAGAACGTGTTTCGGAAGCTAATTTAATCATATGTGGAAGTTAGCTTTATAAATCGATTTAAAATATTAAATTATAGATTTTAATTCCAACCCGTTAATATATCGTATGCTCGCACAACATCTCCAAACTCTACGAAAATTTAAATCCGATAATATAACACTATTACGAACCCAACGGAACTGGTTTCGTCAATTTCCGAGACTGTGCCTCGGAAGGCTATTTTTAAATTCAATTTAAACGATATATTTTAAAACTGAACAAATCAGTGTTAAATTCAATTTTAACACTTCTATTATTTCAGTATTATAAATATAAATTTTATAAGCCTTCAAATTATTTCCAACAGGCTTAGAGCTCTAGATTCAATATTTTACCCAATTCCGATAATTAAATTCAACAATTAATTATCAAATAAATACTGATATTTGAAATTAAAGTTAGTAATTAACCTTTGAATATTTAAAATTAATTAAATATTCTCATTTCAAATACTCAAAAATTTCGGGTCGTCACACACTTATCGGGCTTGGACATCTTAGTCCGTTGTTTTCTGGTACGCTTGGTTAGCTTATCCATAAGCAGGACCTAAGGACTTACCCAACCTCCCTCTAGGAGGTGCTCCAACCAGGCCATATAGGTGGGACTGAAGGCTTATTCGGTGTCTTGGCTAGGCCATAGCGTGGCAGGACGAAGGGCTTACTCCGTCCTCCCTCCAGGAGGTGCTTCAACTCGGTCATAGGTGGTGGTACTGAAGGCTTGTTTGATGCCTTGGTGTTCCTCGACGAAATTCTATCGGTTTAGAAAACCGTCGAACGAATTTAAATTTAAAAATAATCTCAAGCGCACGGTGTACGAATGTAGCACGTGGCGAATACGGGTCGATCCGCCGGGAATTGATGATTTTAAAAATCTGTTCAATCAAATTAAACCAAGATTGAAGAGAATGTTAAGCTAGAAAAGAAGAAAAACAAGCAAAAGAAAATTAATAAAAATATGAGTGTTAAGACAATTTAAAGGCAATTTCCACTCTCTAAATCACATAAATCAATAAAATGAAGTTATGATCTCTCTTTTCTTGTCATTAGTGAATTAGTTGATGTGCTTATCATAAGTATGGTATATTTTTGCTATTAATTAGCTCAATATAAACCATCAAACTATAACACAACCACTAATACACTTTTAAATCTCATAAAATATGACAAAAAAGTTGAAAGAAAATCCTATTTTAAGCTTGGCCTATCAACTACTAATTAGAAATATAAGCCATCAAATTATAATTTCAACAATCACTTCTTTGCCATAA
The DNA here is from genome assembly GCA_030765085.1 of Allium cepa. NCBI lineage: Eukaryota > Viridiplantae > Streptophyta > Magnoliopsida > Asparagales > Amaryllidaceae > Allium > Allium cepa. The sequence continues at coordinate 346,965,817 of CM060937.1, forward strand.
TCGTATGTAAATGAAGAGGCAATTTGTGTTTTGTTTGTTTAAGCATAGCCTATTTGTTATGAAAAACATAGACTATCAAATTCAAAGCTAAACAACATCATTAAACCACTTCAATCATTCTCATTAAGCACAACAAGAGAGCATAAACATCAAATTAAGTTGAAGCTACATGATTAGAGAGCTTCATTATCCCTAAATTTAAGGGGTTTAGTCTCTCATATTTGTTATCATATGAACAAATGTAGCTTGCAACATGAGAGAAAAAAGAAAAAAGAAAAGGAAAGCAAGATAAAGAAAAGCTATTCTACTTGCATAAAAAATAAATCTACACTACAACATGAAAGTAAATAAGCATGAAAAGAAAAAGAATATGTATTGAAATTGCATAAAAAAATTTACATAAAAGAGAAATGGCTAAGTAGCCATGAAAAGAAAGAAGAGAGGTTGGTTTTATTTTGAGCCTAAAACTAACTAAAGAGAGACTAAGTGAAGTGGGAAGGTTACATGAAACATATGGGTATTTATACATGTATGAAACCCTAATTCATATTTTTGGAGAATGCCCAAAATGCCCATGAGGTAGAGTGGCCACCAAGTAATCATTAGCATGTCATAATCCCCATTTAAGTGTACATGAAGCCATTAATTCCATAAGCATGTGCATTAACCTCTAGTTTGTACATTAAGGTGGTGGGTAGGTGGGGTCCTCCATGTTCTTCACTTTGAATTATTTTCATCTTCATTCCTTTATGTTCATGTTGTGCATGCATGTGTCTTCATGAACCCACTCCTATTTGAGATCAAATTCCTACATAAATATGTACAAATTTTCAATTAATTTTTCTCAAAGAAATATATGCACACAAATGACCGTTTTGCCCCTATATGAAGATGGATATGTGACAATATGGAACTAATATGGATTTTGGTTAAAACAAGTAAAAATACCCAATATGATCATTTATTTAATTTAAATAGATTAAATATGATGGTAAAAACATGCACATTTACTTGCACATCAAATCCCCCACACTTATCTTTTTATTCGTCCTCGAATAAAGAAAAACTAAGATAAATCTGTTTTCGTAGCGAGCACGATTGCATTGAGCGTATGCAACAAGCTGTTAAACCTCTGTGTATCCCCAGTAGGACAAGTGTTGTCTCGTGAGGGTTTTCAGCAGATACCACCCACAAAATCCAAATGCAGGATGAAAATATTTACAAAATGCAAGATTTATTTACAAAGAGATGAATGCGAGTTTTTGAAAATATTTACAAATGAAGGACTTACTTTTAAATCAACACAAATAAGTTTAATATAGGTTTCGGTCATTATCTTGAAATTTAAGTCATTCACTCGTCAAAGTTTCCAATAAAGATGAAGCTATCATAAATATATTATAGTTTAACTTGTTATTTCGGTTGATAACAAAGTGTAATTATGAAAAGGATTCTTAGTTGATTATCAAAGTTTATCAAAGTGGTATTTTCATTTCTTTTCAATAACAAATCAAATAAACTAAGTAAAAATAGTGCTAGGATTTCAGTTGCTTGCTCTCTCATTATTTGCAAGAAAAATTACACACCTAGCTCAGGTAAACTGAGGCTAGATATACCACCCATGCACTGCCTTTCGGGTTTATGTGAGGGGAGTACAGAGCATGGCGAGTGCACACACTTTCGTTCATACTCCTATCGACCGTAGGTGGTTTTTATTAAGTCTATTCTTTTTTTTACATGTGCTCCATACATGCATAACCGTGAGGACTTTTAAATGAGTATGAAAGCACATAATCAAAGATTCCAACTAATTCACACATGCATAACCGTGAGGATTTTTAAATGAGAGTGAATACTTTGGATGTTATTAAAAAAATTTATTTTTTTTTAAAAGAGAGAGAGAGAGTTTTGCAAAATCATCTTAGCACCATTTAACTTAGAAGGCAAAAGAAAATGTTATATCCTTTACTTTAAATTCACCACTTTTAAAACAAAGATTTTCAATTAGGATGTATTTCATAATTAACACGTATGAATCTTCATATATACTAGTTAAACCATTGTTATTTATAATCAAACTTCATTTTTATTTTTGTTAAGACAAATAAATTTTCAATAATTTCAATTTAACAAACCAAAACCATATATTTATCCTATAGTGTTTCTTTAAAAATAAATCAAATTTTGTTTTTTTTTTGAATTTTTGAAAAGAAAATGTAAAATAAGCTATGAAAAAACAAAAAGATGATGAGACTCCCCCCACATTTGATTTAGACTGTGTCCCCACAGTCAACCCAAGTGGAAGGAGAAAGAAGAATAAAAAATCCTATATTTACATGAAAGGATGATTTTTTTACAAGAGATGAGAAAGTATACAGTCAAAAAGTAAATGAAACGGTCTTCTAAAGACCAATTCATTTGTCTCATCAAATGTGCGAAACAAAGCTTAAGCTCGAAAAACCAAATCGTCAAAGATTTCAAAGTTGAATCTTGATTTGGAAAAACGAATGTCGTTTTGAAAATCATACGAGTTGTTTTATTTTAGATGATTTTTAGTGTCGATAAAACAATTGATTGAAATTCACATTTATTTTCACCAAATTGAAATTCAAGTTTATCATTGAAAACTTTTTCCAAATTATTGATTTCAAAGTCAAAATGGTGATCAAAAATTTCCCCTTCAGAATTCAACAACCCGTTTTCAAAAAGTCTATAAAACTCGTACGTTAACTTCGACTTCCTTTGTTGGATTATCAACAACTTCATCATGTAAATCGAGTTTAAAATTAAAAGTTATCGTATTCAAATTTTCAGAAAAAGGAAGATCGAAGTTTAAATCGAGTTTCGCACCCTCAAAAGATTTGAAAACCAAATTAATTACCATATTTTCAACAATTTGATTAAGATCGTCATTTTCAAATTCAAAAGTTGTTATTTGAAAATCGTCGATTTGGGTAAAAGGTGGATTTTCACTTGACTCATCACACGTTGAGATTTGATTTTGTTGTTCACGTTGTTTCATATAAGTTTCAAACAACAAATCCATGTGATCATCGTAAATTTCATTCATTTGTTTAACAAAATCCAATTTGTAGTTATTAAATTGAGAATTTTCAATTTGGATTTGTTGAGAACAAAATTTATCACTCGTAACATGGTTAAGATTATTCCCATTGCCAAATTCATTTGAAAAGTTGTTCGCATTTTCATTGAGTTTGAAATTCATTTTGGAGTTCGAAATTAAATTGGCATGGGTTATGATCGTTATCGTTTGAATTTTGAATTGAATTCAAATTTTGAAATCCTTGACTCGAGTTCTTACAAAAATAAGAATTACATAAATCATTTATCTCTTGATTTTGTCGTGTAGAAAGTTTGAGTAAAGATGAAAGCATTTCAATGCTATTTTCAAGAGTCGAAGGTTGGTCATCGTTTTGAAAATTTTGTTGTTCGAAATTTGAATTATTTACGCAATAGTTATTGTTAAAATATTCGTATGAATTTGAAGTGAAATTATATGGATTATATTGATTTTCACAACTATCGTAAAATTCATGTGAATAGGGAAATTAAGACATTTTCTAGAATGTTTTTGGCTTTTTTTAAAAAGGAAAAATATTTACAGATAGGATTTATTTTTCAAAATGGAAAATCGATTTTTGTTTTTTTCCTAATTTTTTGCTTTTTGAAAAGATTTTATATTTTTTTTGGATTTTTGATTCTCTAAAAAAAACTAAGTAGTATTTTTTTTGGAATTTTGATTTTAAAAAAATTTAAAAGGAAAAGGAAAAAAACTAAGCTAAGAAATATTTACAATTTTTGTTAGTTTTGGATTTTGAATTTGTTTTTAAAAAAAAGTATGCATGAACTAATGCAACTAAATGAATGCAAAGGTTTATTTCAAATGATTTATCCTAAGTTAACCCAAAATTGTATAATCACAAAATGTCTTAAATCAACAAGATAGTTCTAGACCAGGTAACGGGCAGGGGTTATCGGTGCACCACGAATCACTGTAGCAATGCAGCCGAAGGTTTAAGTACCTTCAGAGAAACAATTCAGTATAATATTTACGAATCACCGTAATATTCATAGCTGATTATTGCTCTGCCGTAGCCTAGACACCAAGAAATTAAATTGTTCAAAGAAGACAAATTGTCAATATACAATTAAGTGTTATCATTGTCTAACCGTTATTATTAATCAAAATTTTAGGACGAAATGCAAAACTGAAATTTAACGTGTATTAACAATAAAACTGCGAATGATTTTTTTTCAAATGCAAGCAATCAACAATGCAATTCAAACAAAATTAGAGATGAAAGCAGCAATTTTTTTTTATAAGTAAGGCAACAATTATTTTTTGGCAAGCAGAGTGGTGTAAGCAACTCTTCCTTTTAATCTGCTTTGGCAACCTGAAAATAAAAACAAGATATATACAAGTTTTTTTTATAACAAAGGAAACTACAAGAAAATTTTATTGACCACTAACTAGGAAAAATATTTTCAAGCTTTTTTGTTTTAATAATCAAATAAAACAAGAAAATGATTTAACAAAAGAAAACAAAGGAAACAAAAAAATTACTTAACTAAGCCCAGAAAACAGCTTAACAAAATCAGAAAAGAAAAGGATTTTAAAAAAACAAAACAACCAAAACAAAAAAAAATTATTCACTAAGCCCACAACGTCGGGCCACTACCCAAATTAACAAGAAACTTCACAAACTTCTTCCTAGTAAATGCAACTCTGACCGATGTAATTCACAAATCAATTCGAATTTAGTTTCCCAATTCCAGAATTTCAAAATTTCCAAAAATCAATTCTAGATGTTCAATTCTCGAAATCGACTTATTCGTTTTTTCTTTCTTTCTTACACTTGATTCAAGTGTTAGGTTCTAAGTATTCGAAGTTTTGGTTCGGGTGGACTTCTGGCGTTCACGATTGGAGTTCGCGACTGCTGGAGATAAGGTGATTGATGGAGTTCGAGGATGGGGATATCAATGGGAAGTGATACGAGGCTTGAGTAGATGGAGGCGATTGACGTACCGACTGTTAGCAGTTGTGGTTTGTCGCGACTTGAGTTTGGGTAAACGGGATTGAATTCGTGATGTATCGGTGATTGGAGGTCGCGTGATGTCTGCTTGTGGAAAGAAGTGACAGTGCACTGGCGATTTGATTTTGCGTGTTTAGGTGATTTGGTATTGATTGAGGAAGTTGTTTGAAAAGGCAGTGGTGACCGATGGAGGCTGAGGGTTGAACTATATTGATGGTGTGTTGTTTGATGAGGCAGATCTCAGAGGTGACGTGCAGAAATGTTGTCAGAGTTTCCAGTTGTATGCAGCGGTCAGGGTGTTTGCAAGAGAATGTTGACAGGGTGGTCAGTGAAGATTGGGTTTGGTTGGAATTGCTAGAAGGGGTGGTCTGAACTTGTAGTAGAGGGGATGTGAATGTTGTGACAGAGGGATAGTAATTTGTCGACTATCACAGTGCTGAGTGGAGTTGCAGGCAAGGGACCTTTGTTGTATGACAGTAGAGATGTGGTGATTTTCTTTGGTAATTGAAATGTGTAAATTGAAGTATCTCTGGTAGGAAGATGCTTTGGTGATGGTGGTTTGTCTGTGTATGTATGCACAACAGCACTATGATGTTTGGATTTTCTATTGGATGTTGTGAGTTTTGATGTATGAAATGTTGAGGTGAGAATTAGTGAACCAGAGGCAGTAATGGAACAGTGGTTAGGCTTGTTGTGGAAAGACAGTGGGGAGTGGAGATGACTGTTGGTTGGTTGGAGATGGATAGTCGAGACAGTCAGGTGGTGCTTGTATTGTGGTTGTTTGTAGTGTTTGGGGATAGTTGGAACAGTTGGATGGAGAAAAGGCAGGGGAGTGGCTTGGTTCAGATATTAGTGTCTAACAGAGAAGCAGAGAGTGATTTTGTGCACTGCTGCACAGTGAAAAAAATTTGTGTAACCTCTTTTTTTTATTGAAATGTAAATTGATGTAGACTGTAATGTAAATAAAGATGTAAAATGTAACTGAAAAAAAGGAAAATGAAATATAATTTTTTTATTTTGGGTTTTGAAATTGTATATGATTTTTTTTATATGTGCAATGTAATTGAACAACACACTCGAAAACAACAACAAACAAAATGCAAACAACACACACAACAAAAAAAAAAAACACAAATAAAAATCACACAAAAATAACTCGAAGAATAGAAAATCAAAATCAAAATAAATTCCCCGGCAACGGCGCCAAAAACTTGATCGTCGACGAAATTCTATCGGTTCAGAAAACCGTTGAACGAATTTAAATTTAAAAATAACCGCAAGCGCACGGTGTACGAATGTAGCACGTGGCGAATACGGGTCGATCCGCAGGGAATTGATGATTATAAAAATCTATTCAATCAAATTAAACCAAGATTGAAGAGAATGTTAAACTAGAAAAGAAGAAAAACAAGCAAAAGAAAATTGATAAAAATATGAGTGTTAAGACAATTTAAAGGCAATTTCCACTCTCTAAATCACATAAATCAACAGAATGAAGTTATGATCTCTCTTTTCTTGTCATTAGTGTATTAGTTGATGTGTTTATCGCAAGTATGGTATATTTGTGCTATTAATTAGCTCAATATAAACCATCAAACTATAACACAACCACTAATACACTTTTAAATCTCATAAAAAATGACAACAAAGTTGAAAGAAAAATCTATTTTAAGCATGGCCTATTAACTACTAATTAGAAATATAAACCATCAAATTTTAATTTCAACAGTCACTTCTTTGTCATAATCATATGTAAATGAAGAGGCAATTTGTGTTTTGTTTGTTTAAGCATAGCCTATTTGTTATGAACAACATAGACTATCAAATTCAAAGCTAAACAACATCATTAAACCACTTCAATCATTCTCATTAAGCACAAAAAGAGAGCATAAACATCAAATTAAGTTGAAGCTACATGATTAGAGAGCTTCATTACTCCTAAATTGAAAGGGTTTAGTCTCTCATATTTGTTATCATATGAACAAATGTAGCTTGCAACATGAGAGAAAAAAGAAAAAAAGAAAAAGAAAGCAAGATAAAGAAAAGCTATTCTACTTGCATAAAAAATAAATCTACACTACAACATGAAAGTAAATAAGCATGAAAAGAAAAAGAACATGTATTGAAGTTGCATAAAAAAATTACATAAAAGAGAAATGGCTAAGTATCCATGAAAAGAAAGAAGAGAGCTTGGTTTTATTTTGATCCTAAAACTAACTAAAGAGAGACTAAGTGAAGTGGGAAGGTTAAATGAAACATATAGGTATTTGTACATGTATGAAACCCTAATTCATATTTTTGGAGAATGCCCAAAATGCCCATGAGGTAGTGTGGCCACCAAGTAATCATTAGCATGCATAATCCCCATTTAAGTGTACATGAAGCCATTAATTCCATAAGCATGTGCATTAGCCTCTAGTTTGTACATTAAGGTGGGGAGTAGGTGGGGTCCTCCATGTTCTTCACTTTGAATTATTTCCATCTTCATTCCTTTATATTCATGTTGTGCATGCATGTGTCTTCATGAACCCACTCCTATTTGAGATCAAATTCCTACACAAATATGTATAAATTTTCAATTAACTTTTCTCAAACAAAAATATGCACACAATTGACTGTTTTGCCCCTATATGAAGATGGATATGTGACAATATGGAATTAATATGGATTTTGGTTAAAACAAGTAAAAATACCCAAATGATCATTTATTTAATTTAAATAGATTAAATATGGTGGTAAAAATATGCACATTTACTGCACATCACTTGGCCCAGCCATAGCGTGGTGGGACCAAGGGCTAACTCCGTCCTTCCTATAGGGAGTGCCTTGATCTGGCCATAGCATGTTGCGATCAAGGGCTTGTTGATGCTTTAACCTGGCCATAGCTTGGCATGGATAATGGCTTACTCTAACCTCCCTTCAGGAGGCGCTTTGACCTGGCAAACCTGGCATGGACAATGGCTTTGACCGTTAAGAAAATTACCAAATTTAAGGTGAATTCAACCCCCGTCATGTAGATTTTTCTTAGAAAAGTGGTTTTTTATTGAATTCTACTAGGATCTCTTTACAAATCTATTGATTTTTCCTTGTACGAAAAAGTAGATTACCATTCCTTCAAGTGATCTATATTGATTTATCACATGCCCATTCATCAAGTGATGGTGCCAATAGGATCCCCCCCGATTCCTTTCATATATAGGTTTTTTAATTTGGGAATTGGCCAATAGTTGAGTTCTTCCTTGGTTAGCAAATGAACATCCTCAATCGATATAGTCAGATTGCATTCCTTAGGGAGTCTCGACTTGAAACTTGTCTTTTGAGGAGGGTTTCTAGATTTTCTATTACTTGGTCCTGAAGCTTAACTCTCATCGACCAATTTCCTTTTCAAAACCTTTTGAAGTTCACATGTAGGAAATGTTATACTTCTAGCTTGATGTCGTTTTTGTGCAAAGGCGTTGTAATCAGCCATCATCTCCACTTCAAAGATTGTGGCTTTGGTATAGAGTTGAATTGTCATCTTCATTTGGTCAAACAAGTTATCACTTTTGTCTTTTGTTCCCTCTAAGGCAAAAATAGATGTACGGCCAATGTGAAAGAGGTTTAAGCTCCACTTGTCTAGGTCATAAGATTCAGCTCTCTTTTTCTTCATGATCCTTAAAGCTTCCAATCTCAACATTTTCCCTTCATACAATTCAAAATCTTTAGTTATTCTATGGGAGTATCCAATTAATTGTGGCTTTGAAGATCCTTGTTCGGACTTTTTAATTTTGCTAAACATGGTGGTGTAAAGTCTAAAGTAGGTAAGCTTGGAATAAAATAGGGTTAGAGGAAAATAAAGTTGGTAATTTTATAAAGTCGGAGGTTCGAGGCCTCCTTCAAGCGCAAAAAATGTTAACAAGGAAACTTGTCAACACCCAAAAGCAAAGTTTAAAGTTTACGCAAAACCATCGAAAACACCTTTTGAACAGATAGAGATAGTTAATCATTCGAACCCTTTATCTAATAATCTATGTGATTTAGATCTCCTTTAAATCCACCTTTCAAAAAGGTTATTGCAATTGAAACTCTTTATATACAACCTTTCGACACGGTCGAGATGTTTGGATTGCTTTAAAAAATTCCTTTTGATCTAGTTGAATTGACTTAGGATCCTATCGAAACCTCCTTTCAAAGCGATCAAAGTGAGTCAAGGTTATGACCTAATGATCTAAGGGTTTTAGTTGAATTAAGGGGTTTTGACTCTTTCGAAAGGTAGCTTTTCGGTCACCTTGATACAAACAAATCATAACCAGAATCACATAGAAACTTTAGGCTAGATAATATAACCAAAAATGCCATATATTTGCTTTAACAATATTTTCCTTTATTACTAGAAGCTTAAATAATACAAAGAAGTCAAATCCTCAATTTTTTTTATTATTAGGCTTTACAAATCAAGAATGAACATGTATAGAATCAATGAGGTTGAATCTCCATATCCATACCCCTAGGGTCTTATTTATAGGCGTAGGTTGGCCCCTTTTGAATAGGTCCTTTCGACTTAGTCGAAAGGAAGCCTTGGGGGCCTTTCGTTGCTATTTACATTAGGGCTTCCTTCTACTTTGCATTTAAATTGAACTCGAGTGCTTTCGAGCTAGTCAAAAGGTGTAGGCGCGCTTTCCACTTTGTTGTTGATATGCTTTTGTAATTAGGAATGGATATGGGCTTTCGATTTTTTTGATAGGTGAATCTTTGGGCCTTCGAAGGAGTTGGGACGTAGAAGGTTTAAATGCGGAAGGTAGCATTCGAAGGCATACTTGCTAATTGATGTGGAATCCCATCCTCTGGTATAAGATAATGCCATATTGAACTTAAGTAAGCCTTCTTTTACAGTAGTGAATGGTCTCAACCAGTTCAAAAGGCTAAATTAAGCTTTCGAAGGGGTAGCTCTAGCCAAGTGTTCTTCTGTGGAATTTGAATAAAGGTAAAACCCACTATTTTGAAAGTTTTGTTACGCACATGAAAACTTGTAAGTTGTTGCCTTCGAAAGGTATTTGTCAGGACCCAATTCTTCGTCTTCCGAAAATTCAACATCGATACTCACTTTATCGACTGCCGAGCAATCGAACGACGGAAAACCGAACACTGAGGGTTTAAGAAAAAGAAAAGAGAGAAGAAGAGATAAGAAGATAAGATAGAAAAATAGAGAGAAAAGAAAACAGAAAATAGAACGGAACAGAAAACAACACAGAACAACATCAGAATCTCACAATCGCAGCGGAACAACATATAATAATAAATGAATAATCTTTAAACAAAGAACTATATCAGTTATTACATTTCATACATTTCATTTCATTACATCAGAGTGTACAACAACAACAAACAACATCAAACAGCGGAAAAGAAATACTATATACTAGTAATACGCCATGCCATCCAGCTTGCCTCCAGCAAATCCAGAATATCCAGAATATCCTGATAAACCTTACTCTTGACTGCCCGTGTGGAAATTGGTGGGCACCCAGAGTTTAGGAAGGAAAACAATAAACTCCGAGTCAGTCATGTGACTGGTGTGAGAACTCAAAACAGTTTATTTATCTTTAAAAATCAAAATAGAGGAATATTTTTAAAGTCAATTCGCAATGCTTTTAAAAATGAGACTACCATAAGACCTCCCGCCACACACACAATGCAAACGCAGACTTGGAGGAGATTTCTCATTATGATAGTCAAAGATGCTTGATACGCATTTAAAAAGAACATTTGATATTATTATTAGTGCATAGTGTAGGAAAAATTCATTTCGAAAGTAGAATATAAATCTTAGCCAGCATAGGTACCATTATATTATGCCTACTATAGCTACCTCCTGAGGAAGCAGGTTCTACAACTAAAACCGTACAAGATCGTACTGTTTATTTGGATTTCCAACGAATGATCAGGCCAAGGAACTTCCCATTGCCACATGAGAATGCCTCTGGATGGACATCCCTGAGAACCAAACCGGATCTCTACCAACACAAGGCCGGGTTACCCCTAACTGAGTAACAACTGACCGAATATGCCATCCCCCGGTCCTTTGGGACCTTTCACCGAGCGCTCGCAATCAATTCACACAATCATAAAGTGTTTTCAACATGAGTAAGTATCTGGGCTCCATACCATGATACCACCCTTTTCCAGAAGGAAATGCACACATCCTAAAGGGCGCTACCCCTCATAACCTTGCCGCATCTTTCCTGTTTTGACCATTCACGGGGTGTGAGGCTCGACGAAGTCACGTCCACAAAAACATACTTTATACAAAAGCCATGCTTTGGGTCAACAAATGATCATAGAAATGATCACCAAGATAGACGATCAAATAAATGATCCTATCACAAATAATCAACACAATGATCATTTACAGCAACACTCAGCATGTCACATTACCAAATTGGGAATATATCGCTGATAACCTTCAACTACATAACCTCTGAGCTCGTACATCTCAGAGAAGGGTGTTAAGCTAAAAGAATAAATTCTCCGCCACCAACAGAAATATATTTGAATGAAATCGGCTTTATATCTCAATTTGTAACGTCAGACATACAATCCATACAAGTCTGTTCCGGGCTCGAACAAAACCAAAGGCACTTACAAAGAAGTCCTTGCAATCCGGATATTCACAATCCTGATCGGATTTCCCATCACTTAGGGAGTCTCTATACCAGGAGCTACCCAGTGCAGAGACAATCGATAGGTCATCCTATCGCTTTCGCAAATACTCGGTCTTCAACACCGATCTTCAAATGCAATTCATAACGACGTATCACATATTCGGAATGGGTTATACGACCCCATGGTCTTTTCCCGGTTAACCCGAATAGTGAGCGCTTATTCAAAAATAAGCGTGGCATTCACATCCAAACAATCACATCAAATACCCATTCAAAGGGAAATATTGATAGTCGACTATTGAACTATCAATGGATTTGCACACATCACCAGATTCCAAATAATTTTCCAAATTATTTATTTTCCAAAATATCTTTACTAGATATATAATTTCACACTTCAAAAATAAATCAATATTTATTTTTATACAAATTTCCACTTTCTTTTATAAATTCCTTAGTGAATTTATATTCCAAATATCCATGCATATACGATTTCAATTTATCATTTCAATTTATCTTTAAAAAGATAAATTCTCAAAGTATTCACTTTATATTGGAAAACATTTCCTTACTTATTTAATAAGTAATTCACAAATTTTATTTATTTTCAACACTTAGAAAATATTCAATATACTTAAATCGAAATTAAGTATATATTTCATTCTTTAAGGAAATCATTCTTTTAAACATATTTATTTGGGCCAAAACGAATGTTGCGTAAAACATCGTTACGACAACCCAAAATCACTAGTATAGGGATTCGAAATTAAAATAGATATGTAAATCCCAATAATATACAAAACATTTCCTTTCGGAAATCATTTACTATAACAACAGTGTTATAGTCCACCATTTCCTTTTATTTCTCGAAAATGTCTATTTCAACAATGAATGTTGAAATCTATGGTTTCGAATCTCAACACATCTTAAAACATCGTTAGATCGTTTTAATTATTTGAAACATCACATTCAAAACAATTTCTTTAACATAGTTATTAAAAGAATGGTTTTGGATAAATAATTGAATCTTATAAGTTATAAGATTTGTAATTATAAAGTTTAAAGGAACGATCCTTTTAAACAAATAAATTATAAGTGTTTAACTTATAATATGAATTTTGTTTTATAATTGAGTTATAAATTGAATAGGTTAATAAAGGAATTTATAAACGTTGTTTTATAAGTTCGCAAACGACTTATTTTGATAAGTAAATTGTTGAAACCTATTAATGGAGTTATATTCACGTTTTTGAACTGTGAATAATCCTTTGAAATAAAATGAATAGAAGTGATGAAATTTGTTAACGTAGTATATTCACGTTTTTGAATAGTAGATAATTTATAAATTTTATAAACCAACTGTTTATAAAATTCTATTTATAACTTCACCGTTTATAATTCTATAAATTTCATTCATTTATGGAATTCATTCATAATTCATTCAAACACTTATAAAAGCTCGTTTTATAATTTCAATATTTCAATTTATAAATATCAATTTATAAATCTTTTAATATAATCAATTTATATTACTATTTTAAAAATGCCTTTAAACTCCTTTATAATTTCATCGTTTTGATTTATAAAATAATCAAATTTTATAAATCCTATTTTTAAACTTTTTATAATAAATTCAAAAATCCCGATTAACCATTTTTATAAAATAATTAATCCCATATTTCTCAAAAATAAATCTTTTACCGTATTTCTCAAAATCATAATTTTTATAACTTTAAAATTATAACGTTTATTTATTTAAAATGGATCAATTCTAAAAATATTTTATAACTTACACTTTCAAAAATCTCTTTAAAAACATTTTAAAATTCCAAAATTTGGTCCAATGATGCTACATACCAAATAGTCAATCACAACAACAACGATATCATATATCGATATGATAATCCATCAAATATCAAAATATCTGAATTCAAATAAATACTGTTGAGGAATCCAGTTGGATCCCCCCAACCTGTTTCCCTGCATCCACAAACATTAGCACAATACCAATTTCGCTCCAGTACGAAATTATCGCGGTATATGGGATTTAAAATATTATCCGCTTAATAGACGGCGCAATAGGGTCTCATCCGCTAAACAAATGCGGGAAATCAATAACTCCAATATATACATATGCCAATATATATATATATATATATATATATATACTGCTATTATATATAATACCAATTTCACTGTTTATGAAATATTCGCGGTATATGTTTTTAATAAATAACATCCGCTTACTAACGGCGCATAATGTCTATTTTAACAATCAATAGATAACAATCATCATTCAAACATGCATTCAAATATTTTAAATCTAACTATTTAAAATAAAATCGAAACTGATTCCATTGAGTGAGAAGTTCTCACCTTGATTTCAAATTCCGTTTTAGCGATTTATTTCGAATAAAATTAAACGCGCGTTTAATTTTATCCAAAATTCTCACTAACTCCAAACGACTCCAATCCAACTCCATCGCGTAGTGCTCGTCCATACGATTCCAACGCTTCTGGTTTCGCGCGTTTTCGACCTCGTATGAAAAAGTTATGTATTTTTAAACTTACACGAATTTATAACTTAATAATTACAACTTTTAATTTATAATTAAAACCCTACATCTATCTCTGGCCGTTAGATCTGTGTTGAATCAAATCAGGGCCGCAAGCTGATGTTTCTTCCCCATGCGAATTTCCTCCAGATCGTGAAACCCACCCATCGGCCGCCCATCTACAAGGAATTGTCGCTCCACGTACAAGCACTTCTAGGTCGATCAACTACCTTCGTTCAACTCTCCTACGCGAGAGCTATCCACGGCCCAGACATGGCCAGGCTCGGTCGCCTAATTCCTCTCGAAAGTCGTGCGGAAACGATGACAAACGCGGCCCAAATCCAACTCCAAACGACGATAATACTCGCGATCCACCGTTAGATGTCTTCGTCTCGACGAGCCTAACGTTTTCCATTCAGAGAGTTTTCGATAATACTGAGTGGATTTGAAGAAATCGAGGGGGAAAGGAGAGTAGATATCGGCCATTAATCCCTTGGTGGCGGCTGCTGAATGAAATTAGGGTTTTAATAAATTTTGTGAATTTGTGGTCTATTTATAGGAAAAAATCGTACACTATTCATTTCGATTTTCCAAACTCCGATTTACGCGCCGAAACTGACGTTCCTAAGGTTTATCCCACGTTCCGGACACAATGGAACAGGTTTCGGAAGCTAATTCGGACATCTGTGCGAGTTATGGCAATAAACGTTCAATTTGAATTAAACCGATTTAAACGATTTTCTAGGCGTTTTAATTTGCACCGGAAACGGTAAATCCAATTGACACGAAATTTGAAACCTTACAATAATATCACATTACGGATCCGATGAAACTGGTTTCGTCGAAATCCGAGAGTGTTTGAAAAATGGCTATTTTAACTCGCCAAATTAATATTAAAAACAATTCGATGCGTTTCGAGCTGCCACGATCAAACGATAACTCCGATTGACACGAAAATTGAAATCCGGGAATAACTAACTATTACGGATCCAATGGAACTAGTTTCGTTCAATTCTGAGACTGTTCAAAAATTGACTATTTTCACTAGTCGATTTAATATTAAAATATTCAATTTTCACAAATAAACTTTTAATTCGATTTTAAAAGTTCTAAAATATCGTTCTAACTTCAATATGATAAAATAAAATTTTACAAATCATTTTCAATCATATTTAACCCAATTTTCAATTATTTCCATAATTTAGCATATGAAATTATCGATTTAATTATTCAATTAAATCCAATAATTCAAATAAAAATTTATTTGACTTAAAAATTCACTCATTAATATTTAAAATTAATTAAATATTCAAATTTTAATTACTAAAAATCCTGGGTCGTTACAATCTTCCCCTCTTAAAAGAATTTCGTCCTCGAAATTAGTAAGAAAAGTTACAGAATCTATTAACTTTCCAAAATCTATAGTTAAATTTCTTATAATACTTACTAAGTTTTCAAATCATACTTAGTTATCTTTTCAAAAACAATTACTAATGTTTAACTTTCAATTCCAAATCAAAGTTAAAGTTTTCAAAATTTTCCCAATATTCCCAAATTTTTCTAACGCCTTAAATTTCCGGAAAAGTTCGCCATAGTCTCCTTTGCGCGGCTCGATCCCAAAAAAAAATGACAGTATATATATCACAAATATACATCTCATCAAGTAATGTGGCATCCCGAAGGGAAAAAACCGTAAAAGTACGGTATGTAATCCGAGATATGTACCTTATATTTTATTAGCGTGCATATACGGCTAATATAGCGCGAAAGCGAGCTCCAAATGCGAAGCAAACGCAATCCGCACCTACTAATCACTCAACAAACAACATGAGAACATGCATATATGAACATAGTATCAACATACATCATATAGCAACATAATAACTATATATGTTAACATAGCAAATGCAATATACTCAACCATCAACCAACTATCATCCATAACCAAATAAATATTCATTCATATTCTCATTAATATTCAATGAATTGGTTTTTCAATTTAATCACATTCGATTCATTTAACAGTGGATGTTTTTACTGACATTCATTTTCAATTAGTTTATATTCGCTAATTTATATTCAAGTTGGTTCACTTCCAATTCAAATTCAATTCTATTTAAGATTCACTTAACTTCCAATTGAATTCTAATTACTTTAGCTTTCAATTTCATTAATGCTTAATGAATTTTATACAATCAATCAACAATCATATAGCAACCAATGTATATCAATCTCAACCAAATTCCTTTGCTTTCAATTGGTTTAATAAATTGATTTTCATTCAAGCTTTCAACTTTCAATAACATTACATTTTAATGAACTATACTTATATTCATTATTCCATATCAACTAAATTCACATTCAATTGATTTATATTCAATCCATTTATTCAATTCAATTACAAAATTTGAATTTCACTTATATAACTCAAGTTTATATTTATCACTTAATTTTATTAATTTATTTTGATACCAATATCAACTTCATTCAACATCACTTAAGTTATATTCCATTTAACTTTATATTCATTTTTTACTTACAACTCATATTCATAAATATATTCATATAGTTTCACTTCTTATATATATAAGTTTATTTCACAATTGTAAATCACTTTAATTATAATTCAATTCTTATAATTCATATAATTCACTTGCTTATACAAGTATTCTTTTATTTAGATTATTCAAACAACTAAACAATCAACTTATTTTCACTTTAATAATTCTGAAAAATTATTTCTTCATATATAAAATATAATCAAGGTAAAATTATTTCATTTACCCAATTTTAAAACAATATTGTGTCGAATTGTTCTATTCAAGTGTTTAGAGATCCCTATCAACAACGTTAATTACTCGTATTAACCAGAATCTATATACCACTCAACAAATCAATCATCACAATATAAAACAATTTTATATTCACCAACAAATACGCTCTCATAGCTATTATTACACTCAAACTCAATCTAGAGTACTACTGACTCTTTCTCTAATGAGTAATACCCAACAGAACCATGGTTGTCGCTTAACCATATGCTCTGATACCACATTGTCAGGACCCAATTCTTCGTCTTCCGAAAATTCAACATCGATACTCACTTTATCGACTGCCGAGCAATCGAACGACGGAAAACCGAACACTGAGGGTTTAAGAAAAAGAAAAGAGAGAAGAAGAGATAAGAAGATAAGATAGAAAAATAGAGAGAAAAGAAAACAGAAAATAGAACGGAACAGAAAACAACACAGAACAACATCAGAATCTCACAATCGCAGCGGAACAACATATAATAATAAATGAATAATCTTTAAACAAAGAACTATATCAGTTATTACATTTCATACATTTCATTTCATTACATCAGAGTGTACAACAACAACAAACAACATCAAACAGCGGAAAAGAAATACTATATACTAGTAATACGCCATGCCATCCAGCTTGCCTCCAGCAAATCCAGAATATCCAGAATATCCTGATAAACCTTACTCTTGACTGCCCGTGTGGAAATTGGTGGGCACCCAGAGTTTAGGAAGGAAAACAATAAACTCCGAGTCAGTCATGTGACTGGTGTGAGAACTCAAAACAGTTTATTTATCTTTAAAAATCAAAATAGAGGAATATTTTTAAAGTCAATTCGCAATGCTTTTAAAAATGAGACTACCATAAGACCTCCCGCCACACACACAATGCAAACGCAAACTTGGAGGAGATTTCTCATTATGATAGTCAAAGATGCTTGATACGCATTTAAAAAGAACATTTGATATTATTATTAGTGCATAGTGTAGGAAAAATTCATTTCGAAAGTAGAATATAAATCTTAGCCAGCATAGGTACCATTATATTATGCCTACTATAGCTACCTCCTGAGGAAGCAGGTTCTACAACTAAAACCGTACAAGATCGTACTGTTTCTTTGGATTTCCAACGAATGATCAGGCCAAGGAACTTCCCATTGCCACATGAGAATGCCTCTGGATGGACATCCCTGAGAACCAAACCGGATCTCTACCAACACAAGGCCGGGTTACCCCTAACTGAGTAACAACTGACCGAATATGCCATCCCCCGGTCCTTTGGGACCTTTCACCGAGCGCTCGCAATCAATTCACACAATCATAAAGTGTTTTCAACATGAGTAAGTATCTGGGCTCCATACCATGATACCACCCTTTTCCAGAAGGAAATGCACACATCCTAAAGGGCGCTACCCCTCATAACCTTGCCGCATCTTTCCTGTTTTGACCATTCACGGGGTGTGAGGCTCGACGAAGTCACGTCCACAAAAACATACTTTATACAAAAGCCATGCTTTGGGTCAACAAATGATCATAGAAATGATCACCAAGATAGACGATCAAATAAATGATCCTATCACAAATAATCAACACAATGATCATTTACAGCAACACTCAGCATGTCACATTACCAAATTGGGAATATATCGCTGATAACCTTCAACTACATAACCTCTGAGCTCGTACATCTTAGAGAAGGGTGTTAAGCTAAAAGAATAAATTCTCCGCCACCAACAGAAATATATTTGAATGAAATCGGCTTTATATCTCAATTTGTAACGTCAGACATACAATCCATACAAGTCTGTTCCGGGCTCGAACAAAACTGAAGGCACTTACAAAGAAGTCCTTGCAATCCGGATATTCACAATCCTGATCGGATTTCCCATCACTTAGGGAGTCTCTATACCAGGAGCTACCCAGTGCAGAGACAATCGATAGGTCATCCTATCGCTTTCGCAAATACTCGGTCTTCAACACCGATCTTCAAATGCAATTCATAACAACGTATCACATATTCGGAATGGGTTATACGACCCCATGGTCTTTTCCCGGTTAACCCGAATAGTGAGCGCTTATTCAAAAATAAGCGTGGCATTCACATCCAAACAATCACATCAAATACCCATTCAAAGGGAAATATTGATAGTCGGCTATTGAACTATCAATGGATTTGCACACATCACCAGATTCCAAATAATTTTCCAAATTATTTATTTTCCAAAATATCTTTACTAGATTTATAATTTCACACTTCAAAAATAAATCAATATTTATTTTTATACAAATTTCCACTTTCTTTTATAAATTCCTTAGTGAATTTATATTCCAAATATCCATGCATATACGATTTCAATTTATCATTTCAATTTATCTTTAAAAAGATAAATTCTCAAAGTATTCACTTTATATTGGAAAACATTTCCATACTTATTTAATAAGTAATTCACAAATTTTATTTATTTTCAACACTTAGAAAATATTCAATATACTTAAATCGAAATTAAGTATATATTTCATTCTTTAAGGAAATCATTCTTTTAAACATATTTATTTGGGCCAAAACGAATATTGCGTAAAACATCGTTACGACAACCCAAAATCACTAGTATAGGGATTCGAAATTAAAATAGATATGTAAATCCCAATACTATACAAAACATTTCCTTTCGGAAATCATTTACTATAACAACAGTGTTATAGTCCACCATTTCCTTTTATTTCTCGAAAACGTCTATTTCAACAATGAATGTTGAAATCTATGGTTTCGAATCTCAACACATCTTAAAACATCGTTAGATCGTTTTAATTCTATTTGAAACATCACATTCAAAACAATTTCTTTAACATATTATCTACTATTCAAAAACGTGAATATACTACGTTAACAAATTTCATTACTTCTATTCATTTTATTTCAAAGGATTATTCACAGTTCAAAAACGTGAATATAACTCCATTAATAGGTTTCAACAATTTACTTATCAAAATAAGTCGTTTGCGAACTTATAAAACAACGTTTATAAATTCCTTTATTAACCTATTCAATTTATAACTCAATTATAAAACAAAATTCATATTATAAGTTAAACACTTATAATTTATTTGTTTACAAGGATCGTTCCTTTAAACTTTATAATTACAAATCTTATAACTTATAAGATTCAATCATTTATCCAAAACCATTCTTTTAATAACTTTATAAATTTTATAAACCTACTGTTTATAAAATTCTATTTATAACTTCAAAGTTTATAATTCTATAAATTTCATTCATTTATGGAATTCATTCATAATTCATTCAAACACTTATAAAAGCTCGTTTTATAATTTCAATATTTCAATTTATAAATATCAATTTATAAATCTTTTAATATAATCAATTTATATTACTATTTTAAAAATGCCTTTAAACTCCTTTATAATTTCATTGTTTTGATTTATAAAATAATCAAATTTTATAAATCCTATTTTTAAACCTTTTATAATAAATTCAAAAATCCCGATTAACCATTTTTATAAAATAATTAATCCCATATTTCTCAAAAATAAATCTTTTACCGTATTTCTCAAAATCATAATTTTTATAACTTTAAAATTATAACATTTATTTATTTAAAATGGATCAATTCTAAAAATATTTTATAACTTACACTTTCAAAAATCTCTTTAAAAACATTTTAAAATTCCAAAATTTGGTCCAATGATGCTACATACCAAATAGTCAATCACAGCAACAACGATATCATATATCGATATGATAATCCATCAAATATCAAAATATCTGAATTCAAATAAATACTGTTGAGGAATCCAGTTGGATCCCCCCAACCTGTTTCCCTGCATCCACAAACATTAGCACAATACCAATTTCGCTCCAGTACGAAATTATCGCGGTATATGGGATTTAAAATATTATCCGCCTTAATAGACGGCGCAATAGGGTCTCATCCGCTAAACAAATGCGGGAAATCAATAACTCCAATATATACATATGCCAATATATATATATATTGCTATTATATATAATACCAATTTCACTGTTTATGAAATATTCGCGGTATATGTTTTTAATAAATAACATCCGCTTACTAACGGCGCATAATGTCTATTTTAACAATCAATAGATAACAATCATCATTCAAACATGCATTCAAATATTTTAAATCTAACTATTTAAAATAAAATCGAAACTGATTCCATTGAGTGAGAAGTTCTCACCTTGATTTCAAATTCCGTTTTAGCGATTTATTTCGAATAAAATTAAACGCGCGTTTAATTTTACCCAAAATTCTCTCTAACTCCAAACGACTCCAATCCAACTCCATCGCGTAGTGCTCGTCCATACGATTCCAACGCTTCTGGTTTCGCGCGTTTTCGACCTCGTATGAAAAAGTTATGCATTTTTAAACTTACACGAATTTATAACTTAATAATTACAACTTTTAATTTATAATTAAAACCCTACATCTATCTCTGGCCGTTAGATCTGTGTTGAATCAAATCAGGGCTGCAAGCTGATGTTTCTTCCCCACGCGAATTTCTTTCCTCCAGATCGTGAAACCCACCCATCGGCCGCCCATCTACAAGGAATTGTCGCTCCACGTACAAGCACTTCTAGGTCGATCAACTACCTTCGTTCAACTTGCCTACGCGAGAGCTATCCACGGGTCAGACATGGCCAGGCTCGGTCGCCTAATTCCTCTCGAAAGTCGTGCGCAAACGATGACAAACGCGGCCCAAATCCAACTCCAAACGACGATAATACTCGCGATCCACCGTTAGATGTCTTCGTCTCGACGAGCCTAACGTTTTCCATTCAGAGAGTTTTCGATAATACTGAGTGGATTTAAGAAATCGAGGGGGAAAGGAGAGTAGATATCGGCCATTAATCCCTTGGTGGCGGCTGCTGAATGAAATTAGGGTTTTAATAAATTTTGTGAATTTGTGGTCTATTTATAGGAAAAAATCGAACACTATTCATTTCGATTTTCCAAACTCCGATTTACGCGCCGAAACTGACGTTCCTAGGGTTTATCCCGCGTTCCGGACACAATGGAACAGGTTTCGGAAGTTAATTCGGACATCTGTGCGAGTTATGGCAATAAACGTTCAATTTGAATTAAACCAATTTAAACGATTTTCTAGGCGTTTTAATTTGCACCGGACAAACGGTAAATCCAATTGACACGAAATTTGAAACCTTACAATAATATCACATTACGGATCCGATGAAACTAGTTTCGTCGAAATCCGAGACTGTTTGAAAAATGGCTAGTTTAACTCGCCAAATGTTTGCACAAAAAATGGACAAACACCTCCAAGTCGTATTATTTAGTTGATTATATGTAATTTTCAATGATTTTAGATGAGTATGTAAATATGAGAAAAGTAGGGGCTGAAATGTAAAAGACACACAGATTTATAGTGGTTCGGCCAGAATGTGCCTACGTCCACTTTATATGTTATTATCTTCTTTCTTTCAGGTTACAAGTACAATGCGTTGTGTACAAGTGTATGAAAGTAGTTTGAAAGTTCCTTCCTTGCTTGAGCTCTCAAACTTGTCTGCCATTGTTGTACCCCTGCCCCTCTATTTATAGAGTGAGGTAGGGGGCAGGGGTCTTGGAAGTATATAGATGCTGGTGGGCCCGGGCTGAAGCAATCTGGCCTGGTAGCATTCTGGTTCGGCGGAGCTTGGTCCGGCCGTGTTTGGAGAAGTTGGAGTTTGGTCCGGTCATGGTTGGTTCGGTGGTAGTGGGTTTTGGACCGGTGATGGTGTGTTTTGGACCGGTGATGGTGAGTTCTCGTGGTTGGTTCGGCATGGGGCAGCAGGGAGTTGGTTCGGCATGGGGTAGCAGGGAGTTGGTTCGGCATGGGGTAGCAGGGAGTTGGTTCGGCATGGGGTAGCAGGGAGTTGGTTCGGCATGGGGTAGCAGGGAGTTGGTTCGGTAGCTTATGCCGAATGAACTTGCGCATGTGAATGCCGAATGGGACTGTATGCTTGCATAGCCGAATGAACATGAGAGTATAAGGCCGAATGGACTTTGTATTTGGATTTTGAGTGGAACTCTGGGCTTACATACGCTTGCTGGTTGCTTCTTCTTAGCTTGATCGTGGTGGAGACGCGCTCGACATTGATATTCCAGTTTTGACCAAAAAACGGGATAACAAAGTAGAGGTTGCTCGCGAGCCCGGGTGAAACTGCGGCTTCTTGGTCTTGAGATCTTCTGGGTGAAAATCCGCCCAACATTTGCCCCCCAAAGTGGGGCACGTGCTTGCACGTGTCGCGCTTTGTTTCTCGTCGGTGGGAAGACTCGTCTTGTAATGTCATGGGCTGGATGTTTATATCTTGTGGATGTCCTGCAAAGAGATTTATAGTTTTAGTGTGGTTTCAAATAACGACCGTTCGGGGTCGAAATATTTGTGATCAAGTGAATTGCGCCGTTCGAGGCGAGTTAGTGTACCCCGAGGGGGTTATCGATGCCAGCTTCACGTTAGAGTGGTTCCCTGGATCGTTTGTCAAGGTGGTTTATCGCTAGCTCAGAGCATGCCTAGGGGTTGTTCTCGACCCCGTACATGTGTAAGTAGCTTAGCCATTTCATAATTATCAAATATCCATTTGACTGATGAGCTTAAAAAGGGATGTCAAAGTGTAAATTCTCATGACGATAGGGTTAATAGCCATTCAGAGCGTGCCTATGGACCGTTCGTGGTCGCGTGCACATGTAAATGATTAATCCATGTTAGTGAGAGATTCACGACTTATCCATTGTTATCATATTTTTTATTTTATTAGTAAGCTCTTAGAGTTCGGCACTTATCTGAGTGAAGCGCCCTGCGTGCCCCCAGTTCCTGGTCTTGGACGGTAGATAGAGGGTTCCATTCGGTTCTTGGTTGGTCCGGCTATTCTCATCCGGCTTCTGGTGGTCCGGTATCATTGGTCCGGTTGGGCGAGACATCTGGTTCGGAGGTTGTGAGTTTGCCTATATATAGAGGCCGTACCCCCCTTGTTTTTCTTTACCGAACGAGTAGAGCCGAATCACTCCATTGCCGAATCAAGTGTTTGCCGAACCAACCTTATACCGAACCAGGTATATACTTATTACCGAATACACACGTATGTCCTTGCTTCACCGAATGGGACTACTGCCTTGGAGCCGAATGAGATGAAAACCGAATGGGGTTGAAACCGAATGAACTTGGAAACCGAATGAACTTGGAAACCGAATGAACTTGGAAGCCGAATGAACATGGAAACCGAATGAACTTGTGATCTGGAAGACTTCAGCTTGCGAATGAAATTCCACACTTGCACGCACTTGTTTGTTTACTTTTCTATTTTCCTTGTTCTAATATTAGGTTTTTCTTGTGCTGCAGAAAATGTCTCGCAAAGCGGAAACACGATCAGACAGAAAGAAGTCTAGAGGCACAGGAGAGCCTTCTTCTTCCTCGCCCCCAGTCCAATCAGGATCCGGGCAACACCGACCTATTCCGAAGTCTCTAGTGGACGGATGTGGTCCACAGGAACTTTTGAACTCTCCCCCTGACTGCTTCCCAAGCTCCTTAAAGGAGGAGCAACTTGACGTTATATCCCGTTCCTTTGGGATAGACAGGGCTCTTATGTTGTTACCGGGGGAAGGGGTCATGCCATATGATCCCCCTGAGGGGTACTTCGCTTATAGCCGGTACCATTGCATGTGCGGGGCTATTCCTCCAATCAACGCCTGGATACTAAGCTTCGTCACTTATCTGAAGGTGGCTCCATTCCAGCTTCAGCCCAACTCTTATGCCATTCTGGTATGCTTATATGCTATCTTCCAGAAGAGATATGGGCGCGCCCCCTCCCACCGGGAAATACGATATCTGTACAATCTGAGGGGGTACAGGAAGGGGTCCCCATATATTAGCTTGGAGTCAGCCGTTTCCTTCAAGCCTGTTTTGGATTTATACTCGAAGTATAGCATGTTCAAGAAGGAGTGGTTCTTTGTCAGGGATGACTCCGTCTCTATTCGCCGATTTACCTCCGGATGTAAGTAAAAACTCTACTCATAATTCCTGTCTTGGCTGTAATTCACTCTCTTATGCGCTTTTATTTCTTGCTAGCGACAGGTGGTTTTGCGGTTGTGGAAGATGATCGCTTGGTTCGGATGGCAGCAGAAATTGAAGCTATTTCCGGGAGAGACAGATCGGCTGCTTATCTGATTAGGAATGCCAGGCTCTTGTCGTATAATTTGATCCTCCCACATCAGTCCGTAGTCAAACAGAGGGACACGGCAGAAGAGAAGGCTGCCCAGCCTAAAGGTGGGGTGACAGCGAAGGGTGGCAAGAGGAAGCCCTTTGCACAACGTCCAGTCGTAGGAGGCAAGAAGCTCAAGGAGTCCGATGGCCCTTCTCCAAGTACTTGCCCGGATGTCCCGGAGGAGGAAGGTGTAGAAGAGGAGGAAGGAGGTGAAGTTGGAGAAGGGTCGGAGGGTGGAGGAGATGGCGATGGTCAGGGTGGTAGCGGTGTTGCTGCTCTAACCTCTGAGCAGGACCTCGAACTGGATGAGGCTCTCCGTCGGGCCTTCGGGGAGTCAGAGGGGGAGTCGGAAACAGAGAAGGAAACGGAGAAGGCAGAGGAAATCGGCAAAGCTGTGGTTAGCACTGACCCATCCTCTAAGGGTTCCTCAGCTAGGGTGACCCCGGCGATGCAAGGTGAACTTTTGTCTTCTGCCGATTCCATTTTCGATAGGGACTTAGAAATTTTTTACGGTTCACTTCCGTCCTGGAATGAGATCCAGGACTTATTGCAGTATCCCACTCCTCCGCCGGGTTTGTATAACAGATGTGTCTCCTCACTTTTCTTTCTTTTTAACTTAGCACATTTTTTGAATTGCGGATTATTGTATGTTCGTAACACTTGTTCTTTATTCCAGGGGCAGGCCAGGCGGGTAAAACGTCGGATGTTCGACACCGCCTTGAACAATTTAAGTCGAGGAGAGCTTCCGCGAAACCTTCTACTGATCGCACTGGGGACGTAGTCAAGTACCGCCCTCTTCTTGGGGTCATCGAAGAGGGCATTCAGAAAAGGAAGCGGAGCCGTTCCTTATTTGAGTCTTCTTCTGCTTCGCAGCTTCCTACTCTGTCTCCCCCTACTCAGCCTCCTCGTGATACTACGGAGGAGAGCACGGAGCCCTGCCCCCCTCCTCCTCCTTCCAAGAGATCTACTGTCATTCATATAAGGCGTCCCGATGTGCCTCGCCCCGTGCCTCGTGACCCTTTTGCCGGTCATCCTGATTTAGACCCAAGTTTTCGGGACATTTCATTTGATGAGACCACGGGCGAGCACCTACTTCCCCGCAACCCCATGGTACGTGTGCTGGATGAGGCCAAGTCCCTAGATCTTGATCTGCTTACTACTCGGGTAGTTACTATGGGGGACGAGGCCAAGGCTAATATTGACCGGGTGGCCGAAGAGACTAAGAAGTTAATGGAGCATCATGCTCGATTGGTCAAGGCCGGGGAGGAGATTGGGAGTGCTAATATTCGGTTAAGGCTAAAGGTTGCCGATCAGGCCAAGCAGCTTGCCGACCAAGCCATCCAGATCTCCCAGCATGAGGAAGCCTCCCAGCGTCTGAAAGAGACCATGGAGAAGGCCAGTAGGGCGGAGTTACGGAAGATGGAGGTTACCTGCAGGGAGCGGATTAACATGGCCATTACAACGGTGGATGAGGTTCGAAATGCGGATCTCGAGCGGGTAGAGGAGTTGTCGGGGAGACTCGAGGCTGCGGAGATGGCTCAGGCTGAGTTGAAGGAGGAGATGGAGGAGATGAGGAGGTCCCTTAGGTTGAAGGAGGAGGAAATGAGGAGGTCACTCCAGGCTGACTGCTTGAGATACCAATCAGAGAGGGACGTCGCCGTCGCTAAGTTGCAAGCTTCCGAGGCTCGGGTGAGGGAGTTTGAGGAAAATGAGGGGATGATGGATGAGATGCTTCAGGATATGTACTTCCATACTTGGAAAGAGGGCGGCTTGTCTTGGATGGACGATTACCCTCGGGTCATGGCCAAGGTGTATCTCCAGGCTTTAGAGGAGGCCAGGGTGAACGCGGGTAAGGAAGGCGGAGAGGCTTTCAACTTGAGTGCGGTTACTGCTCAGTTCTCAAAGGAGGAGCAAGCGGCGGTGAAGGAGGGGATGCGGCTGCTTGCTGCGGAGGAAGCGGGCGTGCAGTTGGATGATGAGGATCAAGCGGCGGATGTTGGTGAGTTATTCTTTTCCCTTTCTTTTCTTTCCGTGTTTTCATAACTTGATCGTTCGTTTAATGAATTCCTCTTCCGATCTGGACAGGTGGGACTTCAGATCCACATGCTGGGGGCTCCGATCCTGCGGCTAAGTAGGCTGGGGGAGTTGGTGATGGAGTGTGGATGCATCTGCCATCTTTTTGTTTCTTTTTTATCACTGTTCATGTTAGTCTTTGATATGCAACTGTAATAAAATTATTTGCAAAGAATAACTTCGTGTGATCTTATAATATAAGCTGATTTTGTCATGTTTAAATGTTGTTGCTATCTTTATGTGCTGTGTGAGAAGTATAATTATGTATATGCCTGTGATTCCACTTGTGTTTGATGTTAAGTTTTTGCTTGAAATATAATTTCACGTTTTGCAATGTCAGTGTATGAATAAGTTATAGTTACGCATTTATGTACGAGAGAAGAGAGTACCGCCCTTTATGTTTTATTCGCAGGCGGTAGCTTTGAGTGTCTTGTGTAACTGTTCACGGGTATAGCAGAGCGCCCTGCTACCCAGCACGCAGGCTTAGAGCCTCATGAGTGAATGTTTCCTATTTGGTTTCCTGTACTTTAGAGTTTGTTATACAGGATAGGAGAAAAATATTTAAATGAAATGGAAATATAGTAAAAGTAAAACTTCCAGTCACGGAAGGCCGTCGATGTGCTTAAGTTCGTGGCAAACGGGTTTTGTAGTCACTTTCCCTAGCTGTGGGTCTTGGAGACATTTGTCACCCATCTTACGCCTCCGCGGGGAGTTTCCTTTTTTACCACAGCCGCACTTAAGACACATCGGAGCCGAGATCGCGCACGGTAACTACCCGAACCGTTATGGTCCGTAATCGTGGGTATTATTCGATTTACCGTGGCCGGCTAGCGTGGGTGCCGTTGGCCGTGAACTACCCCTGGCTGGCCACACCTTATGTTGGGGCTTAAAGTAGGTTCACGGTTACCGACGAGCCGAACGCCGTAATGAGCTGCCATCGGCTATAGTCGGCCTTTATGATGACTTATAATCGGCTCATTACAGTTGGCTTTGAGGGCAGGCGCGCAATGAGTTAACCCGCAGCAGAGGGATGCTGGAGCAAAAGAGTCTCATTGGCGAGTGCATAGAATCGTGGCGTACCTGTTAGGCCTAGTCTAGATGAGGCCGCGGTGCGTCTTGAGTGGAGATGCCATAGGATTTTGTTCAACAGAAAGGGATAAAACTTAACAAGTAGCCAAGACATAAAGGAACAAGTTAAAAAGAGACAAGATTTTTTAAAGTGGTTCGGCACGAAAATGCCTACGTCCACTGGTTCTCTTTGTTAATTCACTTCATATGGGCAGTACAAGTTAAGAAAAGTATCGACGGAGGTGTCGGATGTTCCATGCCCTCTGGAACACCTCTCCGTCCACTGTTGACAAAATGTAAGCTCCGTTGTGGAGATCTTTGTGAATTACATATGGTCCGTCCCAGATGGGGTCCAGTGCCCCGGGGCGCGGAAAGATTCGCCTGAGGACAAGATCTCCTTCTTGTAAGCTGCGATGCTTGACTTTGGAATTGTATAGTGCTGCCACT
This sequence comes from Allium cepa, assembly GCA_030765085.1. Taxonomy (NCBI): domain Eukaryota; kingdom Viridiplantae; phylum Streptophyta; class Magnoliopsida; order Asparagales; family Amaryllidaceae; genus Allium; species Allium cepa. The sequence goes on from CM060937.1 coordinate 346,994,698, forward strand.
TTTTGTTTGTGAGCTGCTGCTTTGAGTGCTGCATCGTTTCTCCTTTCCTCAATCAGTTCCAAAGACATGAGGAGGAGTTCTTCGTTTTCTTCTGGGTTGTAGTGGATCCTACGGTGGGAAGGCACAATAGTCTCAACTGGGAGCATTGCCTCCGATCCATATGCCAAAGAGAAAGGAGTATGTCCCGTTGATGTTCTGAAAGATGTGCGGTATGCCCATAGTGCCGTAGGAAGTTCGTCCACCCAAGCGCCTTTTGACTTTTCAAGTTTCTTCTTGATTAGGGTTTTGAGAATTTTGTTGACAGCTTCAACTTGTCCGTTTGCCTGAGGGTAAGCTACTGATGAGAAGCTTTTATGAATTCCATGCTCTTGGCACCAGTCGGCAAATTCTTCGCTGTCAAATTGGAGTCCGTTGTCTGATACGATCTTGAGGGGGACTCCATACCTGCACAGAATGTTTTTGATCAAGAAGTTAATAATTTTTGCTGAAGATATTTTATTTAAAGGTTCCGCTTCCACCCATTTGGTGAAATAATCGACTGCCACTATAGCATATTTGGCTCCGCCTCGGCCCGTTGGCAGTTCGCCAATTAAGTCAATTCCCCATACAGCAAAGGGCCAAGGGCTGGTCATTTGAGTAATTTCGTTTGTGGGCAGTCGAGGGATCTTGGCGAACTTCTGACATCTGTCGCATTTCTTAACGAAGTCTAGGGTATCTTTGTTTAGTGTGGGCCAGTAATATCCATATCGGAGTATCTTTCTTGCCAAAGTCTGTCCTCCAGTGTGATCTCCGCATCCTCCCTGATGGATGTTTGTTAATATCTCCTTGGCTTCCCTTCCGGCGACGCATCTTAATAAGGGGCTAGAGAAGCCACGCCGGTAGAGGATGCCTTCTTGTATTGTGTAGTGGGGAACTTTTCTCAAGATCTTCTTGGCTTCGTCACGCCTGTCGGGTAGTATGCCATCTTGCAAATATTTCCGGATAGGAGTCATCCAGGTTCCTTCTTCGATTGCAGTTATCAGATTTACTTGTTCGAAACTTGGGGCTAGCTGCCTTGAGATTACTAGTGCTCCGGGAATGGTGCTGTCCTTCATACTAGCTTGCTTTGCAAGTTCATCTGCCTCTTGGTTTTCTTCTCGAGGAATGTGTTTGATTAGATAATGGTCCAATCGATCGAGCAGCAGTCTGGTTTTCTTTAGGTATGCTGTGAGCCGTTCTCCTCGAGTCTGGAATTCTCCTAGTACCTGGTTTACGATAAGCTGAGAATCACTATGAATACATAAGGAATTGATCCCAATTTCTAGGGCCAGTTCCAATCCCGCTATTACTGCTTCATATTCAGCATCGTTGTTAGTGGCCGTGAACTCCAATCTTAATGCATGGTACAACTTTCTTCCCCTGGGGGTGACGATCACAATACCTGCCCCCGAGCCTTGTTCGTTCGATGCTCCGTCTACAAAGAGGTTCCACTTGATGTTTTTTGCTACTTCGGATTGTTCCTTGCCTTCGTTGGTAGTGAATTCGGCAATGAAATCAGCCATGGCTTGTCCTTTGATAGCGGTGCGGGGATGGTAGGTGATATCATACTGACTTAGTTCGATGCACCATTTGAGGAGTCGCCCAGAAGTGTCAGGACGATGGAGCACTTGCCTTAGTGGTTGATCGGTTAGAACCCTGATGGAGTGAGACTGGAAGTAATGTCGCAGTTTCCGTGACGCGATCAATAAACAATATGCTAACTTTTCAAGTTTAGGATATCTGGCTTCTGCCCCCGTAAATCTCTTGCTTACAAAGTAAACCGGACGTTGTGTGCGGTCTTCTTCTCTTACCAAGGCGGCGCTTAGAGCATGAGATGATACAGCGAGGTATAGGTATAACACTTCACCTTCATTTGGAGTTGAGAGTACTGGTGGTCTCTGAAGGTGTTCGATTAGGTTGAGGAAGGCTTTTAAGCATTCGTCGGTCCACTCGAACCTCCCTTTGTCTTTCTTGAGTGCTTCGAAGAAAGGGACACACTTGTCAGTTGCCTTGGAAATGAATCTGCTTAGGGCGGCCACCTTTCCGTTTAGGCTCTGCATTTCTTTTCGAGTGGAAGGTATCCTTATTTCTTTTAAAGCTCGGATTTGTTCAGGGTTTGCTTCGATTCCTCTGGCGTGGACGATGAATCCTAAGAATTTTCCCGATGATACTCCGAAGGAGCACTTTAGAGGATTCAGCTTCATTCCATATCGGCGAAGTACCCGAAACATATCGTCCAGATGGCTTACATGGTCGTTGGCTTTCCTGGACTTCACCAACATGTCATCCACATATACTTCCATAGTACGTCCTATCAGTTCTGCGAACATTTTGTTGACGAGGCGTTGATAGGTAGCTCCAGCATTTTTGAGTCCAAAAGGCATGACTTTGTAACAATATAATCCGCGGTCGGTGATGAAGCTAGTGTGGTCCTGATCGGGAGCGTGCATGGGGATCTGGTTATATCCGGAGTATGCATCCATAAAAGATAGGAGTTCGTGCCCAGCTGTGCTGTCCACGAGTTGGTCAATTCGGGGAAGTGGGAAGCAGTCTTTCGGGCAAGCGTCATTCAGATTGGAGAAGTCAATACATGTTCGCCACTTTCCATTGGCCTTTTTTACTAGCACTGGGTTAGCGATCCATTCTGGGTAGATGGCTTCCCGTATGAAGTCATTAGCAAGTAGATTTTTTACTTCCTCATCAAGGGCTGCTGATCGCTCTGCCCCCATGCTCCTCTTTTTCTGCTTTACTGGTACCTTGGTGGGATCGATGTTCAACATGTGGCATGCTACGTCTGGGGAGATTCCTGTCATATCGGCATGGGTCCACGCAAATACATCTAAGTTGTGGCGGAGAAAGTCAATGAGTCGATCCTTCAATTCCGTTTTCAGCTGAGATCCGATTTTTAATAGTCTACTTGAATCATGCTTATCTACAGATACGAATTCCATAGCCTCTGCAGGCTCGGCGGTAGCCTCCTCCTCTTTATCCCGGGGGTCTAGTTCATTGAAGGGATCGCTTGTGTATCGAAGAGGAGGGGCTTTCTTTAGTTGCTATGCCTCCAAGCTTTTCATGCAGAGAGTAGTCTCTGCATCTTTTCCTTTATTCTTTCTGCGGTTGCTGCGAAGCTCAGTTACATAGCAGTCTCGGGCAGCGTCTTGATCTCCTTCTACTTCTCCTATTCCGTTGTCTGTCGGGAATTTCATCTTCAGGCACCAGGGGGCTAGGACAATTTGGAAGTCAGACAAGGCTGGTCTCCCCAAGAAGGCGTTGTAAGCCGAGTGGTTCTCTATTAGCACGAACGTTTGTTTTCGCACCACGGAGCGGGGATGACTTCCTATTTCGACGAAGAGGTCAAGTTGCCCGAGGGGCATTTTTGCATCTCCAGTGAAACCGTGCAGTGGTTTGTCGCAGGGAGACACATCCTTCATTGATAACTTCATTTTGTCGAAAGCATGTTTGAACAAGATGTTTACGGAGCTTCCCGTGTCTATTAGAATCCGAAAAACTTTAGCAGGGCCGAACCAGGCAGAGATGACCATAGGATCCATATGTGGGTACTGTCTTCCTTCCAAATCGCGTCTACTGAATATGATGTCGTCGCTCTCTTTTCGTTTCGGTTGGCGTTCTTCTGTGACGGAGTTAACGTATCCTTCGGTATTTCTAAGCGACTTGCCGTACCTTTCCATCTCTGCCCAACTTCTGTCGGCAATGTGTGGTCCTCCTGAGATGGTAAGGACTACTATCTTCTCTTGACTAGAGCCACTGGTGTTGTGATTGTTGCGACTCCCTCCGCCTACTTCTGGGAGGGGTTGCTTTGAGTTCTCATTGGCAGGAGTTGGAGTCCTGTTCTGACTTTTCACATAACGTTCCAGTCTTCTTCTTCTAATGTGTTCTTCGATCAAGTCCCGAAGATGGTGGCATTCATTGGTGTCATGTCCGTGGGATTCGTGGAAGCGACAGAACTTTCCGGACTTGAGTGCGTTATCTGATTCTTTCTTGTGCGGGGGGCGTTTGTATCCGAGTTCGCCCTGAGTGGCTAGGTAGATGTTTTCGATTGTTTCATTCAAAGGAGTGTAGGAGTCAAATCTTGGCCCTGGTCGATATTGGCGCTTCTCACCCTTTCTGCCCCCAGCATTGTCTCTAGATTCATTTCTTCGAGCGTCCTTAGCTGCAGTGGGAACCTTGTCCTGAATTATCTTGCCTTGTTGCCCTGGCTGCCTCTCCGTAGCAGCGTCTTCAAGTCTCATATACTTTCCAGCTTCATGGAAGAAATCAGGCAAGGTAACTGGTTTTTCCTTAGTTAATCTTCTGGCAAACTTGGTGTCTGGATGCACACCACTACAGAGGGCCATTAGAGTGAGTTTTTCATCGGCATCTTGAACTGCTGCCGCTGCGGCGTTGAACCGTGTTAGATATTGTTGTAGCGTCTCTCCGGTTTTCTGTTTGACATTGGATAGAGAATAAGCATCCCTGGGTTGTTCCACATGGATGCGGAACTGGCTAATAAACCTTTCTTTTAACATCTCCCATGAGTTGATGGATCCTTGGGGTAGATGGCAGAACCAGGAGGTAGCTAGATCTGATAGGAATAGCGGAAAGCATTTACATAATACTCCTTCTGTTGCTCCACTCATGAGCATATGCTGGGTGTATCTCTGCAGGTGTACGATGGGGTCGGAAGTTCCTTTGTAAGGTTCCATGGTTGGCATTTTCCATTCCCGGGGAGTGATGGCAGTTTCGATATTTCGGGTAAAGGGACTGGTGACCCTAGCGCCTATTCCCCGGTCCCTTTGCTCCCGTTGGACACATTCTCTGAATAATCGTGCCATCCGCTCGTCAGAACTTGGAGCGGACAAAAATGAGCTCGGTTCTTCCCTGCGGGATCTATCTCGTCCAGATGACCTGTAGGGATGGTACAGTCTATCACCTCTAGCATTATCTAGTGGTTGTCTTTGGCTGCTTGGATGCACGCTAGGACCAGCTACAGTTGCCCCCTGCCTTGATCTTCCCCTGTGGGGTTCTGTTTCGAGCACATCCATGGGGTCAACTTCGGGCTGGGTTCTAGCTCGGCTCCGTTCAGCGGGGTTTCTATGATTAGGTGGCATGACTGGCTCAGCTACATCCGACCCTCGCCTGGTGCCTCCCCCGCTAGGTTCGGTTCCAAGGGCTTCCTCGAGTCGGAATTCGGGCTGAGTCCGGGCGCGGCCCCTATCATTGTTTTTCCTGTTGATAGCTTGTTCGAAGAGTGAAGACCTTTGTTGCCTCCGGGATCCTCCGGATTGGGATTCACCCCATGATTCAGTGTTGCGGTTGGACTCTTCAGCGTCCCTTAAGCGTGTCATGAGTTGGTCCACCAAAGTTTCTTGTTGGGATGTGAAGCGGTTAGTTACTTCAGCCACAACCCTGTCCAGATCTGCCCTAGTGATTGGTTGTTCCGTTGCGGGACCAGTTGGATTTTCCTGATTTTCATCTGGTACTGCTGTTGAAGTGGGCTGATCTGTGATTGCTGGATCTGGAAGGCTGCTAGTTGCGATGTTCTTTCCTTTGTTAACATCCCTTCTCTGTTTGGAAGGCATGATTTCTAAGCAACGAGTGATGTCGTTAGGAAAAAGGTTGAGTGGGAGAAGATGAAGTTTGAGTTCAGCTCTCAGTGAAAGCACCAAAAATGTTTGCACAAAAAATGGACAAACACCTCCAAGTCGTATTATTTAGTTGATTATATGTAATTTTCAATGATTTTAGATGAGTATGTAAATATGAGAAAAGTAGGGGCTGAAATGTAAAAGACACACAGATTTATAGTGGTTCGGCCAGAATGTGCCTACGTCCACTTTATATGTTATTATCTTCTTTCTTTCAGGTTACAAGTACAATGCGTTGTGTACAAGTGTATGAAAGTAGTTTGAAAGTTCCTTCCTTGCTTGAGCTCTCAAACTTGTCTGCCATTGTTGTACCCCTGCCCCTCTATTTATAGAGTGAGGTAGGGGGCAGGGGTCTTGGAAGTATATAGATGCTGGTGGGCCCGGGCTGAAGCAATCTGGCCTGGTAGCATTCTGGTTCGGCGGAGCTTGGTCCGGCCGTGTTTGGAGAAGTTGGAGTTTGGTCCGGTCATGGTTGGTTCGGTGGTAGTGGGTTTTGGACCGGTGATGGTGTGTTTTGGACCGGTGATGGTAAGTTCTCGTGGTTGGTTCGGCATGGGGCAGCAGGGAGTTGGTTCGGCATGGGGTAGCAGGGAGTTGGTTCGGCATGGGGTAGCAGGGAGTTGGTTCGGCATGGGGTAGCAGGGAGTTGGTTCGGCATGGGGTAGCAGGGAGTTGGTTCGGTAGCTTATGCCGAATGAACTTGCGCATGTGAATGCCGAATGGGACTGTATGCTTGCATAGCCGAATGAACATGAGAGTATAAGGCCGAATGGACTTTGTATTTGGATTTTGAGTGGAACTCTGGGCTTACATACGCTTGCTGGTTGCTTCTTCTTAGCTTGATCGTGGTGGAGACGCGCTCGACATTGATATTCCAGTTTTGACCAAAAAACGGGATAACAAAGTAGAGGTTGCTCGCGAGCCCGGGTGAAACTGCGGCTTCTTGGTCTTGAGATCTTCTGGGTGAAAATCCGCCCAACACCAAATTAATATTAAAAACAATTCGATGCGTTTCGAGCTGCCACGATCAAACGATAACTCCGATTGACACGAAAATTGAAATCCGGTAATAACTAACTATTACGGATCCAATGGAACTAGTTTCGTTCAATTCTGAGACTGTTCAAAAATTGACTATTTTCACTAGTCGATTTAATATTAAAATATTCAATTTTCACAAATAAACTTTTAATTCGATTTTAAAAGTTCTAAAATATCGTTCTAGCTTCAATATGATAAAATAAAATTTTACAAATCATTTTCAATCATATTTAACCCAATTTTCAATTATTTCCATAATTTAGCATATGAAATTATCGATTTAATTAGTCAATTAAATCCAATAATTCAAATAAAAATTTATTTGACTTAAAAATTCACTCATTAATATTTAAAATTAATTAAATATTCAAATTTTAATTACTAAAAATCCTGGGTCGTTACAGTATTCCTCAAATCATTCGAAATGTCATGCGTGCGAAATCCATCGTTTCGAAAGGAAATAATTGAAGCAAAACGGTGCTTTTGTTCCCTTTCGACCTCTTCGAAAAATCATAGCACATTCGAATTTTGCAGAAGAATCCCTTCGACTCTTTTGAAAGTTGCTTGCTTTCACTATCATTCCTCTTGGATCCTACTTCTATATCCTTTATTGTTTCGATCAAGTTGGAGTAGTTTTTGATGATAATATGTAGTGCAGTAATGGTCGGCTTCTCCTTAATTTTGAATAACTTTCATTTCAATGCATATCAATTATTTATCATTATCCTTCATAACAATTATTTGTTACAAAAGACTGAAGTACGGTCCATCAAAAGTATTAATTTCAAGGGCTCCATAGGCAAATATTTTAGTGTTAAAACCATTATATATAATTTGAACTATATTTTACCCTCCCCGTAAGATTTTGATCAATATGATATTCTTTTTCAAAAAAAGACTTCAAATTGTATCATTTCTTATTATTTCTACATCAAAAATAAACAGTTAGAAAACATAACTTACTAATATTTCAATAAAAAGCCTAAATGCTTTTTACCTCATCATATAGTTTTTAATGAATAGTGACAATGATATTACTTCTATGAGGAGCTCTTGGTGGAAATAACCATGTGCTTCAAGTCTTATTCCGATTGCCTTTGCCTAATAAAACACATTCCAATGATTATCAATGTTCTATGACATATTCGATTTTGAAAACTAATATCTAGGCATGGAGCTGAAGAAGAAAAGCATTTCAAGCTCTATACCTATCAACTATGATGTAGACCACATGTAGGATATGCTTTTTTTCCATGTAGATATATCCGAAATATTATGGTAGAAACATTAGGACTAAGAAGTGAATGACTTATAATTAAGTGTTGGTATACATACCAAATTTCTTAACTAAGTCTTTGGCTTATTTTTCTCGACTTATAAAAATTCCATTATTAATTACCTTATTCGTAGTCCTATAAAGAATGTTAGTTCTCCCATATGACTCATTTCAAATTCCTTAGTCATTATATATGAAAATTCTTTATTTAAATGTTTTTGTTGATCCAAAAGCAATATGATCTACATATATTTGTACAAGTTGAATCAAACACACAGGTGCTGTGAGTTGAGGCAAGTCATCTTTCAAGACACAATGAAGATAGGATGATTAATCTTTTTAATCGATTGCGATAGCACTATCAAAAGTGATTCAAACTATATTCTGTATTATTTGTAGTGATAGGAGTATTGAATTTGTGATCTGCAGCATCACAAACCTGAAATAATTTGAAAGAAATAGTAGAAAAGAAGAGAAGGAGATTCGAAATTAATGAAACGAATCTGTAATGCCTCTAAGGATTTACTATTTATAATTGCAAAGAGGTGTCTTTTCGCAACGAAACATTGCATCTTTGCCAAAGGACGCTTCCTTTTGTTTAAATACAAACGTCTTACCATTGTAACGCCCACGTCTCCTGCCAATTTTGTCCATTCAAATTCAAATTTTGGAACCTGGTCTGATCAGTCGGATGATGGCAGCAGCGTGCACACGTGTTGTGATTATGAATGGCCTTCCTCCTAATAAAAGAGCAAGCATTGGATGCGCAAAATGCCCAACCTTCTCTTGAGACACATATATTTAAATTTATATAGTGTTTTATATTCCATGATGTGGGACTAATCCAGTCTCTTATCATTTCTCTTCTCTTTATCTTCTTCTTACTAAAAACAAACCAACACATACTGAAACGTTATAAAATATTTCACTAACAATTCTCCACCAAATTAATAAAATTTCTCTTGTCATATGTTGCAGGAAAACTTATGCATAAGTATAGATTTCTTGTGGACTTAAATATATACGTAGTAATAATCTATCAGAGTACGCAAGGATGGAGTGGTTGGCTAAGCATTGAACCAACGATTCTATGCGACATACCAGAAGTTTTCACGCACTCTTTTTTCTTTTCTTCAGATAGTTCATAATCCGACACATGGATTGGCCTTGTTTCTTTATATTGCTTTCATGAAATGCCCTTAGGGACTTAAGTCACGGTCTCGCAGAAGGCGGTACCACCTTCATGCATCCATATATGTAGGTTTATTTACAAGTACCCTAAAACTATATAGTTCAACAGTACTTCTGCCACAAACCCATTAAGTACTAAGTAGTACAACCTCCACCAAATCATTATAGGTAACAAGCACTCTTCTTGGAATGGATATAATATTGGTCGTTCATTATTACTGATAAAATTCATTAACACCCATATGATTGTACGAAGTTCCATATTCAAAAAAGTTCCAAATGTAACCCTTGGTTTTCTAATATTTTACAAGTCGTTTAAATTATAGTCCACAAATTCAAAAAGAAGAAAAGGCAAGTTCATAAGTCCTTGGGAAAAATAGGAAGGTCCATAGTTAAATATGCAAGTCCTTTTATTCAATCACGAATATGTACAAATATAAAAATATGCAAATTTTCAAGTCCTTATATGCAAATGTCACATGTCCTCCTACTTCATTGGCTATACGCCATTATAATAGTTCTCAAGCTCATAAGAGAGCTTAGAAAAGTTCTAACCTAAAAATCATTACTCTAATAGAAGGGAAGAAGTTAAAAGCCACTTTCCACGAGGGAGTACATCTATATATATATAGCAGTTGGAAGGAGGTTGGCTTCTATAAATTGACAGTGTGGGACTTTTAATGCCATGGAACATATACTGAAATATGAAGACTTGTGAAGCTTTACGAAAAATGCACTAGATGCACTTGAATAACCCTTGTAAATGATCTCATTCCTCCTTCTTTTTCATGATCATCGTCATCATCCATCATGGCTCAATAATCATGAAATATAGCCTTGATTGATAGCTTTTAGTATGCGGCTTTCTTATTATGTTGATAAAGTGAAACATCAACATTAATGAAGTGGAATGTCGTTGCACTTCGGCTTCAATGGAATATGGCATTGATTATTATCCCACTTGCTTTGGTAGCCTTCATCATTGGCTTCAGCAATGAAGTCATCAGCGCCTTCGACGACTACGATGTGCTAAGCCTCTTCTTTGTTTCTTCGGTGCAGATATGCGGCGGTGTGGATTGGTTTCGTTCATGAGGATCAAAGTTCTCTTACGAGTTGCTAATGACATCGTCTATGATTGCTATAAAGCAGTATCATGGTCTCTTAGGATATCAACAACGTTCGCCATCGACATCGCTTATCTATGGAAACGCGATGTTCTCGATATGCTATATAGATGATATGCGAAGTGATAACCGATGATGACTAAAGTATGGTGTAACTTTGTATCCTTTTGACATCATTGAAGAGCGATAGTTTCAAAGTAGCTGCGGAATATAATGCTCCTCCTTTCTAGCGGATGGCCGGTGATGCTGATCGGTTGTGAAGGGGTGATGTATAGTATCATTTGATGAAGTGTGATATCTTATCTCTTTGATTCTTATCTAGAGGTTCTTCACCGGCTATACGTCTTTGACATTAACCACTATAGTCGATGTGATTGCAGAGTGGAATCCTACTGTGAGTAATGTTGTCATGCCTATATCTTATTTCATTCATATTCAAAGTCCTTAGAATATGACGTTTCTAACGAGTGGTGTAATATTTCATTGAAGTAGGATCATGTCGAAACTGTTAGGGGCAGTGCAGTACATCATCGAAGATGCATGTTTTAGCATTAAAGAGATATGTTGTTATCGAAGTAAAGAAGTGCAAAATTACTCCTCGATACATAGCTTAGTGACACCAATAACTTTGTAGGGCTATTAATTATGGCACCATTTATGATATTGAAATTATATGGATAACATTCAGACTAATATTATAGTGCTTCAAATTACATCATACAGTACTTTTGCTCATTGAACTCACGATAATGAATTTCATTATGTTGAGTAGAGTTTCTGTCATAGGTGATTTCTATGTTGGCTTTCAACCCATTCCTTTTGATGTTTCAACACCAAATCTCTTGCAAGTCTTTTTGTAATGGATCAGCCATTTTTTGGCTAGACCTCAAAAAATACGATGATAGTTACCTCATCAATGATAATTTTCCTCACTACACTGCATCTTAAGCCAACATGCCTAGATTTACCATTATATACCTGGCTATATTCTCTTGATATTGTTGCTTGACTATCAAAACGCATATATATTGAAGGCATCGGTTTTGGCCAGACAAGAATTTCTAGTAGCAGATTTCTGAACTATTCTACTTCTTTAGCATAAGAAGCTAGTGCTGTAAATTTAGTAGTCATGGTAGAATCTGCAATGCATGTTTTCTTCATTGAGGACTAGGATATTGCTCCTCTACCAAGAGTGAATATCTAACCACTGGTTGATTTATTATTTTCCACTCTTCCAATTTTCCAACTGGCACCTATGTATCCCTCAATTACACTGGCATGTATGATAATATGTATTGCAGTAATGGTTGGTTTCTCCTTAATTTTGAATAACTTTCATTTCAATGCATATCAACTGTTTATCATTATCCTTCATAACAATTGTTTGTTACGAAAGACTGAAGTATGTCCCATCAAAAGTTGTTATTAATTTCAATGGCTCCATCGGCAAATATTTTAGTGTTAAAACCATTATATATAATTTGAACTATAATTTACCCTCCCCATAAAAATTTAATCAATATGATATTCTTTTTCAGAGCACAACTTCAAATTGTATCATTTCTTATTATTTCTACATCAAAAATAAACAGTTAGAAAAAATAACTTACTAATATTTCAATAAAAACCCTGAATGCTTTTTACCTCATCGTATGGTTTTTAATGAGTAGTGACAATGATATTACTTGTATGAGGAGCTCTTGGTGGAAATAACCATGTGCTTCAAGTCTTATTCTGATTGCCTTTGCCTAATAAAACACATTCCAATGATTATCAATGTTCTATGACATATTCTATTTTGAATACTAATATCTAGGCACAGAGCCAAAGAAGAAAAGCATTTCTAGCCCTATACATATCAACTATGATGTAGACCACATGTAGGATATGCTTTGTTTTCCATGGACACAGATATATCCGAAATATTATCGTAGAAACATTAGAACTAAGAAGTCAATGACTTATAATTAAGTGTTGGTGTACATACCAAATTTCTTGGCTAAGTCTTTGGCTTATTTTCCTTGACTTGCAAAAATTCCATTATTAATTACCTTATTCATAGTCCTATAAAGAATGTTAGTTCTCCCATATGACTCATTTCAAATTCCTTAGTCATTATATCTGAAAATTCTTTATTTAAATGTTTTTTGCTGATCCAAAAACAATATGATCTACATATATTTGTATAAGTTGAATCAAACAAATGGGTGCTGTGAGTTGAGGCAATCATCTTTCAAGACATAATGAAGATGGGATGATTAATCTTTTAAATCGATTGCGATAGCACTATCAAAATAAATTCAAACTATATTCTGTATTATTTGTAGTGATAGGAGTATTGAATTTTTGTTCTGCAGCATCACAAAACTTAAAATAATTTGAAAGAAATAGTAGAAAAGAAGAGAAGGAGATTGGAAATTAACGAAACGAATCTGGAATGCTTTCAAGGTGTTTCTTGTTTTTAAAGAGTAATCTATGATGCCTCTGAGGTTTTACTATTTATAATCGCAAAGAGGTGTCTTTTTGTATCGAAACATTATGTCTTGCCAAATGACGCTTCCTTTCGTTTAAATACAAACATCCCGCCAAAGTAATGCACGTGTCTCCTGCCAATTTTATCCATTCAAATTTGAATTTTGGAACTTGGTCCGATCATTCGGATGATGGCAGTAGCGTGCACATGTGTTGTGATTATGCATGGCCTTCCTCCTAATAAAAGAGTAAGCATTGGATGTGCAAAATGCCCAACCTTCTCTTGAGACACATATATTTAAATTTATATGGTGTTTTATATTCAAAGATGTGGGACTAATCCAGTCTCTTATCATTTCTCTTCTCTTTCTTTTCTTTTATTAAAAAACAAATCAACACACACTAAAGCATTATAAAAAATTGCACTGACAATTCTCCACCACAATAAAATTTCTCTTGTCATATGTTGCAGGAAAACTTATTCATAAGTATAGATGTCTTTTGGACTTGAATATATACATAGTAATAATCTATCAGAGTACGCAAGGATGGAGTTGTTGGCTAAGTATTGAACCAACGATCCTATGTGACATACCAGATGTTTTCACACATTCTTTTTTCTTTTCTTCAGATAGTTCATAATCCGACACGTGGATTGGCCATGTTTCTTTATCTTGCTTTCATGAAATTCCCTTAGAGACTTAAGTCACGGTCTCCCAGAAGGCGGTACCACCTTCGTGCATCCATATAGGTAGGTTTATACCCTAAAACTATATAGTTCAACAGTACATCTACCACAAACCCATTAAGTACTAAGTAGTACAAACTCCACCAAATCATTATAGGTAACAAGCACTCTTCTTGGAATGGATATAATATTGGTTGTTCATTATTACTGATAAAATTCATCAACACCCATATGATTGTACAAAGTGGCATATTCGAAAAAGTTCCAAATATAACCCTTGGTTTTCTAATAATTTACGAGTCGTTTAAATTATAGTCCACAAATTCAAAATGAAGAAAAGGCAAGTTCATAAGTCCTTGGGAAAAATAGGATGGTCCATAGTTAAATATGCAAGTCCTTTTATTCAGTCAAAAATATGTACGAATATAAAAATATGCAAATTCTCGAGTCCTTATATGCAAATGTCATATGTCCTCTTCCTTCATTGGCTATTTGCCATTATAATAGTTCTCAAGCTCATAAGAGAGCTTAGAAAAGTTATAACCTAAAAATCATTACTCTAAGAGAGGGGAAGAAGTTGAAAGCCACTTTCCACGAGGGATTACATCTATATATATATATATATATATATATATATATATATATATAGCGGTTGGAAGGAGGTCGGCTTGTATAATTGACGGTGTGGGACTTTTAATGCCATGGAACATAAACTGAAATATGATGATTTTTGAAGCTTTACGAAGGAAAATGCACTAGATCCACTTGAATTAACCCTTGTAAATGATCTCATTCCTCCTTCTTTTGCATGATCTTCGTCATCTTCCATCATGGCTCAATAATCATGAAATATAGCCTCGACTGATAGCTTTTAGTATGTGGCTTTCTTATCATGTTGGTAAAGTGAAACATCAACATTAATGAAGTGGAATGTCGTTGCACTTCGGCTTCGATGGAATGTGGCATTTTGATGGCCTTCATCATCGGCTTCAGCAAAGGAGTCATCAATGTCTTCGACGACTACGATGTGCTAAGCCACTTCTTTTGTTTCTTCGGTGCAGATATGCAGCAATGTGGATTGGTGTCATTCATGAGGATCAAAATTCTCCTACGAGTTGGTAATGACTTCGGCTATGATTGCTATAAAACGGTATCATGGTCTCTTAGGATATCGACAGCGTTCACTATCGACATCGCTTATCTGTAGAAACACGACATTTTCGATGTGCTATATAGATGATATGCAAAGTGACAACCGATGATGACTAAAGTATGGTGTAACTTTGTATCCTTTTGACATCATCGAACAGCAATAGTTTCAAAGTAGCTACGGAATATAATGCTCCTCCTTTCTAGCTGACGGCCGGTGATGTTGATTGATTGTGAAGGAGTGATGTGTACTATCATTTGATGAAGCATGATGTCTTATCTCTTTGATTCTTATCTAGTAGTGCTTCACCGGCTATACGTCTTCGACATTAACCACTGTAGTCGATGTGATTGAAGAGTGGAATCCTACTATGAGTGATGATGTCATGCCCATATCTAATTTCATACATCTTCAAAGTCCTTAGAATATGACTCCTAACGAGTGGTGTAATATTACATCGAAGTAGGATCATGTCGAAGCCGTGAGGGGAAATGTGGTACATCATCGAAGATGCATGTTTTTATCCTTAAAGAGAACGTTGTTATCGAAGTGAAGAAGTGCAAAATTACACCTCGATACATAGCTTAGTGGCACCAATACCTTTGTAGCACTATTAATTATGGCACCATTTATGATATTGAAATTTTATGGATAACATTCAAACTAATATTATAGTGCTTCAAATCACATCGTACAATACTTTTGCTCATTGAACTCATGATAATGAATTTCATTATGTTGAGTAGAGTTTCTATCATAGGTGATTTCTATGTTGACTTTCAACCCATTCCTTTTGATGTTTTCAACACCAAATCTCTTACAAGTTTTTTCGTAATGGATCGGCCAATTTTTGGCAGACCTCAAAAAATTCAATTTAATTGATTTTAATTATTTAAAGGTTAATTATCAACTTAAATTACGAATATCATAATTTATTTGACAATTAAATTGTTGAATTAAATAATTTGAATTGGATAGGATATGAAACCTGAGATTTTAAGCCTGTTAAAAATAATTTGAAGGCTTGTAAAATTTATATTGATAGTAAAGAAGATAATAGAAGATCTAAAATTGAATTTAAAAGTGGTTTGTTCAGTTTTAAAATTTTATATCATTTAAATTGAATTTAAAAATAGCCTTCCGAGGCACAGTCTTGGAATTCGACGAAACCTGTTCCATTGGGTCCGTAATATTGAATTATTATCGGATTTCAAATTTCGTATTGATTGGAGTTGTTATGTGAGCATACGATATATAAACGCGTCGAAATTTACAACGATAATTTAATTTAAATTTTATAAGTGTATTGTCACATAAGCAACATCTCAGCCGAAAATTGTTCCTGAGTATGCCGACTTTCCTTCACTCCGAGTTCTCTCTTTCAATAACACCACGCAACATTCCCTTTCTTTCATTTAAGCAGTGTCTCGTTGTTCGTTTTCATTTCTAAAGTCCGGAACCAAAATATAAAAATATATATATATAAAATGGCTTCCTTCAGAAGTAAACAAGGAAAACCACACGAAGCTTCCTCCTGCCTTCTTTTACTTCTTCTAAGCCGAACCTTCCTTCCCCTTTCTTCAAAATTCGAGCAGATTAAAAAAAAATCACGAAGTCGGATTGAAAGAAAATCTATCAATCACCGAAGGTTGCGATCGAACAAATCGCAATCGACTTGGGATGGCCTACACATCGTCGATGTTGGGTCGAAGCTCTCGTTTGTGCCGAATATTAACTGGGTGGGCGATTTCGCAGTATATGATGGCGGCTGGGGTGAGAGGCCGATCGCGAGACTTGTGTCGCGATGGATTTTGAAGCGCGTGTGGGCACGCGATTGAGGGAGGAGGAACGAGTGGCCAGAAGTTCGTTCGAACCTGGAATTGGTTTCGTGTTTGGCCACGTTTTCATCAGATAGGTATTTCTTTAAATTTATTTATTTAATTTATATGTTTATGAATATGAAACAAAAAATAAAAATGAAATGAAATTTTATTTATATAGTAGAGTGTTGTAGAGTTTATATATATATATCTGACTTTTCATGAAATATGTTTAAGTCACATATATATTTTATAAAAAAAGAAATTTAGTTTAAATCAAATAATTTGTTAATTTAAATATATTAAATGGTAGTTGATTTTTCATTTGGTTCGAATGTAAATAAAATCGTATAAAGTGTTATACAAGGTCTGAAAATAGTAAGGAGACTAATTAGTGTAATTAACTTATATTAATTATTTTTAAACAAAAGGATTTTTATAGGAAAATTATTAATTAAATTAAAATTTATAAATAGTAATCGATTATCTGATTATCTCAGATATTAATAAATTATATAATGTTGTTCAAGGTCTAAAATTATGGTGGAATTGGCGAGATGGAAATGGATTGCCAAACAAAAATCAAAGGTGAGTTAATCTCACTCAGTTAAATTTAAATTTAAATGTAAATGATTAAAATTAAATAATTGTTGGATGGTTGAATTGATAGTATGATTTTTGGAATTGGTATATTATGTTGTGCTAACATCTGTGGATGCAGGAAAAACAGGTTGGAGGGATCCAACTGGACCCTTCAACATTTATTTAAACTATTTAATATTCTCTGTTATGATTGGCTGATATTCTATGATGGATTATATTGAAATATTGAATGCTATGATTTGATTGGAAATTTTTGGGTATGATGAATTACTAAATATATATATAAATTGGATTTTTGGAAGGAAATAAAGAAGTGAATTTGTAAGTAAAATAATTATAGGAATTTGAATAAATTTAAGAATGAATTGGAAAAGAAATAAAGTGACTTTAAAATTCAAATAAATAGATCTTGAGCATAGAAAGGAAATTTGAATAAACGAAAAGTTAATGAATATTAAATCTTCAGTGATATTAATTAAAAGAAGAAAATGTTTATTTAAAATTTAAGATTTAAATTATTGAAAAGAATAAGGAAGAAATTGGGAAAATCTGAAATTTGTATATTTCAGTTAAAGATTTAAAATCAAATAGAAATAATAATAATAATAATAATAAAGTCATAACTAATGAATTTGAAATGAACTGAGTAAGTAAAGAAATTTATTTCAAATGGAATAAATTGGGAATCAATTTGGAAATAATTGATTTAAGTGATTGAAGTTGGATCTTCTCCCTGGATAACCAAGTACGTTTTTCAAAGTAAGTTTTTAAATATAAGTTAAAAGTTTTTAAGTTGATTTTAAAAGCAAGTTTGGAAAATCTATTTTTTTAATATTTAAATTCTAAAGTAAGTATTTTCTCTTAATTTATTATAGTAGTAATTATTTAAAGAATGACTTAATATTATGTTTTTAAAAGTATACTTTTAGTTTTATATTTATTAAGTAACCTTATTTTCAAATATGCATATAGTATGGTATTTTTAATAAATTATTGATGTAATTTTAACTTAAATGTTTTAAAGTATATTTCAAAATAAAGTATTTTAAATTATTTTAAAACTAGTTTTGTGCTTGGTGATTTCAATGGAGAAGGAAAATATTTGGGAAAGTTTATTCTGAAAAGAAAGAGGGTTTTGAAACTGTTTTCAAATGATTGAAAATAGAAATATACCTTGTGAAGATATTTTGAGGTTAATAAATAATTTGGAAAATTATTTATTGTTGGATGGTTATTTGTGAATATTAATTGATAGTTAAATCCCCGACTATCAATATTGGATAAATGCGTTGATCGTTTCAAAGAGACCGGGATCGAGATTAATTTCTCGAAAACCACTTCGATCAGGTTTGTACGTTTCATGAAAACGACTTTGGATTCGAAGATGGAGCAGTGAAGTGCAAGGGCTAGTCGCTACTAATCCTGAGGATATTTCCAAAATGGATGTAGTAGGAATAGTGCCTTCGGTTCTGTTCGAACCCGGGACGGACTTGTATGGATGAATGCTTGCGAAACATTGTCAGGTGGACGATGGGCATTCTAAGGGATATGTTCTAAAAAGGTAACGCTTAGCCTCAAGCCTCATCAAATGGGAATGACCGAAAATCAGGGGTTATGCAGCAAGGCTAGGTGGGTAGCACCCAAGCAGGGTTAGGTCATTCCAGTCTAGATGTCCCTTTTTATTTCGGCTTAGTGGGCAGTTGCTGATCCCAACCGCGGGGTGATCTCACTCGGGATTATCCAGTAAGGGGTAGTCCCGGCCTTATGTTGCAGGGGAGCGGGCGTACTCCTCGGTACGGTGATCTAGGCCCCATACTGTGACAGGTGGTACCCCAGTGCCTAGTCATTGGTAGGAAATCCATTCTCCCTACGGGCCTTGTACGAGTTTTGTTTGTATTACCCACTCTGTGGCTGGTAGCTGGAATTTAATCATGTAACAATTTCGGCTATTTTATAAGTATTTTTATATAGACCCTATTGTAATATCAGAGGATTTCTATAAAAATTGTTTTAGCTATCGTAAGGTAAAAACCCGACATGTTTATTTGTGGCGTGGTCTTACGAGATGCTTTTGTTTTCAAAGGATTTTTGAAACTTTAATAATCAATTGGGTGTGATTTTCTCACGCTGGTATTCCAGACTGACTCGGGTGTTATTTAACTGTAATGCTCGGGTTAGACCGAGTATTATAGGATACAGGATGTTGCTGTGGAGCTCAGGGGACGAGCAGGATGACGATACGTACTCCCGTATTTGTACATATATATATTCCGTTGTGATTGAGTTACTGTGTATCCATTGGTATGTTGGTGTTGAGCTGAGTGATGTACTCTGATGATGTAATTTATAAACATGTATATCTGATTTGTTTTGAGTAAAGATCATTTATTATCTATAATATTTTATTTCGCTGCGATGGTTAGATTCTGTTGTTGTTTTCTATTTTCTTCTTCTATCTCTTCTTTTTTAACCCAAATGGTTCGTATTTCTGTACAACTTGAGTTGATTGTTGTAGAATAGTGTTAACTCAAGGGGTACGGATTTGCGGGTCGTTTCACTTGGTATCAGAGCTTAGGGTTGGAGATAACCTTGGCTCTTGTGGGAATTACTCATTTAAAATAGAGTCCGTAGTACTCTATAATGATTTTGAGCGTATTAATAGATATGAGTGCGTATTTGTTAGTGAATATAAGTTGTTTTAATATTGTGTTGATTGGTTTATTGAGTGGCATATGAACCTTCGTTGACACAGTTTGCGCAACTGTATTGAAGGGGTTTCTAAACACTTGAATAGAACAATCGACACGATATTGTTTTAAATGTGGGTAAATGAAATAATTTTACCCAAAACATATTTTGATATAAATAATAGTTTTTGAAAACTAGTTAGCTAATATGTGGTTGCTTGGATGTTAGAAATGATAATATTAACGTATCATCATTGTAAAGTGAAAATTTAACCAGAAATTGAAGTATAACTAAATTTAGGGAATAAATTCATTATAGAATAAAATTTATAAATATGAATTATAAATGTAATTTATGAATTGAAATACAATCAAATGGAAATTTATATAAGCATAAACTATACAAATGCATTATAGTTAAAATTTGAATTTAAAATAGAATTTGAAACTTTAAAAACCCTGGAGATTTTGGAAATATTATGAGGATAAATAGTAGCATAGTTGTTTTGGGGTATTTCTGAAGGAAATAGGTTCAAATGAATTTTGGGAAGAGATTTAGCATTGAATTCACTTCAGTCACTGGAAAATAACTTCGGTGATGACTGCAGCATCATCGATGTTCATTTTCGAGTTTCTAAGTGATGAATTGCTACCAAATTGATTTGTTCAGGAAAACCTGTTTGTTTTTGAAATTTCAAAGGAAATTTGTTGGGAATAAAACCAGGATTGGTTTGGCATTTGAGAAATGTGATTTGTGATGTTGGAGATTTTAAATGATTTGAAACCAAAAGGCCGGGTGTTTAAAAATACTGATGAGATAGTTGTAAGCTTATAAATTGAAATGATTTTAAATCATGAAGGAAATATAAGCTTTGAATAATGGAATTTAAATTTAAAAGGATAAAATGAGGTTAACTTGGATTGGAAAATAAAAACTTAACTGGATTGAAATTAATTAATTAATTAGGCTGAAAAATAATATCCAGTCGTTTTTCGAATTAAGTTGAAATCGAATTGAGTTAAATAAAACTGAGTTAAAATAAATTTGAGTTGGAATAAGAATTCGATTGAATTATTGAATGGAATTAGATTCTTACTTGAATTAATGGAAAATGAGTTGGATATGGATTACATTGAAATAAATAAATCAGAATAACTTATAAGAGAAAATAAAAATCAAAACTTGAATTATAAACTAAATTGAACTAAGAAAATTAAATACAGTGATATTTGGGATTAAAATTTAAGAGTTGGATTATAGATAAGGGAAGAACTAATTGATAATAAATTAGTTAATAAAATGTGTAAATGGAGTTCAATGTAGTTAAATAGAAGCTGAATTGTAAGCTAATAATGAAGATTGGAAATAAAACTCAAGTTATAAATCAAATTCGACATGAATCATTAGTGAAGAAAATATAATTGAAAGTGGCCTTGCAATTAATTAAATGAATTGAGAATGAAATTGAATTGTAAGTTAGTAAAATTGGATGTAAATGTAAAAGTGAATGGTAGAATCAGAACTTGATTTATTAATGAAAATTTAACCTGAAGAGTTAACAAAATAAATATAATTGAAATGTATGGAATAAAAATGTAAATGGATTAAAATAGTAATGGTATGAATTGCAAATAAAAAGATAGCCAGGTAATAAATTGAATGAGTTGAATCTGGAAAGTTAAATTCTATAATAACCAATCAAATGAAATAGCAAATTTAAATTGAGATTTAATTGAGAGAGAATTAAGTTGTAAAATGAAAATGAGCTTAAGTATAGAATGAAGTAAATTGACTTAAGCCAAACAAATGGAAGAGTTGAATTATATTCAACTTAAAACTAAGTGTAATGATATTGGGTTGGATTTAAATCAAGAAAAAAATAATAATATAAATTTGAATCGAAATAGAATTTGGTGGGTTATAAATAATATTTAAGGAAATGAAAATTCAAAATGGACTGAGTGGATAAACTAATTGTATTGAATAAATAAATGGATGGGATAAATAAGAATCAAATAAAGTGTGGTTTAAATGATTTGAGAAAAGTTATTGAATAAAATAGCTTAGATTGCTTTCGAGCTAAATAAAATAGTTTGGCATAAACAAATATGGAATAAATTGAGTAAAGTAACTAAAGCTTGGAATGGATTGAGCTAAATAAATGGTTGTGAATGAATTAAAATAAAAAGGAAATTTAATTGGTAATGAAGATGAACCTAAATTGTAAATGGTTTTGAATGAACTGGTTTGGTTAATAAAATGGAATGCAAATGAATGGATTCAAATTTGAAATGCAATGGAAATGAGAATATATGGACTTGTGAATAAATTTAAAAATGGAATAAAATTAAGTATAAATTGAGTTGAAATCCATTTAAATTAGTTATAAAACATAAATACTTGTTTATTCACATAAATCTCGTCAAACTGCATAGAATAAATTGTCATTGGATACAAATAGGAGAAATTAAAATCCAACGAGTTGATAGAAGTAAAATAAATTGATTTTGAGAGTAATCGAATTAAATATGAGTTCAGTTTGCTTAAAATAAATTAAATGTAAGCTATTGAGTTTTAAACCATTCAAATTGATGAAGTTTTATACGAATGGATTGAAAACCTTTCAAATTTAATGAAGATGGTTTATAAATTAATTGAAACAGTTGAATTAGCATGGAAACTATATAAATTGCTTACGGAAAAATGTTTGGTGTGAATTTCTTTTAGAATTCATATGTTTTAACTATTGCAAATAAGTGATGTTGTTAAACTTCATATATTTGGCACTTACATGTTTAAATTGAGTAAGTACAGGTACCTGGAAGCCGTGTGGCTGGATTTGGTTGCGCTAACGGCTAAATAAATAAGCTGTCTGCTTAAAAATGCTAAATAAAGTACGCCTACACAATAAAAATAGGAAATATGTACTGTTTTTGGTTTTTCCGACCATGTGGGTCGATGTATATATATTTATCTCTTTTTTCAAATTGCAAAAGCTACTCCGTGCAAAGGAGACTCTGCCAAAAATTTTCAGAAATTTTGGGAGTTAGAAAATTTTGGAAAATTGCTGGGAAATTTTGTTAACGACAAAACAAATTCAAATGGGAAACTAAAATAAGTTAGTAAATGGAACTAATTAAAGTAATGACATGAATTAGTAATAAATGACAAATAAAATTTATATATGCAGAGTTAAAGGTAAATTGTATTCATATGGAATGTGAAAACTAAATTGGATAGAATAGATATGAAGTTAATGGTGAAGTTAAATTAAATAAATGAGCTAAAAAAAATGCTTATACTAAACTTAAGAAAGGAATGGTGAATTCTTGGTTGGAAACTGATATTACAAATATATTCTTAAGTTAATATCTGAATGAATAAATACTGACATTTTGTAAGAAAGTTGATATGATGATTTGGGAATATTGTGATTGGATATTAGTAATAAGCAGGATATGCAGGTAATATAAAGGAAAAAGAGAATTGGATTGATTTCAAAGATAAAAGTTTGAAATGCTCGACAAAAAGGTATGTATTTAAATTTGGTGTGAATTTTATTGGGAATTTGGATTGAGCCACTTGGCCTTTTGTTTTCTTTTTGGATTTGGGAGGCCGTAGAGCCATTTTTTAGTTGTACCGAGCTAGCCGCGCAAAGGAGACGCTGGCGAAATTTTTCGGAAATTTAGGGAGTTTGAAAATTTTTGAGAAATTTTGTAACGGGCCAGTATCTTCAACCCTTCGCATCCGCTCATGTCGGACTTGAAGTGTTCAAGGTACTGCGTTGTAGAATAAATTTGGCAAAACTCAGAATATGCAGTAAATAAAATCACAGAATCACATACACAGATATCAGAACTTACAGCGGAAATAAAATTTCAGTGGTTCATGAAGCCACTACAAAACTTTGATCAACAGAATTTACATAGTTTAGAATCTGCAATACAGCTTTAGACATACATAGGAACAGAGTCTTCCAAAGCCTTGCTTGCAAAAAGATAAAGACTGAAAAGGCTTCCAGCAGCACGAATGATCTACGGGATGTCCTAGCTCCAGATAGAACTGAAAACCGCAACTCAGGCTGACCCGAGCGTAAAATAAAACATAACACTCGAGTCAGGACATACATACTTATATAATGTAAGCTAATTCAAGTGTACTGTAATATAGAGCAAGTAACTTAAAGGATGCTTGGGACCGCCCATCCTCTAAGGATCCGTTAAACTATTTACTATGTAGTATATTGCGCTATTATAATAGTGTCTATTTATAAAATAAACATACTTTTTTCTTAGCATTAAGGGGTTACCCATATAGCCCTTAACACGTAATAGTCCCAGTAGTCCATCCAATATCATAGCTCCTCCTGATCGGGAAGCAACTAGAGGATACCACACGGGCTACGGGAGAAATCTAAACTCGTACAAGGCTCGGTATGGTAGATGACACGGCACAACTAGGCAATGCCAGGGTAGATATACCAATTGCTATCCAGGCTGGTGGAAACGCGTAGCCGCAGTTACCGCCCACCTCGGACTAACTCCCCAAAATCAAAATATAGAGGTGGCCACCGAATCAATCCAAAATCATAGTATAATATCGAAGAGGAGCGTCCGATCAGAGGAATGACCTCATTGGCCTGGAATTGCTCCTGTTTTAGCCACCTTATGCCAACTCACGGGAGTCGGGTCCACGTATTTACCTTACAGGAAACGCCACCACCGACCTACTTCATTCTGGAATCTCCACCGCGTACACGGTTGGTCAAAGTGGTTTTCGGTATCGACAGAGAGTATGTCCATATCCGATCCCGGTCTCTTTGCCAACCCATCGTTATTATAACCCGTGGTCATTTAAAACATTTTATACTTTAAAACCAAAATAAACATTTCCATTTCAAAACTATAAATACGATATCATTTTAAAACCCAAAACAATATGATATCGTTATATTCAAATATAATTCTTTCCAAAAACCATACTGCTTAAAATTTATAATATCTGGAAGCCAAATATTTGAAATATATCTTCAAAACATAATATTTGGAATTTTTACTTTAAACCATAACTCCCAACACACAAATGGTTTGGATATTCAACGGTATATAGAATAAATGGTTTAACTTTATGGTTACTTTGTGAAGAAGATAATTTATATAGTTTTACAAATATATTTCTTTATTTAAAGTTTAAACCATAATTTAAATATCACTTTATGTCCCCAAATCCGTTACAATTCCTATATATATATATATATATATCCAATTGGAGTATTTCCTATTCAAAACCAAGTTTGGATTTTATTCTTTCAACAAATCAATGTTTTATTATTTAGTCTTGAATATTCCCATAAATTCCATAAATAAACTCCCAATGTTAGTCATTTAATATCTTCAAAATTCACTTAATACTAGAATATTCATCTTAAATTTATTAAGGAAAATCCAGTTATAAATATCATATCTTAAGATTTTCCAAAACTTAACATAAAATAAAATTTCTCAAATTCCATGAGTTTTAAAACAATCAATTCTAGATTCTGTAGCACTTAGGAAATGCTACCTAAAGTTACGGGTAAAACTAGTCCAATTTCAAAAAGACCGCATTTCTAAAAATGCTGTAGCAGATTGATTAACTAAATAAATATTTCCAAATATAACTTATTTATCTATTTATTTATTAACATTTATAACTCATTCAAAAATTAAAATAAAATCCTTTAAAGATATTAAATCAAATATTTAACTTCCAAAATAATTTTTTTTAAATATTTCAGAAAATATTATAAGAACCACGGGCCTGTATATAGTTCTCTAGCCTAGGTCAAGTGATACGGATTTATATCATTTCAACCCGTAATTTACAAAACCCCGGGTTCTATCATTTCAAACCCGCAATCCCAAGTTATCAGTTAAGCAGTTAACAGACTAGTTTAACAATAATCATTATTTCAGCCCATAACAATCCAACTTTAACAGGGAACTTGCAGTGGTGATTTAAGCAGTAAATAACAATTAATAATATAACTGCAGAAATAATATAACAGATAAATAACTGATGAGATGTCAATTTAAATGGGTTCATCATTCTACATCATACTACAGACAGATAATATCTAAATAGAATGTTTACACATACACTTGCGATAATTTACACAATATATGTACATATGTCTGGTGAGAAAAACTCACCTGAAAGTTGCAGAAAATTTGAATACAAAACGACGATTCACCGATAAAGCACGACAGAGAATAACGATCAAATTCTTCTGACGTAGATTCAAATCTAGAACAAAATTTCAATTATGGAATACGTGACTTAAAAATTTACGATCAAAGAAAATGAGAATAGAACGGGGTTTGTTTGCTTTGCTCGACCACTCCACCGTGTACCGTGACCAAAACATACCCTAAACGAGAACCGGGTAACACTAAACTACGACAAAATTTCTAAAGGCTGACTGACAGAAGGTGAAGTTTTCCTACTCTATACTTTGTACATGTGCACACTCGTATCCCATGCAAACTCACGCCATGAATAGAACATAACACTTCCCTGTGTCCAAAATTTTTACCCTGAGAAAAACTCAACTGCTTCGGGCCAAGCAAGTCGTTGCTTCGAGTCAGCACCTATATTGCTTCGAGTTAAATATGTCAAATCTACGGGTCATATGCAAAACTGGTGAACACTTATCCCTATTTCTCTGTTATCCGAATACTTACAGATGCCCATGTTTGTGTTGCCCAACTATCTTCTAACTCATATTTACTTCTAGAATTCAGCTTCACCATCAGATTTTTTTTTTCTTTTTTTTTTTCTCTTTTTTTTTTTCTTTTTTTTTTTTTTTTTTTTTTTAAAACCTAGTTGTTCCCCATTTCTACCCAGGCTGATACTAACTAAATATGCAGGCATGTATTACTAAATATGCAGACATGCACAACAGGGATGAAGTACTAACAGTACATAAAATGGAGATGAAGACTTCAACACCCAGGAAAACAATGACCAGACCAAAGTGCAACATTATGGATGCAATATAGATATGAAACTGAAACATATTAGATAATGTAAACTGGAATGGATATGAAGACTGAACATATCAAAAATTTTGAAAATACAAAGTTTCAAAATGAACCCAATAGGCTACAGTTACAAAACTCAAGTGAAGCAAATAATGCAACAGTAGCAGGTATATATGAATACAACCTCAATGCAGACAAGCAGACACACTATCTACATACATATATAACATCAAGCTATGATTCAAACAACAAGATAACATATGGTTTCAAGGGTCTGTTCATATTGTAAGAGCAGAGATATGGGATGCAGACAACTAAAGCATGGTACGAAGCAACATGTAACATTTCACATTTTATCAAAGTAATATAAGACAGTAGTGTGCAACTTGACATGCAAACTGCCACAAGACCAATTCAAGTGAAAATACCCAACTCAAATAAACCAACTAATGCAGACTGTCAAAAAAAATGGATCAATAATGCAACCAGGTTATAAGGGACAAGCTATTAATACCTGTACAAGACTGCAACAATTCGAATGAGGGTGAACTCAAATGCATACAACAATTCAAAGTGCAAAGTGAGGATCATCATGCATGGACAGTGCAATGTGACTGAATACAAGTCAATGCCAAGAAAATGCAATACAAATAGGCAAACAAAATGGAAATGAAGACTGGAGCAACATGAGGCATGCAATACTCAGTACATATCTTTATTACAAGAACAATTATGCACTTCAACTACTTAGTTAAACAAAATATTTTAGTAGCATCTGCACTTACCAACTTATCAATTTAAAAACAAAAACTTGGTGCAGCTGTTCTTATCAGTTTAAATCAAAAATTGATATCATTTGTTCTTAACAGTTTAAACAAAAAAAAAAAATCAAATAGTATCTGTTCTTATTAGAATTAAAACAAAACCAAGTAGTATCTGTTCTTGACAATTTTAAAACAACCCAAATAGTATCTGTTATTATCAATTTAAAAAGAACAAAGTTATGAAAGTATTAGTGGTTATCAATTTAAAACAAATCGCAATTACTGTCTGTTCCTACCAGTTTAAAACTTAAAACTAATAACATCTATATCATAATCATATGCAGACTTGCCAAACTTCCTAGCCTAGACAACAAGTCACAGATCTACACACAATAATTATGGACATAACTCGTACAACATGGGGAGGCCGAGCAAGGTGATGAAGAAAATCAGAAAATGAAGAAGAAGCAAATCTGGACGAAAGGAAAAAATGCTATTACCTGATAGATCTCGGGCTCAAGAAGGAGGCAAGGCAGAGCGAATAGTGGAAGGGAAAAAGAGCTGGTGTAAATATAGATGATGTTTGTGAAGTTCCATGGGGATCATAAGTGTAGATAACGCATCAGTTTTTAAAGAGCTTTTTCATGTGTGATTGTACTTTTGATATGTATATAGGCTATGAATAGGTGCATAGTTCGAACGTTATATAGTAAAACTTAATTTTTGAGGCATCAGTTTCTTTTACTTACGTGATTTAAGGAATGGGATAGATATATAGTGGTTTGAATGTAACTGATGAGCTACATCAGTGGAGGAGATAAATCAATAGTTATAATTTATGCGAGATGCCAGAATTGCAAGCCTTGATTTGTTGATAAATAGTGGTTTAAATCTTTGTATGAAAATATGTGTGAATGCAAAAGTCAGTGAGTTACATGGCTGAAAGGAAGGAGTGCATCAGTTATTCTTTAAAAATAGGTAAGAGGTTCGAACGTTTCTAGTAGAAAACTTGATTTTTATACTGACAAATATTTGGACCATGCATTTGATTCGTCTCAGTTTTATTTGTTTTCTTAAGTATCAGTTTTATTTTTAACTGTGTAAATATGAATACGTGTGTGATGATTCATTTATTTTTAAATAAATTTTGATTTGTATTAAATATGTTTACAAATGTATTTGGACGTTGCAAAATTGGAAAAATATGATCTGTGGCAAGATCAGAGGAAGAGCAATCAGTGGTTTATGACATCAGTTACAAAAGGAATGAAATAAAGGGAGGGACCGAGAGTTACACCACATATAAAGTTTAAAAATATGTAAATATGAATGCGTGATTTCAGCATGCTTTAAATCCCTTATTTAGTTTGATTAAAATAAATGAAATGGCCAGACTTAAGAATTAATTTATGAAAGAAAACTGACATGCGGAGGCAAGTGTAAATGAGTATATTACGTGATTAAGGAAACCCTTGATTTAGCATGTCACATAAGAATGGTAAATGTTAACCGTTTCAAATAATTAACAATTTCTAACCTTGCACTTGAATGTTTTAAACTGTTGCACGGTCAAAGGGAGAGAGAGCTATTAGTTTATAGGAAGGTAAATGTGTTATATGCGTGATTTAAGGTAGAGCCATTTGCAAGCAGAAAATGGGAAAGGTTGGAATTTGCTTCCAATAATATGTCTTGGCTGTAACGCAAAAGCTTGGTTTAAGGCATACGTTGATTTATCTTTAGACATGCAAACTTTTAATATCCCATTTGTTGCAAACTAAACAGTGTGATATAAGATTTAGGCAGTTACACAACTGGATTTAATGTATGCGTGATTTAAGTTTGATGGCTGATATAAGTGCAAAGGAAAAATATCAGAGAGGGATTTGAACGTTACTTAAAAATCAAAACTGAAACGGAAATTTAAAAGAGGGAGAGTTGATTTTCTTAGATGTGAACGGTAACAAAAAGATTTGTACACAGGGGTTGATTTTGCACTGATGTAGGGATGAACGTATGTAATACAATTTATTTTATCAATCGGTCAGTTAACGAATAATAAAATAATGTTTGGTATAAAATCACTGACTGATGTTTCTCTCCAAAATATTTGGAAACACGATTTTTACACTACGTTAAACAGACGCAGTCAAAATATCAAAAATTTCTGTAAAATAACATTTTAAAAACACACGTTTTATTACGTTGCTTTATACCCTAAAATTTGACGCGTCTTTTAAACGCGAAATTTTACAGTTTAAACATAGCTTAAATTTTTTACAGTTAATATTAAATTATATTGACATATACAATTTTATAAAATATATCTTCAAATTAAATAATTAACTATATTGTTAAACACAATTTATATAAATACATTTTTAAAATTAAATAATTAATAATAAAATAAATATCTAAAAACTAGGGCTGTTACACTCTCCCCCACTTAAGAACTTTTCGTCCTCGAAAAGGAACGAAAGAAGAGAAACAAAGAAGATAAGCTAGATAGACAAGAATCTTAAACGGATAGTTCCGGATTTGAAGCACGAAGAAGGTTCTCTAGAATTGGTTTTACCCCTTCAGTTTGACTGTCAGTCTATGGGTGCTCAGCGGTGCTCAGGTCCCGATGAGTAACAAAGATCTCAAAGATTATAGAAAGATTTCTAAATAGACTGGTATAAGCGATAGCATCCCAATCCGTAGCAGATAAGGAAACCAAGGACATTTAAAGATAGTTCAAAACAAAATAAGATAATAAATTTGAGATCATAATATTTTGAAAATCATTACGATTTATAGATATTATCATTTGGAAATCATACTACTAAAATCATAACCCTTTTAAAATAATCTTCATTTATTCAATTATAAATTTTCAAACATTATATTTTTAGAATAGCAGCACTGATAATATGTTATAGTAGATATGATAGTATTCCTAATCAGTTTATTATTTTCTTAACTCTAAATTCTTAACAAATATCCTAACCACTTTATTTGAAATACCTATTTTAAAAAATAAGATATTCCTTCAATAAAATTTTTTTATCCGAAACCCAAAATCTCAATTATCAAATTTAGCAATATTAGAATATGTCCTAACTATTTAAATCATAATTATTCACTTAGGGAATAACTTTAATTAGAATTTCTTAGTTAGATTTAAGGTTCCATGTTAAATCAACTTTGATTATTAGGTTCCTTTGAATAAATTTCTTAAATTCCTTTTTCTATATCTACCTCTATTTATCTTTTACAACTAAAATTTTAGTGTATAACATTTATTATAACCACCTAAATTTTAATTATAAAATCCCCTTTTTATAATGTATATTATCCAATTACATTGTTAACTTTTGAAACTCAAGGTAAGTTATATTGAATGGAATTGAGTATTATACAACTAAACTTTCAAATTCAATTATTTCCTGTTGGAATTTCTTATTCAAATTTATTTTTATTAAATTATTCCTCAAGATAAAACTTAAGAATTAAATTTCTGATTCTTCTTCAAACCATTTAGAGATAAATAAATATATATACATAATATGTCAAATCAAATATAAATTATATATATTAAGTCATACTTTAGAAATTCAAATCAAAAATCTCAAGGTACACTGTAGCCAGACTACAGGGTGGTCCCTTCACTTCGAAACTCGAAAATGAAAGTCGATGATGCTGCAGTCATCACCGAAATTATTTTCCAGCGACAAAGAGAAAAGCACTAGATTTTAAAAAATTTCGGAAACAAATTTCTATTCGAAAATACTTATTATATCCTTTTAAACTTTAAATACAAGGTTTGAAATCATCGGAAGTTTAATTCTCAAGTTCTAGTTTTAACTTCATTTCTATTTGTAACCATTGTTTTATAGTTCAATTATTTATATATGACAAAACACATGGCTTACAAACTCATATATAAAATCAAAACTATTATCTCTTGACAACTAGTCAAATTAATTATAGAGTTCTGAAAATTATACTTATATATATATTAGATTTTATTTTCAAATACAGAAATAAAACTTTCAAGTCAAGGATAGTGATTCAAATTTTTGATGAACTCAAATCAAATAGAATTCAAGATGAGTTGAAATCAGAAAATCCGGTGATTAAAAATCAGAATAAGGAAACTGGGTAAGTCTATATAATCGCGGACAACCTTGACCGGGTCAACCGTGACTTAAAGAATCGGATCGATGTGGTTGGGGTAAATCTACATTTGATCCGAAGAGGTAGAGTTCGGAATAACCAAAGATACTAGCATATAAACCAATGATAAATATAAATCTCCGGTGAATAAATGCTAATTGTAAAGGAGTTTCACCCCTTTATTAGAATGATGGCGAGACCGCAAATTTACTACGAAGATCATTCGAAGTGGAGTTATGGAATACTCCAGAATTTAAGGAAGATGAAAAGTGAGGGACACGAATGAACTTTGGAACCGTAGGGGACGTTCCAGAACTCGAAAAGAGAATGGTTCAATCTCTAATGAAGGTGATTCTGTAAATCCAATTTACCATATATTCTAAGTTTTGCCTAGAACCAAAGCTCTGATACCAAATGTAACGGGCCAGTATCTTCAACCCTTCGCATCCGCTCATGTCGGACTTGAAGTGTTCAAGGTACTGCGTTGTAGAATAAATTTGGCAAAACTCAGAATATGCAGTAAATAAAATCACAGAATCACATACACAGATATCAGAACTTACAGCGGAAATAAAATTTCAGTGGTTCATGAAGCCACTACAAAACTTTGATCAACAGAATTTACATAGTTTAGAATCTGCAATACAGCTTTAGACATACATAGGAACAGAGTCTTCCAAAGCCTTGCTTGCAAAAAGATAAAGACTGAAAAGGCTTCCAGCAGCACGAATGATCTACGGGATGTCCTAGCTCCAGATAGAACTGAAAACCGCAACTCAGGCTGACCCGAGCGTAAAATAAAACATAACACTCGAGTCAGGACATACATACTTATATAATGTAAGCTAATTCAAGTGTACTGTAATATAGAGCAAGTAACTTAAAGGATGCTTGGGACCGCCCATCCTCTAAGGATCCGTTAAACTATTTACTATGTAGTATATTGCGCTATTATAATAGTGTCTATTTATAAAATAAACATACTTTTTTCTTAGCATTAAGGGGTTACCCATATAGCCCTTAACACGTAATAGTCCCAGTAGTCCATCCAATATCATAGCTCCTCCTGATCGGGAAGCAACTAGAGGATACCACACGGGCTACGGGAGAAATCTAAACTCGTACAAGGCTCGGTATGGTAGATGACACGGCACAACTAGGCAATGCCAGGGTAGATATACCAATTGCTATCCAGGCTGGTGGAAACGCGTAGCCGCAGTTACCGCCCACCTCGGACTAACTCCCCAAAATCAAAATATAGAGGTGGCCACCGAATCAATCCAAAATCATAGTATAATATCGAAGAGGAGCGTCCGATCAGAGGAATGACCTCATTGGCCTGGAATTGCTCCTGTTTTAGCCACCTTATGCCAACTCACGGGAGTCGGGTCCACGTATTTACCTTACAGGAAACGCCACCACCGACCTACTTCATTCTGGAATCTCCACCGCGTACACGGTTGGTCAAAGTGGTTTTCGGTATCGACAGAGAGTATGTCCATATCCGATCCCGGTCTCTTTGCCAACCCATCGTTATTATAACCCGTGGTCATTTAAAACATTTTATACTTTAAAACCAAAATAAACATTTCCATTTCAAAACTATAAATACGATATCATTTTAAAACCCAAAACAATATGATATCGTTATATTCAAATATAATTCTTTCCAAAAACCATACTGCTTAAAATTTATAATATCTGGAAGCCAAATATTTGAAATATATCTTCAAAACATAATATTTGGAATTTTTACTTTAAACCATAACTCCCAACACACAAATGGTTTGGATATTCAACGGTATATAGAATAAATGGTTTAACTTTATGGTTACTTTGTGAAGAAGATAATTTATATAGTTTTACAAATATATTTCTTTATTTAAAGTTTAAACCATAATTTAAATATCACTTTATGTCCCCAAATCCGTTACAATTCCTATATATATATATATATATATCCAATTGGAGTATTTCCTATTCAAAACCAAGTTTGGATTTTATTCTTTCAACAAATCAATGTTTTATTATTTAGTCTTGAATATTCCCATAAATTCCATAAATAAACTCCCAATGTTAGTCATTTAATATCTTCAAAATTCACTTAATACTAGAATATTCATCTTAAATTTATTAAGGAAAATCCAGTTATAAATATCATATCTTAAGATTTTCCAAAACTTAACATAAAATAAAATTTCTCAAATTCCATGAGTTTTAAAACAATCAATTCTAGATTCTGTAGCACTTAGGAAATGCTACCTAAAGTTACGGGTAAAACTAGTCCAATTTCAAAAAGACCGCATTTCTAAAAATGCTGTAGCAGATTGATTAACTAAATAAATATTTCCAAATATAACTTATTTATCTATTTATTTATTAACATTTATAACTCATTCAAAAATTAAAATAAAATCCTTTAAAGATATTAAATCAAATATTTAACTTCCAAAATAATTTTTTTTAAATATTTCAGAAAATATTATAAGAACCACGGGCCTGTATATAGTTCTCTAGCCTAGGTCAAGTGATACGGATTTATATCATTTCAACCCGTAATTTACAAAACCCCGGGTTCTATCATTTCAAACCCGCAATCCCAAGTTATCAGTTAAGCAGTTAACAGACTAGTTTAACAATAATCATTATTTCAGCCCATAACAATCCAACTTTAACAGGGAACTTGCAGTGGTGATTTAAGCAGTAAATAACAATTAATAATATAACTGCAGAAATAATATAACAGATAAATAACTGATGAGATGTCAATTTAAATGGGTTCATCATTCTACATCATACTACAGACAGATAATATCTAAATAGAATGTTTACACATACACTTGCGATAATTTACACAATATATGTACATATGTCTGGTGAGAAAAACTCACCTGAAAGTTGCAGAAAATTTGAATACAAAACGACGATTCACCGATAAAGCACGACAGAGAATAACGATCAAATTCTTCTGACGTAGATTCAAATCTAGAACAAAATTTCAATTATGGAATACGTGACTTAAAAATTTACGATCAAAGAAAATGAGAATAGAACGGGGTTTGTTTGCTTTGCTCGACCACTCCACCGTGTACCGTGACCAAAACATACCCTAAACGAGAACCGGGTAACACTAAACTACGACAAAATTTCTAAAGGCTGACTGACAGAAGGTGAAGTTTTCCTACTCTATACTTTGTACATGTGCACACTCGTATCCCATGCAAACTCACGCCATGAATAGAACATAACACTTCCCTGTGTCCAAAATTTTTACCCTGAGAAAAACTCAACTGCTTCGGGCCAAGCAAGTCGTTGCTTCGAGTCAGCACCTATATTGCTTCGAGTTAAATATGTCAAATCTACGGGTCATATGCAAAACTGGTGAACACTTATCCCTATTTCTCTGTTATCCGAATACTTACAGATGCCCATGTTTGTGTTGCCCAACTATCTTCTAACTCATATTTACTTCTAGAATTCAGCTTCACCATCAGATTTTTTTTTTCTTTTTTTTTTTCTCTTTTTTTTTTTCTTTTTTTTTTTTTTTTTTTTTTTAAAACCTAGTTGTTCCCCATTTCTACCCAGGCTGATACTAACTAAATATGCAGGCATGTATTACTAAATATGCAGACATGCACAACAGGGATGAAGTACTAACAGTACATAAAATGGAGATGAAGACTTCAACACCCAGGAAAACAATGACCAGACCAAAGTGCAACATTATGGATGCAATATAGATATGAAACTGAAACATATTAGATAATGTAAACTGGAATGGATATGAAGACTGAACATATCAAAAATTTTGAAAATACAAAGTTTCAAAATGAACCCAATAGGCTACAGTTACAAAACTCAAGTGAAGCAAATAATGCAACAGTAGCAGGTATATATGAATACAACCTCAATGCAGACAAGCAGACACACTATCTACATACATATATAACATCAAGCTATGATTCAAACAACAAGATAACATATGGTTTCAAGGGTCTGTTCATATTGTAAGAGCAGAGATATGGGATGCAGACAACTAAAGCATGGTACGAAGCAACATGTAACATTTCACATTTTATCAAAGTAATATAAGACAGTAGTGTGCAACTTGACATGCAAACTGCCACAAGACCAATTCAAGTGAAAATACCCAACTCAAATAAACCAACTAATGCAGACTGTCAAAAAAAATGGATCAATAATGCAACCAGGTTATAAGGGACAAGCTATTAATACCTGTACAAGACTGCAACAATTCGAATGAGGGTGAACTCAAATGCATACAACAATTCAAAGTGCAAAGTGAGGATCATCATGCATGGACAGTGCAATGTGACTGAATACAAGTCAATGCCAAGAAAATGCAATACAAATAGGCAAACAAAATGGAAATGAAGACTGGAGCAACATGAGGCATGCAATACTCAGTACATATCTTTATTACAAGAACAATTATGCACTTCAACTACTTAGTTAAACAAAATATTTTAGTAGCATCTGCACTTACCAACTTATCAATTTAAAAACAAAAACTTGGTGCAGCTGTTCTTATCAGTTTAAATCAAAAATTGATATCATTTGTTCTTAACAGTTTAAACAAAAAAAAAAAATCAAATAGTATCTGTTCTTATTAGAATTAAAACAAAACCAAGTAGTATCTGTTCTTGACAATTTTAAAACAACCCAAATAGTATCTGTTATTATCAATTTAAAAAGAACAAAGTTATGAAAGTATTAGTGGTTATCAATTTAAAACAAATCGCAATTACTGTCTGTTCCTACCAGTTTAAAACTTAAAACTAATAACATCTATATCATAATCATATGCAGACTTGCCAAACTTCCTAGCCTAGACAACAAGTCACAGATCTACACACAATAATTATGGACATAACTCGTACAACATGGGGAGGCCGAGCAAGGTGATGAAGAAAATCAGAAAATGAAGAAGAAGCAAATCTGGACGAAAGGAAAAAATGCTATTACCTGATAGATCTCGGGCTCAAGAAGGAGGCAAGGCAGAGCGAATAGTGGAAGGGAAAAAGAGCTGGTGTAAATATAGATGATGTTTGTGAAGTTCCATGGGGATCATAAGTGTAGATAACGCATCAGTTTTTAAAGAGCTTTTTCATGTGTGATTGTACTTTTGATATGTATATAGGCTATGAATAGGTGCATAGTTCGAACGTTATATAGTAAAACTTAATTTTTGAGGCATCAGTTTCTTTTACTTACGTGATTTAAGGAATGGGATAGATATATAGTGGTTTGAATGTAACTGATGAGCTACATCAGTGGAGGAGATAAATCAATAGTTATAATTTATGCGAGATGCCAGAATTGCAAGCCTTGATTTGTTGATAAATAGTGGTTTAAATCTTTGTATGAAAATATGTGTGAATGCAAAAGTCAGTGAGTTACATGGCTGAAAGGAAGGAGTGCATCAGTTATTCTTTAAAAATAGGTAAGAGGTTCGAACGTTTCTAGTAGAAAACTTGATTTTTATACTGACAAATATTTGGACCATGCATTTGATTCGTCTCAGTTTTATTTGTTTTCTTAAGTATCAGTTTTATTTTTAACTGTGTAAATATGAATACGTGTGTGATGATTCATTTATTTTTAAATAAATTTTGATTTGTATTAAATATGTTTACAAATGTATTTGGACGTTGCAAAATTGGAAAAATATGATCTGTGGCAAGATCAGAGGAAGAGCAATCAGTGGTTTATGACATCAGTTACAAAAGGAATGAAATAAAGGGAGGGACCGAGAGTTACACCACATATAAAGTTTAAAAATATGTAAATATGAATGCGTGATTTCAGCATGCTTTAAATCCCTTATTTAGTTTGATTAAAATAAATGAAATGGCCAGACTTAAGAATTAATTTATGAAAGAAAACTGACATGCGGAGGCAAGTGTAAATGAGTATATTACGTGATTAAGGAAACCCTTGATTTAGCATGTCACATAAGAATGGTAAATGTTAACCGTTTCAAATAATTAACAATTTCTAACCTTGCACTTGAATGTTTTAAACTGTTGCACGGTCAAAGGGAGAGAGAGCTATTAGTTTATAGGAAGGTAAATGTGTTATATGCGTGATTTAAGGTAGAGCCATTTGCAAGCAGAAAATGGGAAAGGTTGGAATTTGCTTCCAATAATATGTCTTGGCTGTAACGCAAAAGCTTGGTTTAAGGCATACGTTGATTTATCTTTAGACATGCAAACTTTTAATATCCCATTTGTTGCAAACTAAACAGTGTGATATAAGATTTAGGCAGTTACACAACTGGATTTAATGTATGCGTGATTTAAGTTTGATGGCTGATATAAGTGCAAAGGAAAAATATCAGAGAGGGATTTGAACGTTACTTAAAAATCAAAACTGAAACGGAAATTTAAAAGAGGGAGAGTTGATTTTCTTAGATGTGAACGGTAACAAAAAGATTTGTACACAGGGGTTGATTTTGCACTGATGTAGGGATGAACGTATGTAATACAATTTATTTTATCAATCGGTCAGTTAACGAATAATAAAATAATGTTTGGTATAAAATCACTGACTGATGTTTCTCTCCAAAATATTTGGAAACACGATTTTTACACTACGTTAAACAGACGCAGTCAAAATATCAAAAATTTCTGTAAAATAACATTTTAAAAACACACGTTTTATTACGTTGCTTTATACCCTAAAATTTGACGCGTCTTTTAAACGCGAAATTTTACAGTTTAAACATAGCTTAAATTTTTTACAGTTAATATTAAATTATATTGACATATACAATTTTATAAAATATATCTTCAAATTAAATAATTAACTATATTGTTAAACACAATTTATATAAATACATTTTTAAAATTAAATAATTAATAATAAAATAAATATCTAAAAACTAGGGCTGTTACAAATTTTGAAAATTTAAAATATGGTTTTAAATTAAAACTTGATTGGTTAAACAAATAGTATAGTTTGAAACTCTGGGAGAGTTGAGAGGTTAATAGGAATGATAATGGGTCTTTTATAAAAGATAGTTGGTTAAATGTTGAATTGTTAGAAACTGTTGATTTTAGGGAAATAATAAACGGATATGGGACCATTCTTCCAAATTAGTAATTTCGGGGACAAA
Source organism: Allium cepa (assembly GCA_030765085.1). Taxonomy (NCBI): domain Eukaryota; kingdom Viridiplantae; phylum Streptophyta; class Magnoliopsida; order Asparagales; family Amaryllidaceae; genus Allium; species Allium cepa. Next base: position 347,033,493 of record CM060937.1, read on the forward strand.
ATTTTTTTAAGAGGGGAGGAATGTGGCGACCCAGAATTTTCGAGCATTTAAAATTGAAATATTTAATTGACTTTAATTATTTAAAGGTTAATTATCAACTTAAATTACGAATATCATAATTTATTTGACAATTAAATTGTTGAATTAAATAATTTGAATTGGATAGGATATGAAACCTGAGATTTTAAGCCTGTTAAAAATAATTTAAAGGCTTGTAAAATTTATATTGATAGTACAGAAGATAATAGAAGATGTAAAATTGAATTTAACAGTGGTTTGTTCAGTTTTAAAATTTTATATCGTTTAAATTGAATTTAAAAATAGCTTTCCGAGACACGGTCTTGGAATTCGACGAAACCTGTTCCATTGGGTCCGTAATATTGAATTATTATCGGATATCAAATTTCATAGTGATTGGAATTGTTATGTGAGCATACAATATATAAACGCGTCGAAATTTACAACGATAATTTAATTTAAATTTTATAAGTGCATTGTCACATAAGCAACATCTCAGCCGAAAATTATTTCTGAGTACGCCAACTTTCCTTCATCTCCGTGTTCTCTCTTTCAATAACACCACGCAACATTCCCTTTCCTTCATTTAAGCAGTGTCTCAATCTTGTTCGTTTTCATTTCTAAAGTCCGGAACCAAAATATAAAAATATATATATATAAAATGGCTTCCTTCAGAAGTAAACAAGGAAAACCACACGAAGCTTCCTCCTGCCTTCTTTTACTTCTTCAAAGCCGAACCTTCCTTCCCCTTTCTTCAAATTCGAGCAGATTAAAAAAAAATCACGAAGTCAGATTGAAAGAAAATCTATCAATCGCCGAAGGTCGCGGTCGAACAAATCGCAATCGACTTGGGGTGGCCTTCACATCGTCGATGTCGGGTCGAAGCTCTCGTTTGTGCCGAATATTGACTGGGTGGCCGCGTTCGCGATTTCGTAGTATATGATGGCGGCTGGGGTGAGAGGCCGATCGCGAGACTTGTGTCGCGATGGATTTTGAAGCGCGCGTGGACACGCGATTGAGGGAGGAGGAATGAGTGGCCAGAAGTTCGTTCAAACCTAGAACTGGTTTCGTGTTTGGCCACGTTTTCATCAGATAGGTATTTCTTTAAATTTATTTATTTAACTTATATGTTTATGAATATGAAATAAAAATAAAAATGAAATGAAATTTTATTTATATAGTAGAGTGTTCTAGAGTTTATATATATAAATCTGACTTTTCATGAAATATGTTTAAGTCACATATATATTTTATAAAAAAAGAAATTTAGTTTAAATCAAATAATTTGTTAATTTAAATATATTAAATGGTAGTTGATTTTTCATTTGGTTCGAATGTAAATAAAATCGTATAAAGTGTTATACAAGGTCTGAAAATAGTAAGGAGACTAATTAGTGTAATTAACTTATATTAATTATTTTTAAACAAAAGGATTTTAAATTAAAATTTATAAATAGTAATGCATTATCTGATTATCTCAGATATTAATAAATTATATAATGTTGTTCAACGTCTAAAATTATGGTGGAATTGGCGAGATGGAAATGGATTGCCAAACAAAAATCAAAGGTGAGTTAATCTCACTCAGTTAAATTTAAATCTAAATGTAAATGATTAAATTTAAATAAGTGTTGGATGGTTGAATTGAAAGTATGATATTTTGGAATTGGTATATTATGTTATGATAACATCTATGGATGCAGGGAAAACAGGTTGGAGGGATCCAACTCGAACCCTCAACATTTATTTAAATTATTTAACATTCTCTGTTATGATTGGTTGATATTCTATAATGGATTATATTGAAATATTGAATGCTATGGTTTGATTGAAATTTTTTGGGTATGATGAGTTACTAAATATAAATAAATTGGATTTTTGGAAGGAAATGAAGAAGTGAATTTGTAAGTAAAATAATTATAGGAATTTGAATAAATTTAAGAATGAATTGGAAAAGAAATAAAGTGACTTTAAAATTCTAATAAATAGATCTTGAGTATAGAAAGGAAATTTGAATAAAGGGAAAGTTAATGAATATTAAATCTTCAGTGATATTAATTAAAAGAAGAAAACGTTATTTAAAATTTAAGATTTAAATTATTGAAAATAATAAGGAAGAAATTGGGAAAATCTGAAATTTGTGTATTTCAGTTAAAGATTTAAAATCAAATATAAATAATAATAATAATAATAATAATAATAATAATAAAGTCCATAATTAATGAATTTGAAATGAACTGAGTAAGTAAAGAAATTTATTTCAAATGGAATAAATTGGGAATCAATTTGGAAATAATTGATTTAAGTGATTGAAGTTGGATCTTCTCCCTGGATAACCAAGTACGTTTTTCAAAGTAAGTTTTTAAATATAAGTTAAAAGTGTTTAAGTTGATTTTAAAAGCAAGTTTGGAAAATCTATTTTTTTTTAATATTTAAATTCTAAAGTAAGTATTTTCTCTTAATTTATTATAGTAGTAATTATTTAAAGAATGACTTAATATTATGTTTTTAAAAGTATAATTTTAGTTTTATATTTATTAAGTAACCTTATTTTCAAATATGCATATAGTATGGTATTTTTAATAAATTATTGATGTTATTTTAACTTAAATGTTTTAAAGTATATTTCAAAATAAAGTGTTTTAAATTATTTTAAAACTAGTTTTGTGCTTGGTGATTTCAGTGGAGATAGAAAATATTTGGAAAGGTTTATTCTGAAAAGAAAGAGGGTTTTGAAACTGTTTTCAAAGGATTGAAAATAGAAATATATCTTGTAAAGATATTTTGAGGTTAATAAATAATTTAGGAAATTATTTATTGTTGGATGGTTGTTTGTGAATATTAATTGATTGTTAAATCACCGACTATCAATATTGGACAAATGCATTGATCGTTTCGAAGAGACCGGGATCGAGATTAATTTCTCGAAAACCACTTCGTTCAGGTTTGTACGTTTCGTGAAAACGACTTTGGGTTCGAAGATGGAGCAGTGAAGTGCAAGGGCTAGTCGCTACTAATCCTGAGGATATTTCCAAAATGGATGTAGTAGGAATAGTGCCTTCGGTTCCGTTCGAACCCGGGACGGACTTGTATGGATGAATGCTTGTGAAACATCGTCAGGTGGACGATGGGCATTCTAAGGGATATGTTCTAAAAAGGTAACGCTTAGCCTCAAGCCACATCAAATGGGAATGACCGAAAATCAGGGGTTATGCAGCAAGGCTAGGTGGGTAGCACCCAAGCAGGGTGAGGTCATTCCAGTCTAGATGTCCCTTTTTATTTCGGCTTAGTGGGCGGTTGCTGATCCCAACCGCGGGGTGATCTCACTCGGTATTATCCAGTAAGGGGTAGTCCCGGCCTTGTGTTGCAGGGGAGCGGGCGTACTCCTCGGTACGGTGATCTAGGCCCCGTACTGTGACACGTGGTACCCCAGTGCCTAGTCATTGGTTGGAAATCCATTCTCCCTACGGGCCTTGTACGAGTTTTGTTTGTATTACCCACTCTGTGGCTAGTAGCTGGAATTTAATCATGTAACAATTTCGGCTATTTTATAAATATTTGTATATAGACCCTATTATAATATCAGAGGATTTCTATAAAAATTGGTTTAGCTATCGTAAGGTAAAAACCCGACATGTTTATTTGTGGCGTGGTCTTATGAGATGCTTTTGTTTTCAAAGGATTTTTGGAACTTTAATAATCAATTGGGTGTGATTTTCTCATGCTGGTATTCCAGACTGACTCGGGTGTTATTTAACTGTAATGCTCGGGTCAGACCGAGTATTATAGGATACAGGATGATGTTGTGGAGCTCAGGGGACGAGCAGGATGACGATACGTACTCCCGTATTTGAATATATATATATATATATATTCCGCTGTGATTGAGTTACTGTGTATCCATTGGTATGTTGGTGTTGAGCTGAGTGATGTACTCTGATGATGTAATTTATAAACATGTATATCTGATTTGTTTTGAGTAAAGATCATTTATTATCTATTATATTTTATTTCGCTGCGATGGTTAGATTCTGTTGTTGTTTTCTATTTTCTTCTTCTATATCTTCTTCTTTTACCCAAATGGTTCCTATTTCTGTACAACTTGAGTTGATTGTTGTAGAATAGTGTTAACTCAAGGGGTATGGATTTGCGGGTCGTTTCACTTAGATTTACCATTATATACCTGGCTATATTCTCTCGATATTGTTGCTTGACTATCAAAAGGCATATATATTGAAGACATTGGTTCTGGCCATACAAAAATTTCTAGTAGCAGATTTCTTAACCATTCTACTTTCTTACCATAAGAAGCTATTGCTATAAATTTAGCAATCATGGTAGAATCTGCAATGCATGTTTTCTTCATTGGGGCCTAGGATATTGCTCCTCCATCAAGAGTGAATATCCAACCACTGGTTGATTTATTATTTTCCTCTCTTCCAATTTCCAACTGGCTTCTATGTATCCTTCAGTTACACTTGCATACCAATTGTACAATATACCATAGTCCATGGTTCCTTTCAAATATTTTTAAATTCTTGTACGGCTTGCTAGTGAATATGACTAGGGTTACTATATCTACTCATCTTGCCAACAACGTAGGCAATATCAGGACTTGTGTATGTCATAGCATACATTAAACTACCAATAACTTTATCGTATTCAATTTGATCTATTGATCTACCAGTATTAGAATATAATTGCATATTTCGGTCAAATGGGGAGCCTACCGGTTTGCAATCAAACCGATTAAACCTTTTTAGAATCTTCCTTATATAATGAGACCGGGTAATGACCAACCATTCTACTATTTCTATGATTCTTATTCCTAAAATCACTTCAGCTTTCCCTATATCTTTCATGTCAAAACATAAAGGTAGAAATCTTTTCATTTCTTTAATAGTCGAGATATCAGACCTAAATATCAATATATCATTGACATAAAGGCATATAATCACACCGTTACCAGCACGAAATTTGCTATAGACACATCCATCTGACACAAAATTCCTAAAACCATTTGATACTATGATTTCAGCAAATTTCTCATTCCACTATTTTGGTGCTTGTTTAGGACCATAAAGTGATTCAATATGTTTACATACTTTATGTTCTTGTCCAAGCATTACAAAACCTTATGGTTGAGACATATATATCTCTTCATTAAGTTCTCCATTTAAGAATGCAGTCTTGATGTCCATTAGATGAGTTTTAAATTTATAAATAGATGATAATGTAATTAATGCCCTAATTGTTGAAATTCTAGCTACACGTGCATATGTATCAAAATAATATATTCCTTCCTTTTGGGTATATCCCTTTGCAACTAATCTAGCCTTAAATTTTTCCATCATACCATCTTCTCTTAATTTCTTTTTAAATGTCCACTTACATTCTATTGGTTTAGAACCAGGAGGTAAGTCTACTAATTTACATGTTTGATTTTCCACAATAGAATCCATTTCATTATTTATGACTTCTTGCTAAAAATCTAAATCCTGAGACTTTATGGCCTCAATACATGTTAAAAGATCAGAACATATGGCTATAAAAATATTGACTTTATGTCTAATCTCATCTCTTGTTCCTTCAACCAAAAAAAGTGATAAAAAAATCGTCCGGCTAACTTTTCAGTCTTTATTCATTTACTTCTCCTAAGTGTTTCGCCAGTCTGATCATTATTTTCTTGAGTGTTCTGAAATTGAAGAATAGGTTCGGTGATCTCCACCATTTGACGTATAGGAATATTAACCTTCACCGTTTCACTAATAGATGGATTAGATGTGAATATATTTTCATAGAACAATACATCTCCAGATTTTATTATTGTGCTTACCTCAATAGAATTATTAGGTTCTATTACTAAAAACCTATAACCCTTGATGTGTTGAGTGTATCTAAGAAAATATGTGTAATGACCCGAAAATTTATCGGTTTGATAAAATATATTTAGTTTTAAAATATTCAAAAATTAGCTTTTAAAATATTTAGTTTTAAAACATTCAAATATTCAAATATTAGCTTTGAAGGAATTTCGACAAAATGACAAAAAAACCATCTTATTAATAAACAGTTCTATAATCATAAAACATTGCGCACGGAGTTGGATGCATACACTTATTTTTATTAATTAATAAAATATGAAATAAAATTATTTATTTTATTTTTGGAAATTAAAAGTATGTATGACATCCTCAATGAAGCACTTATATTTTATAACTGATTTATTATTTAGCGATTTAATAATTACTATAATTATTCAAATAATTGTATTTAAATGATTATAATTAATTTTAAAATTTTATAAAGTGATAATAGATAACTTATAACAGTTTTATAAAGATATATAATCAGTTTGAAAATTTGAGAAAATTGATATCGCTTTATCGGTATAATAGCAATTTTTTTAAACAATTGTTAATATTTGTTTATATGATTTTATAATTCAAATGAGATCATTTTAATTACCTAATAAATATTATAAATTTATTTTGAAATTTTTTTTACATATATGTAACTTAAATTGGAAGTGAAAATGTGATCGGTAATCGGTTTCCCAATTTTCAATGGTTTAACGAACGAAAGTTGTTTGAATGTCGTTACAACCTTATTTATATGTCATGTGCACATATATAACATAAAAATGCATCCACTAACATATACATGAACATATATCTACATACATATAACATATATACATGTGTAAATATATAAACCTTAGAAATATCATGATATTTTCATCTTTCTTCATCTTTAAGCAACAAAAAAGCAAACTTACCCTCACATTAACTCACCCTCATCATTTGCACATGGAGAAAAGGACAAGGAGGGGGGTAACGTGTATAGTGATCGGGGGAGGAGAGTCGGCTAAGGGTTGTCTTGTCCATTCACTTTTAGATATTTTCTACCATTTTTCCCTATAAACACCCATGCATACTCTTCCATTTCGTTCACCTTTTTTGTCATTTTTTCTACGCACTTCCTCACCATTTTAATAGCTTATTTCTTAAACAATTCATGAATAAATTTTTGTAGTAAAGAAAATAAAAATATTTATACATGTATATGCTATAGTATTGCACCACCAAAACAAAGCAAACACCTCCTCTTCCTCAATCAAATGGACGGCCATCACCATCACCATCAAGGCTAAGCACCACTCATCCAAGGTTAAGGCCGTAAGCACCAAAAAAGAAGAAATCAAGTCGGGGGGCTTTGGAGAAAAGAAAGGAGGAGGAAGTGCTGTCAGAATCGATTTTTGAAGCTACAGAAAACTTTGATGGAGTAGAGCCATAAGTGAGTAATCAACGTTTATTGAATAATACATAATCTCTTTAACTATTTTTGAATATGATATTATGACTATTTAATCTCTTAATGATATCTATGAATGTTTGATAACTTGGTTGGTTATATGGTTAACTATATGGATGTTGATATGGTAGATAACTTAGTTGTGATAAATTATGAGAAATCATAATAAAAATGGTTAATTGATAGAAAATGAATTCATATAAATATGTGTATGGAATTTACTGAGCCTCTTAATGGTTTTAAGAATGTAAAAAGGTTGAAATGAATATTGTAATAATATAATACTGTGAAATAATTTAAAAGTGAAAAAGAGATTTAATATGGAAAATATTGGTTGAAATGTTTGAAAATGATATATAAATCTTCTGTAAACACTAATATTCAAATTGAAGAAGTTATGTCAAATAATGAATTTGGAGTCAAAAATAAGCGCCCGCATAATGGTAGTTCGCGATTTCGCACCATAAAAGTTAAATTCTTCTATAGGATGGAACCAGAGTCAAATTTTTTGTAATAAGAATTTTCGAACTCTTATGACTATTGTTTTTAAATAAAATCATAGGATCATGATTTTGTTTCGTCAATTTTGAAATATGAACAAATCATGTTTTGGAGAAAATCATGTTTTAGCAGTTCAGTAGCCAATGTCGCAAATGTTTTAAATAGCTATTTTTAAAATGGTTAAAAATATGGTATAAATCATTTAAAATGTTCTAAAAGTGATTTGAATTATAAAAAAATTCAAATGATAGAAAGTTGTTTTGATCAATATAACTTAAAAAGAACTTTTCTTAGGACCTTTCTATCACTTTTAAGTTATAGTTTTAAGCGCAACTATTCTTTTTCAAATATTTTGTAATTTCAAATGTTTAATAAAGTTGTTAAATGTGATTTGAAAGATTTCTGGAATGGTTAAAAGTTAAATGATTAAGAGTCGCTCAAATTACTTGACCGCCTATGGGTGACAGAGAGATAATGTCTAGGCTTGAGTTTGAAAAACCAATTTCGTGCTCTCTGTGGCTATTCGGACAGGCCCGACTATAACAACCCATAACTTTAATAAATATTTTTATTCAATATTATTGAATACTTTGATTTTTAAATTATTTAAAAATTGAAATTTTGGAATTTTCCAATGTAATTTTGGATTTTGGTTATAATTTAATTTCCAAATACAATACGGTAAATATTTTCTGAAAATTTTATATTCTGGTCAACTGTGGTCAAACTTTGACTTTCATTTAAAATTTTAAATCTTAATTTTTAATTTTCAATCTTTTTCTTTGAAACTATATTTGATTGTGATATGCGTACTGCTTTTCATTCCGCAAAATTCTGTTTTATGCTCTTTAAATTGGATAACTTTCAGCGTTTTACACGCGATTATTTCAGCATTTATCTATTTATTTTCTATTATATATTTTCATACTTCATTATATTTCATTTTCTATTTTCTATTCTCTATTTTATTTTCATTTTTCCAGTCTCTATTTTCTATTTTCTTTTAATTGATTTTTGTCTTGGAAATTTCAAGAGACCTTGGTTTCTTTTCTTGGAAATCAAGCAAAGCTCTTCATTTTCTACCCTTTTCAATTACCCTAGCCGTTCATAACCCTCCATTAACCTTAGTTGCCACTCACCTTTACAATTCACATACAAAAAAGTTTCTCATCCCTTCTCATTTCTCATTTGTTCCTGAAGGAAAAAAAATAGTAAGTTCATGGCTTCTCCTTGCTTCTTTTCCTCTTTTCCATTTGTTTTTCTTTGTTTTCTTCCTCCTATGCTTGACCACACCATGCTATTGCCGGCCACCACACCTCTCCACCACCAATATGATCGACCGTCACTTCTACAACACCACCCCAAATCATGGTCGTGACTCCAAGATGAGACTCCATCAACAAAACTTGATGATAACTCTAGCCGACCACCTTACTTCACCACTTCCTCCTTTATTAGCCTCGTCCACCCTTATTTCCCTACTATGTATTGCTTTTTCGTGACCATACTTCATTGCCAAGCCGTGCCTATGATGTTGCCATGAATCACCCCATGGTCGAGCCATGTAGACATAGGACCGAATCCAAACTCTTGAATTTATTGACCTCTAGCCTTTCATGCTTTGTACCTTGCCTCTATTCACATTCCATTGCCCACAGCTGTGCCAAAGACCATCTAACCGAGCCTAGCTTGCCTCTACACTTCATGGCCGAGAAAATGTGGTGACGGCCGAGCCTATAGATGATGTGGCCGAGCCCACTTGTTGATTAAAACCCATGTTTGCTTCAGATTGATTCATGTTTTACATTGTTGAATTCATATCTTGTTTTTGTTAAATCATATACTTATATTTGTTTTATTTATTTGTTTACAAGGTTGGATTTGGATGCTATTTCTCCTCGAATCTAGTTCGTGCTTTGTCGTGCCTTTTAGTGTTGTTGTGTGTCTTTACTTCGCAACCTTTAGCTTTAGAAGGCGAGTTATTCACTCTAGACATTTCGTACCTATATAATTGTGAAACAATGGCATGTGAATTGTAGTGATGATATGATAGTAATTTATATATGCCTATGATAGGATTATATGATGTTAAAATCTGCTTGCAAACCTGTTACATCATCTGATATGTTATATTATACTATTTATTTTATTTACTGTTTCTCACACTGCAAGTTCCCTGTAGAATAGAATCACTATTGGTTGAAATGACACATACACGAACGGACTTTAGAATAAGAAAAAATCGTTATGAGCTGAAATGATAGGCTCAAGCGACTTTTATTTAGTTTATTTGACTTGGGATTGCGGGTTTGAAATGATAGAACCCGGGTTTTTATTTTTAAATTACGGATTGGAATGGTACATATCCGTATCACTTGACCTAGGTTAGAAAATTATATATAGACCCGTGGTTAATTTTAAATATTTTATGAAAATTTATAAAGTATTTTTGAAATATAAAATAAGAAATTTTAACTTAAGTTGGAGTTAAATTATTTAAATAAATTTCATAGTGATTTTCTGTAAGCAAAATGTATAAGTAAATAAGTGGTTAAAATGTATTTGAAAATTGACTTAACTAGATAATTGGAAATTTCGTTTTCAAATGAATTTTTAAGTTAAATAAATAAATGGAAATTCGGTTTTATTTATGAAATGGGAATTTTGAAATAAAGAATTAAGTTATTTGTTAAAATAAAAGTTAAGTAAAATAGTGTGCCTTGATTTAACAAATAAATTATAGTTAATTAGCATATTTTAATTATAAAGGTTATATTATTTAAATCATAAGTTAAATGATAACCATATGAAAGTTTTTGAAGCGTGAGATATGTTTTTTAAGTTGAAATGGCTAAAATTTGACGTTTCAATGTTTCTAAAATGTTATAATAAAATCTGGAATTAGCAGTAGCACCATTTCTAAAATGCTATGGTTTTATGATAGCATTTACTAAGTGTTATCATGTCTGAAAGCAAAGTATATTCTGAAATAATAAATAAGCTACTATAACACTTTGTAAGTGCTGTTGTTGCTGAAAGTAAACTATATTCTGAAATAACAAATAAGCTACTGTAGCACTTTGTAAGTGCTGCTTTTGCTGAAACTAAACTGTTTTGCAATAACTTAGTACATACTAGCACTTTGTAAGTGCTGCAATTTCTAAAATTGAACTATTTTTGAAATACTTATATATCTACAGTAGCATTTTGTAAGTGATGTAGTTTCGAAAGTTGAGCTGTTTTTGAAATACTAATATATCTACGGTAGCACTTTGTAAGCGCTGTATTTCAAAAATTGATCTGTTTTGAAATACTAATATATCTATAATAGCTCTTTGTAAGTGCTGCAGTTTCTGAAATTGGCAATGTTTTGAAATATTATTATATCTACCGTAACATTTTATAAGTGCTGTTATAGCTGAAATTTACAATGTTTTTAGAAATTTTATAATTGAATGAAAGAAATTAGGAATGCTACAACTTTGAAATGAATATTATTTGATATTGAATTTGAATGGTTTAAATGAATATGTTTTGAAGTGAAATATAAACCATTTTTGAAATTTATAACCACGGGTTATTATAACGTTGGGTTGTTAAAGAGACCGACATCAGATATGGTCAAACTCTCTGTCGATACTGAAAACCACTTTAACAACCGTGTATGAGGTGGAGATCCCAGAATGAAGTAGGATGGTGGCGACGTTCTATTGAGGTATGTACGTGGACCTGACTCTCGTGAATTGGCATAAGGTGGCTAAAACAGGAGCGATCGACGGGCTAATGCGGTAGCTTCTCTTATCGGAAACACTTCTTCGTATGCCACTCTAGTACTTTGTGATTAATTGGTGCGCACCTTTGATTTTTGGAGTGTGGCTCAAGGTGGGCGGTATTGGCTGCTACGCATTACCACCGGTCCGGAAGCGTAATTGCTATATCTACCTTGGCATTGCCTAGTTGTGCCGTGTCACCTACCCAAGTGCACCTTGTACGAGTTTGATTTGTGTCGTACCTATGGAGTACTTGTGGTAGCCTCCCGATCTGGAGGTACGACGGTGCTATATAGATTGTTGGCACTATAAAATGTGTTAAGGGGGATACGGCTTAACGCTATTTTTGAATATATTGTACTTTACTTCTAGACATTATTATAATAGCGTATATTACTACATAGAAAATAGTTTAACGGATCCTTGGAGGATGGGTAGTCCCAAGAATCCTTTAAGTTACTTGTGCATTTTATTACAGTTCACTTGAGTTGGTTTACATTTTATAAGTATGTATGTCCTGACTCTAGTGTTTGTATTTATTTCTTATGCTCGGGTCAGCTTGAGTATTTCAGCTTTGGAATTCACCTTCTGGAGCTAGGATTTGTCAGAGATCATCATCTATCTAGTTGCAATCTTTTTATTCAGTATTTCTATTCAGCTTAAGTACTAGTGGGCACTTACGTAACTGGGATTTCTATTGTATTCGCTTTTCAGACACTGTATTATGTACTTGTTTTGAAACTGTGTTTGAGACTGCGTTGTGGTAGCTTGATGAACTACTATTGTTATTTTATTTCCGCTGCGAGTTATTCTGATTTATCTGTGTCTGTGATTCTATGATTGGTTTATTTGTTCCAAATTATATTACAACCTACTGTTTTGAATTATTCAAGTCATACATGTGTGGTTTTATTGTTGATTTGAATGGTCCAAAATAGTGCGTCGTTACATTGGTATCACAGCTTTGGTTTTAGGCAAACCTTAGCCTGTGGAGCAAAAACTCATTAGAGATAGGGTAGAAATACCCTAGAATGAGTGAAATCAATCTTGGAATCCTTTCTTTGTGAGAGAACGTACTTTAAAGTATAAAGTGATTTTCAAATAATTTTCAAAGGATTTTCAAAGAGTACCTTGATGTAAAATCTTTTCTTGTTTTAAAGTCAAATTTTCCTTAACTTCCTTCTTTTCTTACCACCTTATTAATAACATCTTTGTTAGGATATTCCTTCTAGTCGAATCTTAACTTTGTCTTTGTTTCTCAATTACCTCTGTCCTAAAATTCATTCTTGATTTTTTTTGGATGAGTCATAGGAATGCAAGAGGTAGGGGATGTGTTATTGCCCCAACTCATAAGCCTGCTGCACCAATTAGGTTCACTAAACTCTATAAGGAATACACTGAACTTGGTGGAACCAAGTTTACTGGATTTGAGAGCATTATTGAGGCTCAACAGTGGTTGAAGGACTTGGCGAGGATTTTATCCGGTATTGAGATCACTAATGCCCAACAACGTCAGTTGGCAGCTTGGAAGTTGAAGGGAGCAGCCTTGGATTGGTGGAAGTCGGTCGCCGCCCACACTGTTGAGGCTGACATTTCTTGGGAACAGTTTAGTTATCATCTTCTGTTTGTCTTGAATTTGGTTCATTTTCTCTTTTTGAAATTTGTCTTATATTCTTTATCGTGCTTTAGGGATGCTTTTCTTGTGAAGTGGATACCCGAGCCAGGGAAATCTCAGCCATATCGGGAATTCATGGATCTGAAACAGGGTGATATGTCTTTTGCTGAATATGAGAGGAAGTTCAATGAACTTTCTAAGTTTGGCCTTAATCTGATTGACACTCCTCTCAAGAAGAATGAGAAGTTCGTTGTTGGTGCCCCTCCGGAGTACTATGATCGTCTCATAGCTCATGTGCATAATCCTTTCACCACTCTAATGGACATGGACATTAGATACGGGAATCCTACTTCTTAAGATCCTCCAGCTTCCTGTTCTACTTCATCTCAGTCTTTCTCTGGAAATTCTAGGAAGAGAAAGCCCAACTTTCACCATCATCGGATGAATTGGAACAAGACTCCAGGGTTGGGATCATCTTCTTCGTCTCAGAGGCAGTCGATCGACCTATCTGCCATCACTTGCTACAGATTTGATCAGAAGGGACACTATGCTAATAGCTGTCCTACTTCGGTTGGTGTCGATGTCCCTTCTCTCCTTCAGCTGAACATGCGCGATCTCTGTCATATTTGTCTTCAGCCCGGTCACTTTAGGAAGGATTATCCTACCCAGCAGAAGGGAAAGCCTTCTGGAATTTTTGCTGTTACCTCTACATCTTCACCTGCTCCACCACCTGCACCTGTTCCTGCTCCTAGTGATAATCAAGTTACACTTCAGGGTACTTTTTCTCTATTTTATTTTCTTTTTCGTGTTCTGTTTGATACTAGAGCTTCCCATAGCTTTATCTCTGTGGATCTTTGTAATAAATTTGAGCATCTTCTTTCTCTCGAGTTTACTTCTGCACCTTTGTGTGTTTCAAATCTTATTGGTGGTCCTACGAATCTTAGTAGGATTCGTAGAAATGTGAAACTCTTCCATTGTGGTTATCGGTTTTCTGGTGATTTCTATGTTCTGGGTTTTGATGCCTTTGACTTATTGCTTGGAGGTGATTGGCTAAAGAGGCATGATGCCTTTATCTCTTGCTAGTTCCCGAACTGTCTCTCTTGTTGGTGATAAAGGTGATTCTTTGGTGATTCAGTGTAGTTTGCCCCAGGATTTTGCTGGTAGATTTATTTATTCTCTTGATTCTTCTCCTGGTGATCTTGACTCGACTCATGTGGTCAAATTATTTCCCAATGTATTTGGTGAAGTCACTTCTTTACCTCCTAAGTGGGAAATTGATTTTCGTCTTGATCTTATTCCTGGAGCTCGACTTGCAGTTCTTCCTCCTAGAAGAATGGCACCCCGTGAGAAGGTTGAGTTAAGGAAGCAAATTGAGGACTTGTTCTCCAAGGGTCTTATCAAACCGAGTCATTCAGAATGAGAAGCAACAGTGGTTTTTGTCACTAAGTCCGACGGTTCTTTGAGGACGTGTGTTGATTATAGGGAGCGGAACAAGCTCACTATGAGGAATAGATATCCTATGCGTTGCATTAATGATACATTCGATCTGCTCCATGGAGCTACTATTTTCTCTCAGCTTGACCTTGCCATAGGTTTTCACCAGCTCAGAGTTGTTGAGGAAAGTATTCCCAAGACTTCTTTCCGTACGGAGAATGGTTTCTATGAATGGTTAGTTATGCATTTTGGTTTGACTAATGCTCTTGCTTTCTTTGTTGATATGATGAATCATGTTTTTCATGATGTGCTTAATAAGTTTGTTCTAGTCTTTGTTGATGATATCCTTGTTTTCTCCAAGACAAGGGAAGAGCATGAGTCACACTTGGAATTTGTTCTGGGGACTCTTAGAAATCATCAATTGAAGGCTAAATTCTCGAAATGCCATTTCTAGAGGGATGAAGTCCGATTTCTTGGGCATATTGTTTCTAGTAATGGAGTTTCTATTGATCCAGTTTAGATCGTTGCGATCAATGTAAGTTTTTCTTTCTTCTCTTTCTGTAACCTGATCATTCTATCTTTTCTGTGGTCCTTATTTCTCCCTATTCTGCTACTGGATTGGGAAACTCCTAGGACTCCAACTGATGTTCGTAGCTTTCAGGGCCTTGCCGGTTACTATCGGAGATTCATTGAGAACTTTGCTTGGATTTCTACACCTCTCACTGCTTAACTCGAAAGAATGCTAAGTTTATATGGAGTGATAAGTGTGAAGCTGCATTCATTGAGTTGAAGCGTAAGCTTACTTCCGCACCAGTGCTTACCATTCCGAGTGGAAATGAGGGATTAACGGTATACACTGACGCTAGTCGTGAGGTTTTGGGAGCTATTCTGATGCAAGATGGGAAGGTGATTGCTTATGTCAATCGCCAGTTGAAGACCCATGAAGCCAATTATGTGGCTCGTGGTCTGGAATTGCTTGCTGTGGTCTTTGCTTTGAAGCTTTGGAGGCATCATCTTATGGGTGCTAAGTCTGAGCTCTTTACCGATCATCAGTCTTTGAAGTATATCTTCACCTAGAAGGATTTGAATCAGCGCCAGGTTCGGTGGCTTGAGTTTCTTGCTTCTTATGATCTTGACATTAGCTATACCCCTGGGAAAGTTAATGTTGTGGCAGATGCTTTGAGTCGAAGAAGGCTATGTTGTGTCAACTTGTTGTTTCTTCTTCTCCTCTTTTGAATCGTATCATTGCTAAGCAAGATGAGGATGAGATGCTTAGGCGTATGAAGGAGAGTGTTCGTAGCAGAGTTGGCGGTAGTAGTCCTGATGGTAGTGGAGCTCAGATCGATGATAGAGGTATTTTGAGGATTCATAATCGGATTTGTGTCCCGAATGTTGATGGTTTGAGGCAAGAGTTGCTTCGGGAAAGTCTTCGATACAGACTTTCTATTCATCCTGGTGTGACGAAGATGTATCAGGATATGAAGAAGCTTTATTGGTGGAAAGGTATGAGGCGAGATATCTCTATCTTTGTCAGTACGTGTGCGACTTGTCAGCAAGTCAAGGAAGTTCATCAGAAGACCCCTGGTTTGTTGCAACTCCTTGAGGTTCCCAATTTGAAATTGGAACATGTTTCCATGGATTTTATTGATGGTTTACCGAGGACTCGGAGGGGTAATAAGAGCATTTGGATTGTTGTGGATAGATTGACCAAATCAGCCCATTTCATTCCGGTCAAATCTACTTATTCTGCTTCCAGTCTGGCTAAGATCTATATGAGAGAGATTGTTCGTCTCCATGGTGTTTCTATCAGCATTGTTTTTGATTGAGACC
Organism: Allium cepa; assembly: GCA_030765085.1. Taxonomy (NCBI): domain Eukaryota; kingdom Viridiplantae; phylum Streptophyta; class Magnoliopsida; order Asparagales; family Amaryllidaceae; genus Allium; species Allium cepa. The sequence continues at coordinate 347,049,975 of CM060937.1, forward strand.
TTATCTTTATCAGTCAGTTTTGAAAAGCTTGTCAGGAATCTTTGGGTACTCGTCTAAATCTGAACACTTTGGGTACAGCCCTGAACTGGGCTTCATGGTCAGCATTGTTTTTTTTCAGCCAATCTGGGCTGCATGGTACATCCCTGAACCGGGCTGTACACGCAGCCCGACGTGGAGCTGGGCTGTATAGTGCAGCCCAAGCCTGTCTGGGCTGCACAGCCCTAAGCTGGATTGTACAGTGCAGCCCAAGCATGTCTGGGCTGGGCTGTAGTTGGGCAGCATAGACCTGGGCGGCTGCAACCATGTGCAGCCCACCTGGGCTGCAGCCATGTGCAGCCCACCTGGGCCGCACATGCCGCCCACCGGGGCTGCAACTGCAGCCCACCTGGGCTGCGCCTGGGCAGCCCTTCTGGGCTGCTCATGCAGCCCATCCGGGCTGCAACCGTAGCCCATCCGGGCTGCTTTCGGGCAGTCCCATCTTGGCTGCTCTCATGCAGCCGGCTGGGGTGCATCTGCAGCCGGCTGGGCTGCATCTGCAGCCCGCCCTGGGCTGCACAGTGCAGCCCACGTGGGCGGCCCTTGCAACCCCACCCGGGCTGCACAGTGCAGCCCCACCTGGGCTGCACCGGCAGCCTGAATGCAAAGGTGTAGCCACTGTGGCTGCACCTTTGCTGCTCAAATAATTTTTTTTTGATTCTCCTTCTTCTATTCTTTTCTTTATGCATTAATTTTCTTTTAACATTGTTATATACCTTTTTGGCATTTCAACATACAGTTAGTGTGCATTTGTAACTATATTATGTATGAAAACTTAATTTTTCTCTCTCTCATTGTAGCAACCATATACCAATTCCATTTCAAATCATACTATACCAAAATCCGAATTCAATTCTGACAACGTTTCAATTAACATTATATGAAATAGAAGAAGGGGCCAAAAAGCAATAATTTGCAAAGAATCCTTCTTTAGATTTACATGCAAACACCAAACTAGTAAATAGAAAAGAAAAAAAAGAACTAAACTTCACTCACCTAAATCCCAATTAGCAATCTTCAAGCCCTAGATCAGCTAGCCTTTGATTGCTGAAGCTTCTCCTTTCAATTGCTAACAAAAGAGGAAAAACCCTAAATAGCTACTCATAAAACAAAAGAATGAAATAGAAAAGAATTGATTTAGAGATACTTACTTTTAGAATTGGGAATCTTAGATTTAATTGCATCTCTTCTTCTTCTTTTTTTTGGATTTGGATGAGAGGGTTAGCAATTAGGTTTTAGGTTTCTCTTTTTTCCTTTCTTTCTTCTTTCTGTTTTTTTTTTCTGTACGTACTGTAAAGAGAGGGTAGAGGAGAGGGAATGGTATTTTTATTGCAAAGCCCCTCCTCTAGAATCTTCTTCCAATTAACCCTTATTTTATTGTTATTCTTTTTTTTTTCTAATAAATTGTAATCATTTTATTTTGTTTTTGTTCTAGATTTTTCTTTTCCTCAACATTATTTTATTCAATTCTAGAACTTTCCTACATGGAATCATGAAAATGATATTTTTATTATCATTATTTATGTATAATTTGTAAATTAGTATGAAAATTTCATTTTCTCTCCTTTTTTTTCTTTAATGCAAAACATGGGGGAAAAACATTTTAAGTAAAAACAACTTTTCTATATAATTTTTTTCTCTTTCCAAATAATTTGGTTTAATAAAATGGTTCATTTATAAATTACATTACCACTAAAAATGCATAATTTATAACGCCAAATAAAAGCAAATGAGTTTGTTACAATTTACTTTGCTCTCAACCATATTAATATATATTTTTTTCATTTATCTATTATTTTATTTTCTCCATAAATATTTAATTATTTATTATTATTAACTAATTAATTATCAATTTATTAAGTTGATTCCCAATTTAGTATCCCTAAAAATCGGGTTGTTACACTTTGATTTTTCAATTATTTAAAAATTTAAATTTTGGAATTTTCCAATTTAATTTTGGATTTTGGTTATAATTTATTTTTCAACAACAATAAAATAAACATTTTCTGAAAATTTTATATTTTGGTCAACTATGGTCAAACTTTGACTTGCAATTGAAAATTTTTGTTTTGAATTTTTAATTTCTAATCTTTTTCTTTGAAACTATATTTGATTCAAATATGCGTACTGCTTTTCGTTTCGCAAAATTCTGTTTTATACTCTTTAGATTGGATAACTTTCAGCTTTTTACAAGCGATTATTTCAGCATTTTTCTATTTATTTTCTATTATACATTTTCCTACTTCATTATATTTCTTTCTATTTTCTATTCTCTATTTTATTTTTATTTTTCCTTTCTTTATTTTCTATTTTATTTTAATAAATTTTTGGCTTGGAAATTTCAGGAGACCTTGGTTTCTTTTCTTGGAAATCAAGTAAAGCTCTTCATTTTCTACCCTTTTCAATTACCCTAGCCGTTCATAACCCCTCCAATAACCCTAACCGCCACTCACCTTGAAAATTCACGTACAAAAATGTTTCTCATCCCTTGTCATTTCTCATTTGTTCCTAAAGAACAAAAATACAGTAAGTTCATGGCTTCTCCTTTCTTCTTTTCCTCTTTTCCATTTGTTTTTCTTCGTTTTCTTCCTCCTATGCTCGATCACACCATGCTTTTGCCAACCCCTACTCATCTCCACCACCAACATGATCGACCATCACCTCTACAACACCACCCCAAATCATGGTCGTGACTCCAAGATGAGACTCCATCAACAAAACTTGATGATAACCCTAGCTGGCCACCTTATTTCACCACTTCCTCCTTTATTAGCCTCGGCCACCCTAATTCCTCCACCATGTATTGCCTTGCCGTGAACACACTTCATTGCCAAGTCGTGCCTATGATGTAGCCTTGAACCACCCTATGGTCAAGCCATGTAGACATAGGGCCGAACCCAAAACTCTTGAATTGCTTGAACTCTAGCCTTCTTTGCTTTGTAACTTGTCTCTATTCGCATTCCATTGCCCATAGCCGTGCCAAAGACCACCTAACCGAGCCTAGCTTGCATCTAAACTTCATGATCGAGAAAAATATGTTGATGGCCTAGCCTATAGGTGATGTGGCTGAGCCTACTTATTGATCAAAATCCATATTTTTCAAATTGATTCATGTTTTACATTGTTGAATTCATATCTTGTTTATGTTAAATCATATACTTATATTTGTTTTATTTATTTGTTTATAAGATTTGGATTTGGGTGCTACTTCTCCTTGAATCTTGTTCGTGCTTTTTCGTGCCTTTCAGTGTTGTAGTGTGTCTTTACTTCGTAACCTCTAGCTTTAGAAGGTGAGTTATTCACTCTAGACATTTCGTACTTATCTAATGGTGAAATAATGGCATGTGAATTATAGTGATGATATGATAATAATTTATATATGCATGTGATAGGATTATATGATGTTAAAATATGCTTACAAACCTGTTACATCATCTGAAATGTTATGTTATATTATATTATACTGTTTATTTTATTTACTGTTTCTCACACTGCAAGTTCCCTGTAGAACAGAATCACTATAGGTTGAAAAGATACATACCATAATAGACTTTAGAATAAGGAAAAATCGTTATAAGCTGAAATGATAGGCTCAAGCGATTTTTATTTAGTTTATTTGACTTAAGATTGTGGGTTTGAAATGATAGAATCGGGGTTTTCCTTTTTAAAATACGGATTGAAATGATACATATCTGTAGCACTTGACATAGGTTAGAAAATTATAAACAGATCCATGGTTAATTTTAAATATTTTCTGAAAATTTATTAAGTATTTTTGAAATATAAAATATGAAATTTTAACTTAAGTTGGAATTAAATGATTTAAATAAATTTCATAGTGATTTTCTGTAAGTAAAATGTATAAGTAAATAATTGGTTAAAATGTATTTGAAATATGACTTAACTAGATAAATGGAAATTTTGTCTTCAAATGAATTTGTAAGTTAAGTAAATAAATGGAAATTCAGTTTTATTTATGAAATGGGTAATTTGAAATAAAGAATTAAGTTATTTGTTAAAATAAAAGTTAAGTAAAATAGTGTACCTTGACTTAATAAATGAATTATAGTTAATTTGGATATTTTAATTATAAAAGTTGTTTTATTTAAATCATAAGTTAAATGATAACCAAATGAAATTTTTTGAAGCGTGAGATATGTTTTTTAAGTTGAAATGGCTAAAATTTGAACTTTTTTGTTTCTGAAATGTTATAATAAAACCTAGAATTAGCATTAGTAGCATTTCTAAAATGCTGTGGTTTTAAGACAACATTTACTAAGTGCTATCATTTTTGAAAGTAAACTATATTCTGAAATAATAAATAAGCTACTTCACTTTGTAAGTGCTGTTGTTGCTGAATGTAAACTATATTCGGAAATAATAAATAAGTTACTATAGCACTTTATAAGTGCTGCTGTTGCTGAAACTAAACTATTTTGCAATAACTAAATACCTACAGTAGCACTTTATAAGTGAACAGTTTTTTAAAATACTAATATATCTACAGTAGCACTTTGTAAGTGCTGTAGTTTTGAAAATTGAGCTGTTTTTAAAATACTAATATACCTACTGTAGCACTTTGTAAGTGCTGTTATAATTGGGCTGTTTTTGAAATATTAATATATCTACAGTAGCACTTTGTAAGTGCCGCAGTTTCTGAAATTGAACTGTTTTGAAATACTAGTATATCTACAGTGGCACTTTGTAAGTGCTATAGTTTCTGAAATTGGCAATGTTTTTGAAACATTACTATATCTACCGTAACATTTTATAAGTGCTGTTGTAGCTGAAATTTACAATTTTTTGGAAATTTTATAATTGAATGAATGAACATAGGAATGCTACAACTTTGAAATGAATATTATTTCACATTGAATTTGATTGTTTTAAATGAATATGTTTTGAAGTGAAATATAAACCATTTTTGAAATTTATAACCACGTGTTATAGTAACGTTGGGTTGTTAAAGAGACCGGCATCAGACATGGGCATACTCTCTATCGATACCGAAAACCACTTTAACAACCGTGTACGCGGTGGAGATTCTAGAATGAAGTAGGATGGTGGCGAGGTTCTATTGAGGTATGTATGTGGACCCGACTCCCATGAGTTGGCATAAGGTGGCTAAAACAGGAGCGACCGACGGGCTAATGTGGTAGCTCCTCTTATCGGACACACTTCTTCATATGTCGTTCTATTACTTTGTGATTGATTGGTGCGCACCTTTGATTTTGGAAGTGTGGCATGAGGTGGGACGTAGTGGCTGCTACGCGTTACCACTGGTCTGGAAGCGTAATTATTATATCTACCCAGCATTGCCTAGTTGTGTCGTGTCACCTACCCTAGCGTGCCTTGTCTGAGTTTGATTCGTGTCGTACCTATGGAGTAGTTGTGGTAGCCTCTCGATCTAGAGGTACGATGGTACTGTATAGACTATTGGCACTATAAAATGTGTTAAAGGGGATATGGGTAATGCCTTAATGCTATTTTTAAATATATTGTACATTACTTCTAGACATTATTATAATAGCATATATTACTACATAGTAAATAGTTTAACGGATCCTTAGAGGATGGGCGGTCCCAAGCATCCTTTAAGTTACTTGTGCATTTTATTACAGTTCACTTGAGTTGATTTACATTGTATAAGTATGTATGTCCTGACTTGAGTGTTTGTGTTTATTTCTTACGCTCGGGTCAGCCTGAGTATTTCAGCTTTGGAATTCACCTTCTAGAGCTAGGATTTGCTGGAGATCATCATCTATCTAGTTGCTGTCTTTTTATTCAGTATTTCTATTCAACTTAAGTACTAGTGGACACTTATGTACCTGGGATTTCTATTGTATTTACTTTTCAGACTCTGTATTTTGTACTTGTTTTGAGACTGTGCTTGAGACTACGTTGTGGTAGATTCATGAACTACTACTGTTATTTTTATTTCCGCTACGAGTTATCCTGGTTTATCTGTGTCTGTGATTGGTTTATTTCCTCCAAATTATATTACAATCTACCATTTTGAATTATTCAAGTTAGACATGTATGGTTTTATTATCGATTTGAATGGTCCAAAGTAGTGGGTCATTGCACCGATGGATGGAATTGTAAATTTGATTTACTGGGGTCAAAATTTTCCGAAGTATCAAAGATATAACTGTCAAAATATAAATAACTTGGACTTCATGGAGATAATCTTCCTGTACTCGATGTTAAAGCCCAAAGAGGGAATTGTACTATTAGTGGAATTTAAAAGGTGATTTCACCATTATTTTGTCCATAGGACTTGTTGAATATGGAGACTTGTATTGAGTAGAATTAGATTATTATTGTAGATTCTGCTCATTTACCGGTTTTGGATTAACATGTAGATAAATGGTTTTAACTTAATCAAAATTTTGAGTTTTGAATTAAGAAATTTATATTAAGATTTAAAAGAAATGATTTGGAAATATTTTCCTAAGTAAAGCATGAAATAAATTGGATTTATTCCAAGATTCAAATGGGTTTAGTTAACCAAATGATTTGATAAATGAGGCTTAATGATTCCATATACTATTAAGAAGATAGATGGAATAGTTTAAAATAATATATCTCTCTGAGATATTTATAAATGAATAACAAGATGAAAAATTGAATGATGATTGATAATAAAATATGAACTTAACATATTTTCAATCGATGGTTGGCTCGGTGGAACCGAGGTTATATTTGGGTAACTCCTATCCGAAAACCACTTCGAACCAATGTATACGTTCGGAAGTGAAGACATGTTGAAGATGGTGGTTTTGAAGATCGAAAATCTACAGAATGTAGGGACCGCTGTAGTGAGTCCCATGGGTTTACCCCACATTATATTTATATGGAATTGTGTCTACATTCTGAAATCTTTGTCATATTGAAGATCAGAGATCTTCATGGTTGAAGGACTACTTGTTGACATTCCCTAGGTAGCTCCCAATAAAGAAACATTTATTGTAGTTGTGGTCCTTTCATGTTTTGAAATCTTCGGATTGCAAGGACTACTCACTTGTAATGGTAGTAAAAGGTGCGCCTTCAATTTTGTTCAGTCCCAGAATGAACGTGTAGGGACAAATATCTAATAGTGCATTTCTGATTATATTAATCGGTCTCTATCAACTTATTACCTACTTGGTGGCGGAGAAGGAACCTTCTCTCAGCTTAGCACCCTTTCCTGAGACGTACGAGCTCAGGAGTTATATGATGGTAGAAATCAGTTACGTAATTAAGGAACGGCAATGTGGCATTCTAAGTGGAATGTGCTTTATGGAAGAATAAAGTGTGGATTTGTGAGAAGCAAAGCATGGCTTTGTTAAATTTGAGCAGAGCCTCACAAGCCTCACATCTTGGAGGTGATACGGGTAATTATGTGCTTTGTAGGACATATATTTCAGGCTATCAGTTCATGAGTGGATCGGAATGGTTAGGCCTTGTGCCTTACAGGGACAAAAGACGTCTGGACCCTTATATTGTATGTTATAGTGGTGTGTGACTCCTTGTACGAGAAGCCACCAGATAAGTATTCATGTAGCAAGTTCAGTGGTGTTCGAGTCCTTGCATTATAAGCCACTAGGTATGATTTTGCTATACGTGGAAATCCACAGAGGAAGGAAATGGACATTAATTCCCTATCATGTTGGAAATTCAATTTCAATACGAGCTTTACGGTTTTGGTTGTCTTTCCCAAATAGCTGTTGTGCTTTGTAAACATTTCAGCTACCCTTTTTAGTATCATATATTCCATCTGGTATATTCCATTGACCTAGTCCAAATATATTACCATATTATGGGTAATGATACTTGTTTTTTACATATTTGTTGGAAAGTGTTTTCAAAACCAATGTCATTAAAGATAACATCAAAGTGTTTTTCATATAAAGTATTTTGGTTTTCGTAACGTAAAAACACGTCTATGTTAACTTGCGGCATGGTCATACGAGATACTATTCTTTTCAAAGGTTTTGTTTAGCACTCATTTATGACTCCGTCGTATATTTATAGTTCGAGTGTCTCACGCTGGTTTATCAAGCCTGATCCAAGTATTTTTAATACTCGAGCCAGATCCGAGTAGTTTCAGGTTTAGTTGAAGATGCTTGGGGTTTCTACAGGAGAGCTCGAGTCTTCATCTCCGTATGTACATATTCTATTATCCGCTGCATCTGTTACATTTGTTTTTACTTTCGATCATTTGTGAGGACAAAGGATTTATAACTGTCCAGGCTAATTCTAGGTTAGAATTTGATATTGTATTCAACTTTTTCCACTGCAAAAATTATTGTTGAAATAATATATGTTATTCCATTCATATGAGATTCTGTTCTATCTTTATTTTCTTTTTCCCTAACAGTCGAGCTTTCCGGTAATTGTATTTGCTACACGTGAATAATAAGGATGTATTAGTGTTGATTTTCTAAGGTCAAAAATCTCGTTCATTACATTTGGTATCAGAGCATAGTTTGAGCGAACACCTAGGCTTTGGTGGGGTAAAACTCATTATAGAATAGGGTTAGTAACACCCTAGAATGAGTTAAAGAGCATTATATATAAGCACATATTTATTATTTGATATAAATACTTTTTGTAGATTTACCAGTTGAGTGGTTTAAGATTCTAGTCGGTACGTAGGACGCCACAATATTGATAAGGGTTTATAAACCCTTAAACAAGGCGAATCGACGCACTATTTTTAAAAGGAATATATTTTATATATCAAAAGTTTTAATATTAGTGTGATTTGAAAATTTTATAAGATGTTTTCCCTTTGGAAAGTTCCAAGAATAATGTTGTTAACGCCAAAATTGGTCACTAACACCCAAATGTAAATGAAAGCACCAAATAACAGTCACAACTCACACATAGAATGTATGTAGAAAGTAATAATGTAAAGAATAATCAAAATTGAAATGAAAGTAATAAAGAACAACAGATTTTATAGTGGTTCGGCTAATTCCGGCCTATGTCAACTCTAGAAGTTTACTTTTTATTGATGTAAGATTCAGTTACAGTTACAAAATGGTAGAGTAACCATAGCCTTAGGAAATAGAAAGTCTGAGAGCCAGAAGAAGATCCTTTTTCTGAACCCCACACGCTGTATTTATAGACAAATCCTGGTAGTTGGGCCTCTTGAGTAATTTGGTCCCACCTAGGCCATAGCCGAGCCATGCTTTTCATTATAACCGATACATGCCGACCGGCCTTCATCACCAATGCCCGAGCCATGCATATCCTTCGTCCCTGACCGAGTGGCATTTGCCGAACCTCCCATGCTGAGCCGCAATGCTGAACGACCTTCCACCGAGTTACATACCTCCAATGTCGAGTCGCAATGCCGAGCAACCTTCCACCGGGCCACATACCTCTAATGCCGAGCCGTAGGCCTTGCCGAAAGGCAAGTTAACAAATGTCTTGATCAGTTTAGGGATGGTGGGAACAATCTTTTAAGTATCGATCATATGTTGGCTTGGTAAATGGTATCAAACACTTGGTAAATTATTCTCCTTACGTTAGGAGTACATATGCACGCCTAGGTGGGCCTGCATTTAATCACAACGTGCATGTATTTTTAATTGTACATGTGGAAGTAGATTTGATAGTAGCATCCCCATATTTGAACTCCATTTAGGTAGAAGCCGCTATTTTTTTGTTCAGACTGCAATAACTTCTTCATACTAACTTAGAATCGGACGAGACTTCGACCGATGAACTCCCATCTAAATTACAGACAATGAAGAACAGTAGGATACTTCATCAAGTGAACGTATACCATAGTCCTCTATGGTGACTGACAGTTGTACTTAGAAAATAACAAGCTACATCCTCGGATTTAAACTCCGTCTAGGCAGAAGCCCCTATTTTTTTCATACTACTATAACTTCTTCATACTAACTCGGAATCAGACGAAACCATGACCGATGAACTCCTACCCAAATTACAGACATTATAGAATGCTTGGATACTTCAATGCTCATTTTAGTCCTCCATGGTGACTAACAGTTGTACTTAGAAAATAACAGGCTATATTCTCATATTTGAAATCAGCCTAGGTAGAAGCCACTATTTTTTCTTCAGACTGCAATAACTTCTTCATACTAAGTCGGAATCAGGAAAAACTTCGACTGGTGAGCTCCCACCTAAATTATAGACAATATGGTATGCTCAGATTCTTCATCTAGTGAATGTATATCATAGTTCTCCATGTTGACTAACAGTTGTACTTAGAAAATAACAGGTTGCATCCCTGTATTTGAACTCTGCCTAGGGAGAAGCCGCTATTTTTTTTCATACTACAATAACTTCTTCGTACTGACTTGGAATCGGGCGAAACTACGGCCAATGAACTTCCACATAAATTTCAGACAATATAGAATACTCGAAATCTTCGGCTTATGAATGTATACCATAGTTCTCCATGGTGATTAACAGTTTTAGAAAGTAACAGGCTATATCCCTACTTCAACGCTCACTGCAGTTCTCCATGGTAGCCAATAGTTGTACTTAGAAAATAAAAGGCCACATCCTCATATTTGAACTCTACCTAGGTAGAAGCCATTATTTTTTCTTTAGACTGGAATAACTTCTTCACACTAATTCGGAATCCGGCGAGACTTCGAGTGATTAACTCCCACCTAAATTATGGACAATATGGTACACTCGGATACTTCATCTTGTTAACTCACACAGTTGTTCTCCATGGTGACTAACAACTGTACATAGAAAATAACAGGCTATGTCCCCATATTTGAACTCCGCTTAGGCAGAAGCCGCTATTTTTTGTTCATACTACAATTACTTCTTCATACTAACTCGAAACAAACAAACTGTGTCCGATGAAATCCCACCTAAATTGTGGACAATATGGTACACTCGAATACTTCATCTTGTGAACGCATACCATAGTTCTCCTTGGTGACTAACAGTTATACTTAGAAAATAATAGGCTATATCCCCACTTCAACGCTCACTGTAGTTCTCCATGGTGACTAATAGTTGTACTTACCTAATAATAGGCTACATCCTCATATATGAACTCCACCTAGCAGAAGACGCTATTGTTTTTCTTCAGACTACAACAACTTCTTTATACTAACTTGAAATCAGGCAAAACTTCGACCGATGAATTTCCACCAAAATTACGGACGATATGGTAAACTCCGATACTTCATCTTATGAACGCACACTGTAGTTCTCTATGGGGACTGACTGTTTAGTTAGAAAATAACATGTTAGCACATTCCTATATTTGAACTCCGCCTTGTGCAGAGGCCGCTATTTTTTTGTTCAGACTGCAATAACTTCTTCATACAAATTCAAAATTCGATGATACTTTGACTGATTAACTCCCATCAAAATTACAAACAATATCAACTACTTGGATACTTCATCTTTTGAATGCACATTGTAGTTCTCCATGGGAGCTGACAGCCGTACTCAGAAAATAACAATCTACCATATCCCATATTTGAACTCCGCCTAGTGCAGAAGCCTCTGTTTTTTTTGTTTAGACTACGATAACCTCTTCATACTAACTCGAAATTAGGTAAAACTTTGACCGATGGACTCTAACCTAAATTATGGATAATATTGTGCACTCGGATACTTCATCTTGTGAACGCATACTGTAGTTCTCCATGGTGATTGAGAGTAGTACTTAGAAAATAACAGGTTATATCCCTATATTTGAATACTATTTCTCTATGAGATGTAAAAAGGTATATTTGGGATTTTAAAAAGAACTGAGTAAATCTATTCAATGAATTCTTTTTATTAACAGTAAAGATATAATCAAAGCTAGTTCAAATTCGAACAAGTTAATCAATGGTATGAAACTTCTGATGATATTTTGGTATACCACTTCGGGGCAGGATGACTTCTCATATCACGGGTAATGTGCTTTGGTTGACGCCAAAGCAGGCACGTAGAATACGTGCACCCAATGAAGTAGAAGAAAAGGCAAGACTAAGACGGTTTGTTAGCATTTACTGTTTTAGATGTCTAAAGAAGGGCGTATGGGTAGGATAAAAAGGAAGGTGGAGAAACCTATTTGAAATGATATAGTTTGTTTCAAGTGCAAAAGGAAAGGTTGTTTCTAGCATGAGTGCCCTAAAACAAAGACAAAACCAAATATTCCAACAGGGAAGGAAAAGAGTTGGTATCACTGTAAGGAAGTAGAGCATTTAGTCAGGGATTTTTCTTTCAGGCAAGGGGAAAAGAAGTCCAAGACATGTACCTTTAGATAACACCTCCTATAGTCGCTACTATGATTGGAGTGAGAACATGGATTTGCAGTTCATGTGATGGAAAGGAACATTTATGGATAGAATATCCAAAGAGAAAGTTAGGGTTGGTTGATTTTGGTACCAAGGATAAAGCATTGTCTACCTCAAAAAAGGTCCAAAAATGATGTGTATAGTAGTTCAAGTATCTATAAATAATGGTGATGTAACTAGACTATATTCCCTAAAGTTTATCCCTTAAAATCTATGATATAGGCAAAGCTTAGGAGTGGATGTATAAATATGATGTTAATTAATAAAACTTCTTTTGGATTATTCCCTCTGTACATTTCTTCTATCCTATATCTAATCAATTTAATAAGATATTTAGAAATAAAAAAAGTTAAAGGAATGTAATAAATAAGTATCTTTATAGAAATGTATTTAAATCATGGAATTCATGTAATAATATATTTAAAAAATTATTTAAAGCGAAAGATAATAATTTTATAAATTTTTTCATAAAGATTTGAAAAGGTTAAAAAACATCTCGTCACATGAATTTGATCTAAGATTCGAGTATGGAACTTTGAGGTGTTTACACCATTCCGAAAAAGCATTTATCACTCGATTCTTGAGGACGAAAATTGATGAGAATTTTTGCTTAGGTACTTGAGTTTTCTATCATAGTTGTGAGTTATGTAAGAGAAACGAAATTTTCTGATCAAGAAGCCCGATCAGAATCTGGCCAAGAGGATCAAGGGATCAATACCAGTTCGAAAGTAAAGTTGTGGATTTGAATAGTATATCAAATCAAATGATCTATATACATCATACGAATGTAAGTTTAAAAATAAATATTTTGGGCAAATACCTTTAGATTTTGTTTTGGTGTAATTTCTGGGACGAAATTCTTTTAGGGGGAAAGTCTGTAAAGACCTGCAAATTTATCAGTTTGATAAATTATATTCATTTTTAAAATATTCAAATGTAAGCTTTTGAAAACATAGATTATGATGTTTTGAACAATAAATAATACTTTTAATCTTATTTTGAATAAGTATTTACGAAAATATAATCTTTGAACGAATATCGATAAAATGGCCGAAAATATTTTATCGATAAACAGCTTTGTAATCGTAAAACATCATGAATGAAGCTGAACACATACACTTATTTTTACGACTAAACAAGAATATGAAATAAAATTACTTATTTTTGGAAATTTAAAGTATGTATGACATCCTCAATGAAGCCCTTATATTTGATAATTGATTTATGATTTTAAATTGAGATTTAATGATGTAATAATTATTTTAATTTTTCAAATAATTGTGTTTAAATGATTTTAATTCATTTTAAATAGTTATAAAGTGATAATAAATAATTTATAATATTTTATAAAGATATATAATCAGTTTAAAAATATGAGAAAATTGATATCACTTTATCGGTATAATATCAATTTTTGTTAGTAATTGTTAATATTGATTTATATGATTTTATAATTCAAACAAGATTATTTTAATTAATTAACAATGATTATAAATTTATTTTCAAATTTTGTTTACATACATATGTAATATAAATTACAAGTGAAAATGTGACCGGGAATCAATTTCTCGATCTTCAAAGGTTCAACGAATGAATGTTGTTCTGAAGTCATTGCACTCTTGTTAATATGTCATGCACACATATATAACATACAAACGCATCCAATAACATATGCATGAAACACATATATACATACATATGACATACATACATGTATAAATATATAAACCTTAGAAATATCATGATATTTTTACCTTTCTTCATCTTTAAGTAACAAAAAGCAAACATGCCCTCACGTTAACTCAATATCATCACTTGCACATGGAGGAAAGGACAAGGAGGGGGTAATGTGTAAGGTGATGGGATGGTGGGGGGGGGGGGGTGGGCTAAGGGTAGTTTTATCCGTTCACTTTTTGATATTTTCTACCATTTCTCCCCTGTAAATACCCATGCATACTCCTCCATTTCATTCACCTTCTCCTTCATTTTCCCTAAGCTTCCCCTCTCCATTTTAATGGCTTCTTCCTTAAAGAATTCATAAAGATATTTTAGTAGTAAAGAAAATAAAAATATTTATACATATATATGCTATAATACTACACCTTCAAAATAAAGCAAACACCTCCTTTTCCTCAATCAAGTGCACGGCCATCACCATCATCATCAAGGTCGAGCACCATTGATCCAAGGTCCAGGCCATGGGCACCAAAAGAGAAGGAAGCAAGTCAGGGAGCTCCGAAATAAGGAAAGGAGGAGGAAGTGCTATCGAAAATGATTCGAGAAGCTACATAAATGTTTAGTGGAGTGGAGCCATAAGTGAGTACTCAATGTTTATTAAATAATAAATAATCTCTATAACTATTTTTACATATGATAATATGAACATTTATTCTCTTAATGATTTGTATGAATGTTTGATAACTTGGTTGACTATATGGTTGATTACATGGATGTTGATATGGTTGATAACTTGGCTGTGATAAATTATGAGAAATCATAATAGTTAATTAATAGAAAATTAATTTATATAAATATGTGTATGGGGGTTATTGAACCTCTTAATGGTTTGAAGAATATAAAAAGGTTGAAAATGAATATTATAATAATATAATATTATGGAATAATTTAAAAGTAAAAAAGTGATTTATTATGGAAAATATTGGTTGAAATGTTTGAAAATGATTTATAAACATTAAAATTCAAATTGGAGAAGTTTTGTCAAATAGTGAATTTGGAGTAAAAAATAAGCGTGTCACGTAACGGTAGCTCGCGATTTTGCACCGTAAAAGTTAAATCCTTCTATAGGATGGAGTCGGAGTCGGATTTCTTCGCAATAAGAATTTTCTAAATTCTTATTATTTTTGTTTTCAAATAAAAGAAAAGGATCAATATTTCATTTAGTAAATTTTGAAATATGAGCAAATCAAGTTTTCAAGAAAATCGCGCTTGGCAGTTCGGTGGCCAAAGTCGCAAATATTTTAAATAGCTATTTTTTTAAATGGTTAAAAATATTGAATAAATATTATAAATATTTTAAAACGTTTATAAGTGATTTGAGTTATAAACAAAATTTTGAAACAATAGGAAGTCGTTTTGATCAATATAGCATAAAAATCATTATTAGCAGCACTTTTTCACAGCACTTTCCTATAGCTTTTAAATTAAAGTTTAAACGCAACCATTTTTTTCAAATCTTTTGTAAATATTTTTAAATGACTAAAAATGTAATTTAACATGATTTGAAGGATGGAATGGTTAAATGTTAAATGATAAAGAGTTGATCAAATTACTTGATTGCCTTATGGGTGACAAAGAGATAGTGTCTAGGATTGAGTTTGGAAAACCTATTTCCTGTTCCCCCTGGCTATCTAGACTGAACCAATGGATTTGATAGTAAATTTAATATACTCGAGCCAAAAAATTTCGAAGTATAATAGATATAACTCTCAAAATATAAATAATTTGGATTTTATGGAGATGATCTTCTGTACTCCATGCTAAAGCCCGAAGAGAGAACTCATACAATTCATGGAATTGAAAAGGAGATTTCACCATTATTCTTCCCATAGTACTTGTTAGATATGAGGAATAATATTAAGTAGAATTAGATGACTATAGATTCTGCTCATTTACTGATTTTGGACTAACATCCTAGATAGTGTGGTTTTAACTTAATTAAAATTTGGAGTTTTTAATTAAGAAATTTAAGTTATGATTTAAAAGAAATGATTTGGAAATCTTTTCTTGAGCAAAGGATGAAATAAATTAGAAGTATTCCAAGATTCAAAAAGGTTTAATTAATAAATGATTTGATAAATAAGGCTTAATGATTCCATACACTGTTAAGAAGATAAATGGAATAATTTAAAATAATACGTCTCTCTGAGATAATTATGAATGAATAAAAGATAAAAAATTGGATGACGATTGACAATCACTTATGAACTTAACACCTTTTTGATCGATGATTGGTTCGGAGGAACCGAGGTAGGATTTGGGTAACCCCTATCTAAAAACCACTTCGAACCAATGTATACATTCAAAAGTGAAGACATGTTGACGATGATGATTATTGAAGACCGGAGGTCTTCAGAATGTAGGGACCACTATCATGAGTCCCAGCGGTTTGCCCACATTACATTTATATGGAAACATGTCTGCATTTTGAAATCTTTGTTGTATTGAAGACCGGAGATCTTCATAGTGGAAGTATGGCATGTTGACTTTCTCTAGGTAGCTCCCAGTATGGAGACATTTATTATAGCAGTGGTCCTTTCGTGTTTTGAAATCTTTGGAATAATCACTACTAATGGTAGTAGGAGGAGTGCCTTTGGTTTCATTCAGTCCTGAAACGAACTTGTATGGACGAATGTCTGACAGTACATTTCTGATCATATTAATCAATCTCTATTAACGTATTACATGCTTGGTGATGTAGAAGGAAACTTCTCTTAGCTTAACATTCTCTCTTGAGACGTATGAGCTCAGGAATTATACGTTGGTAGAAATGAGTTGTGTGATTAAGGAATGGCAATGTGGCATTCTAAGTGGAATGTGCTTTATGAAAGAATAAAGCGAGCTTTGTTAAAATTGAGCGTAGCCTCACGAGCCTTACATCCCTGAGATGATACAGGTAATTTTGTGGTCTGTAGGGACATATTTTAGGCTATCAGTTTATGAGTGGATCGTAATGATTAGGCCTTGTGCCTTATAGGGCTAGAAGACGTATGACCCTTATATTGTATGGTATAGTGGTGTGTGAGTCCTTGCATGAAAAGCCATCGGGTACATAGTAGTGTGGCAAGTATAGTGGTGTGTGAGTCCTTGCACGAGAAGGCACCGGGTGTGATGTTGCTATATATAGACATTCCCAGAGGAAGGAAAAGACCACTAGTTCCCTATCATATTGGAAATTTAATTCCAAAATGAGCTTTGTGGTTTTGTCTGTATTCCCAAAATAGCTATAATGCTTTGCAAACATATCAGCTGCCCCTTTTGGTATCACATATTCCATCCGGTATGTTCCGTTGACCTAGTGCGAATATATTACCATATTCTGAGTATTGATACTTGTTTTGTATATATCTACTTGAAAAGTGTTTTGAAAACCAATGTCGTTAAAGATAATATCAAAGTGCTTTTCAGTATAAGTATTTTGGTTATCGTAAGGTAAAAACCAGTCCACGTTTATATGCGGGATGGTTTTATGAGATACTATTCTTTTCAAAGGTTTTGTTTAGTACCCATCTACGACTCCATCATTTTTTATGGTTCGAGTATCTCACGCTGGTTTATCAAGCCTGATCCGAGTATTTTTAATACACGGGTCATATCCGGGTAATTTAGGTTTAGTTGAAGATGTTTGGAGTTTCCAAAGTAGAGCTGAAGATCTTCATCTACATATGGATGTATTTTATTATCCTCTGTATCTATTACATTTTTTTATTTTTCAACATTTATAAGGAGAGAGGATTTATAACTATTCAGGCTTAATCTAGGTCGAATACTGATATTGTATTCAAAATTTTCCACTATAAAGATTATTTTTGAAATAATATAAGTTATTCCATTCGTGTGAGGTTCTGTTCTATCTTTATTTCCTTTTTCCATAATAATTGGGCTTTTCGGCTCTTGGATTTGCGGCACGTGAATGCCGAGGATGTATTATTATCGATTTTTGAGGGTCAAAATATTGTTTGTTACAATACGCTCAATGCCTTTTTGTTCTAATTTCTTTATTTTTGATTCAGGTAATATAAAAATAGCTCTACAGTCCAAAACTTGATAATATCAAGATTTGGTTTATGTTTCTTCCAAAGTTCATAAGGTGTGACTTTGGTTTTCATATGAGGTATTCTATTTAAAATGTAACAGGTAGAAAGTAATGCCTCACCCTAGAAACTAGTATTAAGACTATAATTACATAATATAACATTAGCCATTTCAGTGAGGGTCCTATTTTTATGTTCTTCTACTCCATTTTGTTGTGGAGTATAAGCTACAGATGTCGTGTATAATTCCTATAGATTCACAATATGCAGGGAAATGATATTCACCTCTTTTATCAGATCTAAAGGTATTAATTAATAGTATTTTTAATAGTCATCTATATTTGTGATAAAATACTGCTTTCCTTCTCTAGTAGGAGTACTATGCATATCACAAACATCACTATGAATCAATTATAACTGATTAGTGGTACTAACGGATTTTACTGGAAATTGTTTTCTAGCTATTTTGGTTAAAGAGCATATCCTACACTTATCTTCAATTTATTATCATATTTAGGAATCATATTTAATAAAATCATATATCCATAGTTTTAATATTAACATTTCCTAATCTATTATGCTATAAAGGAAAAAGTCAACAATATAAGCAGAATCATCTATTTTATTGACATTCAATTTGAACATTCTATCACACATGTACCCTTTTCTAACAAACATACGACCTTTGGTCAATACATATTTATCAGACTCAGAGACTTCTTTGAAGCTAAACTTATTTAATAGACTACCAAAAACAAAGTTCTTACTAACCTCAGGTATATAAAATACATCATTTAACGTCAGAATTTTCCCGTACGTGAATTTCAAGTCCACTCTCCCCTTTCTCCTTAACCGCTGCTTTAGCTGAGTTTACTATATAGAGATAATTTTCATTCTTAGATGGTTTAAGTTTTCTGAATAGACTCTTGTCGTTGCGGATATGCTTAGTAGCACCAGAGTCGATCCATCAAGAATCCTCTCTTTCAATCATGTTAATTTCAGAAATTACAGCTGCAAAGGTTTCTTTTGTCAATTGAGTTTTCTTTTTAAGGAAATGATAATCTCTTTTAAAGTGATCAGGTTTTCCAAAATTGTAGCATCCATTCACTTTCTTGGCCTTCTTATTATCGAAAATTTTCTTATTTTGAAATTTCCTCTTTTGATTAAAAGTGCTCTCAAAGGTTTTATTTTCCTCTTTTTCCTTTACCACATGGATCTTAGATGGAAAAGCTATTGGTTCAGTGATTTCTTTCTGCCTAAATTGTTCTTCCACTTGCAAATACTATGCAAGATTATCCTGACTCATACCCCCTTCATATGTTTAAGGATATTCTTTCCTAAAGGGGAGAAATTTGACTATTATGGATGAAACTTTCATATCCTCATCCATATTCATATAATGTCAATTGAACTGGCTTGAAATATGCATAATATAATTGAATTGCTCTACAACTGGCCCAGCATCAGTCATTTTATAATTAAAAAATTAAGTAACCAAAAGTTTCTTATTCGTTCATCCATCATTAGATACTGAGCCTCTTGTGTATCCCAGTCTTCTTTAGCGGTTGATTTACTATAGTATATATCAAACAGAGTATCCATCATTGCATTGTATATGTAATCATCTTGTTCACATTTTAGTCTTGATCGTCCTTACACAATAGTCCCATTTTTGTTTCCACTGGCTTTGGCGTTGTAAGAACATAAATCACTTTTAGTCCATGTAACAGGAAACACATCTTCTTCTGCCAATGCATGAATTAACACGATCGAACCTTTCCAATTCGGTGAAATCAAAAGCGAGCACTCTAAAAATGTGCAATGCCATTGTCACATAACATCTTAAGATTGTTGTCCTATATTTCTGAACTTTGGCGAAGTGGCATAGTAATGGTAAAGACCAAATCTGTAAATATCACTCCAAGGCACGTTGATGATGCTTTCCTTAAGACATCATTTGCCTTCGTAACTCGTTTAATCAAACAAATGGAAGCTGTGAGTTAAGGAAAATTGTCTCCCAAGATACAATGAAGATGAGATGATTAATCGCTTTAAAATCGATTTAAACTATCTTTTGAATTGTCTGAAGTGAAAAAAGCATTGAATTTGTGATCTTATGTATCACAAATTCAAAATGATTTGAAAGAAACAAGAGGAAAGAAGAGAAGGAGATTCGAAATCAAGGAAACAAATATGGAACTCTTTCTAGAAGTTTCTATTTTTTAAAGAGTGAAAAAGTAATCTATAATGCCTCTAAAGTTTTACTATTTATAGTTGCAAAAAGGTGTCTTTTCCTGTTGAAACGCCATCTCTTCCAAACGATGCTTCCTTTCATTTAAATAAAAATGTCCTGCCATTTTAAATGGTCGCATCTCTCGCCAATTCTATCTATTCAAATTCAAATTTTTGGTTTGATAACAGGTTTACGTGTAACGACCCGCCCTTCTGACCGCCCCTGGTCGGTAATTAAATCAACTTGAAACGTTCAAAATGACGGATTGTTATTTAGTTTATAGAGTTTAAACTGAATCAGCCACAGAAACACAGAATAATAATATTTCACTAAAATGAATTTTTTTTACATATATCAGAGTTTATACAATGAATTAAATTTATACAGCGGAATATTTCTTTTAAGTACAAAAATCCCTGAAAAGCTAAAGTAAGCGTTTTCCCCCTCTCTATAACTTCGCTGCCCGAAAATCTTCAAGCTGTAAAATACTCGGTCTGACCCGAATATTACATTCAAAAGAAAATAATACACGGGTCAGTCTAATTCAAATTCAGTTATTAGTGCATAGAGGGAATAATAATCAAATAACAATTAGACGACGGTCACAATAATTCTCGTCTATCCGACCCTTTTAACAAAGAAATCAGATAACGTTGAATACAACACTTAACAGTGTTAAACAATAAATCAGCCAAATTAAATTATCAATGAAGATAGATGAAAGGATTATTAATGAAGATAATTTAGAAAAAATATCAAAATTGCCTAAACGGCAATTAACAACAAAATCATCAAATTAAACCAAATCAAAATGCGATTCAAAATATATTGAATTGAAAACATAAAACAACTTCCATCAATAGAAATCAATCAATTTAGAACGGCAGATTCTGAATTGGCTGCAGTGCACGCAAGCGTGCACTGCCTCGCCAATACAGTGATGAAATACACAAAAGCTCAATGAAAGTTCACAA
This sequence comes from Allium cepa, assembly GCA_030765085.1. Classification (NCBI taxonomy): domain Eukaryota; kingdom Viridiplantae; phylum Streptophyta; class Magnoliopsida; order Asparagales; family Amaryllidaceae; genus Allium; species Allium cepa. The sequence continues at coordinate 347,071,270 of CM060937.1, forward strand.
ACGAGCACAAGGTCAAACCCGAGCATTTAAGCTGGATTTAACTCAGGTGTAATTAGAAAAACAAATCCAATTGCATCAATGCAACGCAAACCAACAAGGGCAAGACTGCATATAAACGAAACCACAGTCACAAAAGAATACAAGGGAAAACTGCAACGAAAATGCAGCCACCACAAGATCACCCATGAAAACAACTTAATGCTGCCAACAACCCAATTGCAATAGATTTTCAATGAACAGGGCTGCATAGTGAAACTCAATTCGAGTAAATGGTTACCAGTGGAGCAGTGAAACAACAATGGTGCAAGCAAAATAAATAGTGACATGCACAAGTGACTCGAACCAGTGAGTCAAGTACAAGTCAAGACAGTGGACCCACATCCAGTGCAACTTCAGAATGAAGCGTATGCACCAGCAATTTAGGCTACTACATGTCACAACAAATAGAAACAGCAGAGGTCAAGTCAGTGCTATCGCGACTCAACGCAACTGCAAATAAAACTAATAGTGTAACGGGCTAGAAATTCAAGTGCAAATCCACTATCAGAATGTAGACTGCAATTTAAACAGGCCCAAATCAAACTACAACAAATTGCAAAAGGTCACAAATCATCTCGACCAGGCAATCAAAATCAAGCTGAATCGAACGGCAAAGAAAAGAATTATCAGACGAAGACGTATAAAATATACGATGAAAAGTTAGGAATTCGACTCATATTTAAACCCTTACATCATCCGCAGCCACAACATGCTCGGTTAATATGAAAAAAAACAGTGGACGGGACAAGTGACTGCAATAACCAGGTGCAGACTGCAATTACAATTGAAATGCACTATATCAAAAAGTGACAATATGGATGCAGACTCAAGTACACATCTAAACCAACATAAATGCAGTAACAACCACCGAGCTAAATGCAACTCAAGTGAAGATACCAACTACACAAAAGTTCAAGTGAATCAAGTTCAGGTCAGACCAACCAAAATAGATGCAACACTGAAACAATTGAGCTAATGGACACTACAGGACAGTAGTGGACCCAGACAAGAGACAGAGAGTGCAGACATGATTATCAAGCTACAACTAAATGATGCAACATTATTAATATGTATCAATATACTCAAATGAAGTCAACAACATCTGGAGTGAATGCAAGATAGCAGTATGGAAGTGAAACCGCAAACTAGTGAAAATGTAGATGCAAGTGAAAGCAACAGGATGGAAGCAGTGTGCAAACTACAGGTCAAACAGGTTATAGTGCAACATGGTCAGAATGCAAATAAACATGAATCAAGACCAGTTCGGCAAAAGTCAGAAATGCAACCAAAGGCAACATCAAGTGATGCAACATCACACAACCACGCTAAAACAAGTTCGAACAATATCAAGAACCAAAGTCACAGTGAACAAAGCAAGGTCACAGTGAAATCAACATCATCAGAAAAGGTCAAAGCCGAAGACAGGGATGAACTCGAGACTATCTATATGCAATATAGACTATACTTGAAGCTAGGAGAAATGTGAATGCAGACCAAAAAATCAATATCGTCGAATGAAATCAAGTGCGTGTATGTAATTTTGAAAAAGTCAAAAATCAAAGATAAAAGAGGAAAGTTTCTGCAGTATTAATCAAGGAAAAATCGAACGTCTCAAAATCAAAACCGTGTGAATCAAGTAAGTCACAAATATCAAGTAGGTGATTAGTGGATAATGCATGAAGGCTTGAACGAGACTCGAGTGTTACATTAATAAGTGCACAGACAATAAAATGAAGGCAATGCACTGGTTAAATGGAACAGCAGGTACAAATCAATAATACAAGACAATGAACAAACCAGGTTGGAAAATCTTCACAACCAAAATGATCAGATTTCACTAAGCAATGGATCAGAAAAATGGTAACTTAAGTATAACAGCGACTTATATATATATATATATATATATATATATATATATATATATATATATATATATATATATCTAAAACTTTGTTTTAGAAAACTCGGGGAAAATCTGGGTTTAAAGTTGAAAAACTGAATTTAACAAAGTTTCAAAATCAAATCTTAAAGTATGAACTTAGATCAGGTTGTATACTAGTTGTAATGTTTAAGTTTTATAAAATTATTAATGCCAGAATCGATAAGATAACCAAACTCAAAGCCAAGTGATACCTGACCAAAAATGTGTACAGGTATACAACATACAAACACATATAGGCAGTCTCGATCAAAGACGAAATTTGTTTTCTCGGAATCACTTTAGAAACGACCGAGAATTCAAACCAACAAATTCAACCAAAAGTCAGTTCGTATCAAAGTTCAAGTCAAAACCATGAACAATTAAAGAATCAGAGGCAAGCAAGAAATTCACAAATTCGAAGAAGTCAAAAACAAATGACGGCATTCGATCAAAATCAAACAGCCGAGAATTTTAAATGACAAATTCAATTGGACGAAGTCGAACAGTTAAAAATCAATACGTGGTAGCCACAAAATCCAGCAATAAAATCACGAAATTGCAGATGTACGAACTCATCAAATGCTTGAATTAGATGCGAGTGAAAAATATCACTCACCTTAGCCTGAAACGGTCGCGGGCGATGCGAAGGAATCAAATCGATCGATCAAAGCAACTGAGGTCGGCCGCCAATTTTCATTTTCTTTTGACATAGGGTTTCGAACGAAAAATAGATGAAGGGGTCGGTTTTTTTTTTCTAATGCTCAGGTTCTAAAGGAATGAAATGGAGATGATGTGTATATATAAAAGTATGCAGGCTTTGTTTCATATACTGGTACAACATTGTCTTTGATCTGATATTTTTATTTTAGTTTTGTTGACTTAGCCATGCTTTGTTTTCGGCTGTGAAGGTACATAGGGTGTGCCTGAGAGGATGGGCCATTAAATGCATGTCCTATGGGGTTTACAACTTATACTATTTTTTCTGGTTTTGTATGTAGATCTTCTTCTGCAAGCTTTTGGTACATAGATATTTTTGTTTGCATGCAGATCTTATCTTTTATCTTCTTGTCTTGCTTATTCTCATACAATAATTTGTTTTAGTCTTGCTTTTATATATAAATGACATTCTATATTTACTATGTTGTTAATTTATTTTAATGTACTCACTTTCTCATTTACAAAGTTTATTAATATGTCATCTGAATTTTATCAGTGTGTATTTATTTTATTTATTTTGTATTGATAAAATTTATTCCTTTTTAAACATCATTATCTATATTACATTCATTTGCATATATCATATCAAATGTCAAAAATGCAGAATCTTAAATTCAATTGAATAAGATAAATTTGATTTTTAAAATCCAAAGATTCTACATTTTAAAATTTCAAAGCAAATTTCCTTTACATTATTCTTAATCAGCTTTATACTAAAGATTCAAATTTTTATTCAACTTTCAATAGATTAAATTCTAAAATTTAATCGCCAAATTCATTCTGATAATTTGAAATTCCAGTCAAACCATCATTCAAATATTTTAAAATTAATTAAATATTTTCAATTTAAATTGTTTAAAATTTAGGGTCGTTACATTACGTCTGACCCATTTTAACCAAAATAATTTTGTCCAAAATTATACTTCAGACCCAAAACTGACCCGATCTGGTCTGTCAAACGGATGGTGATGCACACGCGTATGATGGTTATGCATGACCTCCCTTCTAAAAAATGCAAGCATTGAGTGCCCAAAAGGCTTGGCATTCTCTTGAGAAATCTATATTCAGATTAACGTAGTGTTTTATTTTCTAAGACATGGGACTAATCCAACCTCCCATCATTCCTCTTCTCTTTCACTTCTTCTTATTTAAAAACAAAATAATCCACAATAAAATTTCATAAAAAATTTCACTAACATTGAGGTCAAGTTCAATCATATTGACTACTGCAGAGATTGTGAATCAAGCTAATTAGTTACTCATATAGCTTCTGGAAATTATTCTGCAATATTCTTTCATATAGTCAAGGACCTTATAAGCTTAATTAGTCGAGATGCATAAATTTAGAACATAATTAACTTAAAACCATGTGTTATTTGATATAAAATCCTCTTTCACATAATCAGGATAAATATCTTGAAGAAATGCAAAAAAATTAGTACATTTTTTATTATTATATGTTAGTTAACATATTTGAATTGTATACAGTATTCAAATTGTATACATAGTCTTATGGGTAAGGAGCACATATACATTACTACTTAATAATACTTTAGTGACATGGCGATTTGCAAAGGTCAACTTTTAACCTTTATGTTACTTAATAGACTAAAGTAAACATCCCC